>CM055320.2:31011408-31755206 GCA_029255685.2 Silene conica
GATATCCAGCATGCTTGCTATTTATTATCATGTGATCGTATATTGTGTTATTTATATCATTCTGTGATGTGTTACGAGGAGATAAAGGGTCTGTGATTGGTGCGGAGATAAAAGGGTCTGTGATTGGTGCGGAGATAAAGGGTGTGTGATTGGTGCGGAGATAAGGGTCTTGTGATTGGTGCGGAGATAAAGGGTCTGTGTTTGGTGTGGAGAATTAAGGGTCTTGTGATTCGGAGTGGAGAAGTTCGACTTTCTATTTATAGTAACGTGGTTTGTTTACAGTTTTTCTCTACTCAACCTCGTGGTTGACCCTGTGTATTCGTGATCACCTGTGATGAACCAATTATTGGGGAGCAGATTGACAGGTGTTGAGACTATGGGAGCTAGGGGAAGAGAGAAGCTTGGATCCGGACCTGCCTAGAGTCTAGACTACCATAGTAGTACTTATGAGTTGTACTTTTGTTTTATCAAGACAGTTTGTTTTAATTCAGTTGTATAAACTTGTTCTTTGAGATAACTTATCAATTTAAAGTACTGTTTATCTTCCTTTGTATCTACTGCCTCGGAAAACCGAGTTGGTAACATCCTTATTTATCTAGGGAGTCCTAGTACAGGCCCTTAAATAAATGGGGGTGTTACAAAGTGGTATCAGAGCGAACGATCCTCAGGCCTAAACCAAATGAATAAATAATAATGAATCTAGGAAGAATCTAATAAAATGAACCCCGAGATGAAATTGATAGGAGCCCCAAAAAGGAACGGGATGAGTTAGGGGCCCCCTCACGCCAAACCTGGGCCCTTTCAGTTCTGTCTCGGGAACCCAAAGAGAGCAATTGAAGAGTGGGGTAGACTATATAGTGACCTGGTTATTTTATGCTAACGTTCTTGCAGGAGAAGAATGAGGTAAGTCATATGTGAGTTCTGATTAAGGATATGTGCAATATGAACTGTGGGTAGATATGGATGATTAAATTGAAATTATCAGAGTTTGGAGGTCGTATTTGTTGAGCCATGGTTAGAGTGATATGATCATATGATTTTGATATTTGAAGAGTTCATACGCTTATCTGGAATCGAATGACTATCGCATTTATGTAATATATTGTGGGTACTTGAACATGAATGATCAGACTTATATAAACTGGTAATCCCTGTCTAGTGATATGCGGAATGTGTTGCCCCAAGCCATAAATGACATGTAGTTATGAGTTACATTCGTATATAGATGTGTACAAGTATTGAGCTATTTGGTTGGTTTCTCAAAATCTGTACTGCGCGCTAGATGGTAATTATAGTTGAAATGAGGAATGAATGTTAATATGGTGCTAAGTGACGTCTACGCTTCAAATATTATGACAACGTGCCTTGAAAAGAAATGATTGAGTTTCGATGTAGTAATGTGGAATTTCAAAGGAACCAAAATTTTGATAAACTTTCATAATGTTACCTTGTTTGTACGGGCTGCCATTTAAAATATGTTATCTATATGTATATGAAAATCTTATAGGTGATAACCTTCTGAATTAGCTTTCAAATGCCGTTGGTTTCATGTTAGTACGAGTTATAGTTTTCGGGAAGTAAATATTTTAGTCGACAGTGGCCAGATTGTCACTGTACAATTCTGTTTTGACTCATGTTTTCTCAAAAGAAATCATTTAAAACGTGGTTATTGTTTATGCGTAAGTCAAACTCCACTGTTTATATTATTCATTTATGTCTTCAAAATGATAAGCCTCGTAAAATATTAACGAGTCGTTATTTGATAGTGATTTTGCAAGTTGCCCAAATTTTATGTCTAAATTTGTTGTAAAGTTTATGTTCCGACCAACTGAGTTGTAAAATTGTTATAAATAATTTCCGTACCAGTTGCCTTTGATTATTCTTCCTATGATTAGTTAATTCCTTATATTTTCTAAAAGCCCTAATAGCTTGCAAAATAGCTAAGCGGTCATCTAATTATGATTTTGGAGGTTGCTGCGTGAGGTATGATTGTTGAAATAGTAAAGTTTTAAATATAAAAGTTTAATCAAATATGAATTCTGTAATATCACCATGTAATATTCCGTTATGATATTTGTAACATGGAATATTGGCATACTACATGAATATGAACTTTACCGTATGATAACATAATCTTGTTTATTCTGTCTAGTTTTATCTAAAATAGTTGCAATTATATCGACACTCTTACTTTCCAATGTCATGATCTCAAAACAATTATGTAGTGCTAAACTCACGGTTACCAGAGAAGAGCCTTGCTAAGTGGTGGAATGAAATTTAACTGGTAAACTTATTAGCATGATATAACAATCTAATTGTTATACGTTATTGTGGATATTCGAACAATGTGAATCTTGTTGATGTTCCTTTGTATATTGATGGTTTATATCTGCTTAGTTACCTACGTTTATCATCTTTATAACTTTTCAAGTATATTAGTATGCCATAAAGTGAATTGCATGTTGATATATTTAAAACCTGATCACGATGTACTGAGTTATTGATTGGTTGACATGTGATTCACGAAAGTACCAGTCTTGTGTAATCGTTTGCTTCAATCGTTAAAATTTTCATAATTCATGAGTTGCAAGAACAATGTTTTAGTAAGAAGAGGCAGAATGTCTCAGTGTTGTCATGTTTCGATCCGTAGCTTGTAAGATTACCTTTTTATTCGTGTTTATAAAATTGCCACAATTTACCACTTGAATGTTTCCAAAAGTTTCAAAATGTATTAGAAGTGATGATCCATGATAAGGTTTGATGTTTTGATAATTATGGTGATTGTATGCAATATGACAATTCTGTAGCTAGGTATCGATGGAAACCTGTCTGAATGTTTAATTACTGCGTGTTAGATAAAACCCTTGTTTTGCAAGCCACAAGTATTAATAGTTTCATGATAAATGATGTAATGTGAATGGATGAGGAATGTACCTAAGTGGTTTTGTTAACTTATTGCTTCTAGGAATGTTAAACGGTCTTGTTAATCTACGAGTTGTGTAAACCTTGTGAAATATGTCAATGCTCCATGTTTAAGTACGTTAATAAATTTCGTTCTATGCCTTTTCTATAAAATGTTTATGAACATGAAATGTTTTAAGTTGTCAAGTATGGACTATGAGTTCTTGGTTGTTTACATCGTTGTGAATGTAAGGACTTGTTTTAGGTATATAAGTGTTAACTACTCTGATTCTGTTCCACTGCGTAACACGTTTCTACCGATCCTATTATTTATAATATTGTTCGAGGTTATATGAATTATTTGCTAACTGTTATTTATTTACGACGGCTTTATGTGTTAATCTTATCTCTATCGAGTTATTAGTAATTGATTCGTATCCATTAATATTTTATATCAATAAGTTTAATCATTTGTTTGTGACACGGGTTTAATATTGAGTTGGGTTGTCCTGCGTAATTGACTGATTTGAGGTATAAAGACAATATTGAATTGTTTAGTTGGGAACAAGAGTGCAATTCTTAATGTCCTTTAAAGAGTGAAAATCCTTTGTTTTTAGCACTAGAGCTTGAACCATGATACGTTATCAAATGAACTAGTATTTTTTTTCCTAAGTTTAGTGGTTGAGAAGCATTGAGATGTTGGCTTTTGTTGGTAAGCTTAAGTTGATTATTTTGACAGTAAGGTTGTTAAGTGGTGTTCTGTTTGATTTGTCGATTTCTTTGACCTGGACTTGTGGGTGAGTAGATTGGAGTCTTACTCTAAGTGATGAGCACGGTTCTTTGAAACTTTGACAATAACGATATTGGATTGAGATTGGTTACTAGTATTGAGTTATGGGGCATGCCTGCCGAGTTGTATTTATGGTCCAGAGTGACCAAGGTTCTTGAGTTAAATTATTTGGTTTGGAATCGATACGAGATGGAAGTATTGTTTAGCGGTTTATCCGCCAGTTCACTCACCCCTTGTCTTTGGTCTCAGATTCGACGATGAGTGCAATACTTGGTTACCGGGAGTGAGAAGGTATGAGATAAAGTAATGAGTAAGATGGAGTTATGAGATGAGAATTGTATAATTAGGTTACGAGGACGTAACTGCGTTTTTAAGGAGGATAGGATTGTAAAATCTTTTGATTTATGATATGTCTAGTTGTTTTACATGGCTAAGTGGTATGTCGCGATTGTTTGTATAAACTTGATAATCTCGTTTACGTCTCTTATGCTTTTTATTGTGTTTCGTGAAGACATCCTTTAAGTTAGTGATAAGTTAAACTTTGGGGACAAAGTTTTCTTAACGAGGGTAGAATGTAACATTTCGTGTTTAAGAGTACTTGAGATGTTGTATGATGCTATATTTTGTTCGTTATGTGCTTAATAACCAGCTAGTTAGTCATGGGATGGTGAACTTCGGGACGAAGTTCGTTTTAAGGGGGGAAGACTGTAATACCCCGTATTTTATCGGTAACTAATTTATATTGTTATTAAGGTGTTGGTAATATTTATTCGATAATTGAGTTATCAAATGCGTATTTTATATTTTATATATTATTGGTGGGTATGTTGTTTGCTAGATGAGTGGGTGAACTTCGGGACGAAGTTCATCTTAAGGGGAGAAGAATGTAATAACCCGTATTATTATTATTAAATATAATAATTTTATGGGTAGAGGATATGATTATTTATAATTGCTCGTTCAACAAGCTAGTGTACACTCGTTTTATGTTAAGCGTTTTGGACTTCGGTGGGTTTCGAAATGGGAACCTAGCCATCATATGATGATAATAGTAGTGTGGTGTTGGTGAGGCTCGAACCTAGGACCTGTGGCAACATGGCCATGTGCCTCGTTTTGTAAGCAAAACTATAGGCCACGTTGGTGTTTTTCCTAAAACACCTATAAACCCTATCTACTGCCGTCACTTTTGAACACAATTCCTAAAACCTAGACTACCCTAATCTGCATTCCAACACCA
The DNA here is from genome assembly GCA_029255685.2 of Silene conica. Lineage (NCBI taxonomy): Eukaryota > Viridiplantae > Streptophyta > Magnoliopsida > Caryophyllales > Caryophyllaceae > Silene > Silene conica. The sequence goes on from CM055320.2 coordinate 31,016,337, forward strand.
CACATCCGCAGCCGCCACAGCAGAGAGTGATTAGGAGGTTCTCACGGTGGTCATAGGGTGGTCTAAGGGTGGTCGAAACACTTGAGAAGGAGGTAAGTCAGCACGTTGTTCTTTCATAATGTTCTGTCTGCGTCTTTTCTATCTATTAGTTTGAGTCGTGTCTTTGTGTTTTGTGGCTGACTCTCGTACAATGATGAACTATGGGGTTAGGGAGTCGTATCTAACCACAGTCGTACCTTCATCATCCACCGAAGAACACCAGGCAGGGCTGTTTTCTGCCGCCTGTCACAGGAATTCCGTCAAACACCTTAAGTAGGGTCTGGGTGTATACGTTTTAATACTGGGTTAGATGCTTTCCCTGTGCACGTGATTGGTGGTTGTGGACTGGTGGTGGTCTGGGGAGTGCTGTGGTGGTAGTCACGGTGGGTATAACCGGTAGGGTAGGTGTCTAAGGGGGTGTTTGTTGTCCTAAGTAGTCACGGTTTTAGTTTGGAGTGTAAGGGCAGGGGTGTTGAAGGTGGTACCACCGTCGACTCGGGGGAGGTCGACACGGTGGTACCACTGCCGCGTATGGGTTCTGTTTCAGGGGTGGAATAGGTGGTGGTTTCAGGCGATGCTAGGGCCGCTGGAAGGTGTCGACAGTGGGGGTTTGTCCATACGAATTCTATCGGTTCAGGTGGGAACCAGGCCTGGTTAGGCTCTGGTCTGTTCCATTGGTGAGTGTCGAGGGTTGGGTAGGAGTGTCGGTGGTAGCAGGTGGTTGGGAGACTGGATTACGGTGGTTGTCGGTGGTGGTAGTGGTGTTATGTGGTGGTATAGGGGGCTGTTTTCGAGCGCGCGAGTTTTGTCGAAGTAGGGGTGTTAGTCCTTCGCGGTTTTGTCGTTGTTTCAACATGAATCACGCCACTTTCTTTATTATTTTTATATTAATATTATTATTATTATTATTATGATAGTATTGCTATTAGTGGTATTTTATTATTTATGGGTGTTATTAATACTATTGTTAGTATTAATATTGTTGTTGATATTGTTGGTAGTAAAATTAATATTCATATTTGATTATTTTATTTTATCAAAGTTAGTAATAAATTGTTTGGTGGAATAAGTATACTACAATTTGTAAGTGTCAATTATTGGTGTACGGTAATTGTTAATGATGTTGAACGATTGTTTAATATATCGATAAGAGGTATAATATTGTGACAATTGCTTGTTTAATGATTAACACATGGTTACGGGTTTGTTGTGGATATATATACTGTGTCAGGAATAAATCAATTATAAATATGATGAATGAGCATTTAGTAGTGTTGTTAGTATGAATAGAATTTGATAGTAAGTATTATTTATAGGAGTGGAATTCGAAGTGGGATGTTTCTAGCAGCTGTCCGGTTGTCGTTCTGCAAGTGACGTAGGGAAACTACTGGTATACGATGATGTGTAATCTGTTCTTATTTGATATCACAATGATGTGTAATCTGTTCTTATTGGATATCCAGCATGCTTGCTATTTATTATCATGTGATCGTATATTGTGTTATTTATATCATTCTGTGATGTGTTACGAGGAGATAAAGGGTCTGTGATTGGTGCGGAGATAAAGGGTGTGTGATTGGTGCGGAGATAAGGGTCTTGTGATTGGTGCGGAGATAAAGGGTCTGTGTTTGGTGTGGAGAATTAAGGGTCTTGTGATTCGGAGTGGAGAAGTTCGACTTTCTATTTATAGTAACGTGGTTTGTTTACAGTTTTTCTCTACTCAACCTCGTGGTTGACCCTGTGTATTCGTGATCACCTGTGATGAACCAATTATTGGGGAGCAGATTGACAGGTGTTGAGACTATGGGAGCTAGGGGAAGAGAGAAGCTTGGATCCGGACCTGCCTAGAGTCTAGACTACCATAGTAGTACTTATGAGTTGTACTTTTGTTTTATCAAGACAGTTTGTTTTAATTCAGTTGTATAAACTTGTTCTTTGAGATAACTTATCAATTTAAAGTACTGTTTATCTTCCTTTGTATCTACTGCCTCGGAAAACTGAGTTGGTAACATCCTTATTTATCTAGGGAGTCCTAGTACATGCCCTTAAATAAATGGGGGTGTTACACAAACCTACATGAAATCGGCCATAGATGTCACCGATTTATTAAGTTCTAATCCTTAGAATATGTAGTAGCTTGCCAAGAAGAGAGTCAAGTCTAATAATTTAGCATGAAATCAACAAAAACTCGTAAATAATGCAAAAGACTAGCTTGAAAATTTTTGAAAAAAATGCAAGGCAAGGCAATATGTGATACGTGAAGCATAAATTGTATTCGTCCGTTCCGACTCGACCTAAAAACTTAAGACAGAGAAGAACGCGCGACAAGGAAGAACACGCGACAAAAGAAAACGAAAATAAGAAAAACACCTAAAGGAATGAAAAACAAAAGACACAAAGACAATTGCATACTCACAAAGGAGTATGCAAACACCCTCCCCAAACCAAAACGCACAATGCCCCCATTGTGCTCATCAGCATACAACCACAGCATAGGGATGGGGGTAGGCAGAAAAGAAACAAACAAAGAAAGGAAAAGGAAAAAGACTAGAAATTACAAAAAGAGTCTAAGGAGGAAGGAGAGGAAAACTGGAAATCTAAAAGAAAAAAAACTACTTACAAAAGAAATGGGGACCTCCCCAAACCGAACCCCAAAGAGGGTAAGGTCAAGCATGTCCCTAGGACTCTGAGTCGAAATCCGGCTCAGAGTCCTCTCCTCCTTCCTCCTCCTCGTCCTCCTCTTCAGACCCTATGCCTGTTCCCGAGGCAGAGCCTGAAGCTTCACCGTGGACACGACCGCCTGCGAGAGGTGTGTACCAGGTGGGGTGAGTCCATGGGCCGGTAGGGAGCCTACCCTGAGTGGCATACTCCCTGTAAACCGGATATTGGCAAAGACTATCGTTCAACTGTTTTTGGTTGAACTGTCTGCAAAGGCTCGCCATCATTTGTGGCAGAGATCTGTCATCAACAAAAAGAGGAACATAAACATTAGGAGCAGCAGTAAAATCAGTTGGGTACCCCGTCCCAGATGCGTGATGGTGGGCACCGGGAGCAGGGACCCTGTGGCCTCGAGAGGTGCCTCCTCTAAGGGGGAGGCGGTAAGACGGGAGTAGTGGTCTGGGCTCCCCTACAACAATAAAAAGGGGTAACATAGGGGGAGCCGCGGTGATGGGGATGCGATCACTGAGGTAGGTGTCTACCTTCCAATAATCTCTCCTGTTCACCCAATGCACGGACCTGACATAAGCCATATCCATGAACCGGGAGAGGGTGTCAATCGCATCCTCATAGCGAGGGAACTGAGGGACAAGAGAGCGGGCTAATCGAGTGACTAGCCCACCACAAACAATAGTAGTCAAGGAAGTTCCCTCGCCCACCGACATAAGGTGAGAGGCGACCAAAAATGCAGTGTTATAAAACTGTTGACCCGTACGTCTGATGTTAAGATAACCAGACAAAATGGAGAGCTCAATGTTGTTAACATTTTGAGACTCTTTACGGCCGAAAACAGTGTTGGCCAACAGACGCAAATAATAACGGGGGGCGGGTAGGTGAACGGTACTGTTTTTCTTCTTCCCATCGCTGGAATCAGAAAGACAGGACCACATATCATTATATGACCCAGTGGGGTCACCCGTAAGACCCGTAGAAGATAAACCTAGAAAATGAGCAAACTGATTTAAAGTTAAAGAAAATGTTTCATTGAACAAACGAAAAGAAATGCAAACGTTATCATAGCCGGGGTTATATGCTTGAATATCAAAAGTAAAGGAAGAAAAGAACTCAAGAGTGAGAAGGGAATAGGTTAACTCATCCATAGTGACAAGTCCTGAGAAACCCGTCCCATTGAGCAAAGACACCACCTCCTCATGACATCCTAAGGCTTGCAAGGTCGGAACACAGAGGAACCGGGTTACCACTACTAAGCAATAAGCGGAGAGATGGAGGAACCGGGCTTTTTGAGCCGGAGTGTTGAAGATGATCTGTGGATAGTTGGGTAGACTATCCGTGTCTTGCACCGTCAATCCTCTCGACCTAGGAGCACGGCCTCTGGAGGTGCTTGCATCGGAAGTGCGGGAGCGCTTTCCGCCTTGTTCACGGCTAGACATTGTAAATCTGAAAAGTTCAATAAAATTTTAGTCTTGTGCAAATATTGAAACATTTCTCTAACAAAATTAGGAACGAAAATGCAGAACAGAAACTTTTGTAAAAAACATGGGTCGGCCAACTTCACAGAGAAGTCGGTCGACCACTTTCGCGAGTAAAATCAAAGTTCCTGTAGCACAACAGGTCGGCCGACCGCTAACCTAGGTCGGTCGACCAACTAGCAGAGAAAAATTCAGAAACTGCAAAATACGAAACTCAAGAAAATCATAGTTTGGTCGGCCGACCTCCGTTTTGGGTCGGTCGACCGTGAACAGTGTCAGAATCAGAATTTCGGGACTGAAATCGTGCGGAAAAATGGCATAAAAATCGAAAAGAAGAATTAAACTAACCCTAACAGCACGAAATCACACACAAATTACAGATCTGAGATTATAAAACCTAAAGGAAGAAGAAAACTAAAAGAGAAATACTTAAACAAGCATGAAAACGAAATTAAGAGCAAAAATAAACTCAAAAAGACAAACTAATACTACCTAGAACGGAATTAAGATGCTATGGAACGAAAAAGAGAGAAAGAAAGCTAAGAAAAACATACCTTGAAGGAGAAAAAAATGAAAGAAGGCAAGCAAATTAGTGAAGGGTGAAGAAGGTGGGTGTTTTTAGGGTTTTTAAGAGAGAAAGAGGAGTGCAGAAAGTGTGAGCAAATGAGGGTAAAAATTGTGTTTTCAAAACACACAACAACCGTGACTCTGATTCTAAAAAAAAAAAACCGGACAAAACACCCGCGGTCGGTCGACCGAGATTCTGGGTCGGCCGACCTCCGTCCTGCAAACTTGTTCCGTAAATTTTACTTAACCTGTCAGAATGAATTTAAAGCTGCCAAAAGGTCGGTCGACCTAGTAATTGGGTCGGTCGACCGCTGTACTGACGAATTCTCCTATTTTCCTGCAGAAACTTAAAATCTCATCAAGGATAAAAAACGGAAATAAAAAAAAACGTAACTTAAGCTAGAGCACGGGTTGCCTCCCGTGTAGCGCTGGTTTAAGAGGTCCCGCACGACCTTTTTACCTATTAAGAAGCATCCTAAAAAGGGTCAAACTAAGAAACTTCAACCTTACCGACAAATTCATTTTCTCCTCGGAAGTGCTTCACGTACTGGCCATTGACTTTGAACCTCTCACCAGATGAGGTTTCTAACTCTATCGACCCGAATTTTGAGACAGCTCTGATGGTGTAGGGTCCGCTCCACCTGGATTTCAGCTTACCAGGAAAAAGACGAATACGAGCATTAAAAAGCAACACCATATCACCTACCTGAAAATCACGCCTAATGATTTTCTTGTCATGCCAGCGCTTTGTTTTCTCCTTGTAAATCCCGGCATTGTCATAGGCTAACGACCTGAATTCTTCTAACTCATTGAGCTGCAACAAACGTTTCTCACGGGAAAGATTAGGGTCTAAATTAAGATCACATATAGCCCACCAAGACTTACGTTCTAACTCTACTGGTAGATGACAAGTCTTACCATAAATCAACCGGAATGGTGACATTCCTATTGGGGTTTTGAACGCGGTTCTATAGGCCCATAAAACATCATCAAGTTTTAGACTCCAATCTTTCCTAGACTTAGAAACAACTTTGGCTAGGGTCTCCTTGAGTTCCCTATTAGAGATCTCAACTTCACCATTAGTCTGAGGGTGATAAGCTAAACCCCTACGGTGTTGGACACCAGATTTATTTAACAAGTCACCTAAGCGTTTCTCCTTAAAATGCATACCTCCATCACTTATGACAACCCTAGGGACACCAAAACGAGGAAATATGATTTTTTTAAACATCTTAATAACAGCCTTTGCATCACAATGGGGAGTAGCAATAGCTTCTACCCACTTAGACACATAATCAACAGCCACAAGAATATACCTGTTACCTTGACTACTAGGAAAATGTCCTTGATAATCAATGCCCCAGACATAAAAAATTTCTACCTCTAAAATACCAACCTGCGGCATCTCATGTCTTTTTGAGACATTCCCAGTTCTTTGACAAGCATCACAGTTACCTACAAAATTCCTACAGTCTGCATGCAAAGTAGCACTACTACAAAATGTCAAATAGACATCAGTTAATACGCATCAGATTTTTTAAAAAATCTGATGCATATAATTATACATCGGTTATTTCCAAAAATCTGATGTCTATCCATATATATAAACATCGGACTTTGAAATCACCCATGTCTATAACTAGGTGCACTTTTTAACTCATGTTATATACATCAGATTTATTAAAATCCAATGTATAAACTAATAAATAAAATAATATTGCTGTAGCTTATTATAATATTGGCGCGGGAATTATTTAATTCCCCAAAATCATACATACGGCATATCCCCTTTCCCCCAAAATCATATCCAATCCCTAACTTCTGCGCTTCTTCAACAAATTAAACCGACGACGTCATCCCTTCATCTCGTCCATCACCGGTCATCGTCATCAACTCGGCTTGCTCGTTGTCCCTCTAATCGGCTTTACTTCTCCTATCTCGCTCGGTTGCTCCATTATCGGCACTTCTCAACTCTTTTATTCAATTTTTTATTGGTATGTTCACCTACCTATGAGCCGAACAACTACACATAGTTCTTTATCAGCTTTACTGCTTTAATTATCGACTTTTAGGGATTAAATAAGCTGATATCCTTATTCATATAGTTTGTGTTACATAATGCTTGTGTTACACATAGTATTCACGATCTGTTGAAACACTGTGCAGATGTTTGTGTTACATAATGCTTTGCTTTGATTCGATATGTGCCAATTCTCTTAAAGACTGCACTTGTTGTCTGTTTGCAAAAGTCTTGAAGATGATAAAACTACGACTGCTAATTTGTTCTTTGCCAAGAATTTGAGCCTATTCAGGTCATTTTATATAAACCTTTTTTTTGCTGTAATTATCTGATGCGTTTGATTAATTTTGTGTGCTTTAACAATATTTGTGTATAAATATGGATAATTTTATTGGGTTTATAGATGTTTGGTATTTTGTACTAGTGTTCTTGGACTTAATTTAGTAATTGCTGTAGTCGTTGGAATTATTTAGGATTTTCCTGGAATTTTATTGGGGTATATTTAGAGTATATCTAATAAGGAGTTTTGGGAATTATTGTTTTGTTTTAGAATTTGATACAAATGAAATTGTAGATCTGTGCGATTTCATGGAGTTTATTTTGAAAGTTTTTTAGCAGTAGTATTTGTTACAAGAATTTGAGTTTGTTCCAAATTATAAGATGTGTGTGATAATTCATGTGAATTTTAGAGTGCAGATGTTGCTTTCACAACTTAACCAAACCATTCACAATCATCATATTCTTTTAACAAAAAAACATTAATTTGTTGTTGATTCTTTCTTCTAGTTTTGGTTGGCCGACACTTGAAAAAAAAAGCAAAGGAATTGTTGAAGAACTCAGAAAAGAGTTGATCATCCATTGTATATGATGAGATGTTTGAGTATTTTGAATCTCTTAAAGTAAAAAGGAAGTGTCTTTTTGGTGTTGTTACCACGATTTCCAAATCTTCAAAATAGAAATCGGAGGCATATTTCTAATTAATTGGTTCGGAGGTCCAAAGCCTCTCACCGTGGATCAGTATCTCCAATGGAACATGTAAGTCATAACTAAAACTCTATAAACTCCGTAAACTATGTAAACTCTGTGACATTGTTCAACTGTAAAACTTTGTTTTCCTGAAACGATTCAGTTATCTGTCAATCTCGTTTGATGATCGTTTGAATGGGTTTTGATATATAGGCCGAAGCTGACATCCTCGTTGTAGATGCGCGCCTAATTCTTATGCTCCGGAAAGTTATTCTCACAGTATATGTCAAGTGTAGATAACATTCTAACAGTATAACACATTCGTTTCTAAAATTCTGGCCACATTCATCGTCAAAGTAAGTTATTCTCACAGTATATGTCTCCCTGTTCAGGTAAACGCTTCTTCCTTTCCTTCATATAAGCTGCCTGCACCAATTTATATGAATTAGTCTCTCTATATTTTGTGTGTATCTACTAAGCTACTACCACCAAACGATTTTTTGTTAGGATAAATGATTTTTTGGATAAATGATTTTTTGGTTGTCTCACTGTTAGGATAAATGATTTTTTGGTTGTCGAATATGAGAAATACGGTAGTCAATATGTTCATCTCCTCCACAACCATCGATCAATCTGAGATGTATGTTCAGAAATGAACGATTATTTTCCCATTGAATCCGTCTATTTTGTACATATGATGATGCTTGGAGTGCTAAGTTCCTATCTGTATTTCTTTTATATAATTGATGCTTGAAGTAGATGACCGGAGATTGGCAGAGGCGATTGATGATAGAATGTCAATACTGTTATATTTGCATTGTTTCTTGATCAGATCGTGATATATGCCATGTTTGTCTATTTTTTGTACCGTGAATTCCTGATGTACAACTTATCTACTTCATCGATCATATCGTCTCAGTTTGACATATTTGCAGTAAGTGATGGATGTAGTTGTTTCCCTGGTTTGTGGTTTTCCTGAAAGTTTTCAATTGAATTGATTTTGACACCAACTTTATGAAGTCATCTGATCTAGAGGAGCATCCTAGATGATCAGAGTACTTCCATGAGATAAAAAGACCTAAACAAACCCGGACTCAAATAAAATGATGTAACCCGATCCAACTGCATGCATTTCTAAAATAATCCTACCTTCAAGACAACACTATGCTCTTCCGTATCACTGGTTTATTGATGTTGAAGTGCCTAATATTCGAGAAATACTCAGCCATTCAATAATGTTATTGTTGTTGCACTGTCATTCACTGTCAGTTTTTTAATAAAGTATTTTTCTCAACATGCAGCTTTTTCGAGACACAACATCATATTCACAAGACGAAATCGACGAGGTTCGTGACTTATGGGCGGATTATTTTCTGAATAATTAGTAATATAATGTATTACTTTGTCGGATGATGGGTTTGGTTATATTACATATACACCATATTTTGTAACTTACATTTGGTGGATTTTGATATTATTCAATGCTAGGATAGTGGTTTTTGCGTATGTACGCAATGTATTGGCCATGGATGATAATGCTTGTGATTTTTGCATAGTTGATGAATAGTTGAGCTGGTTAATTATATTATATTAAACCCGCCTATTAAACTTTTTTAAAAACACAAAAATAAACAATATGCATCGGATTTTTAAAAATCTGATGTATAATGGAGAGAATAGACATCAGTGTTTAGTAGAACACTGATGCATATTTGACAAATAGACATCAGATAAAACTGAACTGATGTATAACGAAAGTAATAGACATCAGATTTTACTAGAAAACCGATGCATATCTTCTGGATAGACATCAGATAAATGACAACTGATGTCTATTCTACAAATAGACATCGGTTTTTAAACCGATGTATATGCGTAAAAGTATATACATGTGTAGACTGTGCATCAGTTGTAAATCTGATGCATATTGACGAAAAAGTCCGATGTCTATTATGATTTTTCTAGTAGTGAGGCCAATAAAAACCAGACTGTAATACATTGGCCACAGTCCTAGATGGACCGTGGTGACCACCATATGCAGAAGAGTGACATGCTTCCAGAATGTCCTTCACCTCCCATTGGGTAACGCATCTCCGGATGAGTCCATCTCCGCATTCTTTGAAAACATAAGGGTCATCCCAAAAATACTGTTTTGCATCGAACATAAATCTCTTCTTTTGTTGCCAAGACAACTCAGGAGGGATTTTACCTGTGACAGCAAAATTAGCAAAATCAGCATACCAAGGAGGGGGATAAGAACCTGAACTATTAATGATAAATAAGCTCTCATCAGGAAATGAATCATCAATAGGTAAAGAATCTTCCCCATCAGTCAGCTGTAGGCGAGACAGGTGGTCAGCTACCACGTTTTCCGCGCCTTTCTTGTCCCTAATCTCAATGTCAAACTCTTGGAGAAGGAGTATCCACCTTAAAAGCCTTGGCTTTGAATCCTTCTTCTGAAAAAGACCTTTCAAAGCTGCATGGTCAGTGTAAACAATTACCTTATTACCTACTAAATAGGACCTGAATTTTTCTAAGGCAAAGATTACAGCTAGCATCTTCTTCTCAGTAGTGAAATAGTTGACTTGAGTCTCATCTAGGGTGCGGCTCGCATAGTATATGACATTAAGAGCTTTGTTCTTCCTTTGACCTAGCACAGCACCTACAGCGTAGTCACTAGCATCGCACATGATCTCAAATGGGAGGTCCCAATCTGGTGGCTGAATGATTGGTGCTGAGATCAAAGCTTCCTTCAACCTGTTAAAAGCTGAGAGGCACTCATCAGTAAAATCAAAGATGACATCTTTAAGAAGCAACTGTGTAAGTGGTTTAGCAATCTTAGAGAAGTCCTTAATGAAACGCCTGTAAAAACCTGCGTGTCCTAAGAAACTCCTCACCCCCTTAACATTAACAGGAGGGGGTAATTGCTCAATCACCTGCACCTTTTCTTTATCTACATGTATACCTTTGTCAGAAATTAGATGCCCTAACACTACCCCTTCAGTAACCATAAACTGACACTTTTCCCAGTTTAAGACAAGGTTTACATCAATAAATCGCTGCATGACTTTATCAAGATTAGCTAAGCATTGATCAAAAGCATTACCATAAACAGAGAAATCATCCATAAATACCTCCATAATGTTTTCTATAAAGTCAGAAAAGATACCCATCATACACCTTTGAAAGGTAGCAGGAGCATTGCATAACCCAAAAGGCATCCTGCGATAAGCAAAAACACCCTGTGGACATGTAAAAGTAGTCTTACTCTGATCATCAGGATGGATGGGAATCTGGAGAAAACCTGAATAACCATCTAGAAAACAGAAGAATTTATTAGAAGCCAGTCTTTCAGTCATTTGGTCAACAAAAGGAAGGGGGAAATGGTCTTTCTTGGTGGCGGCATTTAACTGTCTATAATCAATGCACGTCCGCCACCCAGTTACAACTCTAGTTGGTATTAACTCATTTTTATCATTCTTGACCACTGTGGTCCCTCCTTTCTTAGGAACCACCTGAACTGGGCTAACCCACTTAGAGTTGCCAACTTAATAGATAATACCTGCATCAAGAAGTTTCATTACCTCAGCCATAACCACATCCTGCATCTTAGGATTCAACTTACGCTGTCCCTGTCTATAAGGCTTATGTCCTTCTTCTAACTCTATTCTATGCATGCAAACATCAGGGCTTATGCCCTTAATATCATCCAAAGAATAACCTAAAGCTTTCCTATTCGTTTTGAGAACAGTCATTAAGGCAGAAAGTTGGTCAGAATTAAGTTTAGAACTAACAATTGCAGGGTACTGTTCAGTATCGTCTAAGAAAACATACTTAAGATTAGGAGGAAGTGGCTTACGCTCTGGTACCTTTACCTCAACGGCCTGAACAGAAACAGTACTAATAGTAGCACATGTTTACCAGATTTGCATTAGCCAGGCTTATGAGCTTCTCATTCTCTTCTTCAGTGAACTCATACTCCTCTTCCTCTTCTCCTATCTCATCCAGCTCTTCAGCATCCTCAGCTGGATTACCTGCACACTTATCCAAAACTGTCAGATCATCTAAGGGATCCTTGGTCAAGGATTCCCTCCAATTAAGGATAACATTCCTGTCTATAATATCAATGGAGCAACAAGTATCATCAGTAGGAATAGTTGCCTTATGGGGAAGACTAAACTCGATAGTGTCATCTCCAATCTCTAGAGTAATGATCCCGCGTTTGACATCTATTACAGCCCCAGATGTGTGTAAAAATGGTCTACCCAAAATAATAGGTATTTGACTATCCTCAGCAATGTCTAAAACAACGAAATCAACAGGAATAAAGAACTTTCCCACTTTTACTGGGACATCCTCCAAGACCCCTAATGGTCTTTGGGTTGATCTATCAGCCATCTGTAGGGTAATATTGGTGACTTTAAGTCTACCTAAACCAAGTCTTTCACATACAGAATAAGGTATAACACTGACACTAGCCCCTAGATCACAAAGGGCTTTCCCTATAACATGATTACCTATGGTACAAGGGATAGAAAAGCTACCTGGGTCTTTCAACTTGGGTGCTATATTATTTTGTGAAAGAACATAGCATTCTTCCACAAAAGCAACAGCACCGTCGTCCTGAAAATTCCTCTTTCGACTCAAAATATCTTTCATGAATTTAGCATAAGAAGCTACCTGGGCAATTAAATCAGTAAAAGGGATGGTTACCTCAAAATTCTTCACCATCTCCAAAAACTTACCGAATTTCCGATCCTCTTTTGAATTTTCAGTCTTTCGGGATAAGGAACGGTGACATTAGCCATAGGATCAGCAACCTTTGGCTTTTTCAGTTGTACTATCTCGGTGAGGCCTTGAATGAAGGAGGAATCCAGCGATTCCTGGGTTAAAACAGCATTCTGCTCAGGAACGTCGGTCGGTCGACCTACAGCAGGGGTCGACCGACCAGACTCTGTAACATCTGAAATTTTCTGTTCTCCAGAAATTGATCTCACGTCAGGAATCGAGGTCGGTCGACCTACAGTAGGGGTCAGTCGACCTCCTGACCTGTTGACAGGATCAGTTTCTTTGTTTTGAAATTCAGCAGAATTATCTTTTTGGGCTGATCCTTCACAAACACGACCACTCCTAAGATTTATGGCGTTCAACGTCTCCATGGGTCCGTCACAACTAGCTGGAGAGCTAGTTGTTCGGTTGGCTATGTTTATCAAGTGTTCTTCAAAAACCTTTGTGGAGGCAATTTGAGCCTTTCCCATCTCTATGACCTGTTTTGTTAGAACATTAACAAGAGCTCTCAATTTCTCAATCTCACCCGTGCTGTCAACCGTAGTAACTAGGTTCGCACTTTCAAGCTTCAGCTGGGTTGCCTCAAGCTTTTCAAAACGGGCTTCAACTGTTGTCTCAAGAGCCATTACTCTATTCATCTCCACATTCAGCCTTCGCGAATTTCCACGTGAACTCTTAAAGGCAACCCTATGCACCGCCATGTCTTCAATGGTTTCCCAACCCTTCATATGGTCGGTGTTATTCTGGAATCTTCCATTGGCGGCCGCATCAAGAATCATCTTATAATCATCGTAAAGGGCGTTGTAAAATTGGTTACATAAGTACCATTGTTGAAAGTTATGGTGAGGTATAGAACGGACCAATTTCTTGAACCGATCTCATGCTTCACAAAATCCTTCATCAGGCCCTTGTTGAAAGTTAGTGATTAGGCTTCTCAAGTCCTCGGCTTTTGCAAGGGGAAAGTATTTCTTATAAAAAGCCAATGCCAAGGAAGTCCAATCCGTAACCTTCTCAGCTGTCCTATCAAGGTAGCGGTACCAATCTCGCGCGACATCTTTTAATGAGAACAGGAACATCATTGCCAGCACCTCATCTCGAGTCACCCCGTCAGGTATGCATATGGAACAGCAATAATCCGTGAAGGTTGTAACATGCTTCAATGGAAACTCGTTGGGTAGACCAGAAAATTGACTCCGTTCCACCATAAAGATGTTATTTGGGTGGAGCACAAAGGAGCCAGTGGTGGGGGTGGGCAAGGTGAATCCTTTTGGTAAATCTTGAGCCTTTGGCTGTAGGTGGTCATAAATAGAATCCATATCTAAACAAGAGAGTACTCAAGCCTTCCTCTGAAAAACCTGTCTTCTAAAACAAAACTAGAAGAAAAGGTAAGTAACGGCCTTAAGGAACCTAAATTCCTTAAGACAAGAAAAATAAACTAAAATTTAACAAACAAAATTATACCGTCTCCCCGGCAACGGCGCCAAAATTTGACACCCGTCGTTGAGGGGTGCCAAAGATAAGATTTATAAAACCTCAGCTTAAACTTAGATAGGATAAGTCAAGGGTCGAAGCACAAGGAGACAAGGTTAATTATGTTTGTGAATTTAAAGTCTATTACAAGTAACCAAAAAAGGGGGGTTGATTTGAGATTTAAACTAATAACTAAAAGGACAAAATAAACAAGAGAAACAAAACAAAGTAAAAAGGAGATTAGGAACTTTGGTTCCCCATGGTTAAAACAAGTCAATGAAAGGTAAAATAACCAAATAACACAATCCCAAGGAACAAAGAATAAACCTTTAGGTCAATATTCTACCCAATCCTTACGGTCTTAGGGTTCCTAGAAAAGCACTAAACTTTCTTTCATACGGCAATCCCAAAGTTGTTGTTAAACTAATCCTAATAATCTTTGATTTGTATATGCAAGGAAAATAAAGAAAAGAATGATGCAATACAGAAATGCAGTAAACGTGTGACAGAATGCAATGCATGTGACACGAAACCATTCCCCAAACCAACCCGCACAATGTCCCCATTGTGCATTAGCCTAAGTAAAGGTTTATTAAAATTAAAGGAAAGATGCAAGGAAAATAAAAACCAAGGAAAAACTGGAAAGAACTCACTACATTATGAAGCGCATAAGAAAAACCTCCCCAAACCAGCGTAAGCTGGGAGGTTTTGGTGGCTAGCAGTGCCACTCGAGTACCCAAGATGGTGGCACGATTTCAAGGAAGAAACGAACAGGTTGTGACGGACGGGGAGGTCGACCGACCCATATTTTGGGTCGACCGACCTTTCTGCGGACCGCAGGAATTCCAGAACGTCAGGGACTAGGTCGACCGACCCGTATTTCTGGTCGGTCAACCCCTCTGCTGCACAACGGTCTTCCTTCTTTCGTCAATCCTGAAAAAATCATCAAAAACGCACCTAACAAGTGCGCGAGATCCCAGAAACAAGTCCAAAAAGTCTTAACTACGCAAACACAACGGAAAAGTTGTCCTAAAAACTTAAAGAAAAACAAGCTAGAAAGTCTAAGCAAAACAAAAAAAACGTCTTAAGAAAAACAGAAACGAGCAAAAAGAAGAAGTCATCCGCGAAGGATTCGGCGTTTCTTTGACCAAGGGCTCTGACTACAGGCTACTCCTTCAGCTATGGTGATTTGGGTAGATGAGTTTCTCTCCACCATGTAGATGGGTGGGTCATCATCCACAGCTCTAGCCATCCATCTCCCGGAGTTGTCGACTCCCAAGTCGTGGGCCGACACCTTCCTGGGTTTCTTCTTCTTAGGGCTCTTTTCTTTAGACAAATGATCACTTGCTTGAGTGACCTCGTTCTCTACATCATTTGATCGAGTAAGTGGTACTACTCGATCGAGAACATCTCTCTTCCTATCGCCTATAGACTCTATCACTAGAGTTGCAATTTCTGGAGCATCCAAATCAGCCTCTCGAACGAGAGTTTCACCTGCACATGCCTCAAAACACATCAAAGCCTCCGAAGGATCCTTTGTGAAGGATCCTTGTACATAAAATTCACTAATATTATTAAAAACATCAGAAATGTCAATAGAAGAATCCTGCAAAAAACAAGGTTCATTAACCGAGTGTTCGAACGTGTTAGGAACATGTTCATTACTAACACCTACAAAAATAGGTTGGTCAGTCAAGGGGTGAAGGTCTAACTCATTGGCTGTTTCTAGATCCAAGTCAGTATCATCAACGGGGCGGGAGAGGGAATTTAGTAACCTATCATTCTCATCCTTAAGAATGAGCGACTCTTCAGTAATGGGTGTGATGGGATCACACTCGACAGAAATATCCGGGTTACTAATATCAATGCCCTCATACCTCTCCAAGATTTTTTTGAACATATGCTCCAACATTAATTTCTCCAAATGATACGGATACGGGACCACAATGCTTATCGCGGAATCGGCAAGCCTTGGCTCTTTTAACTTCAGAATCTCCGTTGAGTCATTGACGAGAGGATTGACATGTAGCTCAGGAGGCGAATCCACAATCTGCTCAGGAACTCTGGTCAGTCAACCTGGTATAGCGGTCGGTCGACCAGACGCTGTATTATCGGAATTTTTCTGTTTTGTAGAAACTGATCTCACGTCAGGTGTCGAGGTCGGTCGACCTGCGGTAGTGGTCGGTCGATCTCCTGACCTGTGCACGGGATCAATTTCTTCGTTCTGAACTACGGCAGAATCATCCTTTGGGGTTGGTCCCTCATAAGCTTTCTCAAGTTCTTCGGAACGGGCGTTATTGGATGTTTCAAGTGCGGCAACATGACTTATTTCAATACTTGTTTTCAGCGAATTCCCAAGTGAATTTCCATTTTCAGTTCTATGAACCGCCAACTCCTCAATAAAGTCCCAACCCTTGTCATAAGCTACATTATGAAATCCGCCGTTTGTAAGGATGGCTCTGTAGTCATCATGCAAAGAGTCATAGAATTGGTTGCAAAGGTACCACTCCTCAAAGCCGTGGTGAGGAACAGATCGAACCAACTCCTTAAAACGGGCCCACACTTCATGAAATTCCTCATCAGATCCTTGCCGGAACATAAAAATTTGAACTCTCATAGCATTGGTTTTCGCTGGCGAAATGTACTGTTTGCAAAAAGCCAATGCCAGAGATGTCCAATCTGTAACCCCAGCCGCAACCTTATTAAGGTAGCGAATCCATTGACGCGCAGAATCTTTCAAGGAGAAAAGAAACAACGTCTCCTTAACCTCATCTTGCGCTACTCCAGCCGGTACAAGTATGGAACAACAATAATCTGTAAATAGCTCCAAATGCTTTAGAGGATCTTCATCCGGTAGACCTGCAAACTGTTTTTGCTCCACCAATTCGATATGGGAAAGTTGAATTTCAAAGGGGAGAGTAAATTCCTGTGGAAGGTGGTGTGTTGCTGGATAATGATTACCATAAACAGTAGACATGATCGCAATAGCACTGAGAGTACTCAAGTCTTCCTCTCAACAACCTGTCTTCTAAAACAAAACTAGAAGAAAAGGTAAGTAACGGTCTTAAGGAACCGAAGTTCCTTAAGACAAGGAAAATAAACTAAAAACTAACAAACAAAATTATACCGTCTCCCCGGCAACGGCGCCAAAATTTGACACCCGTCGTTGAGGGGTGCCAAAGATAATATTTATAAAACCTCAGCTTAAACTTAGATAGGATAAGTCAAGGGTCGAACCACAAGGAGACAAGGTTAATTATGTTTGTGAATTTAAAGTCTATTACAAGTAACCATAAAGGGGGTTTGAATTAAGGTTTGAACTAACAACTAAAAGAGCAAATAAACTGGAGAATAATAATAAGATAAAAAGGAGATTAGGAACTTTGGTTCCCCATGGTCAAAACAAGTCAATGAAGGGTAAAATAACCAAATAACACAATCCCAAGGAACAAAGAATAAACCTTTAGGTCAATATTCTACCCAATGCTTACGGTCTTAGGGTTCCTAGAAAAGCACTAAACTTTCGTTCATATGGCAATCCCAAAGTTGTTGTTAAACTAATCCTAATAATCTTTCAATCCTAAGGATTAGTTCACCAACAACAATGGGGGATTGGTAGTTCAATCATTAAACTTATCAAAATCAAGTCTTTACCATGGTTCCCCTAATTCCTAATCACAAGAATTAGCTATGCATACTTTTAATTATGAAACTAACAATAACAAGAACAAAGAAAATTAAAGGAATCAACATAATTAAAGATGATAAAAAAAAAGGGAAAACATGTATTGAAAGACAACAACAAGATGAACAATAAGATTAAATTAAAAGGAAAGATTAATTGTAGCAAACTTACAACTTAATTGGAATTAAGAACAAAAGATGAAAACTTGGAATAAAAATCTCTTTCTAACTATGGAGTTCTTGAATAACATGGAGTGTTTTACTAACATAGATTGCTTGACCTAATTTTTAGAGTTTAGGTCTCCTTAAATAAGTTCTAATTACCAGATTAGGAGCAAAGCCCGTAATAAAAATCGCGGAAACACAGTCGCCTGGTCGGTCGACCTACTTTTTGGGTCGGTCGACCTCTTAATGACCTAATAACTTGATTGGGCTTTGCGGAAACTTCTGGGTCTGTGCTGTGGTCGGTCGACCCAATTAGTAGGTCGGTCGACCCAATTGTCGGGACTGCAGCGCGCGTCGATCTTAAAACAGCTGTCATTTCTTCGTTACTTATCGTAATCAAGCGATTCTTGCGGCGTTGGAAAGCTAAGAGGATAAGCTTTCACCTACAACTGGAATCACTCCATTATCAGCTCTAGAACTCGAGATATAGCCATTTGAAAAAGGCTGCAACATCGTGGATCGATTCTTTGCTTATTAAAGCTATCTTCAGGCCTTGAAATGTGCGCTAGGCTTCGTTCCTTCTTGTCCTTAGTCATGAAAAATCTCAAGGGCATAAATTTGATATAAAATCATCCCTTTTCCGCATAAATCTGCAAAAGAGCATAAAAATACGAAAGTAGACAATTGTTGGGAAATAAATGCTAAAACATAGTAAATGAGCGACAAAATGCGTGTAAAAATAGATGTAAAACATCATAAAATAGGCACGCATCATAAGCTTTGGTCCTACGTTCATCAACAGTATCTAGGTTGCTTGCCATTTCCACCTGGTTCTGGTCCTCGGTTATGCACCCGTATCTGTGGGTCTGGATTTTAACCTCGGATGGAATTACTGCTTCTGCTCCGAAGATGAGGCTCAAGGGGGTTTGACATGTTGCTACTTTCGGGGTTGTTTTGTTAGCCCACATGACTAGAGGGAGCTCCTCTTTGTTACCATATACCCCAAGAATTTTCCGCTGGAAACTCCGAAGGTACATTTGGCTAGATTTAGCTTCATTTTGTACCGCCGGAGGGTGCTGAATGTTTCCTCCAGGTGCTGGATGTGGTCTGCCGATTGCTTGGACTTGACCACTGATGCGTGTCTATTTTAGGATGCTTTACATCTATTTTTACACGCCTTTTAGAGCTCATTTACGTTATTTTAACCTCTATTTCCCAACAATTGTCTACTTTCGTATTTTTGTGCTTTTTTTGCAGAATTATGCGGAAAAGGGATGATTTTATACCAAATTGCTACCTCGGGATTTTTGCATAACCAAGGAATGAGGAGAACACAACTCAAAGCGCGAACCAAAGACCAAAGAATCAATTTAAGGCGAATTCAAGGCCGACACACAGGAAAACCGGTCGACCAAGACACCTTTTATCTCAAACCCAGAATTCAACTTACGAAGACTGAAGTCCACTAGGCCCGATAACCGGTCGACCGACCGCATCACCTGGTCGGTCGACCAAGGCGCAGTTCCAGAAATCTTCGCAAAGCCCATACACGGATTAGGTTAATGAAAATCGCCCTTGTAATCTCTATTTAAGAAAACCTCGTGATTAGGGCTAAGTATCTTTTAATCTTTTCCACATTAGCATTCATCTTTTATCAGTTATCCATCATTAGCATCTAGTTCTTTTTATTTAAAACACTGTTTCTATAGTTTAGCATCGTTCTTAGTTGCAATCAACATTCTTCCACGGGAATCAATAAAGTTCTTTCCTTCTGCCCTAATTCCGTTTGCGGTAATTCTCCTCCATTTCAGTTTATTCATTGTTATTTCTATAAGAATTGCTAGTATCCGGTTTTGGTTAGAATCCCAAAAGCCTTGTTGTTTATCGTACGTTTTATGATTATGATCGCTATGAATTCTGTTTTCTTAATAATTATTGTTGTTATTTTTGTATTTATGAGTAGCTAATTGCATGTGTCAGGATGTAGCGAGTAATTTGCGTAGATGGTATAACACCGAATTGACTTGTAGCAGACTTCTGGTCGACCGACCAGCTTAACGGGTCGGTTGACTGAGGTAGTTGGTCGGCCGACTGGAATAGCTGGTCGGTCGACTGACTTCGCGTATGTTTTCAGTTCGTTTTGCTTCATTAATTATAATACCCTATAATGAGACTGAAAGGAGACTTATAAGATGTTAGTAATGACTTACCCAAGGTTGAAAGATACGGGAAGGGCATTGGTTAACGCTTTAAGACGGCTAGGTTACTTAAGACTGAAAGGTATGTGACCTAGAATTTAGGAATCACCCTTATTGTTGACACCCATTATTTGTGAGACCTAGGAACTAATAGCATAGGCCGAAAGGAGCTATTAGGTACCATAGACCGAAAGGATATGTTACACCCCTTACGCGACTGCAATACATGTTGACTTAGGATTTATACCATCATAGCTCTTTATTACCGGAACACCCTAGCATCCTTTTTATCATAAGTTTTATCCTATCCTTATTTCTTGTTTGTTTCTGTTGTTATTTTTAGACCTAGCATCAAACCAAACTAACAAACCCCAATTTGTTACCTTTAAACATTGACTTAAGAACAATAAACATTCCCACACCTCCTTGTGGTTCGACCCTAACTTTCACTAACTATAGTTAAAGTTTAGGAATTATAAATTTTATCTTTGGTACCCACAATGACGGGTATCAAATTTTGGCGCCGTTGCCGGGGAGGTGACGCCAGTGTTTATTGTTTTTAGTTTTTGTTTTTTTTGTGTTTAAGGAAATTTGTTTCTTAAACCTTTCTTATTCTTTTCTTGTAGTTTCCATCTTATGCGCAGGTCAGTTCAAGGAGAACTCCTACCACTCAACCTAGAGCTTGAGAGGACTCTTAGAGCAAAGAAGAGGCTTTCCTTGCTGAATAAAGAAGGAGGATCCCCATCTTTCTTATTCCAGGAGGATTTATTCGATCAACCACCATCACCACATAATCACCCTCATACACCAAATCAACCACAATTACCTCATAATCCACCTACACCCACAACACCCATAAACAACTACTTCCAAAACTTTGAAGAAGAGGAAAAGATGGCCGAAGAAGCAAGCATCGCAAGCTAGTCCGTGCCGCAGGCAAAGGACCTCTACAAAGGGTTCACTCTACCTGCTGGCACGGGGAAGCCATTTGAAGCCAAACCGTCTTACATATCCATGGTGGAGAAGAACCAGTTCGGGGGTGCAGCTAATGAGGATGCGGCAAAGCATATAGAAATCTTCACAGATTATATATATGCTCTATCACACCCCCAGATGGACTGACCCAAGATCAGATTAAAGAGACAATGTTCATCTTTTCCCTCCGCGACTCGGCTAGGGAGTGGTACAGAGACCTTGACCGCACTGTTGCGAGAGTGACTGATTGGAACACATTAGCCGTGGCTTTCTATCGGAAATACTATTCCGCAGCCAAGACTAATGCCTTAAGAGCACATATTACCAGCTTCAAGCAAGGAGCTACAGAAGACTTCAGTGAAGCATGGGACAGGTTCAAGAGACTTGTTCGATCCATTCCCCATCATGGATTCGAGCAATGGTTTCTTTGCAACCAGTTCTACAACGGGTTGTATGATGACAACCGAGCCTACCTTGATGCGGCTGCAAATGGGAGATTCCAGGATAACTCCGGGGAGACCAAGGATCTCAAAATCATAGAGGACGTCGCGGTGCATAGAGCTGAACACGGGACCTCCCGTGGAAACTAAAGGAAAGCTGAGTCGATGTTGCGGCTATTGAGGCCGTAATGGCCAAGTTGGATAAGCTTGAGAAGAGTGGTGGTAAGTTTGAGGTTGGTAGTGGGAGTAAAGGAGGCATGTACCAAGTAAATGCAGTTTCTGATGGGCCGTTTATTTGTGAGCAATGCGGAGGAGAGGGCCACGTTTCAAAATTTTGTACTTCATCTAATGAAACGTGCGCGGCTTTCCAACACTACTGCAGAAACAACTTCTACGACCATAACAACAACAATGTCCACCCACACATGAGATGGACGAGTCAAAACGTCCTTAACCCACAACATCAACAACAAAACCAAAACCAAGCTTACGTCCCTCCGCACAAACAAAACATTCAAAAACCACCGTTCGTCCCTCAACCACCTTCAAACCCACCAACCAATACGGATGCCTTAATCCAAAATCTTATCGGGTTGGTCTAGAAGGAGTCACAGGCGCGAGAGGCGGGAATAAAAATGTTAGAGTCCTAGATTGCTCTAATTGCGAGCAAGAACGATACACGGGTCCCGAGTCAACTTCCGACCAAAACGGACCAGAAAAAGGAGACTTTAAACATAATTTCCTTGCGGATCGGGGCCAAAGTTGGTGGCGAGAAAGCTGGTGGGAAAGGAAAGGAGAAAAATCAGAACCCGAGTACCAGTGATACCGGTCGGCTGGCCACAGATGCCAGTCGGTCGATTGCTGATGAGATTCCAGTAGCTTCTGGAAATTCTGCAGAGCAGGGAGATGGTCGACCGACCGAAGATGATGGTCGACCGACCAAGGTAGCTGAACAGGCGGATTCCTTTAGGCCTGAGATGCCTGATAACCTAAGGGAATTCATGTTTCGGGGTGACAAGACCCCCAAATTCTTAAGAAGAGCTGCAAATGCTGAAAGCTCTACTCCTCCATATCCGGAGAGACTTCTACCCACGACGGAACATGTATCCTACGACAAATTCAAAGATGTTATTCGTTCACTCAATGTACAAGTACCATTTTTAGAATTAGTCCTACGGGTTCCTTCTTATTTAAAGTTTATGAGACAGCTTTTAACCCGAAAGCGGTCTCTAGATAAGGTAGAGTCCGTAGCACTTACCGAGGAGTCCTCCAGTTTCTTGTCTCCTGTCATTGCATCCTACAAATTAGAGGACCCAGGTAGTTTTTCTGTACCTTGCAACATAGGGACTTGCCCAGTCAAGAAGGCCTTGTGTGACTTGGGGGCTAGCATTAGTGTTATGCCCTTAAGTGTGGCCTTAAAGCTAGGAATGACTACCTTCGCCATGACAAGTATGACGGTGCAAATGGCTGACCGTACATCGATGGAACCCATAGGGGTGTTGGAAAACATCCCTGTGCGCATTGACAGATTTTTCTTTCCCGTAGACTTTGTAGTGTTGGACATCCCCGAGGATGCCCATTATACCTATCATCTTAGGGAGACCTTTCCTACACACTGCGGGAGCGATCATCGATGTAGGGAGTGAGACCTTGAACTTCAAGGTCGGGAAACACTCCATCATTTTTGGGCTGTCCTATAGGAAGAAGGACGCTATGACCCCTATTGCATGTAATGCTATCACTTCTGAAAAGAAGGATGAGGTCATCACCACTTCTCCTACTTTAGAACCTACACCCATTCCTGTTTTTACACCTCCGCCCCAAATTGGGAGCAATATGGAGGATGCTCTTGTTTTGCCTATTGCAGGAAATGGTCTGGGGAAGCCCTTAGTCAAGGAGGTCGTTGTGCAAAGGGGAGGACTCGGGATCTTAAGCTACAAAGAAGATGACGATCCAGATATAGTCGATGAAGAGGACAAGAAAAGAAGGGGAATGGAGAAAAAGAGTGGTCTGTCGCATATGCTTTGTGACGGAGTGGAGACGTGTTTGGCAATCCAAGCAAACACGGTAGAGACTACGGCATATAGCCAAAAGTCGTGGTCCGAGATTTTCCGCATCTTTCGCGGATGAGTTTTTCAAGCTTCTCGTTTTTAAGACAATTTTCAGTTTTTGTTAAGACTTTTTAATGTTGTGTGCATTAGGTTTAGAACAATTTCTTCTTTTGTTGCGTAGTTGAGACATTTAGACTTGGTTTCTGGATTTTTGCGCATGTTTTGGGCGCGTGTATAATGCTTTACAGGTTTGGGGAAGGGCTAACTTGATTTATGCAAGTTAATTCCAAAAAGATGAAAGGCCACTGAACAGGAATCTCGGTCGACCGACCAGCAACATCAGTCGGTCGACCAAGACCCTGCAAATCAGAAGCTCGTGTAACCTGTCATCTGGTCGGTCGACCAGGAACAGGGGTCGGTCGACTATGATACCTGATGCAGCCTGTTCGTGATTTCTTAGGGAAGCACACAAACATGATGAGGGAGTTCCTTCCTTTATTCTGTCCTTTATGCTTCCACTCCTTCTTCTTTTATTCAAACCTTTAATGTATTATCCATCACCCAAAACATAATTAATCCCCGAAAAAGGTCTTCCTTCGTTTGACTTTTTTCAGGTCCTTGGAGTGGCACTGCTGGCCACCGAAACCTCCTAGCTCACGCTGGTTTGGGGAGGTTTTCCATGCGCTTTAAAATTCGGTGAGTTCTTTCCATGTTTCCTTGGTTTATATCTTTCTGCATTTTTTCCTTTATTTTTATAAAACCTTTACTTAGGCTAATGCACAATGGGGACATTGTGCGGGTTGGTTGGGGAATGGTTTTGTGTCACATGCATTGCTCCACTCTTTTTGTCACACGTTTATTGCATTTCTGTCTTGCGTTGTTCCTTTCTTTATTTTCCTTACATATACAAGAAAAATCCAAAAAAATAAGAAAAATTTCTAAATTTCAAAAAAATGCACGTTTATTTTAGCATATAGGTCGAGTCGGAACGAGAGTATTTCAATGATGACTTTGCAATTTTCACATGTCTATGCCTTTGCCTTGCCTTGTTAACATGTTTTAGTATTAGAATCATATGCATATCTACGAGTTTTTGTCAAAATAGTTGTTAATCTTGAGATTTGACTTTTACCTTGGCGATCTACTTAACATTCTGAGTTTTAGAGCTTTATCCCTGGCTTCATTCTTAAGCCAGTTGTCTAGGATGTGAGTAGTACTCCCCTTGGAACATGTTAAATCAATATGCATAAGCATGAACATGAATTGATATATACCTGTTTCCTATCTTGTTTTGTGAGTCTTGTTACGTGCATTTGAGATCCCCTTTTCTCTTATTTAACCATAAGCCCTACATAGCCAAAACTGCTTTTTTTATCCCCCAAAACTACATCCTATACTTAGCCTGCCCTTCCAAGCTAGTATTTGTGGTCATTGGAATATTTTTTTAAGGCATTTTGGTTTGTATGTCACCTTGAGCAAAAAGAGAAAGGAAAGAAAGAAAGAAAAAGAAAAGAACAGGAAAATTCAGAAAAGAAAGAAAAAACGAAAAAACGAAAAAACGAAAAAAAAAACCAAAAGAAACCTGCAAGTCAGTCGACCGACTGTCAGGTACATGAAGTACAAACTCGTACAAAAATTCCCTTTCTTATACATCTTTTTACTCCCATACTTCATTCAAAATATTTGGGAGGCTTTTCTTTTATATAATGTGAGATTTGTGCTACAAAAATAGCACTTTCATAATGTCAAAAGTAGTGAGACATGTTGTTGGAACTCGGTTTTACTAGCTTGGCTACTAACCCCACTTGTCCAAAAACATCTTAACCTATCTTACCTTTCACCTCACATATCCCTCATTACCTCTATTGCATGTGTCAAGGTTACTTAATGAGTATGTTTATGCATGGTTGTAGAATTCGTTTTCATGTTAGATTACAGGAATGTTTCCATTGGTCGAAGTTAGGTGAGTGTCTTTACAATTTTACTTCTTTTTGTCTTTTGCATACACTCACCCTTTGCTTCATGTGCGATTCGAGCGTTCCGCGAGAGTCCATGGTATAAAGTCTCTATAGTCGATAAATTTTCAAATTTTGACAACTCCATAACTCGTTTGCATGATTCTTTAACTTTTTCCTTGTTAACTTGGCATTAAATTTGGTTTAGGCTAACATGTAAATTTCGCTCTGAGATTGAAATCGTTCCATTAGTTTAAGATCGAGTCTAATTCTTGCTTGAGGGCAAGCAAGGTTTGGTTTGGGGAATTGACCACCATATCATCAATGTATACTTCTATGTTTTTCCCGATCTCGTCCTTGAACATCATATTTACTAGCCGTTGATATGTTGAACCTGCATTTGTAAGACCGAAGGGCATTAAGTTATAGCAGTAAATGCCTCTTTCTGCTCTGAATGTTGTCTTCTCGTGGTCTGCTGAATCCATCTTGATCTGGTTGTATCCGCTCCATGCGTCTAGGAAAGTTAGCATTTCATGGTACGCAGTGGCATCCACCATGGCGTTTATATGTGGCAAAGGGAATGGGTTCTTGAGGCAGGCCTTGTTCAGGTCTGTGAAATCCACGCAGACCCTCCACTTCTTGTTCTTCTTTGGTACAACGACCACGTTGGATAACCAATCCGAATACTTGACTTCCCTAATCTTCCCTGCTTCCAGGAGATTGTCTACCTCATGGTTTATAACCTTATTCCTTTCCGGCGCAAACTTTCTGCGCTTCTGCTGCACGGGCCTGAATGATGAGTCTACACTGAGCTTGCGTGTTATGATCTCTGGGTCTATGCCAATCATATCTTTATGGGACCAGGCGAAATAGTCCACGTTCTTTCTCAGCAGCTAGAGGAGCTGCTGGCGAAGATCTTCGGAGTACTCTAAGCCTACGAACACGATCCTCTCTTAGTGTTGCACATCTCGATGGATCTCATCTATTTCTGCCTGCTGGGGCTCAATGTACTCCTCCTGGATGTGCAGCTGCTGTAATTGCTATGCTTTGGCGGCTGGGGGCTTGGTGGTCCTTTTGAGGGCTACCTTGTAGCAGTCCTTGGCCTTCTCCTGATCTCCCCGTATCTTCTTGACCACCATAGTGTAGGAAATTTCAGGCATTGATGATACGTTGACGGGATTGCTCGCATTTTGTCGATCAAGGGCCTGCCAAGAATTACATTGTTAGTAGATGGACCATCAATAACCAAATATCTTACATGTTTGGTTTAGCCCTCTGTCGTAGGTGGGGATGGTGATTTCTCCGAGGGTATGCGATGTTTCTCCGCTGAAGCCGACCAGAGAGATAACCTTCTTTGTCAGGTCCTTTTCGTCAAATCCCATGTTCTTTAGGGCATCCAGCATCAGCAAGTTGATGGAGTTTCCTGTATCTACCATGACTTTCCCTACCTCACAATTGCCAATGTTTAATGTGATGATAAGGGCATCATGGTGCTTCTCTGGGACGGCTTGTGCGTCTATCTCGTCGAAGGTCACTACTGGGAGGTCATGGCGGCCTATTCTGCACGAGAACTCCGGCTGATCTACTTTTTTTGCTGCCACACGCCTTTTGGCTGCTGAATAGGTGAGCCCACACAGCTCCGACCCTGCGGTGATGACATTGACAAACTTGTTGCATGGAGGAGCTGGCAAGGGCTGCACCTAGCTTGCTGCATTGACTCTGGTGGATTTCCCTAGGAGCAGGTGATCCAAGTTACCTCTGTCATATTGAAATCTGACCTCCTTCCTTAGGGTCTAACACTCATCCGTCGTATAGCCTATGTCATCATGGAATTCAAATTTTTTGCTAGCATCACGACGATCATTAGGGGGCTCCTCTTTCTTTTTCGGCCACCTGACACCTTTTAGTTCTTTCAGGGCCTTCAACAGGCCAGACATCTCGGTGGTAAAGCTATACTAGCTGACCTTGGGAGGTGGATCTGTGTCGCTTTCCCACCAGCGCTTTCTGATACTTTGCTCACGGGCTTGCTATAGGGCTTTGACCCCCCGCTCCGTTTCTCCACTGGTGCTTTCCTAGACACAGGTTCTGTGTCGTAGACGTTTCTTCTGGAAGCAGCATCTTCCTCTAATCTCATTGTTGCGACCGCCTGGGCTTGTACATCAGCAAAGGTCGTGCACGGGTACATCGTCAACTGCTTGTACAAATCTGAATCATGATGTAGCCCCCTACGAAAGGCTTCAATGGCAGTGGCTACATCACAATTGGGAATTGCCACCTTTTCTTTGTTGAACCTGGTGAGGTACTCTCGGGTTGTCTCCTCGAATCCCTGAACGATCTTGTATAGATCAGTGGTCTGCTTCTCTGGCTTCATTATGTTGTTGAAGGAGTTAACCAGATCTGGAAAGGAGGATATGCTTCGGTTGGGCAACCC
Source organism: Silene conica (assembly GCA_029255685.2). Lineage (NCBI taxonomy): Eukaryota > Viridiplantae > Streptophyta > Magnoliopsida > Caryophyllales > Caryophyllaceae > Silene > Silene conica. The sequence goes on from CM055320.2 coordinate 31,044,234, forward strand.
TACAAACCAGTGTAGTGCTGCACCTGACAGTGTTGATCCAAACCCCTTGCACATACAGGCCTCATTGAGAGCTCCGGTGGCAGTAACCACAATCATTTTCTTCTTGTATTGATTGATGTGGTCCAATGGATCTGTCGTCCCATCATAGAGTGTCATAGTTGGTGGCACGAAAGCCTTGGGCATATTGATGAGAGCGATGTTATCAATGAAGGGCGAGTCCTCGTAGCTTTCTTGAGAGGCCTTGTCTAGGGGCCTTGGCATGCCAGGTATCTTAGTGATCATATCCTTCAGTTCCTGATAGCGTTGGTCTGAGAGACTGCCTGCTACTGAGAATGGATTGGCAGGAGGAGGGAAGAAGCCAAAAGGTGCTCTCATCCAAGGTCCTGGGGGTAGCTGGCTGACAGGAAGGCTAGTGACGGCAGTCAGATTGGGGCTCGGCCCTGGCTACCAGTCGACCACGGACTGCACTGGTGCATGTCCTACCCATCCTCCAGCACATAATTGGCTCATAGGCACACGGCCGGCGGGAGATTCTGGTGTCCACCCATCGGAGAGTTGGGGCGGTGTACCTGCAAAAGACAGAGGATTAGTCGTTGAAGGAAAGCAAGGCGCGAGGTTACCTGTGGGCTGGACTGGATTGGGCTGCGGTGCTCGGAACACGGATGCATCGAAGTCCAGCATCTATGGGCTGCTGCTTGGGGCCAGAACCCCCAGATCTAGTGTGGTGACAATCTCCTAGGGGCTTTGCCGGTTTAACCCTCTCTTCCTAGAGAGGTTGAGGGTCTGGCCAGGTCTTGGCTGGAGCACGCGGGGCATCGGAGTAGGATGTGAGCCTGCGTCAATCTGCTCCCGCAAGTCCAGATTGTTCTTCTAGAGGCCTTCAGTGGCTTCCTACAAGGCACTCATTCCCCGGACCACCATTTGCATCAGATTTGGGCTGGAAACTTTCTGCGGCTGACTTACTCCCGGCACTAGTGCTTCATAACTCCTGCTGGTACAACTTTCCCTGCTCTACTTTGCGGGAGCAGCTGCAGGGCTTGGTCTGGGGATTTGAGTGGGTTTTCTAGACGAGGCAGCAACCTTTGGGATTGTGATTTGGCTCATGGTGGAGTGTGTCCCTGTGGGACCAACTGATACAGTAGGGTTAGACCCACTGGACAGGACTGGCATACTCTGAGAACTGGAAGTATTTGCCTTGTCCGGACATGGTTTTGGGACGAAGGAATGATATTGGAATGCTCACTATGCCTCACAGTGGGTGCCCAATTATTTTGGTAAAATCCTACCGGTTTAGTTATTGTAGTGTGGGCGAAAGTGACAACCAATATGTTAAAGCGTACGAGAGATAAAAAGATTAAAAGGAAATTAACAAGAAGGATTTTGGTGACGCGGAAAAACCCTAATGAGAAAAACAACCATGGGGGAATGGAATTCCACCAAGTTTTCACTAAAATTGAGATAATAATTGTTCATCAGAGTACAAGTGATGATATGCGTGAGTCAAAATAAGAAAAACTGAATGAATTTATGAGTTGCTTGGACTTTGCTTTTATAGCTGCAGAGTCCTGGTCAGCTGTTGTCCTGGTCCTGCTCCAGCAATATAAGAGATTTGTTGTGGTCACGTTAAGAGTTGGACTTAAGCTATTTTGACCTAACGGCTCCTGCTGACTTCTTATAGACTACAGCTTGCTTACTGGGCTAAGTCTTCTTCATTGGGCCCAATAGTCTAGATGGGGATTTTTTGGGCAAAACAATATTAAATCTTTTTATTCTCCATAATTTTCTCGGTTGCCATAAACCTCTTTAAGACCCAATTTTCAAATCTTTTTATTCTCCATAATCTTCTCGGTTGCTATAATCTTCTTGGTTGTTATAAATATTTTTATTCTTCATAATCTCTTTCGCTTCAATACATTTCTTTTCATCTTTTCATCATTTTTAAAAAGTACACATGTTCGAATAAATAGAATAGGTTATATAATAAGTAAAATTTATAGTCATCTTTAGAAATAAGTGTACACAACCCTGTGATTTTTCACGGGTGTTATACTAGTTGTCTATAGAAGACATTCGTAAAGGTTGTTCATAAGGCGCCCCCGAATTGTAATTACGGCGCTACCATAATTAAAGAAAAAAATTGTTAGTTTTCATTTTTGCGCTGCGCTAAAGGGGTATGGGCACTTATGCAATTTTAATCTATTCAATATTCATTCAATTAAAATTCTAATTTTAACTAAATTATGTTTTTTCCAATAATATTTTACCCCAAAGCTATTCATTTATTATTAATCTAATTTGCACTAACTTTTATTGTGTACATTCAACGGGTTTACCCAGTGTACACCTAAGATAACGGCTATTACACTAAGTTATTGATAGTAGTGTTTTGTGTCGAGCTAAGAGGGTAATTTTATCACACTTGTGTCTTTTAATATTGGTCTGTAATTGTGTTTACTTTGTACCCCAAAAAAGATATTTTGTTTTTGTTGTGGTAATTTGTCCTTCTTACCTCCGTTTTATATTTGATTTTGATGCACGGATCTAGAGCATCGAGGAGAACATTTCCACGGTCAAGGCATGGCACAAGCACCTCATCTTTGGCCACATATCTATCTATCAGAAGTAAAATAGTGAAGAGAAGAAGAAACTGGAACAATTGAAGAGGGGAAGGAGCAAAAGAATTGAGAACCACGAATACGAGCCTAAGCGCAGGCTGCACAAAAAATTTACGTAGCTGCGCCACTGAAAAAGAATTGTGACTCCAAATGCGAGACCTAGCGCAACTTGAGCAAGAGAGTTGTGCAGCTGCGCCCGGTTGCGCAGGCAAGAGGATGTTCGGTACAGCTTGCACAATTCTGTTTTAAGGAGTTCATTATTTCGCATTTGGGCTTATTAAGAGATGATCTATCTAGGCTTTCGTGAAGCCATATAAATACCAAAGTTTGAAAAGTCCTCGGGGTATCAACTAGGATATCTTTTATCATCTCATTTTTACTTTAGGAATTCTCTAAAAACAAGTTGTAATTATTTTAAGCATTTGGTTTGTAAGAAGACTATAGAAGGCTAATCTTCCACTGCTTGGTGTAATCCATTTCAAGATTCCATCTTTATCATTGTATTGACTCTGTAATCTCTACTCGTTCATTTATTTCAATTTCTATGTTTGAATGCCATGATGAATGTTTGTTGTGAGAAGTAATTACCCTTGCCTCTATAACACTCATCTATTGTTTGTTTGTTGCAAAGTTTATTGCTTTTGTGATATATTGTTGACGCAACTCATATTGTTGTTTTCTTGCTTAAAGTATCAACCTTTGTGAGTAGAAATTGATTATGTCATTGGGTTTGTTTGCTTAGACATACTTTTATGATATTCCATTTATTTTACTCTTGGTTTTGCTCTTCATGCATGCTCTTAGCTACGATTCCTACATGGTTTAGTGTTAGAAATTTTAGTTCAAGTAGGATTATCATTGTTTGCTTAGATGGTGGTAATTATTTGCTTGAGGGTTGTTGTTGGATGATTGGAGTTAGAGAGAAAAGAGTCATACATTGAGTAACGGTGGAACTTGTAGGATTATACCAAGTTTTTCTCTCATATTATTGTTCTTTGCATTGCAAGTGTTTGTTGTTTTGTTTCTTAGGCAAAGTCACATGTTTTCCACCTTGTTACTTGTTTCTTTCATGTCAATTCTCCTCCTATATGTTTTCAATTGTTATTTATTATTAATGCTCATAGTATGTGCCTAGTTTTGTGTTTTGTAAATTGTCATTAATTTAAGACAATTTTATTCTTAATCATTTCTCTTTGGCTAGACCCGTACTTCCCTTTACTACTATTCTTAATTTCATAGTGTAGATTCAAGTTTGGTTAATAAATATTTAACAAGTTTTATGACCCGCAAAAATTGCGGGCTTGCTAATAGTTTTACTCATATATGATTGATAAAGTAAACTGCAAATTAAGACGGCGAACATTTTCACAACTATAAGTTGTGGTCGATATTAGTTTGTTACAGTGGCAATCGCTATCACCATCAACTAACTTAAAAAGCACGTCATTAAAATCATCGAAGTCTATTTTCAAAATATTTTTCAAAAATATCCACCATTTTTCGCCGAAATGCCAAAATTGTAATGGAGCATTAAAGTCTGAACCTAAAATTAAATTCATATCCGATATACGTAGTAAATGAATACTTCTTTATCGTCAAGATAAATAATTATACCGAATATCATTGCGCGAAAAGGAACTTTAATATGTTGAATCAACAATAAGTAAATATAATAGCTCCAATTTTTTTCTTATAATCAAATTGGTACTTTTTAACATAATATTTAGTTTGATTGCTCACTAATACTGTATAAAATAACGTGATATCTTTATAAAATTGGAATAAAAATTAGCTAAAATATTAATTGATATTAAGAATAACACCAAAAATTATTATCTTCTTATCCTTATATATAGAGTTGAAATGTCATTTTTAGTTATAAATAATCACCGGTTATTAATTTGTAGAAGTTATATTAATTTTGATTTTTTTGAATTTATCAAATATTTAATATAGACATTTAATTTTAGAATAATAATGGTGTCTTTTTATTTTCTTTAATTTGTATGTTACAAAATATCTAATGTTATTAATTTGTATATAGAGCTGCATTGTTATAATATTATTCTGTTTTATCTTTCCCTTAATAATATTTTATAGATTTGATGATGACATTAAAGTAATAATATAATATAAATTTGTTGGTCTCATCAAAAGAATTAATTTAAGTAACTAATGTGAAAATTATTATTGTTAGGCTTATATAGTGGTTGAATAATGTAATTATTAAGTTAACTTTTTTTTCAATTGAAGTTTATGTAAATTTTCAATAAATTTGAGAATTTTAAGTTGTATGGTTTTTGAAAAGTTAAGTTTCACAATTTAGCAGGAAACAATATAAAACATTTTTAATAAACATTTGTTCAATATGAAAATAAATTTAAAAAATTAGTATGAATAAACTTAAACATTAACACATTCTATAACAAAAACTCTAATTAAAATTTCAATTTTTATTATAAATTATGAAACTCGGATTTGAAATTGAAGAGGTCAGATCACTTTTGAAATTTTTAAAGTTATATATTTATCAATTACAATGAGATAATTTATTGATTAACATGTATAATTGAAGGAATAGACATAGATTAATTCAACGAAGATAATGCTTACATTTCTATTGATTAATTGACATATATAAATATAAAATACATTGAGTTAATCTACTATAAACATATAATATTGGAACTAATTTACAATGAAATAGAAAAGTAAACAATAACATGTATTTTATCACTAATAACTATCATAATATGAGGTATCTGAGTGTCACCGTAAAATAAAACCAAGTTCTCTTTGAAAGTAGTAGCCATCATTGTACAAAATGAAATCACAATCTTCTCGATAGCATCCTACTAAACTTGCTTCTGAATTCATCACTAAAAGAATCAAATTAATTAGTCAAATGAAAACACTATAGTTTTACATACAAAAATTAATGTCCATTAAGAGCTCAATTACTAAGTTTGATTTAGAAATTAATTTGTTATAAATATTGAGAAACTACGGTGAAAATCAAAATAGCAAAAATTATAAACTATATGAGATTAGCAGGAGACGTACCATATTCATCAATGAAGATCCAAAACTAAAATACTGGTTGTGAAAATATGGGTCTTTATAATAGGAGATAAGAAAGACTACTCTAATGGTATAAACTCTTCATCTCCTCTATAACAATATAAATATAATGTGATTAATTGGACATTTAATGAAGAATGATATGAGTTATATAAGAAAAATGGTTGATGTTTTAAATTTCGGACTCTTGGTTATCTTTGATTTAAGTTAACAAATAAACTTTGTTATAATATCTCTCTTAATTATAATTCATACCACATTTGCCTTTATTTTGCGCTGCCACGTGTCACAATGCTATGCTCAATCTAGCCTTTTTATTTTATTATATAGATTTGGTTGAATAATTAGCTAATACGAGAACTAGTTTATTTCCCACCAGTTATCTTCATCGATAATTATGTGTCTTCATCGTTGTATTGTGTTCTTCATCTACACTATATTATCTTCATCAATCGTTAAATTTTTTACATAATTATAATTACGTCATGATATAAACTATATATAATGAAGTATTATGTCCAGGGCCGTCTCCGAGATTTTGGGCGCCCTTTGCGAAATTTCAAAAGAGGGTCCCGATGCCACTATTTACATTAATACCTGTATAAAGTTAAATGTTATTTTGTTATTAGATTTACTTTTTATTTAAGAAAATGTTTATAGTTTATTTATTTCATATTATTATACAAGTATAATGTGAAGGCTTTATTAATATGTTTTTCTATACATAAGAAAGAAAGCAAAACATTTTTAAATGAAATAAAATCAATAGTCATAATGTTGTGAAATAAAGACAATAATGAATTATAGACAGAAAGTTAGAGAGACAAAACTGTATTCTCATTTCATTATCAGGGGTATATATAAACATACAATGAGGTAGAATTTCCATAAGATAAAGCATTCTAGGATATTCTAAGATATGGACATCCATATAATATTTTATTATAATATTTCATAACACTCCCACTTGGATGTCCATCATTGAAGAAAATGCCTCGTTAAAAACTTTTCTAGAAAATCCTCGTGGAAAAATACTAGCGAAGGAAAAGAGTACCCTAATCTTCAAACACGCACATAAAAAATGGCTCGTTAAAACCTTTCCATAGAAAACCCACTGGGACAAAACCATGGCTAAGAAAAAAGGGTACAACACGTGCTACTCCCCGTGATGATTACAATATATAATAAATCATCGAATTGATCCATGCTTTGACATAACTTCTCAATCGTTGAAGCAATACTTAATGTAGTCAATAAACTTGAATCTTCGGTCAATAGTAATCCATGAATGTTTCGATATCATATCATGCATATTTCTTTGAGAACTCACACTCTAGATCTAATCATTTCATAATAACTCTTGGATTTTCATTTCAATTAATACTAACGCAAAAATAATGCATCTTCTCTAAAAAAAACGACATAACATTATATGTCGAAAATAATGTCATCTCAACAATAATGACGATCATGACTATAGCCTAATAATGCGCTTATATTGCTATCTAACTCGTTAAAAACCTTCCTTGGAAAGACCCGTTGGGACAAAAATGTTGGAAAATCATATTTTTAGATTTGCCTCATAAAATTAAAGTCATCAAATTAAAGTCGGAAATTATGCATGCAAATTAATCACAAGATATAAATACCTTACATTAACGTTTCGGTCATAGGGCATGAAATATGGTCAGCTACCAAATTTCAATCTTGAGTTTAAGTGAGTAAGGGACGAAATTCAACTCCAAGTATATGAGCACTCCTCTTGTAGCACCAAGATAAACATTAATCAAGACTACTAATAACATATACTAATATATTAAAGTAGTAATCCTTAAAATAATATTACTATTATACTACACTAGTGTGTATATATATATATATATATATATATATATATATATATATATATATATATATATATATATATATATATATATATATATATATATATATATATATATATATATATATATATATATATATATATATATATATATATATGTAATATTTTAAAAAGAGTAAATTAATAATAACTCCCTTTTAAAATCCAGTTTTCTAAAATTACTCTCTTAAATAATTTTTTTCTAAAATTAGTTCCTTAAGATGTATTTTTATAAAAAATTACTCCCTTATATAATTCACGTTGATTTTAGGATCAGGAAGCAGTTGTCGGCGACGGGGCGGCTGGTGGTAATGCAGTGGTTGTGGTAGCTTTTTGGTGGTGTAAGTGTCATGTTAGTGTGGTGGTTGGGGAGTGAGGTGGTTGAGAAATGTAAGGGGTAATGAGATTCCCGTGTCAACCAATACGTCACGGTGATGGTGGTGGCCGAAAGGTCGTTGATGGTTGCACTGAGTAATGTAGTCGGTGAATTAGTGATAATGATAATGGTCGTGAGTGGGTAAGGGGAAAGGGAATTCATTCCCTTGGAGGGTGAGGGGTAAGGACTTGGAGAGATTTTGGGGTAACAGAAGGTATCTCATTCCCTTTGTTAATCCCAAACAAATACCAGCAAATGTAATCACTAACTTTGATTTTCGTACTTTTCTTGAATACCCCTAACCAAAACGCCCCTAATTTATCTAAAAGGTAGTGTTTAGCAGTTCAAATTTCTCTCCAAAAGTCGGCAGTCCGTTAATCATTCGCTGCAATCGAGAATGGTATTAGTAACATTGCGATTGGCGGACCCAGGATTTTTGTGTAAGGGGGGCACAAAAAAATTTTGACGCGTGTCTAAGAAAATATTTTTATATTTTAATTTTTTTTTCCTATATTAAATAATATTTAAATAAAAAATGGGAAAAATTGGACTTATAGATATTTTTTTTCAAAAATAACGTTTTCTCTAAAATACTACAAAGTATATATTTTAAGTAGATATAAAAATAATGACTTAAAGTTGTAGAATATAACAAGTTTTGGTACAAAATTTAACAATAAATACAAGTGGTTTAATGGTATAGAACTTCCCATATAATCTAAAGGTCATGGGTTCACATCTTATATTAAACAATTTTTTCACATATATTTGAAAGAGGTAATATGGACTAAGGCCCAAAAAATTTATCAATATAATGTAGCTATGGGGAATTGAACCTGCATCTCTAAGATAGAAATTGACACCTTTACCAATTATGTCATGATAACTATATGTCTATATTGGAGACTTATAAAAGTTTATTTCGAAAATTTCATGGGGGGGCACATGCCCACCCCGACACCGCCTAAATCCGCCCCTGATTGCGAATCAAATTTTTACAAAGATCATTGCCTTGGCGCTGGCCATAATAGATGTCATTCTCAATGCTTCGAACAAACTTGGATACATCATTAATACGAATTGATTGGTTTCCATTGTTAGATTACCGTTTACTCAGTCTCGTTTCAGATTCAATAATTCAATAGTCTTGCACTCATAGATAAAATAATGCCAACAATTGCTATAGTAAACGCTCTGATGCTGGATATGATCTAAATAATACAGTCGAGGCTTAGTTGTGCTTAAAAAATATTGTTCACGTAATTTCCCACCCACTTTCCTATCGTTGAAGTCCTTCCCATTTTAACGTACATAATTCTATATATAAGGTGACCGCAAGATTAACACAAATCGGAGCAAAACAAAATTACACACATCAAACACAAATACTATAAAACATTGAATGCTCTTTAGCTCTTTAAGACCAAAAATATGGCAATTACGAAAGTTGTGTTCTTATTGTCAGTCCTAGTCCTTTTTACATTATCAACTGCCACCTCCGTCGTCGACTTCTGCGTAGCAGACTACCAATTCCCCAAGGGACCAGCTGGATTTCCATGTAAGAATCCGGCTAATTTAACTGTTGACGACTTTGTTTACTCGGGCTTAAGTGTTAAGGGAGACACAAATAACATCTTCAAACTCGGTGCAACATTTGCAGTCGACACAACATTCCCAGCTTTAAATGGGCTGGGTCTGTCTATGAACCGGCTCGACATAGGTGTGGGTGGAGTAGTTCCGATCCACAGTCATCGTGTATCAGAGCTTATTTTAGTAATTGATGGCCCAATTATTTCCGGGTTTATTGACGAAAACAATGTTGCCTACTATAAACAGTTAAATAAGGGTGACATAATGATATTCCCACAAAGTATGTTGCATTTTCAAATAAATGTCGGTAAAAAACCAGCTCTTGCATTTGTAAGCTTGAACAGTGCTAATCCTGGTTTCCAAACTACTACTACTTCTCTGTTTGGAAATGATTTGCCCACGAATGTCATCGAGAAGATTACTTTGTTGGATGCTAAACAAGTGAAGAAGTTGAAGAAAATTTTTGGTGGTACTAATTGATCAAGTATTCCGTTTTATAATTTATTATTTTGCATCAAATGTATCATTTATTTTCAGTACAATCGTTCATATAAGATGTTCTAAACTTGTATGACAACTTATTATCTTCAATAAAAGTTTAATTCTGGAATGTCAAACTCTGTTATTCAAAGAAAATAGCTCAAATATATTAGATGATTTATTCGATAATTATCGTGTTGATTCTCCTTAATACGAGGAATTAAGGAATGATGACTATACTTTTATCCCTTCAACTAGGTTTTTTTGTTGGAATAAGGATCCTCAATAATAGTGGGATCACACGATTTATTATAATCATTAAATTTCATATATATTTATTTATATTGAATACCCAAGGGATGATAAATAATAAGTCGACTCGTTAACATTTATCAGTAATGATTGGTTTCAAAGTCTGACATTATTGTCAGATAATGGTGATGATCAGTTGATCCCTTACGGTCACACCTTAAGGATGATGCCCTAATCATTTAGATTAATAATTTGTATAATGATACGAATTCATTAATTCCTTAAATTGAACGAGATAAATAAGAGGTTCATATCTCATGATAATTCGATTATGTGAGATCCGATTTCGATAAAATAAATAATTAATTTATTAAAGTCGATAAATGTTATCGTAATTTTATAAATAAGAGTTATCGGTTAGTTGTGATTGGAAATTGGCAATTGAGTTGTAGATCACATTGACGAAAATGAAATGATACATTTCTCACATATAAAATTGGTAATTGGTACTTAAATGTTTAGTGTAAAACCCCTATATATAGATATATATATATATATATATATATATATATATATATATATATATATATATATATATATATATATATATATATATATATATATATATATATATATACATATATATATATATATATATATATATACATATATATATATATATATATATATATATACATATATATATATATATATAGATAGATATATATATCTATATATATATATATATATATAGAATTGAGATCATATGAGAACCACCAATATAATGAGAACCATGAGAACTCTACCTTACGGACTTTTTAAAAAAAAATTAATGACATATTTGGATTCGGCATGGAATTTTAAGGTAAGGGAAGACATTACTTGGTCTAAAAAATATATACTAGTGACGGAAATCAAGGTGAGATACATTTTATGAATTTTCATGCACCTACTACCGATTTTTACGCATCTATCATTTTTCATGCACCTAAAACTCGTTTTAATGCACGTATAGCTTCTTATTTCATGCACCTAGTAATCATTTTCATGCATGTAAAAAATTTCATGCACATAGTGGTTGTTTTCGTGCATTTATAGCCATTTTAGTACGCCTAATTGTATTTTCGTACACTAAGTATATATTTTGTTAATTAAATCAAAATTTTTTGTTTATTGATACTAAAGTGTGTATTTGAATAAGTTAAACTAATGATAAATGATCCAACGAAACATTCGAAGCGAGATATGGTGGAGATTTAGTGAGGAATCTCATGGTTCTCATTATAAGGGTGGTTCTCACCGGATCTCGACCATATATATATATATCTATATATATATATATTTATAGAGAGAGAGAGAGAGGCGGGATCCGGTGAGTCCACCTAAATATTTGAGTCCATGAGTCCATTTAGAGTATCACAAGTTGTATTAAAAAATATCACGTTTTTTATAATGCAAAGTCTACAATGTCACAACCTTTTCAATACAATATCACAAGAAACAATATCACGCACTATATAAAACAATATCACGAAATTTTTTCAAAACTTTTTTTCCCGAAATTTTTTTTTCAAAATGTTTTTTTTTTCAATTTTTTTTCTCGAAAATTTTTTCCGAAATTTTTTTTTCAAAATGTTTTTTTCAGAATTTTTTTTTGTGATATTGTATTGGGTAACTTATGATATTGTAATGAAAAAAAAATCGAAAAAAATTTTCGAGAAAAAATGCCTTTTATTAAACAATATCACTCACTATATTAAACAATATCACGCACTATATTAAACAATATCACGAAATTTTTCAAAAACTTTTTTTCCCGGAAATATTTTTTTCAATTTTTGTTTTTTCAATTCTTTTTCCGAAATATTTTTTTCTCGATTTTTTTTTTTTTGTGATATTATTTTGAAGAACCGGTGATATTGTATTGAGTAACTTGTGATATTGTAATGAAAAAAAAAATCGAGAAAAAACGCATTTTTATTAAAAAAAACGTGTTTGTTTTAAAAAAAGTGCATACTGAAAAAGGGAATTTTTTTAATAAAGAAAATGACATTTTAAAAGAGAAGGCAAAAAAAAGAAAAAGAAAAGTAATGTTGAAAAAGAAAAAACAAAAAAAAAGGAAAAAAATTTGATATTGAAAACACGTGATACTTTTTTATATAAGTTATGATATCATTGTTAGACTCATGGACTCAAATATTTAGGGTGGACTCATGTGATCCCAACTCTCTCTCTCTCTCTCTCTCTCTCTCTCTCTTTCTCTCAGAGAGAGAGAGAGAGAAAGAGCGATAGAGAGTAAAGTTCAAATGAGTCCACTTCCTTGGTTGAGTCCTTGAGTCCTAATATTAGCCATTGGATATTGGAGATTGGATGGCTAAGATTAAAACAAAAAAAACACTCACCCAACATGCATTTAATGTTTTGTCTCTCATAATTTCAATTCCCCATTTGGCTAATTACTTTTCTCTCTCATAACTTTATCTTCTAATTTTTTTTTTTTTTTGAGTTTTAAAAACTTATGAGTATAACTCTAATGTTTTACGAGTGTAACTCCATTGTTTTAGGAGTGTAACTCTATTGTTTTAAGCGTGTACTCTATTATTTTAGGCCTATAACTCTATTGTTTGAGGCGTATAACTCTATTGTTTTAGGTGTGTAACTCTATTGTTTTAGGTGTGTAACTCTAATATTCTACTAATATAACTTTGATTTTTTTAATGCGATTTTTTATATAAAAATTTATGAGTACACGTTAACATTTATCAGTAATGATTGGTTTCAAAGTCTGACATTATTGTCAGATAATGGTGATGATCAGTTGATCCCTTACGGTCACACCTTAAGGATGATGCCCTAATCATTTAGATTAATAATTTGTATAATGATACGAATTCATTAATTCCTTAAATTGAACGAGATAAATAAGAGGTTCATATCTCATGATAATTCGATTATGTGAGATCCGATTTCGATAAAATAAATAATTAATTTATTAAAGTCGATAAATGTTATCGTAATTTTATAAATAAGAGTTATCGGTTAGTTGTGATTGGAAATTGGCAATTGAGTTGTAGATCACATTGACGAAAATGAAATGATACATTTCTCACATATAAAATTGGTAATTGGTACTTAAATGTTTAGTGTAAAACCCCTACCTCGTCGCAGCGAAAAAGTAAAACATACAAACATGCCAAAATTTACGCGGAATTTAAACTTTAACATGCATGATAAAACGAGGTGAATTAAAAAAACTATACAAACTGAAATGATCAAAACATAGATGAGTATATAGTTCTAAGTATGAAACATAAGTACAAAACACAGCTTGGGATGGTACATCCTACAGACACTCAAATGTATAACCAAAAGAAATTAGGTTTAGCTAAACGATAACGGGTATGTCATCGATGATAGGATTATCGCTCGCTAGCCTCAGTAACCCTCCAACAACCTGTCATGTACCTACATACATAAAAACATGTACGTCACAATCAGTGGGGTGTGATTAGAGTTCTCAAAGCCACCTATTGTCAACGACACGTAACACATAAAGTATATCCAACATACTCCAACATTTATAACATGTGAAGCATGCATATATATATATATATATATATATATATATATATATATATATATATATATATATAGAGAGAGAGAGAGAGAGAGAGAGAGAGAGAGGCAAGATCCGGTGAGAACGATCATTCGGTGCATACGGTGAGAACAACCCTCCTTCTTTAGATACATTCAACTATTTATTAGATGCACCTTTTTTTCTTCACCAAATCTCATATACACTATAACTTATTGTACCCAATTTTTACATAAACCTAAATACATTTTTTGTCGGACGATATATTTTTATTTTTTAAATAAACCTAAATATATTTTTTTGACGAAATAGATACATTTTTTTTTACATAAACCTAAATACGTTTTTTGACGGAGTAGATACATTTTTTTTTTTACTTTTTTTACATAAACCTAGATATATTTTTTAACGGAGTAGATACATTTTTTACCTAAACCTAGATACATTTTTTTGACGGGGTAGATACGTTTTTTTTTATAAACTTTTTTTACCTAAACCTAGATACATTTTTTGACGGGGTAGATACGTTTTTTTTTATAAACTTTTTTTACCTAAACCTAGATACATTTTTCTGACGGATTAGATACATTTTTTTTACCTAAACCTAGATACATTTTTTTACGGACTAGATACATTTTTTTTACTTTTTTACATAAACCTAGTTGCATTTTTAGACGGATTACATACATTTTTTTTACTTAAATCTAGTTACATTTTTTCACGGAGTAGATATTTTACATAAACCTAGTTACATTTTTTGATGGGGTAGGTACCTTTTTTACTTAAACCTAAATAATTTTTTTTACGGAGCTTTTTTACATAAACCTAGATACATTTTTAACGGAGTAGATACATTTTTTTACTTGAATCTATATACATTTTTTTACGGAGTAGATACGTTTCTTTTTTACTTTTTTTTTTTTTACAGAAACCTAGATACATTTTTTTACGGATTATATACATTTTTTTTACTTAAACCTAGATACATATTTTTACGGACTAGATACATTTTTTTTACTTTTTTACATAAACCTAGTTACATTTTTTGACGGATTATATACATTTTTTTTACTTAAACCTAGATACATTTTTTTGACGGAGTAGATATTTTACATAAAACTAGATACATTTTTTTACGGAATAAATATATTTTTTTTTTCTTTTTTATATAAACCTAGATACATTTTTTAACAGAGTAGATACGTTTTTTTTACTTAAATCTAGATACGTTTTTTTTGCTTCTAGGTATACTTTCTCCTACTTATAATTATACATAAAATATATTAATAGGTGAACGAAGATATTACTTCCTCCCTACATTTATATTTGCCTCGTTTTAATGAAATACTTATCACATGAAGTATACTCTATATTAGAGGAATACTTATGTGGGAAGTACTAAATACAACTCAACCAATCATGGATATATATCATTAAAAACATAAAATAAATGAATCATGTAACAAACAATATGGAAAATGAATCATTGAAATAACTTAACTTAAAGCAATAGATAAACACTTCTCAAAATCTTGAAAACAAATTTCGATTAATCAAAGCAATTACTCACTCAAATCCACTAATTCATAAGTCTCTGAATTAACAAGGATTCAGGTGAATTAAATATCAACAAATTCGACTTCGGCATTAATTAACAAGTCCGTTATCGCTCCAGGATATGCCCATGTATCATCGCACCACGATTCCACTAACAAGCACCAATTACCCACCACGCCTAGATACTTTAGCATCAGCAACTACCGGTGGTGGTGACCGGAGTAATAAAAAGCAACGAAAGGGGGAGAAAAGTGAGAAGCTGATGAGATAAATTAAGTGACCGGAAAAGTCGGGCTTGTCGCCGGTAGTGCACCGGAACCTGACATGGTCCCCTGAATTGTTTTGGCAACATCACTTTCCGACGGCGGCACCGTGTGAGGAAGGCGGCGATAAAAGTTGATGGGAGCGAGTCTAACGATTGCGAAGAACAGGATACAAGGTGCGATCGATGCACCGGTGATGCAGCCGCACTGCACGGTGTCAGTTTTGTGGTGGTGCCGTCAACAGGCGACGGTAATGGTGTGGCCGTCAGCAAATACGGCGGTGGTGAGGAATGAGAGATTAAGAGGGGATGGATGGTGGGAATAAATGTGTTGGTCGCACGTGATAGTTTGATTTAATAAAATCCTTAGATTTTTATTAATCTTATGGTTGAGATTTGTTCTCACCGTTTGCACCGAGTGTTCGTTATATATATATATATATATATATATATATATATATATATATATATATATATATATATATATATATATATAGAAATTGAATCACGCGAGGCACCCTTCTTAGGGTGAGGCCGCTGGACTCATCTCTACCATTCAAATTATTAATAACATGTGGTTTAGATCAAACTGTTGGAGATTGTGTCCTCCACATGTAGTGTGATAACGTCATTGAACATACCCTTGTACGGACAAGTGGGAGATTGTTGGGGCTGGTGTCCTTGACAATTAAGTACAATGACTTATTAAATCTCTTTAAGGATCACAAGGGCATACTTATGTATTATTACCAGTTGATCCACGTTTATCAATAACGGTTGGCTTGCTAGATAAGTTTGACGTTATTGTCATACGGATGGCGGTGGTCAACTGGTCCCTATACGTCACACCTATAGGACACGTTTGAGAGATGTGAAGGTATGAAAATACAATCACATTTTGCCGGATATGACTAAACGGTTAGTCAGAGGTATTGACTATTAAATTAGTCAATAAGATGTAGAGAATTACTATTTAATACGGATTAAATAATTTTAGCTAATACGGATTACAAGAATAATTCGTAAATTAAATATAAACGGTTATATTTAATTAAATATTATATTCGCGTATTAATATAAACAGTTATATTAATTTAGGTAATTATACAATATCGTATCTTATCAGACCGTTATTAATATATCGACTGTATTAATATCTGATAACATGTTACGATTTATACATTAAACCCGCGAAATATATTAAAGCTAATTGGGTCGAATCACGCATTGGGATAAGGTAAGAGTGGAAAGCCCACTCCTACCCAAACCCCAATTCGGCCGAAATAACTATATAAGGAGGAGGACTCTCCTTATATCAGTTACTCTTGGTGCACTGTTTAATTATCTGAAAAGAAAATTAGGGTTTTGAGACATTCTTTTCTCAAATACCTCAGATCTCACATCTAAAACTCAATAGCTCTCCCTATATTGCAAGGCAATTGGAGAGGATTTCTAGCACACGCGGCCACGTCTCAAACTAAGTCTTGGGTGCAAGTTATAGGAGGGAATTTGCATTAATTCCTGTTCTTAGGCCTTTTGCGCGAGGACTAAAGGTTGTACTTCTTTTCTCATGCTTTTTAATCTTATGACGATATTCGCAATTGTATATTTCATTATAATCCTACAATTTTAGGGTGAATACGCGTTTTATTCCCCACAAGTGGTATCAGAGACTTAGGCCATGAAATTTTTACAATTGTGTCTTTCATAAAATCAAAATTTTGAGAAAACCGTGCATCTGCCCAGGCACTCGATCGAGTCCCTGTGACACTCGATCGAGTGCCCCCGTACCAGGCTGCCGTGCGTGTATTTTTGTGAGAAATCGATCTTGTTTTCGATTATAATTTGCATGTTGTTAATTAATCGATATTTTTAGCAATATGTAAATCTTTTGTTGTTGTTTATATATGATTTACAAGTTTTAAATCCAAGTTATAAACTCGTTTTAATGTAAAAGTGCAGCGATTTGCAAATTTTATAAGCCACTCGATCGAGCCCTGCTGCACTCGATCGAGTGACCCTGACACTCGATCGAGTGCCCCTGTTACTCGATCGAGTGCTCTCGTTTCGG
Source organism: Silene conica (assembly GCA_029255685.2). Lineage (NCBI taxonomy): Eukaryota > Viridiplantae > Streptophyta > Magnoliopsida > Caryophyllales > Caryophyllaceae > Silene > Silene conica. Next base: position 31,061,995 of record CM055320.2, read on the forward strand.
GGTGTTTATTTTCGAAAATAACTTGTTTCTTATTTTCACATGGCTTAAAATAATATACTGTATACGGAAATAGTATATTATTTAGTGAAACGGTTCACCCTCGTTTGATACATATTGTTTTAAAACGGTTTAAAATAATGGATTATATGTTAATTAAAATTGGTGATTAAAACGGTATAGTCACTTAATTTTAATCCTAAAAGGTGGTTTGGTATAAATTTATCATAATAACAGTATTATGTCATGTATAAATTTTATTTAGTTGATGCATTTTATTTATCGTCTTGTGAATGCCTTGAATGCTTTCAATAACGTATTTAATTTTTGCAAACGGTTGTAACTTAGTGTGGCCTTAGAAGATTGTGTTTCCGTAATGATGGGATACGATCTTGCTTGTAATTTTGAGATCTTGAATCTCCGTTTTGGGTTTTTGCCATGTAATTACTTTTGTATTTAAATTAGAATGTATCTAGGATTACTTTTGTAATTTAAATTAGTAATTTTGTGAAGACCAAAGACAAGACGGAGACCGGATGCTCACTCCCGCTGCAAGGACCAAGATGGAACATCAAGACAAGCTTCTAGGGTCCAACAGTGGATTCCAAGTTGTTTTATGTTTATTTTGGTAGGATAGGCCACACTAGGACTTTTATTTACGTTTATTGCATTTATCTTTATGCTTTCATCGATAATAGCTTGCATCATATTCCGCCTAAAAACCAAACCACCTATATCATGCCTGAAAACTGACTCATGTAGAGGTCTCGCGTTAGTTTTCTGTGACAATACAGATGTCACATGTCATTTAAAGCCATCACTTTATTTAATTCATTCACGCAATGCTAGTTTTTAGTTCACTTAAATATGAATAAATAAAAGTTGATGGGGTCTTCCTCGTATAACCAAAAATTGAGATTAGTCTTTATAAATCAGCCTCCCATGAATCCCTTCTTCGTCGGTAGGCATAATATGACCCCTTCTACGTCGGGTAAGTGGGAACAGATGATTTATTTTATCTCAACATCATGGTCACTCGATAATATTCCAGTGACTGAGATGGACTAATAGATAGATATACGGAAATCTATCGACCAAGAGTTCCAACGATTGGAATTAGCCAAACTGTGGGCTTATCAATATACGGAAATTGAGTCTTGGGATCGTTTATATAATTCTTGAGGGAGATCAATTATATAAATGCATGAGTCTACGAGTTTAAATTCACATTTAATATAGACTTAAATCACAACAATAAGTTGCTTATATGGTTTTGTTTTATCTTCTTTTCAGTGTAGAACACGTTCATTAAAACTGCTGTAAAACTAAAATGGCTGGTGAAGACCCAATGCCAAGTGCCAAGCTAGCACGTGAATCCTGGCTAAAAGCCTTCATGGACTCCATGAATCAGTTAACTAGACTGAGGAATGATGGGTCAAACTTCTCTGACTGGGAGGCAGCACTACGGAATGCTGCCATTGCTGACGGAAAGCTCAAGTTCTTAACTGAGCCCATTCCGCCAAACCCAGGAACTGGAGCTAGAGCCAACGAAATTCGCGCTCATAGCGATTTCGTTATGGAAGCGGGTGCGATAAAGAACGTACTCATCTATGCAATGGAATCCAATTTGCAAAGACGCTTCATTACCCATGGTGCAAACAAGATTTTCACCACGCTCACTAACGAATTCTCCAAGGCTCCGAGAATCGTTTCTTATGAGCATACCTGTCGCTTCTTTGAGGCGAAACTCCAGAAGGGCCAAGCTGTTAGCCCACATATTCTCAACATGATTGAGAATATTGAGAAACTGGAGTCCCTAAACTGCAAGATCAGTGAGAACATCATCGTTGATCGCATGCTTCATTCACTTCATGATGGGTTCGCCCTCTTTAGGGCCAACTACTACATGAACGACATGAAGAAGACTCCCCATGAGCTCCACTCCCTTCTCGTACAGACTGAGAAGGATCTTAAGTTGAGTGGGAGTCTTAAGCAGGATGTTCTCATGATCTCCAGTAAGGGGAAAGGTAAAGGGAAGGCTAAAGCTCAGGGCGACCTAGCAGTAGGTAAGCCCAGGTTCAAGAAACCAGGATTTGCAAAGAGTGGGCCTGGTGAGTCGAGTAACTCACAAGGCAAGACAAAGAGCAAGGATACAAGCATGGAATGTCACCATTGCCACAAGACTGGGCATTGGAGGCGCTCCTGCCCCGTGTATCGCGAGGACATTAAGGCAGGCCGTGTTACTCCTGTTGGTATGTCTTCTTCTTCTTTTATTCACATGATTGAGATTAACCACGCAAGTTGCGGAACTTGGGTACTTGATACTGGTTGTGGTTCTCATCTTTGTAATCATGTGCAGGGCCTCCGAAACCAAGAACCCCTAATCAAGGGTGAGGTGGACCTGCGAGTCGGGAATGGAGCACGTGTGGCTGCAGTCTCGAAGGGAACATATGTGATCCAGCTTCCAAGTGGATTCGAGTTATTTTTATATAACTGTTATTATGTTCCTAGTTTATCCAAAAACATTATTTCAGTTTCTGCACTTGACAAACTCGGATTTTCATTTGTAATAGAGAATAATAGCTGTATTTTCTCTTTGCACAATATGATTTATGGCAAGGCAGTTTCCATGAATGGAATTTATGTTTTAGATCAAACTACCGAGATATTACATGTGAATAATAAAAGAATAAAGGTAGGTGACAAAGATCAAACTTACCTATGGCATTGTCGTATGGGACACATAAATGAGAAACGCGTTAAACAGCTCATACAGAATGGAGCTATTTCGCCCTTTGATTTCGAATCATATGGCACGTGTGAATCATGTCTCATCGGCAAAATGACTCGTATTTCCTTCAAAGGTGTTGGAATGCGCGCTGCCGACCTATTAGGACTCATACATACGGACGTATGTGGCCCTATGTCGATCAACGCACGAGATGGCTATAGGTATTTCATCACTTTCACGGATGATTTAAGTAGATATGGCTATGTCTACTTAATGAAGCACAAAAGTGAATCCTTTGACAAGTTCAAAGAATACCAGAATCGGGTACAGAACCAGCTGGGTAGAAAGATTAAAGCACTACGCTCGGATCGTGGTGGTGAGTATCTTTCACGCGAGTTTGATCAACACCTTAAAGACTGTGGGATCGTACTACAGTTGACTCCACCTGGAACACCACAATTAAATGGTGTGTCCGAACGGAGAAATCGAACTCTACTTGATATGGTTCGATCCATGATGAGTCACACCGTTGTGCCTGATTCATTGTGGGGCTATGCTCTTTTGTCAGCCGCTCTAATTCTTAACCGAAGTCCGTCTAAAGCTGTTGACAAGACTCCATTCGAGCTATGGAAGGGAACGGTCCCTAACTTGTCCTTTATTCGGGTTTGGGGCTGCGAGGCTTATGTCAAGTGGAGACACGAGGATAAGCTCGGCCCGCGATCGGTCAAGACATACTTTATAGGCTATCCAAAGGGAACGTTTGGTCATTACTTCTACTCGCCTACCGAACAACGTGTTTTTGTTGCGGCTAGTGCGACGTTCTTAGAGAAAGAATTTCTCGAGAACAAGTCGAGTAATAGAACCTTCGAGTTATCGGAGGTTCAAGAACCAACTACCGAGCAACCATTGGAGGAAACAGTACCTCCAACCGAGGCTGCGGTAGATATCCCTGAGGAACCTAGGAGGTCGGGAAGAGTCTCTATTCCACCGGACAGATACATTGGTATGGTCGAGGAACACGATACAGATGACGTCTTACTCCTAGAGGGTAATGAACCCACAACCTATAAAGGTGCCATGACCAGTTCTGACTCAAAGCTATGGCTAGAAGCCATGCAATCCGAGATGGACTCCATGTATGAGAACAACGTGTGGGATCTTGTGGACCTACCTGCAAAGGTACGTCCCCTTCAATGCAAATGGCTTTACAAGATAAAGCATGCCGTGGAAGGACAACAAGATATCCATAAGGCTAGACTAGTTGCTAAAGGTTTCACCCAAGTGCCAGGCTTGCACTACGATGAGATCTTTGCACCCGTAGTCATGCTACGTTCCATTCGGATTATCTTAGCGATCGCCGCATTTCATGACTATGAAATATGGCAAATGGACGTTAAAACCGCCTTCTTAAACGGTTATTTGGAGGAAGAGTTGTACATGGTACAACCCGAGGGTTTTATCGATTCAGCACATCCTAAGAAAGTTTGCAAGCTTAAGCGTTCCATCTATGGACTTAAGCAAGCATCGCGGAGTTGGAATCATCGCTTCGACCAAGTGATAAAAGAGAATGGGTTCATTCGATCAGTCGAGGAACCATGTCTCTATATCAAGTCGAGTGGGAGTAAGATTGTATTCCTAGTACTGTATGTCGATGACATACTCTTGATTGGGAATGACATACCTCTCTTATCTTCGGTTAAAGCATGGTTGAAAAACCACTTCCAGATGAAAGATCTGGGAGAGGCACAAAGAATTTTGGGCATCCGTATCTACAGGGATAGATCACGACGGATGTTGTCTCTCAGTCAGGAGTCTTATATAGAGAAGATTCTGGAGAGATTCAGTATGACGAACTCCAAGAAGGGGTTCCTTCCTATGACTCCTGGGCTTCACTTGAGCAAGTCTCAAGAAGCTAAGTCAGTGGAAGAGAAAGAGCGCATGAGTCGGATTCCTTATGCTTCGGCAATAGGATCGATCATGTATGCCATGATATGCACACGTCCTGACGTTGCATATGCATTGAGTATGACAAGTCGATTCCAAGCTCATCCAGGTGAACAACACTGGATGGCCGTGAAAAACATTCTTAAGTACCTACGGAGGACTAAAGATTGGGGATTGACTTTTGGAGGCGACTCGACGCTCTGCGCCACGGGTTACGCAGATGCTAGCTTCCAAACAGATCGAGATGACTCGAAATCTCAGTCTGGATTTGTCTTTACTCTTAATGGCGCTGCTGTCAGCTGGAAAAGTTTTAAACAGAGTGTTACAGCAGATTCTACGACTGAGTCCGAGTACTATGCCGCCTCAGAAGCAGCTAAGGAAGCGATATGGATGCGTCAATTCTTACAAGGACTATCAGTAGTGCCTAGTTCGAATGACCCAATCACCGTCTATTGTGACAATAGCGGTGCCATCTTCCAAGCTAAGGAGCATAAGTCTAGCAGCAAGGCTAGGCATGTACAACGGAAAGCTCATCTAATCAGAGATTACGTGGAGCAAAAGGAGATTTTCATTGAAAAGATCGCTACGGATGACAACATAGCTGATCCTCTCACAAAAGCATTACCACGTGATAAGCATGAAGGGCACATTCATTCCATGGGAATTGGATGTGTTCCTAAGTTGTAGTACTCTTTTATGAATTCATGTAATAATTCATTTTCTCGTGTACTCTATTCAACCTTATTGTTATGATATAAAATGTTTTGTTTCTCATGTGGAATTGTACGCCAATTTTGAACACCACAAAGTGAACTGATTAACATTACATCGTTTTGGTCCTTGATTACCCACTTGAGCTGATAACTCAGGTAATCATTTTGTGACGTTGGTTGATGGTGGGTTCAACGAGCCATAAGTCACGTGGATGACTGACCAATCACAAAGGCGAGTTATACGGATATCTCGTAGGACACCCCGTGACAACGTTATGGAGTCCTAAATGTTTTTAACATTGGGTGCCAGGTCGTGGATAGGACCTCCATAGTGTTCCTTAGAGTCGAGTCTTTTGACCTTCAACTGCTTCTTGAGATTAAGACAGATTTTGGGTAACTTTGGTTTCTTTCCCACGGTCACCGTAACAGGGGCCAAGAGGATTTTTTCTGGGTTATTTCATGCTGGGCGATATCGGCAGGATTCGAGTTGAGGGAAATATCCAAACCCTTATCAGGATTTTATCATTTCTCAGGGCCACTCGAGGAGTAGTAACTGAAATGCATGGCCATGCTCGAATACAGATTCGTTTTATCAGTTAAGTTACTCTCTAGTCGGGGAAACCACTCTTGATACAGATCGCTTGTGAGATACGACCTTTGCGAATGCGGATTTGCAAATTGTCTTACATTGAGTGGGAGAAATTTTAAAAGGATATGAGATTCGGTTATCGCACCTACACTTGTACGGACAAGTGGGAGTTTGTTGGAGATTGTGTCCTCCACATGTAGTGTGATAACGTCATTGAACATACCCTTGTACGGACAAGTGGGAGATTGTTGGGGCTGGTGTCCTTGACAATTAAGTACAATGACTTATTAAATCTCTTTAAGGATCACAAGGGCATACTTATGTATTATTACCAGTTGATCCACGTTTATCAATAACGGTTGGCTTGCTAGATAAGTTTGACGTTATTGTCATACGGATGGCGGTGGTCAACTGGTCCCTATACGTCACACCTATAGGACACGTTTGAGAGATGTGAAGGTATGAAAATACAATCACATTTTGCCGGATATGACTAAACGGTTAGTCAGAGGTATTGACTATTAAATTAGTCAATAAGATGTAGAGAATTACTATTTAATACGGATTAAATAATTTTAGCTAATACGGATTACAAGAATAATTCGTAAATTAAATATAAACGGTTATATTTAATTAAATATTATATTCGCGTATTAATATAAACAGTTATATTAATTTAGGTAATTATACAATATCGTATCTTATCAGACCGTTATTAATATATCGACTGTATTAATATCTGATAACATGTTACGATTTATACATTAAACCCGCGAAATATATTAAAGCTAATTGGGTCGAATCACGCATTGGGATAAGGTAAGAGTGGAAAGCCCACTCCTACCCAAACCCCAATTCGGCCGAAATAACTATATAAGGAGGAGGACTCTCCTTATATCAGTTACTCTTGGTGCACTGTTTAATTATCTGAAAAGAAAATTAGGGTTTTGAGACATTCTTTTCTCAAATACCTCAGATCTCACATCTAAAACTCAATAGCTCTCCCTATATTGCAAGGCAATTGGAGAGGATTTCTAGCACACGCGGCCACGTCTCAAACTAAGTCTTGGGTGCAAGTTATAGGAGGGAATTTGCATTAATTCCTGTTCTTAGGCCTTTTGCGCGAGGACTAAAGGTTGTACTTCTTTTCTCATGCTTTTTAATCTTATGACGATATTCGCAATTGTATATTTCATTATAATCCTACAATTTTAGGGTGAATACGCGTTTTATTCCCCACACAAACCACGTCATCTATTATTAATAGGAGTAATACAGCTCTTTTCACTTTCCCCTGCGAACCCCTTCTGTTCTCCCCCAAATCGTAAAACCCAATTTCGAATCTCATCAGTCTACTTCTCCTGCAATTCTTCCGTGCATGATGGGAGACCGCAACAATGTACCGAATCGTTCAAATGTTCAACAACTCAAAATGGTAAATCATTCAAACAATATTCACTCTTGATCATGTTAATTTGCGTATTTACCGTTTCGCTGTTCTGATAATTAGTAGAAATTGTTAGAGGTAGGAAGACAAGACCAAGAATGACAGTAATCATGTTCATTGAAATCTTTCTTTACGCTCTACTTGGGTAGGTCAAATTTGAAAACCGTCTCAAGTTTCCAAGTAGGTCCAAGCCATGTCTCTCTCCTTGCCCAAGCTCCTAGTCCATCTGTCGCTGACCTGTAGAATCTACTCCCCATTCCGGATCATCGTAGGTGTACACGAATACACTGTCAACCTCGCGGTTGAGTAGGATAACACAATAATAAATAATGCAACAAACATGATATGCAAATGCCATGATATGCTCGAGCTCAATCACAATCTCAATCTCAAACTCATACCCTTGCACCAAGCCATACCGAACCTCCCGGCAGACTATAATCGGCCGTCGCCGAACACCAGCATAACAGCTGAGGTCACCAGGTCTAGTCCTGCAGAACTAGCCTGGGCCCAATAATATCTCGTAATCTCAACTCCGTATCCGATGCATATGCCATGCTTATGAATGCAATACAAGAATGTTCAACCAATATATATATATATATATATATATATATATATATATATATATATATATATATATATATATATATATATATATATATATATATATATATAATTCTCATAACAATCACACTTGCGTCCATAACATACGATACACACATCCATTCATAACACGTCATAGAATAGGTACCAGTGTATCCTACCTGGATATCAATATAGTCCAATAATGAGCCAGCAAGTAGCAGAATTATGCCACTTCAAAACCGTCACTTAACAATATAATATACATAATTACTCACTAATATAATTACGTAAACAATTACTATCTGTCCACTTAAATCAAATTAATTAATTAAATTAATTAATTAATCAAAACAACTACGCCTAACGAAGCCGTACTAAACGTGACTCAATTCAATTATCTTAGCAAGTCGATTAACAAGATATCGTCACAAAACCCAAAATATAAATAGTCATCAAACTAGTCATGACAAATACTAATAACAACTAATAGTACTACTAGTAATACTACTACTACTAATAATACTACTAATATAAACATTACCAACAATAACAATAATTAGTAGTAATAATATTAATGTTAACATATAATAGCATATCAACATGATATAATACTATTACTAATAATAATAAACACAATAAGTTTAATAGGATTAATAATAATAATAATAATAATAATAATATTAACAATGATGATAATAATATCAACACATGAAAAAAACGACACAACAATACTTATAATAATAATCATATTGATAACACCCAGAAACCACAACAACAATTACGTATAAAATCCCGAAGTACGTAAACAGCCCCAACACAACCAACCCACTACTCGCTTTTCCCCGCCACTGTAACCACCAGCCTAACCACCAACGACCACCGCCACTAATCCTAAACTTACCTATGTACTACCAACTACCAAACCCACGCCTTAGACACCGCCAGGGAACACCACCGCAACCACCACATCACCACAAAATAGCCTGCACACCCGGCCTCTGTTTTGTTTTCAACAACTATTTCGCACACCCCCTCCTTTCATCACTTGTTTCTCTCACCACCGTGCCCCACACCACCTCTGGCCACCACCGTTGTCACCACTGACCCACGGTGGTTCCAGGGGTGGTACCACCTGCCTCTAATTTTACCTCCAACTACTACAAAAACCGTCACCAAACCCGCTACTCCAACTCGCTATATTCTGTGTTTTTTTTTTTCTTCCGTTCATTCTGCCAATACCTTGCAGCCGCATAACACGTCCTGTAAACTTCATTCCAGCCACCAGTGCAACCACCTTACCCACCACCTAACACCCCTCTCAACATCACTCACCTCCCACGCCTTCCTTGGTGGTAGCCACTAGTCCTCATCACTACCCTAACCACCTACAACACAACTCAAAGCCACGCATCTCACTGACTGTCTACTTTCTTTTCCCTTGTTCCTGATCGTACCTCAGCACCTTCTATGGGGATACTCCGGCCACCACGCACTACCCCACAACCACCACACTCGACTATAAACAACCTACAACGACCCTTACCCATAATTCGTACTAGAAAAAAAAAAACAAATAAAACGAAAGCAATACAAGCAACAATAAGGATGATAATTCTACACGAATGAAATTACAACTTACTATACGGTTGGTGATGATGATGGTGAATGCAGTCCTATAGTTCCTCCATATTTCACGTGAATTAGGGTTCTTGCTCAGTTGATGAGGGGCAGACGAGAGTGATAGGGTATTAGGGTTTTGTGAGGGTAACATGTCGTTGGTTTTGGTTTTGGTGTACGTGTATTCTATTTTGTTATCCCTTGGTCTATTGCTACCCTAACCCAAGTCCAAGCCCATCACCAATAGTCTAATACGTATAACGCGCTCGTAACTTTAAAATAAACGAGTACGTACACTTAACTATTCTAATTAAATTAATTACAAGAATATAAAATTATAATTATATTTCGGTCCATAAAATATGAATTATAGAAATATTAAAATATTAGCACTTACATAAGAATATATAAAAAAAATATTAGGATTTAAATATAATTACGACTTAAATAATAAAACAAGTACAATTTAGAAATAAATATAAAATATGAAATATGAAATATACTTAATTATAAATATGTTATCTAAATAAAGAAATACGAATGAAATGTTATTTTATGAAATAACGACAATATAAAATGATTATGAAATACGAAATAATCGTAAAAATACGATTTATAAAATAATAATAGTTTACGTTAAATACTTTAAAACGTTCCGTTTGAAATACGTGTATAAAACATGGTTTGACTGCCGTTGACCGAGGCTAAAATACGGGGTATTACATCAGACGTTTCCCTACCGCATCATCCAAACACGAGACGGTCCTTACGTCGCAACTTGACTAGGCCGCCACGCCACAAACACTCACATGTCAAACTAGAGGATCGCAACTCAGACCATAGCTTGACACGCATCAAATATCAGTACATATCGTACTCTAGCGGTCCCAACTCAGACATATTCCGATATGTACTACAACCAAGTCCTTAGTCCTAATCTTCTAGACCTCTAACAACACTTAATTGACACCGGGAACTAAGTTGAGGGAGAGCCGGTTTCCCTTTCGGATACCCGACCGGGGGGTCTCTATCCTCTCTCTCCATTCCCGAACCCAATATAGTGCCGCCCGAACCTCGGGGACCTCAAACAAACATACAAGTATAAGAGAAAGGCCAATTTCGATTAAGTTATTTCTAAACGACTACTATATATTAAAATATCTTAGTCCGATAAGAATTATAAACGAACACTTAAGAATTCTAACTTTAGACGAGTAACTAATCACTATACAATTACTTATCTAACTAAGATATACCATTTAAATTTAAGCATTTATATTCGTCTACAAGATATCAATTTCCAACCATGATTATTACTTAAATACGATTTCGGAAGTATTTAACTAGCTAAACGATATTACCCGTAAGATGATTATTAAAAGCCTTACCATTAAACTAATCAAATAAACCATACAATCTCAATGAAATTATCATAAGAATTCACATTATCCACATAACAACTAAGCGAGAATTTAGTAGCTAGTATAATGGAAACCCATGACTAATAACTAATGTGAAAAACGATTAAATAATAGGCTTCACTATACTTATAGTGGTCACCAATTAGGATTTGTATATGAACCAGTCCCACACTATTACTAACATAACTAGAATTCAATGATAATCCCAACTTGCTTAGATAGCACTCACATAGCACATAAACTAGCCCCACATTCAGATTGTGTATCACTAATATACACTAGCATTTCATGATGAGCAGAGAAGAGTATAGAGGTGCAGAACAGTAGGGCAGTAATACGCAGCAGCAACAGTACCAATGTATTCAGTGTCTGGTCTGATCTGGACAGACCAAAGACACGGGCAGAGTAGTAAAGTTAGTGCAGTAGGGGGGGGGGGGGGGGGGGTCTGCCGCAGCCTCAAAGGAGTTGCAACAACAGTAGCAATGTGTAAGAGTAGTGAAGTCATATTGTGGTCTGAACGACCAGAGGGGAGGTGCAAATGCAGTAGAGTATTCGCAGTGTGGGTAGTAATATGCAGTATGTAGAGACTGTAGTGAGTATAGTGGGTATTGTCGTGGTTGCAGGTGCAGTAGGTAGTATAGTGCAGAGGTTATGTGCAGTAACGAAGATGAGCAGTCCTCCGTAGAAGTGCAGTAAACGCAGGGACAGATGCAGTGCAGCAGCGTGACATGGCAGCACAGCAGAAAAACAGAACAGTATAGCGAGTATGAAGTGCAAAGAGTCGTAAGTAAGTGCAGTGTACAGAATATAGTCAGCAGTGTTCAGACCCATAGTCAGAATGCGGATACAGACATGAGAGTGTTGTGCGTAATGGGGGGGGGGGGGGGGGGGGGGGGGGTCTGGCAGTAGAGAATGCAGACAGTAGTGGTGTAGGGATAGTGCAGTGGCATCGAGTTATCAGCACAGGCCAATCGTGGAAACGCATTGCACTAACAACAAAAGGTAAGAGCACTACGAGTGTAGTACGTATGTAGCAGGTATACATACATAGACTGTGTAGTGCAGTAGAATATGGTAGCAAAATGGTAGTAACACGTAACAGTATAGTACAGCAGCAGTAACTAGCACGAAATTGCAGAAACGGTGGAGTAGTAACAATGGTGCGTGCAGGAGTACAGCAGTGGCGATGGTGCAGTGGCAGTAGCAGATAGAAGAGTACTTGTATAGGGTGTACTAGTAGTATGTAGAATGGAGGGGTACAGACCTAGAATTACAGTAATACTAGCAGGTACTCTGGTCTGAACAGACTGATGAATGCAGAAATAGAAGTAGTAGCATAAAGAACGAATGCAGTAGTAACATTCAGTAGAAGGATGCAGTGGATTCATTAGCATTAAAAGAGTAGAAGTGTAGTTGTAGTCGTGCAGTGGCATGTATGGGGTGTAGTAGTAATAGCACGTAATAAGCATAACATTTCAGAAATCAACATACATATAATTAAAAAAAGGCTATTTAGCATATTACTACATAATAAGTCTAAATTTTTGCATATTACTACCTAATATGTTGAATTATTCAAATAACAACCTAATAAGTGTAAAAACTTACACGATTACTACCAACATGACGGAAATTGCTAAAAAATGACGGAAATCAGTTTATTTCGTCCCTTTTTAATTTCAAACCTAAATTAATACCTATATTACCCTTCCCGTCTCTTTTCTCCATTAAAACACAACTCTCTCATTCAATAAAACTCATTTTCAGATTTTAACTCTTCCATCAATTTCCTTCCGTTTTCCCCAATAAATTCATTCACTTTCTAATCTCCCTCCATTTTCATCTCCATAAGTTGGGAGAATTATACACAAACAGAGAACCAAGGGATTAAACCCAGAAAAATGAAACAATCTGATATATAAATTTCAACAAATTAAACTTAATTAATTAATATTAATATAAACCAGTAAAACAGAAAGAAAAGTGAAGAAAGGAAACATATTGGCGTAAGTCAATAGTGCGATGATCAATCTGATGAATTAATTAATTAATTTAATTAATTAAGTGTGATAGAGAAAATTGGGAGGGAGCGAAGGAGGGAGGGGTAAAATCGTCATTAAACGTATTCCGAACATTTAAAACTAACTTAAGTTCGATTTCCGTAAAAAAAGGTAGCAAAGTGATTAATGTTGTGTGATTTTAGCTAGTAAGTTGCAAAATTAATTATATTAGGTAGTAATATACAATTTTTTTGTACTTATTAGGTAGTAATTTGCCATATTTCCTTAAAAAAAATATAATTTTAAATCAGACCATAACCCAAAATCGTATCATATTTATCCTCAAAACACATAAACATTCACAAAACCATAAATGTCAAATTAATTAAAGACAAGGGTCGAGTTACTCATTATCGTCACCTCAAAGCGGTTTCAAGCTCCGAAATCTTCTTCCACCACGAGCAAGACAACCTCGGGATCGACTAGGATAACTCCTAAGAACACCAAATACGGAAATTATAAGCTTAAAAACGAATTGGGGCAAAACAGCCCAAACATGAAAGTGAACGAAACGAAAATCGGAAGTGATAGAAAGATCACAAATTTCGAGAGGATTCAGAAAATATAAAATTTACCTTGATACGAGTTCGGGAAGGGGCCGAGATCGTCTTTAGAAGCTTGAAAAAAAGAGAAAATGGTGTTTGAGTTTTCTTACAGTGAAATGAAATAAGGAGAGTGAAGATGTCCATGGATGGTTTATGTAGGGTTTTTAAGTTGTCCCTTCACCTTTACTTGAGTCGGGTTTATATTATTAAGTGATACGGAACTCAAGTCGGGATATATGCTAAGCGAACCGATGTTTTAAGATTAAAAATAATCCTAAAACGGAACTTAATGTAAAACTTAAAATAAAACTTACGATTTATTATTAAAATAATATTATATTCCGAAAAATACTTTAAAATCATTAAAATATTATTTATGGAAATACGGGATGTTACATTTAGTATTATTTATATGTTATGAAATTGTATTTAAATTGTGTAAATACACATTTATAAATTACAAATAGTCGTTTATCATGTGATATGTCACAGTTGTTACACTTACACATTACAAATGACAAAACGTTCCGTGTGAAATGGAACCCATTTTACAAAATAGGAACCGTGTATTAGGGGCTATTGTAGGTAGTTGTAAGTTTTGTATTTTAGTCTAATTTTAAATCGGACCAAATGATTACATCAAAACTACCTATTGCCTACTGATGACTCCCAATTTAGTCATTACTTTCGTTATTTTTCCTTCCATTTTGATCTCGTTTCGTCTCCGTTTTTCGTGTCATTGCTTGATTTTAGTCCAGTTGCCTCTATTCTGCATATTTGATTTTCATTTGGTAGGACTTGAGGCGGGAATGAAGAAACGGGAGAAAACGAGTCAGTTTTGATGCAAAAAGAGGAGAAAAAGTGAAGAATTGACCAATAGGGGTCCTCAGCTGGTTGGTCGGCAGCCAGTGTGCCGGCTGGGAGCCCCTCCCCCTTGACTCAGCCAAAGAAGAAAGAAGAAAAGAGGAAAAAGGGTCTTCAGCTGGTTGGCCGGCAGCCGGTCCACCGGGTGGGAACCCCATTCCAACACTTAGCAAATTTTTGGAAGTGCGAAATCCAGAAGTTGGGCAGATTATGAAGATAGGGCCCTCAGCCGGTCTTTGAGAGCCCCTTGTGCACTTTGGAAATTAATAAAATTCAGAACTTAAGAACATGTTCCTCAGCCGGTCCCCAACCGACAACCAGTAGGTCGGCTAAGAGGTAAGTTTGATGAAGACAAAGTTCAGAAACAAGGCATCGGGTTCTCAGCCGGTGTTTGACTAATAGCCGGTCCTTGACTAATAGCTTGTTCAATAGTTTACTCTTTGGATTTTGGGTGTATTTTGAAGATTTTGAGAGAATTCTTCATTTTGTATCCAAGTTCCATCCTTTTATACAAGTATTGGTATAATTTTTCCTCTCTTCACTTTGTTCCTTCAATTGTTTACATTTAATTTGGTTTTTGTGTTGAATTGTTTACATTTCCCATGTTTACCATGTCAACCTACTTTTCCTCTATAGTTTACATGCTTTTCATAAGTATGAGTGAGTAGACCTCGTGCTAGGGTTAGGGGTGATCTATGTTGGGTATTAGTGATGTTACTTGCTTAGTATTAAGCTTAGTATTAGGCTTGGTTACTCTTTTGTTAAGGTAATTCATAGTGTGCATGCTAGGTGTTCGATGAAATGCCTTAACGACTGTTGGGCTTGATTTGACATTTTGTTTGTTGTTAGCGACGGTTTGAGACTTTCAAAAGCATTCTTCTATATTGGTTGAGCATGTTCATAGCGATATCTAGGGTAAGTTTGACCTAAGCCTAGTCGAATTGAAAGACAGGACGAGCCGAGACCGACCCATAAGAGTAGCCTACTCACCTATTTTGCATGTTTCGTTATCACCCTTTCATAGTAACCCCAACCTACACCTTAGTTTCCTTAATTTTGATAATTTTACATCTTTGATTTTCCTGCATTTTAGTTTATTAATCAATCAACTCTCTTATTACCCAACTAAACTAGAACAAGAACGTAACTATACTAAGCTCCCCACCATCTTCGCGTTCGACCCCAATTTAAGTACTAGTTTAATTGGGTTTTATAAATTATCTTTTGATGCGAAAAATGATGAAAAATCTTTATTATCAAAATGGCGCCGTTGCCGAGGATGGTGATAGACTTTATGTAGTCTGGTTTTAGTTTTGCTTCACTTAATTGTGTTTGTTCTTGCTCAAGTCTTAATAGTTTCTTGTAGAGTGGTTGTGTTTATTGATCTCCCTAGTGTAAAACCTCTCGCGAAAGCGTAAAAGTAAACATACAAAACATGCCAAAAATGCAGCGGAATTTAAACTTTTGAAGAGATAAATAAAACATGTGAGGTGTCTTAACAATATAAAACATGCGGAAGAAGAGTAACATAAATAAGTATATAAGTGCGATACAAAACAACCCGGGATAGCATATCCCTACAGGCACAAAATACTGAAACGTAAGTCTAAGGTCTAGCTAACGAATAGGTAAAAGTCAACGATGAAGGATCATCGCTCGCTAGCCTCAACGTAACCCCCGCAGAACAGCCTCATGTACCTACACACATACAACATGTACGCCACAGTCAGTGGGGAGTGACTAGAGTGCTCCTAGCCACCTACTGTCAATGACATGTAACACTTAAAACATCCAACATACTCCGACATTTATAATATGCGAAGCATATATAACAATATCTCATCTTTCATCATATCATGCAATACTATGCAAAGGCTCTCGACCAACTTCGGAAACTATTTGGAAGGAGAGCCGGTTTCCCTTCCGGTTGCCCGGCCTGGGGCCTTTCAATCCAAACCATTTACGAAACTAGACTAAGAGTCGTCCAATGCCTTGGACGAACAATACTAAGATAACCAAGTATAAAACATTCTTATACACAAACTGAAGCATGCTCAACATCCAATTACATCAACAAGAGATAGGTCACCTAGTGACTCGACTCTAACAACTATAGGCCAACCAAGTGACTCTACAAACAAGAGATAGGTCATCCAAGCGACTCGACTCTTACTACTATGAGCAGGCCGACAATCGACTCGTCTATATACCACGACCTTCCCAATCTCAGACTATAAAACCCCCTGGTAGGACGACATCAAAAGACTGTCCTAGTCTAAACCTGGCCAGACTCTCGGAGCGCAAACGGATTACGATCCCCGATTCGACAAGTGCACAAGGCACCCCCAAGACCCGAACTAGCTAGGAACGAGATATGCCCGAAGGCGGGCAGACAATCTAAGACCTGACCGTGAGAACCAAGTCACTACGGCCAACCAGCTACACAATGCAATCAGGTGAGAACTCGAGTACTATAGCAGCGCACAAGAGGTTACACAAATTACAAATGTCATCTCTAAGATGTACAACAACTCAAACTCGAATGACAATCATTTCATATATATCTCATCTCTAAACATCCATGTAACACTTAGCCGACTTCGGGAACTAATTTGAGGCGAGAGCCGGTTTCTCTTCCGGTTGCCCGACCGGGGGGTCTTTCATCATAAAATCCATTACCGAACCCGACATAAGCGTCGCCCAATTTCTTGGGACTTCAAACAAGCATACGGAACATACGGAAAAAGAATCAATCAAATCCGACATGCGAAACACAAGTTATGAACAAAACAATTCGATCAGGGGTTCTCAGCCGGTCAGCCACAGGCTGCTAGTTGGCCGGTTGAGAGACCCAATCTCTCATGCTCAAAACAACCAAAAACAACTAGGAGGTACTCCCAGCCGGTCGGCCGGCTGCCGGTCCACCGGCTGGGAACCCTTTTCCCAACTCTTACGAAACCAACCAAAAACAACAATAAGGTCTCCCAGCCGGCCGGCTGGCCGCCGGTCCACCGGCTGGGGACCCTTTCTTCCCAATTTACGCAAAATAACGATATAAACAACTAACACCAAATGGGCTCTCAGCCGGTCCACCGGCCTCAGACCGGCTGGGAACCCGCTGTACCAAAATCGCGCATTTCGCCATTTTTAAACTTCAATCAAACTTCAAGAACTTGTTTCTATACTTTGCATATACTTCTAAAACCACATATTACAGCATATACATTCACTCATGGTGCATCTTAAAATCATTATCATAAATTAACAAACATGTTCATAAACACAATACAAACATTCATCTTTTCCACCCAAACATATTACCCATTATCGATAATCAATAAATCATGTGAGAAACATATAATCATCAAACCCTAGCATAATACTAACTAATTTACAGCATCACAACCACAATCCACATAACCTAAACATGTTTCTAGTAACTAAACATACTAAAATCATGTAAAGTGCTAATATTAGACAAAAGGCCGAGTTTCTCATTATCGTCACCTTAAGAGAGCGATTCTTCACTTCTAATCTTGAACAATGTACGAGTCCTTGTCCGGGTCGTCCAAGTCGACACCTACAAACAACAAAAACGGGTTATTTGAGGGTAATTTCGAGTAAACCTCAAAACAGCCCCGAAATCAACTTTGACGAAACGGAAATTGAAAGAGATAGAAAGAATGGAAATGAAGAGATGAAAGCGTAGGCGAAAACCTTGCGTCAATCGGAGTTGTAACGAATTCACAAGGTTGAATTTTGTGAAGATGGAGATCTGAGAAATATGAGAAATGGAATGTCTGATATTTGTTTCTTGAGAAAGGGGGTTTATGAATGTTAAGAAATGAGGAGGAAGGTTCCTTTCACAATTAGCTTTAAGTTGAGCTTGAGACGGGTTTCACTTAAGCGGTTCGGGAATTAAATGTAAACGGGAAAGCCTAGAAACACGATATCTTTAGATTAATTAAACTTAAAACGAACTTAACAACATTCCTTAAAATAAAAATTACTAATTATAATTAAAATATTATTAAATTCCGAAAACTCCTTTTAAATAATTAAAATTACTTTTATAAAAATACGGGATGTTACACCTAGTGTCTATAAAACACTAGGATGACTAATAATTTGTCTCAAGTTTATGCCTAGGCGTGAGAGTTCATCTCTTCTTTCTCGTTCCGAATCGGAAAGGCTCTTTCGGGCCTTAAGGAGTAGAATTTAGCAAAGGTGAGAGCCGCTTCCCAAGCATCATCTAGCCAAACCGACACCACCACTTCACCGGGAATTCAAAGCCCAATCGACGAGAAACCAAAACCAACAATTGATAACTTTGATAACCCGTTTTACAATACCGAGATTGAAGAAGATACACCACCAACCACACCTCCCATTCAAAACCCACCAAATCTCAACATAATGACGGCTTTAAGAGATCACAATTGCCCCAATCATAATGATACCTCCAACCCGATCAACTTTGGTATACTTGTCCCTAACAACTTCGAAATACACCCATACCAAATGAATTCAATAGAAAAACACACTTTTGCAAGGGCCCCTCATGAGGAAGCTCATGGAAATCTAGGGAAGTTCAAAGGGAAAGTAGCCATGATAAAGACGTTAGAAATCGAATTTCATATTATATATTCATATCTCATATGAATTTAATTGTTTAAGTTTAGTCATAAAACTTAACTAGATCTTATGCATGCATAATAGTTACAGAAGATGAGAGAAATGTCCTTATTACATTGCTTTAGAAGGTTTATACTCAATTAATCTCCTATTAATTGAGTCTTGCATAAAAAGAATACCCCTATGAACGGCCTAACATAAAACCGTTTCCAAAAGGTGCGTATCAAGGACTCGATCTCAAAACCAAAATCAATTTTGTTACTAGAAAATTGAAGTTAGTAACCTAAAAATAATAATAATATTACTATAATATTATTAGGTTATGAGAAATGATTTTATTTCTGTAGAAAACTATTTTCTAGAGAGATATATTAAAGATGGTTGAATAAAAATGAGTAAGTTATGAAGAAGCATCCCTAAAAAGCTCTCGTAAGAGCCGACCATCATACACATATGGCCTATGCATGTTCTTACACAAAATTCCCAATCCATGAGTAAGTCTAATTTTGACAAGTGTAAAATTTACACTTACACAATATATATTAAAATAATCGCTCATGCATCCTCATATACTCGGTCCAAATGAGATGACTCCATTTTATTTTTATCAAATGTGTTAAATTGTAACATGTCACACAAGTCTTGATACACAAGTGACAATTTGTTATTTATGCAATTTTAACTCCTTAAAATTCATAATTCATTATGTGTGCATTTGTTATAGACTTTCTATTCCCTATTTGGCACACATTTCTATGCAATTTAATGGTTTTATATCGCTTTATGCCCTGGACACACTACTTTGTGTTTTTCTTACTATTTTGTCGTCAAAAGCGCGAAAGTGATGTAAACCGAGCCAAATTTGTCCCAAGTATGCTCTTTTAGAAGTTGGAAGTTGAAATAACCCTTACAAACCTTGGGAAGCGCCAATCGTTCAAGTCAAAAGCCATTTTGAGATGCGCATAGAAGCAACAAAGTCTATCAAGCAAAAGAACAGCTTCAATTTGCTAATGTCTACTTTGGAGAGCCATATCTCGAGTTATAGAATGTATAATCAGGTTATTCTAATTGGATATGAAAGCTTATCCTCTTAGCTTTCCAATGCCGCCAAGAACTCTTGATTTGAGCTAGTAATGAAGAAATGACAACCATTTAAAGTTATGTGCGCAATGTAGGAAATATGCGCTGAGTGCTCGATCGAGAACTTTAGTTGTTCGATCGAGAGCCTTTCTTCTCGATCCAGAGCTTTTATTCTCGATCGAGAGGTTTTGGTTTTTAATCTTCTTGATCGAGAGCTTTTCTTCTCGATCGAGAGGTTTTGGTTCTTAATCTTCTCGATCGAGAGCTTTTCTTCTCAATCGAGAGGTTTGTGACTGTTGGGCTGCACTTGTCCGTCAGTTTTGTTTCGAGAATTGTTTTATAAAAGGAACAATTTGAGAACAGAAGAAGGCATTCAGAAAATTACAAAAACTACTGCTACCTTTCATTCTTATGTTCTTAGATTAGATTTTTGTTACTTTTTCCTTTGCTTTTGGAGTCGGATTATTGTTCATCCTCTCTTTCCCTTTCTTGGATTCGGTAAATTTGTTTCTCAATCTTTATTTCAATTCCTTTATTTCTCTTACTGAGATGTTATTTTTTATTCGTTCCTTCACTATGCTTATTTTATTATTGATTATGCGTAGCTAATTCCTACGATAGGATTTAGGGTAGCCATGGCGTATGATGAATTATTAGTTTAAGGTACCCGTATTTTGGTTTGTATGTATCCGTCGCATATAATATCTGTTAATTGTTTGAGTCGACGCACTCAATTGACTGTTTAGAAACCCTCTTGGCCTAGATCGGAAGATTGGTTTAGAGGTAGTTCTGCGACGATTATTAGGACCGTACTAATGAGGGCGGAAGCTAAGCCAATATAGTCTTAGGACGAATAGCGGACCGGAAGGACCTTCTCACTACCCACAGACCAAATTTAGGGTGTTTTATGACTATTAGGCCATGTTCTTTCTGTCTTTTTAGAGCTGAACTGAATGTTGCTGAGCTGAACTGAATCGAGCTGAACTGAACTGAACTGAACTGAACTGAACTGAACTGAATTGAACTGAACTGAATTTAATCGAGCTGAACTGAACTGAGCTGAATGAAACAGAAATTAATAGAAATAAACTGAATATAAATGTTTAATTAAAGTGTAATAACTAATAATAATATTATTATTAATAATAATAATATAAAAAAAGTTTGATTAATATAAATTTGCGATTTTTTTAAAAATAATTATATTATTAAAGTAACCATATCTAGGCCAAGATGACCATTTTATTAAAGTATTGTCCAAACTAACCATATCTAGGCTAAAACAATGTATTTACTTAATTTAATCACTTGAATTTTAAAAAACCAATAAAAAACCCAATAAAAATCACTAGTTAACCCAAAAGAAATCCATGCATAAGAAATCACAATACAATACAAGTACAGCCATACCCTTGAATTTTCCCCTAATTGAATCATAAAGTACAACCAAATGAAATCACAATACAAGTACAGCCAAATCAATTCACTATGTTGCACCTGCCAAAGCAACCTCACGCATTGCTTTACCTGCCAAAGCAACCTCACGCATTGCTGCACATGCCAACCAGTAGCATTCATGGACTTTTTCCCTTTCTTTACAGACATGTTTTAGTTTTTTGCACAAAAAATTTCAAAAAAGATTTTGACCCATTTCCAAGATCTATTTTCTCCCCAACTACCTTCTATTTTGTTTATATAATTAGCAAACCCTACACCCATTCTCCATATTATAAATTTTTAAAAAAATCAATATATATTACATGTGTTTCCTGCCGCTCAATCAAAGCTGCCTTTGATATTGCAGGTAACCCTTTGATATACATTACCTGTATTTATTTGATTATTTGATGCGCATGAGGTATGTTTGTTAATTATTTTGTTTTCATTTGTATTTTGTTGTGTATTAGATTTATGAAGGTTAGTGTGTAGCGTTGTTTTTATTCGTTTCTCATTCGTATCTTGCATTTATAAACTATTTATGCTATACACTCACCTACTAGATCAGCGTATGATTCCTGTACATATTTATTTTTCATGCTTATATTGTTTTTCGGTCATGGAGGTTCTGTTAACCACTATATTTGCATGTAACTTATTTTTGTGACCCAAATCTTTAGAAAAACCGATTTATTTATATTTTTATTTATGAGTTTTATTAAATATTATGGTTTGACTGTATATCGTATGTTAATATCTTCCTGGTATCCTTTTCTATAGTCAAAATATTATTTCCTTATTAGTAGGATATTATGTTGTACATTATTCTATATCAATTGTCACTGATAAAATATTCCTTTGAAAGTGAACGTGATAAACACAAAGCAAAGCCCCTCTTTGTACAATATTCTATATCAATTGTTTTGACATGCAAATGTCTTAAATCTCTTTATTTTAATTTCAACTATGAGAATTTACTAGTTTTAAACCCGTGCAAAATTGCACTGGTATATTTTTTGAAAAAATGTGGTAGATAATTAATATTACCGAATAGTGTCAATAGTACGTGAATATTTTGCATTCAATTTCTATTATATTGATAATACGTTAAAATGCATGTTTTAAATAAAATTTAGTACATTAAATTGAGTACAAAAAAATGTAAATATTACTATAAAATCAAAACAGTTGTTCAAATGAATAACGATTACATTATCCTTCAACAAAACATAAATATAAAATTAAAATTTCTCAAACTAATTTGATTCTAAAAACTGAAAAATTTCATGATAAGCTACATTACGTTATTGTAATCTTGTTTTAAATTTTGTATGTTCGGTTTTTTTATTGTTGTCCTGATTGTGTGCCTTAAAAGGCAGACGATAGGGAAACGTGTATCGAATTAGGTCCTTTCTTTAATTCTCACAAACAAAGCGTGATATTGTGTTTTGCCACAATTGATATTGTTACTTATACCATATAAGATTGTTTAGTGTGGTATTGTTTTGAATGACAGGGGTTCAGTGTGGTATTGTTTTGAATGTCAGGTGATATTGTTACATATTAAACATGTGTGATATTGTTTATAGCGGCAATTGATATTGTTACTTATATCATGTAATATTAATGTTCTAATTATTTAAATTGTTGTCTAATTTAAATAATTCTAATTATTTAAATTTTCTCGTATTAGGAAATCGGAAATGCTTGTATATTAATATTACGTTATTTTAATCTTATTTTAAATTGTTGTCTTGGATATCTATAAGTTATTCTTCCTTAAAAAATGCATTCTAAACAAAGAATTATAAATTATTATCCACCACATAAAATTAAAATATTTTAATTCACCATGAATGGTGGGTATTATTATCCACCGTATAGATATCTATAATATTTATAGATATCGAGTAAAAAGAATCATGAGGTATTATACATAGAATTATACCCGTCCATTATGGTACTATACATGAATTCTTCCTTATGAATACGCGCACGGGTATAGTTCTAAAACTATACCCGTGCACGATAATAGTTCCACCTGAGTGAACTATACTGTCTGCATTTTTGCACAAATAACAACCCCGTGAGGCCGTGATTTATTGATGAATCAGAAAATTGTGGAGGAGTTTATAATATCTTTTTATATTTGATTTTAAGTTTTAGTTTTAACGGTGTTGTTTATAATTTGATTTTCGTAGAATATTTGAATTTGTACATTTTTCCTGGTTGTATATTAATATTACGTTATTTTAATCTTGTTTAAAATTTTGTATGTTCAGTTTTTTTATTGTTGTAAATTGTTATTATTAATCATAATATTCTAATTATTTAAATAAATTGTGGTCTAATTATCACGCAGATAATGTGTATTTCTAATTATTTAAATTCATGATTTATATAAAAATGTTCGTAATGTTTCTGAATCTACGATTTTAGGCATTTATTTGGAATACGTAGAATATTGGGCGGTTATGGTGCAGGAAAATCTTCAAATATTATGCGGGACCCACCTAAGTGAATTAAAAAAAAAAAGTTTGGATGAATGACGTGGCACAACCACAGCTTAATAAATGATTCAGTATTTATATAGATAAGATTTTCGAATGACTTTTCTTTTTATATTTAGATGGTGGACCGTCACTTATGATGTGTGACGGGGTGGAAACGTGCTTGGCCATCAAGACAAGCACCGTGGACGCCACGGCGTGTAGTCAGAGGCCTTGGTCCGAGATTTTCCGCATCTTTCGCGGATGAGCTTTTGCATTTTTGAATTTTAAGACTATTTTTCTGTTTTAAGACTTTTGGTTTAGTTTTTTAAAACCTTAGACTTGGTACTCTGGGATTGTGCGCAAGTTTGGGCGCGTATATATTGTTTTTACAGGTTTTGAAGGGAATTAACTCAATCCGTTGAGTTAATTCGAGGAAGAAAAGAGAGCACTGTCACAGGTGTTCTGGTCGACCGACCAGATGCATCTGTCGGTCGACCGACATTTGCATTCCAGTAGCCAATTTACCCCGAGACTTGGTCGGTCGACCAAGAGTTGTGGTCGGTCGACCACAATCGCTGTTATTATCTATCTCGGGAATCTCGGAAAGCAAGCAAGCAAGCATAGGGAGTTCTTCTTTCTATGCTTTCTTTTACACTCTCATCTTTTCTTCCATTTTAATACCTTCTAATCATGATTTATCACCCAAAATGCTTTTAATTTCCAAAAAATATTTTCTTGCTCTTTTTCAGGTCCATGAGGTGGCACTGCTGGCTACCGAAACCTCCTAGCTCACGCTGGTTTGGGGGAGGTTTCCGTTCGCGCTTAAATCTTGTGAGTTCCTTCCATGTTCCTCTTTAGTTTTAATTATACGCAATTTCTCGTCTTCCATGTTCTTTTTCATATGATTTTGCACAATGGGGACATTGTGCGATTTGGTTTAGGGAAGGGTTTTGCGTCGCATTCATATGTTTTATTGCATTCTTGTCTCACGTTTATTACATTTCCGTTTTGCACTGTTTCTTTCATTTTTCTTGCATATACACAAAAATTCAAAAACATTAAAAAAATTCAAAAATTTTTAAAAAAAATGCACGTTTATTTTAGCATTTAGATCGAGTCGGAATGATAGTATTTCAATGATGACTTTTCATTTTCATATGTATATGCCTAAGCCTTGCTTGTCAACATGTTTTACTATAGAATCACATGCATATCCACGAGTTTTTGTCAAACTATTTGTTACTCTTAAGACTTGACTTTTATCTTTGGCAAACTACTATACATTCTGAGTTCTTAGAGCCTTTTACTGGTGTCATTCATGACCAGTTTGTTAGGATGTGAGTAGTACTCCTCTTGAGAGATGTTACATTAATATGCATAAACATGAACGTAATCTGCTTTATACCTGTATGCTATCTTGTTTGGTTATACCTGTATGCTATCTTACGCATAAGCTTCAAATCGCCAAATTTGCCTTTTTTCCCAAAAGCTACATCCCATACTTAGCCTACTTTAACCAAGCTAGTATTTATGGTCACGGGAACGTTTTGGTCATATTCGGTTGTGTTGTTTTTCATGCAAGAAAAGAAAGAAAAGAAAGAATGAAAGAAAAAAGAAAAAAGAAAAAAG
Organism: Silene conica; assembly: GCA_029255685.2. Classification (NCBI taxonomy): domain Eukaryota; kingdom Viridiplantae; phylum Streptophyta; class Magnoliopsida; order Caryophyllales; family Caryophyllaceae; genus Silene; species Silene conica. Next base: position 31,087,784 of record CM055320.2, read on the forward strand.
AAGGAAAAGAAAAAAGTTCACTGCAAGTCAGTCGGCCGACCGCAGTCCTTGGTCGGTCGACCAACTGACAGAAACAGAAACGTGCAGTTTGTTCTAAAATTCCTCTATTTAGCATTTATTACTCCCGTAGTTCATTCATATCATGTGGGAGTCTTTTTCCTTGAAAATCTTGTGAGATTTGTGCTACAAAATAACACTTTGTTTAACTTCCTTGGGTTTGAAAGTTGTGAAATCTTTCATGGTTTGGTTTCCGTTGTTTGCTAGCTTGGCTATATAACTCCACATATCCAAAATCATCTTAACCTTTCTTACCCATTACCTCACACATCTTCTTTACCTGGGCATGTGTCAAAGTCACTAGATTGGTAAGTATATGCACGGTTGTAGAGTTTACTTTCATGTTAGATTGCAGGCATCTTTTCATGGGTCGAAATTAGGTGAGTGTCTTTACAAAATTATTTCTTTCGATCTTTTATATATACTCACCCTGTGCGTATTGCGTGATTTTAGCGACCCGCGAGAGTCCTTTGTGAAAAGTCTTTATGGTTGATAGGTTAACAAGTTTGACAACTTCATAACTCGTTTGCATGATTCATCTACTATTTCATTGTTGACTTTGCATTAAATTGGTTTAGGCTTACATTTCCATTTCGCTCTGAGATTGAAATCGTTCCATTAGTTTAAGATCGAGTCTAGTTCTTGCTTGAGGACAAGCAAGAGTTCGGTTTGGGGAATTTGATGCGTGTCTTTTATATGATGTTTTACACCTTATTCTACACGCATTTCGGAGCTCAATTACGAGTTTTTGGTCATTATTTCCCTATTTCGTCTACTTTCGTATTTTTATGCACTTTTGCAGATTTATGCGGAAATGAGACGATTTCGAGCCAAGTTTACCCTCCAGAGTTTTGCATGGCTAAAGGAACAAAGGAGTGTAGAAGGAACAAAGTCCGAGGCGCGTTTGAAAGACCGAAAGACTGTTTTCTGAAGATTTCGAAGCTAATACATCAGGTGCTTCGGTCTACCGACCGAGCCCCCTGGTCGGTCGACCAACATACCTAATGACTCAGGTTCATAAGTTTCTTTACGAAATCAGAAAACTGATGGGCCCGATAACTGGTCGACCGACCAATATCATCGGTCGGTCGACCAAGGCGCGGTTTTTGGAAAATTTAGAAAAGAGGTTTAAGCCCACGACGAGATTAGGTTAAGGAAGGGGTTTTCAGAGATTATTATATAAACCTAATTAATCCCCTGTACTAATCATCTTTTAAGAATCCAGTTCTTTGTCTAAGTTAAAAATACATTATAATCTAAATCTTTTGTTATTAGTTTTAGTTGGTAGTTCTCATTCAAACATTCTGTTTTCCACGCGAAGTTTGAATTGAGTTATCTTCTTTCAGTTCTTATTCCATTGTTTTGGTAATTTCCTTTCTTAATTCAGTTTTATTCAATTTCATTATCATTATACCGTTTAGTTAGAATCCCTATACCTAATTGTTTGTTAATCACGTTATTTCCATTTTAATCATCATGTCTATTATCATTATTATTGTTAAAGATATTGTTCTTACTATTATTATTCTTAGCTAAACCCCATATGTTAGGATGTAGGCGAGTTATAGCATAGATGGAGTAATTTAGGGCAACCCGTAGCAGACCTCGGTCGACCGACCGACTTCTCTGGTCGGTCGACTGAGGTGGTTAGTCGATCGACCGGGTGGGCTGGTCGGTCAACTAACTTTGTAATACTCCGTAATTTAGTGCGTTTTATTTTTAATTTAATCTGACGTGTTGAAAGACTTGTTTTGAACGTTTAAATTCGACAATTGTTTTATCGAATGAGTTATTATATTTGTATGCTAAATAAGTACGGGAACGGGTAATTAGTTATCGTTATGCGTGTTAATGATGTATGGGCCTCGAGATGCGTGCCTTGGACTGAATAGCCCAACTGTAATACTCGTATTTTTTTTTGGAAGCTCCTCGTAAAGGCAAATTGTTTTATAATTCATCGAGATGGGGAATAATTATATTTTATTCGTTACGTATGTGCTAATTGCTTAAACAATTATTTTAGTTACATGTCTCGTTAATTTTAAGTACGAGTCGGGGATGGAGTGTAAGTCTTTGAGAAACGTGATGGGCTTGGGCTCGAATACACTATGGGTACCATGACTAAAAGATAACCACGAGGACCCATGTAAACCCTAATACCCGTGACTTCACAAACTCATACATCGATATACCAATTCCACAGCAATACATCGACTTCACTCAAAACATAAACCCTAGTTACCCTCACAACTCCGTCTGCCTCCCTACTCCGTCTTCATCAGAAACCATAGCCTGACCTGTAGTGGGGAATAGAGAAGATCAATGGCGAGATACGGACAACCATAAACCAGCGAGTTCACTCTTCCGCAGTAGAAGTTTTGTGACGGTTTCCGCGTGGAATATTTTTCTAGCAGCTGTTGGTTATCTTTCTGCGAATTGAGGTAGGGGAAATATATTATGATTCATGTTATGACATGAAATGTGTAAGTGATGCTTATTACGAGTTTGATATAATTGATTATTACTGTACTGTGAATCGTATTATTATTATTGATCACTGTGGAGATCGAGAGGTGTGAAATGGGTCTTGTGATATGGGTCTTGTGATATTGGGTCTTGTGATATGGGACTTGTGATATGGCCATGGGAGGTGCGGTGTGATGGTGGTGCGGTGTGATGGTGGTGTGGTGTGATGGAGGTGTGGTGTGATGGAGGCGTGGAGGATGATTGAATGAAATGGAGATGGAGGAGAATACGATTCTATTGTTATTTATGTCTTATCTGTGTTACCTACTCAACCTCGCGGTTGACCCTGTGTATTCGTGTGACACCTACGATGATCCGGAATGGGGAGTAGATTTTACAGGTCAGTGACAGATGGATTAGGAGCTTGGGCATGGAGAGAGACATGGCATGGACCTACTTAGAGTTAGATCACATTTAGATATCGTCAGTTGTACTTTCATTTTATCAAGTTTGGACCTCGTAGTTGTTGTAATACCAAGTTTAAATTTAATCAGTTTTCTTATATAAAGTACTTTGGTTTGCTTACTTTGTTATTCACTACCTCGGCTATTCCGAGATGGTGACAGCTTTATTTATTTGAGAATGTCTTGCTTAAGGCTCTTAAATAAATGGGGGTGTTACAAAGTGGTATCAGAGCGAACGATCCTCAGGCCTAAACTAAATGAATAATAATGAACGTAGGACGAGTCAAATAAAATGAACCCCGAGATGAAACTGATAGGAGCCCCAAAAAGGAATGGGATGAGTGAGGGGCCCCCTCACACCAAACCTGGGCCCTTTCTGTTCTGTCTCGGGAACCCAATGAGAGTAATTGAAGAGTGGGGTAGATTATATAGTGACCTAGTTATCTTGTGCTAACAGTTTTGCAGGGGCGGAATGAGCTTCGTCATGATGTGATACATGGTTAACGATGTGCAACGAAAGAATATGGTTGATATTGGCATGCTAACTTATTTGAATAATTGAGTGAAATTTTAGTGTATGAATGGCACGAGTTGTGAATTATTATTTATATGATGATATGCATGCGGCTTCCTGATCCCTGAACCCTTAGGTAGAGATATAGTATAAGGATATGAGTAATGAGTTGGCGATAGAGGCACCATAAGCTATAACTACCTAAGAGGTTAGATGTAGGAGAGATATGATCATGATTGACTGGTATGGTTAGTAGAGCCAGCTATGCTATGTCGTTAAAGGAGGTGGAACCAAGTTAAGTCTTATGGGTAAAGCTAGTAGACCGAACCGGTTTGACATCTCTTATTTGCATGCCTTATACTTTGCAAGAGGTTACTGTTTGGTTACTATGCAAATGTGAACAGACTTTGAGATTTATGATTGTTATTATTCTACTAATTGCCTTAGTAATTCATGTCTAGTGATATGTGGAATGTGTTGCTCTAAGCCATGAATGTATATAGTCATGTATGGTATATATCGTATTTAAAATTATATGCCTGTTATATACATTTAAATTCGTTATGAAGTTTGTCATCAATAAGGGATACATAGTAGTCCCTAGGTTATATTTCCGTACTTGGATACACCTGTATAACTATCAAGATATTTAATTGATTTTATTTCCAGTTCGAAACCTTTACTGTATTTTGATGCCAACTACAATTGAAATAAGGAATGAATGTTAATATGGTACAGAGTGATGTCTATGCTTCAAATAATAGTCAATGTTTGGAATAAGAAAGGTTGGGTGTGGATGTAGTAATGTGTAGTTGCAAGGGACCAAAATTTTAATAAATTTTCAGAATGTTACCTGATGTGTACGGGCTGTCACTTTATACGTGTTTCATAATTGAGGATGAAAATTTTATGTATGATAACCTTCTAAGTTGGTTTTACAATGCTTTTGTTTCATGCTAATATGAGTTATATATTGGGATAAGTAAATCTTTTAGTTGACAATGGTCAGATTGCTACTGCACCGTCCCGCTAAATCCATGTTTGTAAAGCAAGTCATTTAAAGCGTGTTTACTTTTTATGTAAAATTTCAACTCCACTGTTTAGGACATTCGTAAGCGTTTTCAAAATGATAAGCCATGTAAATCTTATCGAGTCGTTATGTAATTATGTTTTTTTACAAGTTGCTACATAATATTTACATGTAAGCTCCATATAAAGGTTAATCAAATGTGAATTTTGTGATGTTACTACGTGATATCCTGTTATGAAACTAATAACATGAATAGTAGGCATATGACATGAATATGAACCTCACTAAATGATAGCGTAACCTTGTTTACATCGTCAAGTTTAATATAGAATAGTTCCAATTTTACCTACACTCTTACTGTCTAGTATTACGACCTCAAACTAATTGTGTGACGTTCGTATGTGATGTCAAAATCATGTTAACAAAGGAGAGTCTTGCCAAGTCGTAGAATGAGATTTAACTGGTAAGCTTATTAGCATGATAAAGCAATCTAATTATTATGCGTAATGGAAATCATTTTGAACGATGTTAAAAGTGCTGACGTTCTTTCATATATTTATGATATATCGTTGTCTAGATCGTTGAGACAATAACCTTTATAACACCTTCATGTATATTGTTATGTCACAAACTGAATTGCATTTGCTCTGTTTAAAAGTCTGACTATACTAGTTTGAGTTATTAATTAGTTGACATGTGAAATATGAAGTACTAGTCTTGTGAATTCGTTACCTCTATCGTTAAAGTTTTCATAAGTCATGAGGAACAAGAACAAACTACCTTTTTTTTGCTCCAAACATTTCAAAATATTTTTTTTTAAGGTGATAAACAAGGAAAAAGCTTGATGTTTGATAATTATGATGATTGTATGCAAATGACAATCCTGTAGCTATGTGTAGATGAAAACCGGCTTGATTGTTAATTGTTGCGCATTGTATAGATCTCTTATTGTGCAAATCATGTATAATAATAGCTCCATGATAAAAGATGTAATATGAGTGGACGGGAATGTACCTAAGTGAAATATACTGACTAATGGATATCTGGGAATGTTAAACGATCTTGCGAAGTCTAAGAATTATGAATATCTTGTGAGGCATGTCCATGTTCCATGTTTAATTACGCGCTATGTCTTTTCCTAAATATGGTTTTGCTTCAAAATATGGTTATGAACATGAAACCTTTTAAATTGTCAATTATGAACTATGAGTTTTCTTGATTATTTATGTAGTTGTAAATACTAGCTTGCGCTGAAATTTCATGGGTGTGTAAGTGTTATCTATTCCGAACCTGTTTTACTGCGTAACATGACCCTACCGACCCTAATACTTTACTATTGTTCGAGGTTGTATGTTATATGATAGTTGATTAGCCTCTTTTGAGTACTGATTTGAGTTGAATAATAGCAGTTGTCCTTTTATTCTGATAGTTAAAAGTTTTTATTGATGTGATAATTCTTTTGGTTGTTAGAAATTGATTAGTCTGAGTTATGTATAAGTTCATGTTTTATGGCGTACGCGTTCGTGTTTTATGAATAAGTGGAATGATGAGTAGGTATACAAGTACGTCAATGGACTTTGAAGGTAAGTACTGATGAGATTGAGTTGATAAGGTCGGTTTGGTATAACAGTTTCTTAAATGGAATATTTGACAATATTGATATCGATATGGGGATGAGAATTGGTTGTTGGTATGAGTTATGAGTTATTAGGCCGCTGTGCCACGTTGTGTCTACGGACCAGTATGACCTTGGTTGTTGAGTTCTGTCCTGAGTTTGAAATAGATATTGGGGTGGATATATTGTTTTGCGGTCTAGAAACTTTATACTGACGTTACGGGGACGTAACCATGTTTTAAGGAAGATAAGATTGTAAAATCTTAATGATTTTATGGTATGGCTTGTTGTTATGACATGGTTATTTGGTATGTTGTGATTGTTGAATACTTTTGATAATCCTGTTTACTTCTGTTGTGCAATTTTTTTTTTTTATTTTAATTGTGTTCCATGAGGTATCTTTTAACTTAGTTATACGTTAAACTTTGGGGACAAAGTTTTTTTTAAGGAGGTTAGAATGTGACAACTCGTGTTTGGAAGTACTTTATTAGCATTTGATGTTATGTGGTGTCACATTAAGTGTTCGTTACGTGCCTAGTGACCAGTTTGTTATTGACCATGGGATGGTGAACTTCGGGACGAAGTTCATTTTAAGGAGGAAAGACTATAATACTCCGTAATTTAGTGCGTTTTATTTTTAATTTAATCTGACGTGTTGAAAGACTTGTTTTGAACGTTTAAATTCGACAATTGTTTTATCGAATGAGTTATTATATTTGTATGCTAAATAAGTACGGGAACGGGTAATTAGTTATCGTTATGCATGTTAATGATGTATGGGCCTCGAGATGCGTGCCTTGGACTGAATAGCCCAACTGTAATACTCGTATTTTTTTTTGGAAGCTCCTCGTAAAGGCAAATTGTTTTATAATTCATCGAGATGGGGAATAATTATATTTTATTCGTTACGTATGTGCTAATTGCTAAAACAATTATTTTAGTTACATGTCTCGTTAATTTTAAGTACGAGTCGGGGATGGAGTGTAAGTCTTTGAGAAACGTGATGGGCTTGGGCTCGAATACACTATGGGTACCATGACTAAAAGATAACCACGAGGACCCATGTAAACCCTAATACCCGTGACTTCACAAACTCATACATCGATATACCAATTCCACAGCAATACATCGACTTCACTCAAAACATAAACCCTAGTTACCCTCACAACTCCGTCTGCCTCCCTACTCCGTCTTCATCAGAAACCATAGCCTGACCTGTAGTGGGGAATAGAGAAGATCAATGGCGAGATACGGACAACCATAAACCAGCGAGTTCACTCTTCCGCAGTAGAAGTTTTGTGACGGTTTCCGCGTGGAATATTTTTCTAGCAGCTGTTGGTTATCTTTCTGCGAATTGAGGTAGGGGAAATATATTATGATTCATGTTATGACATGAAATGTGTAAGTGATGCTTATTACGAGTTTGATATAATTGATTATTACTGTACTGTGAATCGTATTATTATTATTGATCACTGTGGAGATCGAGAGGTGTGAAATGGGTCTTGTGATATGAGTCTTGTGATATTGGGTCTTGTGATATGGCCATGGGAGGTGCGGTGTGATGGTGGTGCGGTGTGATGGTGGTGTGGTGTGATGGAGGTGTGGTGTGATGGAGGCGTGGAGGATGATTGAATGAAATGGAGATGGAGGAGAATACGATTCTACTGTTATTTATGTCTTATCTGTGTTACCTACTCAACCTCGCGGTTGACCCTGTGTATTCGTGTGACACCTACGATGATCCGGAATGGGGAGTAGATTTTACAGGTCAGTGACAGATGGATTAGGAGCTTGGGCATGGAGAGAGACATGGCATGGACCTACTTAGAGTTAGATCACATTTAGATATCGTCAGTTGTACTTTCATTTTATCAAGTTTGGACCTCGTAGTTGTTGTAATACCAAGTTTAAATTTAATCAGTTTTCTTATATAAAGTACTTTGGTTTGCTTACTTTGTTATTCACTACCTCGGCTATTCCGAGATGGTAACAGCTTTATTTATTTGAGAATGTCTTGCTTAAGGCTCTTAAATAAATGGGGGTGTTACAAACTTCGTGTATGATCAGACCTGTTTTTGTTCGTTAATTGCAATATCAAGGTAAAAATTATATATTCGTAATCCTCTCGAAATTTTTGATCTTTCTATCACTTTTAATTTTCGTTTCTCAAACCTTCATTTTTGGGCTGTTTTGCCCTAATCCGTTTTTAACCTCCTAATTTCCATTTTTGTGTTCCTAGGAGTTGGTTTGGACGACCCCGAGGTTGACTCTTACTTGGTGGAGGAAGATTTGGGAGCTCAAGACGCTTAAAGGTGGCGATAATGAGCTTACTCGGCCTATTTGTTAAATTAGCAAGCTTTGTGTTAAATCTGATGTGTTTATATGCAAACATCCTTAGTACACTTAATATTCAGATTTTGTTGAGAATTTATGTTGAAATCATTATTTTAGTTGATTTCGGGAGTATACATGAAGATGGGTATAATTTGGGGATTTTTATATGAATGCATGATTTTGATGTTACAAATATTTCTTATAGTTGTTTGGTGTTAGTAACTTGCTGGGACTGTTGAGATGTTGCATAGAATCATGTTTAGGAAGATTTGTGGAAGGTTTTGAATGTTTCTTAATGTCGAAAATTGCGATTTCCACGTACAGTGACTCTGAGCCTGTAGGCCGACCGGCAGCCAGTCGACCGACTGAGAGCCTTTTCTAGTGTATTTCGCGTATGTTAAGAATTTGTGCAAAGGGTTCTTAGCCGGGTGGCCGGCTGCCGGTCCACCGGCTGCCGGTCCACCGGCTTAGTGTCCCTATTGGTTGTCATATTTCGAGAAATGCTAGGGAAGGGATTCCTAACAGGTAGGCCGGCGGCCGGTGGACCGGCTAAGAATCTCCTCCCCCTTTTTAGAAAATGTAAGAGTTGTAGGCTCAGGAGGGATTCCCAGCCGGGTGGCCGGCAGCCGGTCCACCGGCTGAGGATCCTTTCCCTCTTGGTTTTTATATAATGGTTGCGTATGGGAAGGGACTCCCAGCCGGCAGCCCGGCGGACGGTCTGGCACCGGCTGAGTGGCCCTATTCTCATTTAAAGGTGTTTAACTTCTGATCGGCTTGTCCGATTTGCTTGAGACTCGTTCCATCTGCCTTATATGTGTGTTTGAGGTCCCCGGAGTTCGGGCGTCACTATATTGGGTTCGGGAATGGAGTGAGGATAGAAACCCCCCGGTCGGGCAACCGAAAGGGAAACCGACTCTCCCTCGACTTAGTTCCTGGGGCAACTTAAGTGTTGTTTAGAGGTCAGTGAAATTAGGACTAAGGACTTGGTTGTAGTACATATCGGAATATGTCTGAGTTGGGACCGTAGAGTACGATATGTACTGATGTTTGATGCATGTCAAGGCATGACTGAGTTGGGACCTCTAGTTGACATGAGAGTGTTTGTGGCGTGACGGCCATGTCTAAGTTGTACCTCTGGACCGTCTCGTGTATGGATCATGCGGTAGGAGATGTCTGAGTTGGGACCTCTGTCCTTCCGTGAGTTTGTTTGACCGTGGTGAATTGAATCTGAGTTGGGATTTGATTCACTACGAGGGGTACTGTTTATGGCTACGTTGGGTCAATGAACCATTATTAGCTGATTGGTATCTATTCGTGCCTGAGTTGGGGTTCACGGATGTATGCTTGCTGACCTTGTGTACCAAGTTTACCTGAGTTAGGGTGTGACTTGGACACTGCTGATTGTGTTTAGTTCTTTCCGAAGTTGGGATTAGTTCTAGATACTGCTGTTTGCATCTGCTTGCCTGAGTTGGGGTACAGTGTCAGATGTTGCTGAATGTATGCTTATTTCGAGTATTGTTTATCTTTGAGTATTTTTCGTCCAAGGCATTGGAAGACTCTTACTCTGAGTTCGTAAATGGTTTGAAGGGAAAGACCAGCCGGACAACCGGAAGGGAGACCGGCTCTCACTTCAAATAGTTTCCGAATTTAGTTGAGAGCTTTGGCATAAGTGAAGCATGTTGATATGAAAGTTGATATATGTATATATATACTTTGCATGTTATAATGTTGGAGTATGTTGGATGTTCTTACGTGTTACATGTTGCTAGCAATAGGTGGCTCGGAGAACTCTAGTCACTCCCCACTGATTGTGGCGTACATGTTTTCTTGTATGTAGGTACATGATGGTTACTGGAGGGTTACTGAGGCTAGCGAGTGATGATCCTATCATCGATGACACACTTGTTTATCGTTTAGCTGGACCTTAGTCTTTTCATATACATTTGAGTGCCTGTAGGGATAATATGTTATCCCAGGCTGTTTTTGTACTTATGGTTTTTGTACTTAAACTTATATACTTATCTATGTTATGATCATTTCAGTTTGTATAATTTATTTTAATTCACCTCGTTCTTATCTTGCATGCTAAAGTTTAAATTCCGCGTAAATTTTGGCATATTTGTATGTTTTATCTTTCCGCTGCGACGAGGGGTTTTACATGTTCATTGTAAGGGGAGAAGACTATAGTACTCCTCCCTTTTACAAGCTGGCGTACTCGGTCGAGCTAGTAAGCCATACTCGGTCTAGTACACTTGAGAAGGAGTTTAAGTTCGAGTCTTTTCGTTTGTACTCGTTCGAGTAATGAGAGCACTCGGTCGTGTACAACGTACTCGGTCGAGTACCGTGTGTACTCGGTTGAGTACACTCTTTACTCAATCGAGTACACCGGTTCCGTGTCTGTTTCACGATAGGTTAATTAGAGTAAAACAAGATTTAGAAATCATGATTTTTCACCTAATTACGTCGATAATCAGTTTCTCCTAAAACCTCTAAGCCCAATTCCTCTAATTGACATACCACAAGGTTTATTCGTGCATCGATCATCCTAGATTTTTCTTTCATCTTTGTTGCAAGTAAGTCTCAAGTAATACTTTTAGGTTGTTAAAGATAAGGTTTGTAGTGCCTTAGCTGATTAGTAATAAGATTGTATGGTATTTTAGGAGGAAGATTGGTAGAAGAGGCTTTATGAATCTATCTTGATGAGTGGTGTGACTACGGTCTCCACTAGAGATTTGTTATGTGGATGTTGGTGATACTATCCGATTCTCGTTGTTGTTCATATATTTATTTTATAGAGTTGTGAAATTGACTTTGGTAACTGAAGTTTGTATGTATAACGTGGTTACTCTAATGATCCGGTGGTAATGGTGAGCCGATTCGGAGCAGGTATTCCGTTAGTTTATTGATTTAATATGGTTGAGGATAAAGGAAGTCACCACGTAGAAGTCTTAGGTAAGATAGTTTCCGTTGTTACATAAGTTATTTTTGTTCGTTTTGAGACATGTTGTAACAACCCGAACCGCCACCGTCGCAACACAAACCCAATAAGATGGGTGTGCACTTTTGGGCCAATTATTTGTCATCACCTAAGTCCAAAAGTACAAGGCTTTGTTACTAAGTGGTGGATGGGGGCTATAATAAACTTATCACAAGCCTCACATCTATCGATGTGGGACAAATCTCCACACAAACCCACATTCTACCAATGTGGGACAAATCTCTCATGGAGTGTTACAAACTCCCTCACTTTAAGAACACAATGTCCTCGTTGTGCCTTAATCTGATCGCAACAAGGGCCAGAATCCTCCCCCGCTAGGTGTGTGACCCGGGTACTCCCGACCACAGGCTCATCGCACGGTCGTAGGGTCGCTCTGATACCATTTGTACAACCCGAACCGCCACCGTCGTAACATAAATCGAATAAGATGGGTGTGCACTTTTGGGCCCATTATTTGTCCTCACTTAAGCCGAAAAGCCCAAGGCCTTGTTACTAAGTATTGGATGGGGGCTATTATAAACTTATCACAAGCCTCACATCTATCAATGTGGGACAAATCTCCACACAGACCCACAATCTACCGATGTGGGACAAATCTCTCATGGAGTGTTACAAACTCCCTCACTTTATGAACACAACATTCTCGTTGTGTCTTAAACCTAATCGCAACCAGGGCTTGAATCCTCCCCCGTTAGGTGTTTGACCCGGGTACTCCTGACCACATGCTCACCGCGAGGTCGCAGGGTCGCTCTGATAGCATTTGTAACAACCCGACCCGCCACCGTCGTAACACAAACCCAATAAGATGAGTTTGCACTTTTGGGCCACTTATTTGTCCTCACTTAAGCCCCAAAGCACAAGACCGTGTTACTAAGCGGTGGATTGGGGCAATTATAAACTTATCATAAGCCTCACATCTACCGATGTGGGGCAAATCTCCACACAAACCCACATTCTACCGATATGGGACAAATCTCTCATGGAGTGTTACACATGTTGTATCGACACTTTAATTATTTAATAAATGTTTTTTACCTTTCTTTGATATTCTACCTCGGGTAACTGAGATAGCAGCATTTTCGTAGGCTGAAGATCCTTGGTAAAGATTTCTGATTATGGGGGCATTACACATATGTACTGCGAAAATAAATTAACGTTTATTTTCATGCTCATCTATTTGTTTTATATTTTGATTACTCCAAAATCCATTACCCCATATTTTCATCAAATTATCCCCAAACCTAATCAATAAGTTAAAATGGGAATTGCACCATTAAAACCACTAATATCGAATTATTCAAAAAATCTTATCTATATAATTACAGAAACATTTCTGAAGCCCTGGTTGAGCCACGTCATCAATGCAAGTTTTTTTTTAATTCTCTCAGGTGGGTCCCGCAGTGTGCTTGATGAATTTCCTGAGACTTAATTATAGGTTACACGGTCATACCCAACCCTACTCAACAATTACTCTTCCTAATTATATAACTAATTACATGTTGATTAGATTTAGATCTTATGCATGCAAATAAAATTGTGTAAAAATACAGAATAAAGAATCGGATTCTTACAATCGGTCCAAGAATGCTAAGGATGATCCTCCACAGAGCAACAAAATTAGATTGCCTCCTTCAAATTCAACCCAAGACTTACCCTTAAACACTGAAGACGTACACGGACTAGGTGACGGAATTCGGTTTACCTTAAAACCGTAAACTAATCTTATTAGAATATTAACAATAATATTTAGAGGTTTATGTTATTTTTCTTACACTAAGAAAATAAACAATATGGTTTTATATTTCTCACACTAGAAAATATAAACTTATGTGTTAGAATGAATAATATGTGAAATAATCACATATATGGGGAAGGTGGGTGTGTGCCGTGTAGAAGGGGAGTATCGGGAACAGATTTATTCCCTTTTGTCTTATCTAGACTATTAGGGTTGCATGGCTACTACTTAACCATAATACCCTAATATCATGATTATGTTTTTACATAATCAAATTTAAATGAATTAGTCCTACTAACCCATAATCACACGACACATTTTATGTGTAAAATAATCACACGACACATTTTATGTGTAAAATGAATTTTCTATTTTACAATTGTAATTTGTACAATTGTAATCTGTACAATTGTGTAATATGTAACATCCTATGTGACATAATTCAATTGTATTAATTTCAAATATTTTTACCATATAAATACTATTTTTAAATCAATTAAATCATATTTAACAAATTATTTTAGTAATTCGTAATTACCGTCCTAATATATGGTTATTATAATAATCGTCAATACGATATACAACATTTATCATAATCACGAACCTTTCACATTCTAATTTCTATATTTCAAAATATCGATTACTATTTGACTATTGACACATTTCAATTTCAAATATAAATCTTACATTAAGATTCAACCTCTGATTTATCGATATGACAGTTTTAAGGAAATTGATCAATTCGTATCGTATACATTTGATCAATGTATATGTTAAGGGGATTCTCCTATAAGTGTGACATAAAGGGATCAACTGACCATCATACGACAGTAATGTCAAACTCTCGTCAGCGAATCATTACCGATTAATGTTGGTCAGTTGACTATATATATAACGGATCATCCCTTGCATATTCTTATCATAAGATTTCACAAAGAAAAAATATAATTGACGTGATCGCACTATTGTTGAGGACACATTTCCCAATAATCTCCCACTTGTCCTCGACAAGTGTGCTTCACCGATTCTCTTGTCCTATTACATCATCCCCCACCCAATGCAAGGTGTTTTGCAAGTCTTACTTGCATTTGATCATATCTTGACCGGTTTCCTCGATCTGGAGATTTAACGGCTTTGACCGGAATTATCTACCATAGATATATACCTTCCGAGCGTGGCCACGCATTTTCTTTTAAACTTCTCCTCGAGTGACCCTAAGATTTAAGATAACCCTGACGAGGGACTGGACAATTCATATCCTATTGTTCCCTTCGACTAACACAGTCCATCATGACCCAAAAGATGCCCATTTGACCCCTTTAACGGATGATCGTAGAGCAAAAATCAAAGTCAATTTGAAAACTGTGCCACCTTGGGCGAACGGTCTCTAGTCTAAGAATCGACTCATGTGAATAATATAGTAGCTCTCGCCACGACCAGACTAATATAAAATTTCCAGAACTCTATAAGCGGTCACAGGTTGCCCGACAGAGTGTCTCCGCAGTCTGCCTAGGTGATCGACTAGTCATCCCATATGACTCAATGGCATTTGAATTTGCCATCAATCGCCTCACACTCTAGTCGCTTCGAGACGTCACCTCATACAGGCGACTATGGGCTATACTAAGTTAATCCAGTTCACTCATGGGGTTCAAAAATCGTCTCTTATAACCCATTTGGATTTGGCAAAGTATATATAAATAGTGAGTTAATGATAACTCAAACGATAAGAGTGATTGTTAAGTGCGAACAGTCAATACGATATTACTGCTCCACATAAACAATCTTTGATGCTCATACATCAATTTGCATTAATGGTTTGCTATTTGAATATACCATTTATTCGCATCTTTTAAACCTACAAATTTTGGTTTTCTTCTGACTCATATTATCTCGAATAATATGATCTTATTCAAGTACATTTCTAGTTCTCATACTAGACTCGAGTCTCCTTACCTGAAGGAAGCTCCCACTGTTATCTCATAACTTGTGACATGTGGTACTCACGTACACAGTCATATTGTACTAGAATTCATATTGTAGTTTACCTAGATCAGATCCACTTGTTCTCCTCGAGAACTTATAAGGTTTTTGTTTCAACATCTTTGCATGTTAATTAAGGTTATATGAATCAATGCGTTCATATCTAGATGATTCTATATTCATCGATATAAATAATTATACCACCTTGTAAATCAACAGGTGATGTTTCATTATCATATATAACTCACTATGATTGTCCATCATCCTATGATGTTCTTAACATATTTATTCATCTAGAATTGAAAACCTCTTATTCTTTACATTTAAAGAATCACCATTCTCTCTTAATGGTAGGTTCAATTTCTTAATGAATTTTTCTCCCACTGAATTTTGTATCACCATCATTATAGTTAAATAACTCCCAGGCCACTATCTTTATAGTGTTTAACAACTACTCAATCAACATCTTCTCAACTCATTATGAACATTTCATTTTTCGTCCTCGTTCCCTTTGAAAGCATCAGGACATGATTTCTCCTCTATAATCCGTTAGAACAAGAAATACTATCATCAAGAGGATGGGAGACGATTTCTCTATTGTCTTATAAAAACAGAAATATTAACTTTATGAAAACGATTTCCTTCCGTTTATATACGCGGTTCCTCTTGTCCTCTCTAGGAACTAATTACATAAGGAATATTTCCTTTTGTGTTCTCGCATAGTTTCTTTTGTGTCCTCTCGTAGTTTCTTCTATCCAATCACTTAGGATTCTTCTTAAGGAATCCTTATAGGAATTTTCTCTAAGATCCCACATTTATGCCATTGGTTTGCGGTCGTAAGATTTCTCCCACTCTATCCTTTAAAATAACCGTTATTCTTAGAAGGATAACAATTTCACCCGTTAACAATGTTTGGATAGTAGGTTACATGAGGAGTGAGACATTAGTTCTCTCATTCATTTAAGTTGATCATCTTATAATGAACTAATGTTCTCGTATTTGAGTTTGATGTATTTCACGGGGTGTAATTCTCGTTTAAGTAAATCAAATTACTTTATTATGATCCTATCATGTCTAGCGTACGGTGAACTGTTCAAGCTATGAAGATCGTATCAACTCATGTTATGTACCACATAATGCATTTTAAAAACAACATATTGATTAAGAAGAAAATAGATGACTTGGGTTGAAAACCAAGTCACCAATATTCAACATTATAACCATTGTTTGAATTAGCTAGATCCTTGTCATACAAGAAATAAAATGTTCTTAAAATTAAAATGCGAAATGGAAAGAAGACATCAAATGAAAATTAGAGCCAAGCTCTTCATGTCTTCAATCTTCGGATGCTACCCTAGCCATCCATGGAAGGAACTTCAAGCTTCCTTTTCCTTCTCCTTGCCTTTGCTCTTGGAAGCTAAGGAATCCCTTTAAAACAATTCAAAAGGGATGAGAATTAACAACTTGTATCAATATACAAAAGTTAAAATCATAACATGAATTTAAATGAGAATTATTACCAATAGCGAGAACCTTTCCAGCTTTTAGGTCAACCAACTATATCGGGCAATTTCTCTTCCAATGACCAATCTTTGTGCAATAATGGCACTTATCCTCAACCCTTGAAGATGAAGTAGAAGTACCTTTCAAAAAGGTCCTTTCCTTGAATTGTGTGACCATGGATATCCTCTTATAATTGCCTTAATTTGTACCACTCTTCTTAAACTTCCCTTTGCTCCTTTTCTTAATGTCGAGCATATTCTTCTTGGTACTTCGAATAAGTCCCATTTCCCTTTCTGCTTGTGAAAGCACATCAAGGGAGCGAAGAGTTCGATCTATTATGAGAGAGTCTGGAACTTCCGTCCCTTACACTTTCAAGGTTTCGGATGGTTCAACCCTTTTGAGCATATAAGAACTCATAATTTGACCCTTAGTCATATTTGGGTCAAAGAAGGCGGAAGTCACTTCATGAAGTAACATCCTAGGAGTTTGTGAAAACATATTCTTAAGATTGGTGTAAATCTCATTTGTCGTGCTTAGGTCAATCATTCTCCTTTGGAGATCTGGATCCAAGGAGAAAATAAGCGTTTGGTTAAGAATATTCGACTCCTTCATATAGGCCTCATAGGCCTCACAAGTCGTAATCGTGGAATGAGTGGTGGGAACGGGAGGAGCGACTTCGGTAAGGAAACGAATCTTATTGTCACCTTCCGCAGCTATAAGTAATTGTGCTTCCCAATCTTTAAAATTGATGCCTCGCTTCCCAAGCTTGCAACGACCCATAAAGGATCGAAGCCATGATACATTCGTGAGAGGTGGAGCGTTATTAGCCATTGATGATTGATTGTTGAAAAAGAACTACAAACGAAACAAAGGAATTAAAACACAATTATCGTTTTATTAATTAAACTTGTAAATTTTAAACAAGTTAAACATCTACTTAATGATCTCTTACCCAATTAAGTAAATGATCCCGAGATCCAAATATATACTAACTTGGGCACGGTTTAGCCGACACATCCCTCATATAAGTGACCTAAGTCTGTGAATTATCCATGTTATGGATTGACGATTTGGTTATGCATGCAAACATATAAAGCATAAATAAAAGCATAAAAATTTAAAGCATAAATAAATCCTAGTATGGCCTTCCTAAAAAAAATAAAACTTAATTAAAAATTACAAATTCGGAAACCAACTCCTTGGTCCCTTGAACTTCACACACGGCACGCATCCCAAGGCAAACTCCGTCTTGGTCGGAACTCCTTTCCGAAAGGCACCGTCTTCAAGGATCTCCGGAATAACAATAATTACAAATTTTATATCTATTTTATACATTATAAAATAAAATAAAATAATAAAATAAAGTTATACGAGATCACATTAAATTACAACCGAATCGATAACCCCTAACATTACAGGAAATACCGATTAAAATCTAAGGCCATACTAAGCAAAATACATAATTCCAAATTACGTAAATTAAATTATGACATTCATAAATAAATAAATAAATATGCAATGCTTATAAATATGCAACTCACATGTCAATCCTAAGCCAAATCGTCCTATTTAAACAAAATTTAAATATCGTTATCATAATAACACGGTTTTATGGAATAGCGTGATTTTAACATTTAAAATCACTTAATATTATGTGAATCAATATTCACGATTAAGTTAAACAACCTAACACGTTTAGGTTTCAAATTTAGTCTTACTCAAATTTTGAACATGACTTAACTTATTAATTATAATAGTGTTCTATATATTATCGGTGTAATACTCCGTATTTTTATGTCGTTTTAAGTAATATTTTATATTAATTAGCATATCGACGGGTTTATAAGCGAGAAGTAGTAGTTTGAACAAGGTGGCTTACATGTTGTTTTTTTGAGTCGTGAATGCAAACGTTTAAGGAAACCGTACTTAGGATATGTTAATTGGGTCTTGGAGTGCGTGAAGGGCTTGACTCATACTCGGACAGCCACGTTAGTGGGCCTAGGGCTGCGTGCAAAACCCTAACTCCACACACGTTATTTTATTTTGAAAACAGAATTATAAACACTCCCTCTCAGCCGTCCTACTTATACCACAAGAAAAGATCTTTCTGACCTAATTTTCACATACACACGCACCTCATAGACTGCCGCCACTACAGAGTTTGCAAGGGGCGTTTAACACGGTGTTTCTAGGGCTTATAGGGTGGTCGATTGGCAGGGGAAAAGAGGTATGAACACCATACTTTCTCGTTGTTTTCTGATTTCGTGTTTTTGCCTTGCGTTTTAATACAATGTATGATCATCTTAGATGTTAATAGTCATGTCTCTCTGCAAATTCGTAAATTATGTTATGTAATCTTCATGTGTTGTTCAGCAATATGTCATCTTTATTAATTAAGGTCGTTATTTAGGGCGATTCGTTTCTGGGTATTGCAAGTCTGGGTTCGTTTTTCGTTGATTTTATTAAAACAGAGTCTGCGACTGGTGCTTTTACATATAGGTTTCGATCTCGTCCTTATTGTTATGTGATCTGTGTTTTGGTGTCTGTGGGTTGGTCGTAGTTTAGGGAGTCGACGAGTGGTTATCACAGCGGGTCGTGGTGGCACACGGTGGAGCAGGGTGGTTGTTACAGGTCGGGGTATGGACTCTGTTGCTGTGAGTCTGCGTTTTGTTTCAGCATTCGTGGGTGTTTTCAGGCTGGTTGCGACTGCTTCCCCCACCACTGGAACCACCAAGACTCAGTGGCGAGTCTGGTGGTGCCATAGGTGAAGGTGGTGGTCACGGTTGGTGTCTAAGGCGGGTCTTTGACGCGGCTTTTGGGCACGGTGGTGGACTGTTCTGCGTGTTTAGTATTCACTTCGTTATTGCGTTTGCTGGGTCTGATTTGCTAATAACGTTAATATTATTATTATTAAAATGCATCCTAATTCCTTTATCTACAATTGTGGTTGATTAGAATGATGATAATTATCATATTGTTAGTATCTTAGTTCAATGGTCATAATATTGTATATGTATATTGTGTTTCTTAACATTAACATTATAATTGTTAACTTTGGCATGATTATATTGTATTCATATGGTATATTTGGTACTACGGGTATTATTGTTATTATTAATTGTATTACTATTATTAATGTTAAAGACTTGGTAAATGATATGGTAATAGTACTATAAACGATATTTATCATGTGTTCGTATTCGTTGGAATGGCTACTATAGTAAGGATGTTGTGATTAATAATAATTATCTTTTTGTTGGGATATAATGATTGTTTGGTTGAGTTATGCTATTTATAGTAAGTCTAATAATAGTAATTCTAAAAATGACAAGTTAAATTTAGTAAGTGGTAATCGTATGTATGAGCATGCCTTGATGTGGATATTTTCACCATGTGTTTTAAGTAAGCTTATTAGGGACATGATCAAGTATGTAGTAGTAGTAATTGTTTGATTGGATAGAAGTTGATATTAAGTAATTTTATAGGAACAGAGTTTGAGGTGGAATATTTCTAGACGGTGATTTTTTTGTCCAGATTTGCTATTCCAGGTAGGATACACTTATACTTTTACTGTGATGTACTATTATTGGATGTGGTTTAATAATTGATTATTTTATTATCATATTCATGAGCATGCATATGCATTGGTTACTGAGATATTGTGAATCAGATAGTGTTCTGATATAAAGCCCAGGGTGGTTCTGAAGACCAGGCTTGGTGTCTTATCAGCTTTTGTGCTGGTCTTCGGCGACGGCCGATTATAGTCTGCCGGGAGGTTCGGTATGGCTGGGAGTTACGGGTTTGAGAATGAGAATGAGATTGAGCTCGAGCTCGAGCATGACATAATCATTTGCATATTACTGTTTGTTTGCATTATTTATTATTGTGTTATCCTACTCAACCGTGAGGTTGACAGTGTATTCGTGTTCACCTAAAATGATCCAGAATGGGGAGTAGATTTTTCAGGTCAAAGACAAGTGGACTAGGACTGGGCATGGAAGAGAGACATGGACTAGACCTACCTAGCTACTACATCACTGAGTTGTACTTTTCATAGTTGAACATTTAATTTTATTTCAGTTGTTTTGAAAGTCCTTAGGACTATGTCTTGTAATAGTTTCAGTTTAACCATTTATACTTAAAGTACTGTGTTTCTTTCACTATGTATATCTACTACCCTGGTTTATCCAGGATGGTAACGGTCCTATTTACTCTGCAAGTCCTAGTTTAGGCTCCTAGGTAAATGGGGGTGTTACAAAGTGGTATCAGAGCGAACGATCCTCAGGCCTAAACCAACATACAAATAATGAACATATGAGTGTCTAAATAAAATGAACCCCAGGCTAGTAACTGTTAGGAGCCCCATAGGGTTGGGATGAGTTAGGGGCCCCCTCAAACCGAGCCACTGGCCCTTTCAGTCTAACCTGGTAACCTTAAGAGATGAAGAGTGTGGGTAGTTTGGAAAGACCAAAGGCAGATATATAATATATGGATGTTGTACTAACATTTCAGCGCCAAGGGAATGAGGTAAGTTATGATGTGAAAGATGGATGAGTATATATGTATACTGTGAAGCATGAAAGTGATGTTACATGATGAGTGCCATGTATATGTTGTTATTTCCAAGCATTGAGAACATGAGTTTATATCTTAATTTTGTCTATGAGTGAGATTTTTATGAATATATGCATGCGGTTATGTGATCCCTAAGCCTTTAGGTAGACCTCTAATACGATGTTAAATAGGACTTAACCGTATGAAAGAAGTTACATGCTAGGTTATGTATGTTAGCAAGACCAAGTCAGAGTAGGAGTTGACCTAGGATGCTCATAAATTTTGTTACTTGTGTAGCAAAATGCCTCCCAGGAGAGAACCCAACACTGCTAATGTATCGCAAGAGGAATTCGATGGTCTACTAGCTATGAATGCTACTCTTCTAGCTAGGATTGGGGCAAACACTCAATCGGATGCAATCAAAATGAGCAATAATATCTCTAGGCATAACCCCACCAAGTACGATGGGGAAGGAGCACCGAGTTTACTTGTGGAGTGGTGCCGATAGTTCGAGAGTATTTTCGAACTGCTGTCTGTACCAGAATCAATGAAGGTGGACCAAGCTGTATTCTATCTGAAGGGTACGGCTAGGTTATGGTTGAATAACAACAAAGAGGAAATCAAGGCTGCTGCGGAAGAGATTGGGTCGGAATATGTACGCTGGGAAGGGTTCAAGGGGATTTTATCCTCTAAGTTTGTGCCAGAGCATATGAAGGGGAAGCTGATAGCCGAGTTCGATTCTTTCAAGATGACCGAAGAAATGACTGTGGAAGCATATCACAGTACGTTTATGCAGCTGGCAGAGAATGTAGCTGACCTGGGCTACACATCGGAGATGTTAGCTGCTAGGTTTGAGAAAGGGCTAACCATTGAAATCAAGAGAAGTTTACTTGCAACTAAGCCCACGACTGTGGAAGACACATACGAGAGGGCTGGCCAGGCAGAAAGACTCGCTGTCATGATTAAAGAGGAAGAGAAAGCCAAGGATGACAAGAGGAAAGCGGAATCTGGGGCCGAAGGCTCAGGGAATAAGAAGCCAAATAACCAGTACCGGTCATTTTTCTCCAACAGTGCACCAGGAGGAAATTGCAATCGAGGAGGGAACCAATCTACATCTGAGGCAAGTAGTGCGGCCTTTACCTGCTTCAAGTATGGAAAGGCTGGGCATAAACAAATCAATTGCTGGTCGGGTACTCAGAGTGCTGGAAACAATTATAATAAGGGCAATTAGAGTGGAGGCTTTAGGACTCCAAATGCGAGTTACTCAGGCAACAACAAATCCGGAGGTAACAGCTACCAGCGGAATTTCAGCAACTACAGTAATCAGAACCGCTACCAAGGAAATCAGAATAGTGGTAATGGTAATTTCCAGAAGACCCTGGCAGAGGCTAGCACTCAAAGTGGAGCAGGATCTGTGAACCAGAGTGGGACTAAGAAAAGTGGGGCTCTATTCATGATGGGCAAGGAGGCTGCAGAGGAGGATGCTCATGTTGTTACTCGTACATTTCTAGTACAATCCTTTCCAACTTTTGTTTTATTTGATTCCGGTGCATCACATTCTTTCATATCTGCGGAGCATGCTAGGGCTATAGGACTCAATGTATATATTAGTATAGCTGATTCTGTAACCATACCATCTGGGGAGTCCATAGCTTGTAATAGAGTTTACACCAATGTAATGATCCAAGTAAGAGATGTAAGTTTTGAGTCGAACTTGACAGAGTTTCCTTTGGGTGGCTTTGAGGTGATACTGGGTATGGATTGGCTGAAAAAGTATAAGGCCTACATTGATTGCTACCAAGGGAAGATCACTTTGAGGGGACCCAAGGGAGTGAGGGTATCCTATAAGGGATATTCTGTAAAGCCTAAACTGAAGCTGATAACCATCAATGCGCTGAAGACATGTCTGAAGAGGGGTGATGAGATGCTGTTGTGCCATGTGAGAGATCTGACTGCAGAGAAACCCCAAGCCAGGGAGATCGATGTTGTAAGGGATTTTGAAGACGTGTTTCCAGAAGAAATTCTTGGGTTACCGCCTAGGAGGGACTTGGATTTTGGCATTGATCTGAAACCTGGGGCTGAGCCAATTTCTAAAGCACCTTATCGCATGGGACCTAAGGAATTGGAGGAGTTGAGGAAGCAGCTGGATGAGCTAGCAAGCAAGGGATACGTAAGACCAAATGTGTCCCCTTGGGGAGCACCAATATTGTTTGTAAAGAAGAAGGACGGAACCATGAGGTTGTGCGTGGATTATAGAGAGCTTAACAATGTGACAATCAAGAATCGATATCCTTTACCTCGCATCGATGACCTATTCGACCAGTTGAGTGGGGCTGGTGTGTTTTCCAAGATCGATTTGAGGTCAGGGTATCATTAGCTAAGAATCAAAGATGCAGATATTCACAAGACTGCGTTCAGATCGATGTATGGGCATTATGAATTCGTAGTGATGCCATTTGGTTTGACTAATGCACCTGCTGTTTTCATGGATTTGATGAACAAAGTGTTTAGTCCTTATCTGGACCAGTTTGTGGTGGTGTTTATTGATGACATCTTGGTGTATTCGAAGAACAGAGAAGAGCATGCTAAACATTTGAGCTTGCTCTTACAGACTTTGAGGGATCATCAATTGTATGCCAAGTTGAGTAAGTGCAAATTCTGGCTCGAGAAAGTGGCTTTTCTAGGCCATGTGGTGTCTAAGGAGGGTGTGTCTGTCGACCCTAGCAAGATTGAGGTCGTATCGAAATGGGAGCGACCGAGGAATGTAGCCGATATTCGTAGTTTCTTGGGATTGGCTGGTTATTACATGAGGTTCGTGAAAGATTTTTCGAAGATAGCTAAACCGATGACTTCGTTGATGCGGAAAGAGAATAGATTCGTCTGGGATGAGAGTTGTGAAAAGGCGTTCTTAGATCTGAAGGAGCGTCTTACTACAGCTCCTATCCTTGCTTTGCCAGAAGGAAGCGAAAATTTCGAAGTTTATACAGATGCTTCTAAGACGGGTTTGGGATGTGTACTGATGCAGAACGGAAGAGTGATTGCTTATGCTTCTAGGCAGTTGAAGCCTTATGAGGAGAATTATCCGACGCTTGATCTGGAGCTTGGAGCGGTAGTTTTTGCACTTAAGCTGTGGCGACATTATCTTTATGGAGCTACATTCAAAGTGTATTCTGATCATAAGAGCCTGAAGTATATCTATACTCAGAGGGAACTAAACATGCGCCAGAGGAGATGGATCGAGCTTATTGGAGATTATGACATGAAAATTCTGTACAAGGAAAAAAAGGCTAATGTTGTGGCTGATGCATTGAGTAGGTAGTCTGTTCACGCTCTATGCACAGCTATGTCCAGGTTGAGTATGTATCGTGAGTTGGGACAGATGGGAATTGCGGTGATTAGGAAGGGTGAGACCCTGGGAGATTTGACGATCGAGCCTGAGTTATATTCCGAGATTCGGGAAAGATAGAAGGGTGATCCTAGAATTCAAAAGTGGCGTGAGGCAGTGAGCAATGCTAGTGAAGCAGAGCCATATTCTAAGTTCGAGATTTACAGTGATGATAGTTTGAGATTTGATGGGAGATGGTGTGTACCTGATGATGAAAAAATGAAAAAAAAGATTCTGGTCGAAGCTCATTCTACACCTTATTCCGTTCATCCTGGAGGGGATAAGCTGTACAAAGACCTGAAGAAAGCATTCTGGTGGCCAAAAATGAAGCAGGAAGTGGCTGAGTTTGTCTCCCGATGTTTGGTATGTCAGAGAGTGAAAGGAGAACATAAGAGGCCGCAAGGGAAGTTACAACCACTTGATGTACCTGAGTGGAAGTGGGAAAGCATATTAATGGATTTCATTGTGCGCTTACCTAGGACTTCGAGAGGAAATGACATGATTTGGGTGATAGTTGACAGTTTGACTAAGTCGGCCCATTTCATACCAATGAAGAAGACTTGGAGTAAGGCTGAATTGGCCAAGGCTTACGTTAAGCATGTGGTGAAACTTCATGATGTCCCTAAGGACATTGTTTCTGATCGTGATTCCAGGTTCATCTCTAAGTTTTGGCAAGAGTTACAGACATTGATGGGAACTACTTTGAAGATGAGTACTGCATTCCATCCAGCAACTGATGGTCAGACTGAGAGGACTATCCAGACACTGGAGGATATGTTGCGGGCTTGCGTGCTAGAGTTTGGAGCATCGTGGGAGGACAGACTTGATTTGATAGAGTTTTCTTATAACAACAGCTATCATGCTAGCATCGGAATGGCTCCTTTCGAGGCATTGTATGGGAGGAAGTGCAGGAGTCCAGTCTGCTGGGATGATCGAGCTGATACAGTGACTTTCGGACCTGAGATGATTCATGAGATGATAAAACAGGTCCAGGTGATCCGTCAAAAGATGAAAGCTGCCCAAGATAGACAGAAGAGTTATGCCGACTTAAGGAGAAGTGACATCACATTTGAGGCAGGAGAGAAAGTGTTACTGAAGGTGTCACCTATGAGAGGAGTGATGAGGTTTGGCAAGAAGGGCAAGTTGAGCCTGGAGTTTATTAGGCCATTCGAGATCCTGGAGAGAGTCGGAGAGGTAGCTTATCGATTGGCTCTACCTCCAGCTTTAGCCAGAGTGCATAATGTGTTTCATGTATCTCAGCTGAGAAGATATATCAG
This sequence comes from Silene conica, assembly GCA_029255685.2. Taxonomy (NCBI): domain Eukaryota; kingdom Viridiplantae; phylum Streptophyta; class Magnoliopsida; order Caryophyllales; family Caryophyllaceae; genus Silene; species Silene conica. The sequence continues at coordinate 31,113,702 of CM055320.2, forward strand.
TGATCCTTCGCATATCCTTGATCATGAGGTCATCGAGGTCGATGAACAGTTGACCTATGAGGAGAGACCCAAGGAGATCCTTGACAGGAAGGTGAGAAAAACAAGGAATGGAGAGACCGCGCTGGTCAAAGTATTATGGACCAACCACAATGTCGAGGAAGCTACCTGGGAGACTGAAGTCTCAATGAGGGAAAAATATCCAGAGTTGTTCACTTAAGGTATGTTACGAGGACGTAACTTTCTTTTTAGAAGGGTAGAATGTGACAATTCGCGTTTAACTTACTTTATTAGTTAGCTTTAACGTCACATGATATCGCTTTCTGTGTTCGATGCATGCTTTTGTTTAGTCTGGTTAATCGTGGGGCGGTGAACTTCGGGGACGAAGTTCATTTTAAGGAGAGAAGACTGTAATACTCCGTATTTTTATGTCGTTATAAGTAATCTTTTATATTAATTAGCATATCGACGGGTTTATAAGCGAGAAGTAGTAGTTTGAACAAGGTGCCTTACATGTTGTTGTTTTGAGTCGTGAATACAAACGTTTAAGGAAACCATACTTAGGATATGTTAATTGGGTCTTGGAGTGTGTGAAGGGCTTAACCCATACTCGGACAGCCACGTCAGTGGGCCTAGGGCTGCGTGCAAAACCCTAACTCCACACACGTTATTTTATTTTGAAAACAGAATTATAAACACTCCCTCTCAGCCGTCCTACTTATACCACAAGATAAGATCTTTCTGACCTAATTTTCACATACACACACACCTCATAGACTGCCGCCACTACAGAGTTTGCAAGGGGCGTTTAACACGGTGGTTCTAGGGCTTATAGGGTGGTCGATTGGCAGGGGCAAGGAGGTAAGAACACCATACTTTCTCGTTGTTTTCTGATTTCGTGTTTTTGCCTTGCATTTTAATACAATGTATGATCATCTTAGATGCTAATAGTCATGTCTCTCCACAAATTCGTAAATTATGTTATGTAATCTTCATGTGTTGTTCATCAATATGTCATCTTTATTAATTAAGGTCGTTATTTAGGGCGATTTCGTTTCTGGGTATGGCAAGTCTGGGTTCGTTTTTCGTTGATTTTATTAAAACAGAGTCTGCGACTGGTGCTTTTACATATGGGTTTCGATCTCGTCCTTATTGTTATGTGATCTGTGTTTTTGTGTCTGTGGGTTGGTCGTAGTTTAGGGAGTCGACGGGTGGTTATCACAGCGGGTCGTGGTGGCACACGGTGGGGCAGGGTGGTTGTTACAGGTCGGGGTATGGACTCTGTTACTGTGAGTCTGCATTTTGTTTCAGCATTCGTGGGTGTTTTCAGGCTGGTTGCGACTGCTTCCCCCACCACTGGAACCACCAAGACTCAGTGGCGAGTCTGGTGGTGCCATGGGTGAAGGTGGTGGTCACGGTCGGTGTCTAAGGCGGGTCTTTGACGCGGGTTTTGGGCACGGTGGTGCACTGTTCTGCGTGTTTAGTATTCACTTCGTTATTGCGTTTGCTGGGTCTGATTTGCTAATAACGTTAATATTATTATTACTAAAATGCATCCTAATTCCTTTATCTACAATTGTGGTTGATTAGAATGATGATAATTATCATATTGTTAGTATCTTAGTTCAATGGTCATAATATTGTATATGTATATTGTGTTTCTTAACATTAACATTATAATTGTTAACTTTCGCATGATTATATTGTATTCATATGGTATATTAGGTATTATGGGTATTATTGTTATTATTATTTGTATTACTATTATTAATGTTAAAGACTTGGTAAATGATATGTTAATAGTACTATAAACGGTATTTATCATGTGTTCGTATTCGTTGGAATGGCTACTATAGTAAGGATGTTGTGATTAATAATAATTATCTTTTTGTTGGGATATAATGATTTTTTGGTTGAGTTATGCTATTTATAGTAAGTCTAATAATAGTAATTCTAAAAATGACAAGTTAAATTTAGTAAGTGGTAATCGTATGTATGAGCATGCCTTGATGTGGATATTTTCACCATGTGTTTTAAGTAAGCTTATCAGGGAACATGATCAAGTATGTAGTAGTAGTAATTGTTTGATTGGATAGAAGTTGATATTAAGTAATTTTATAGGAACGGAGTTTGAGGTGGAATATTTCTAGACGGTGATTTTCTTGTCCAGATTTGCTATTCCAGGTAGGATACACTTATACTTTTACTGTGATGTACTGTTATTGGATGTGGTAATTGATTGTGATGGATGCAAATATGGTTTTCTTTTAAAACATGAGGTTTAATAATTGATTATTTTATTATCATATTCATGAGCATGCATATGCATTGGTTACTGAGATATTGTGAATCAGATAGTGTTCTGATATAAAGCCCAGGGTGGTTCTGCAGACCAAGCCTGGTGTCTTATCAGCTTTTGAGCTGGTGTTCGGCGACGGCCGATTATAGTCTGCCGGGAGGTTCGATATGGCTGGGAGTTACGGGTTTGAGAATGAGAATGAGATTGAGCTCGAGTATGACATAATCATTTGCATATTACTGTTTGTTTGCATTACTTATTATTGTGTTATCCTACTCAACCGCGAGGTTGTTGACAGTGTATTCGTGTTCACCTACAATGATCCGGAATGGGGAGTAGATCTTTCAGGTCAGAGACAGGTGGACTAGGACTGGGCATGGAAGAGAGACATGAACTAGACCTACCTAGCTACTTTTATTTCAGTTGTTTTGGAAGTCCTTGGGACTATGTCTTGTGATAGTTTCAGTTTAACCATTTATACTTAAAGTATTGTGTTTCTTTCACTATGTATATCTACTACCCTGGTTTATCCAGGATGGTAACGGTCCTATTTACTCTGAAAGTCCTAGTTCAGGCTCCTAGGTAAATGGGGGTGTTACAATCGGTTTTACGGGAAAAATAATATAAAAATCAATTGAGTCATAACATATTTCGAAAAATTCAAAATTCAAATTTTCAACATTCTGAAAATTTTCTTAAAATTTCAGATCCTAAAAACATTAATATAAACGAAATAAACAATTTATTTCGAAATAAAACATGTAAACAAGCATATTTAAACGGAAATTCAAAATTACCACAAAAATAATGCAATAAAATACTAATAAAATTTTTACATATTACAAGACACTCAAAGGACTGAAATGGATAGGAAAAATCAGTATTACACTGTTCTAGAACCGAAATAATCATTTGTGACTCTTACAATTTCAATTTTTAACTTTAACTTTTAAAAATTAAAAATCAAAAATCTCGAAACTTTTGGCACCCAAGAAAAATATGATGATGAACATGTCAAATATGACTAATATGGGTTAATTTTTCCGGCCATTTTAGCAAATTTTACTACTTTTAACAAATTATGCCATATATTACACGATTCTAACAATTAAAATCATTTCTCATGCAAAATTCGAAATACAAAGCGCAAAAATTATATGCATCATAGAAATTATATATATGACACTGTATAAAATTGTCATGGCTAAATTCAAATTCAAACTATTTAAGTCGAATTATGTCATTATTATTTCGATTTTTACCATAAAAATCAATAATCATGCAATATAAAAAAAAAACTTCTGAAAAATTTAATATACATTTTAAATATTGCATGTGACATCTCCAAAAATGTTTGTAGCTAAATTCATAATCTAACTATATAAACCCATTTTTATCTCTTTTTATGACAATTTAACACTTAAATTTCATAAACCATGCATAAAACTCAAATAATTTCGAAAATTACATATGCATAATATATTAGATGCATGAGAGAATATATATAAAAAAATCTCGGCCAGAATGTTTAATTTTCTAATTTTCCCTTAAATAAAACATTTTAACCGATATATAAACATAAATTAACAATTAATTGTAAAATTAGAACAATATAATTCCATAAATCATTCATAATGACTTAAAACTTTTTTAAGACCAGAAAGTATACATGCATTAATAATTTCGTGCATATCTTATATGTACTAATTATTTTACGTTTTTATTGTTAATCAAATTACTCGCAAAAACCGTAAAAACGAGTTGCATGCAAGCAACCGTATGCTCTGATACCACTTGTAGGTTACATGGTCATACCCAACCCTACTCAACAATTAGTCTTACTAATTATATAACTAATTACATGTTGATTTGATTTCGATCTTATGCATGAAAATAAAATTGCGGAAAAATAAAGAATAGAGAATCAGATTCATACAATCGGTCCAAGAATGCTAAGGATGATCCTCCACGGAGCAACCAAAGTAGATTGACTCCTTCACATTGCACCCAAGACTTACCCTTAAACACCGAAGACGTACACGGACTAGGAGACGGAATTCGGTTTACCTTAAAACCGTAAACTAATCTTATTAGAATACTAAGAGAATACTATAACTATTATAGTATATATGAATATCAATAATAATATTTAGAGGTTTTTGTTATTTTTCTTACACTAAGAAAATAAACATTATGGTTTTATATTTCTCACACTAGAAAATATAAACTTATGTGTAAGAATGAATAATATGTGAAATAATCACATATATGGGGAAGGTGGGTGTGTGCCGTGTAGAAGGGGAGTATGGGGAACAGATTTATTCCCTTTTGTCTTATCTAGACAATTAGGGTTGCATGCATGGCTACTACTTAACCATCATAACCTAATATCATGATTATGTTTTTACATAATCAAATTTAAATGAATTAGTCCTACTAACCCATAATCACACGGCACATTTTATGTGTAAAATGGATTTTCCATTTTACAATTGTAATTCGTACAATTGTGTAATATCTAACATCCTATGTGCATAATTCAATTGTATTAATTTAAAATACTTTTATCATATAAATACTATTTTTAAATCACTTAAATCATATTCAACAAATTATTTTAGTAATTCGTAATTACCGTCCTAATATATGGTTATTATAATAATCGTCAATACGATATACAACATTTGTTATAACCACGAACCTTTCGCATTCTAATTTCGATACTTCAAAATATCGATTACTATTTGACAATTGACACATTTTAATTTCAAAAATAAATCTTACATTAAAATTCAACCTCTGATTTCTCGATATGACAGTTTTAAGGAAATTGATCAATTCGTATCGTATACATTTGATCAATGTATATGTTAAGGGGATTATCCTATAGGTGCGACCTAAAGGGATCAACTGACCACCACCGTCATACGACAGTAATGTCAAACTCTAGTCAGCCCATCATTACCGATTAATGTTGGTCAATTGACTATATATAATATCGGATCATCCCTTGCATATTCTTATCATAAAATTTAAAAATGAAAAATTATCATTGACGTGACCACACTATTGTTGAGGACACATTTCCCAACAATAATAGCCCGATATTCTAAATAAATGTCTGATATCGTAGTTTTTGAAATATGATGTAACATTTTTATATAAATTAAATATGAATTTTACGAAAAACGGTCAATTTGTATAACATAAAATGAAATATTATATAATCGAATATATATGTCCCGTCTAAAACAATTAAACAACTATTTAAATAATTATTAAAAAACATTATAATAATTAACAATTTACAACAAAAAAAAAAACCGACAATACAAAATTAAAAAAATAAAAATAAAAAATAACGTAGAAATTAATATACAACCAGGAACTGTGTACAAATTATTTGATTTTACGAAAATCAAAGCCCTTTACTATTAAAGGAATAGAAAATGGAGGCTTCCTATTGGTTCTTATTTTAAGGTGGAAAAAGTAAGTTTTTTTTGTAGGTCCCCTCCTGTTTCATCACTCAATTTAATTATTTTTTATATTTTGTAACTACTTAAATTATAATTCCAAATTTACTAACACAAAGTATGCAACATCATACATTATACATTTGCTATAACCAATACAAGACAATATAAACATTCAAAAATTACAAATTAAATAATTACAAATACCAATTGATTTTAATAAAATATATTCACTGAAAAAGTTAAAACCTTTTCTATGATATTACCAATATATAATCTAAACAAAAAAAATTACAAACTGAATATTACAAAATATTGCGGAGTACATTATTTATTATAAAAAAATGTAATTGATTTCAGTCTTCAAGGTACAAAAATAATCCATATACACGGATGAGTTATTGGTAATATGAAAAAAATGGCTGAATGAACTTGATTATATAAAAACAATGGATGGGTTATTGATAATGTGATAACTACGATTAACATTGAGGTACGGGCAAGTGAAGATTGATAGTATCATTACTTTTACTACTAATTTTAGGCAAAATAGTAACGTAAAAACAAAATTGTTGAACCCCTCCCTAGACCTGGTTAAAGGGACAATAAAGTCGAGTTATTTGATCGAGCCGGATTATTTCGGGTTTGAGTTATTTTTGAGTAAGTTATTATCAAGTTATTTTATGTCATTGAAATCATTCTTTAAAAAATCTCAAGTGCTAAAATCATTTTAAACAATTTTTTCTCAAATAAATATATTACTCAAAAGCAACAATAATTACTGGAAAATTTGTCATCAACAATATTTTTATAGAAAGATAACCGTAAACACCAATATATTTTGCACGGATTTAAAAGTAACCCGTGCATTATTTGCACGGGATTAAAACTAATTAATCATATTAAACGACATTCATTATATCGCATTAATTTGTCTTAACAATTATGATGAGAAATTTGAAAGACTTCCCAAGTAAATCAGCAAATTTAAAATTGATACAATAGCATTGGAGAAATCTAGATCACACAATAATTAATACAGTACAGTTGAACATCAGTTATGCAAATTGAAAATTGTTTCAATCTACATAGGAATAAAATCACGTTAGCAATCAGAGATAAAATGACCCAAATAGATGAGATAACACGTACCTAAAATTATAGAATCCCATATAGAAGGTGACAAATGAGCGTTATCCGCTTACTTTCATGTCGGAGTAACATGAGATGTCAAGGACGGAGTACTAAAATATTAGTTGAGCTCATACATTGATAGGTCCTAAGCCATCAAGTCTAAAATTTTATTAGACCATCTCAAGTAAAGGTAGTACTAACTAAATTATAATCCATTTTTATTTTCACGCACCCGTTAATTATTTTGACCTAGTTTTAACCTCCCAAGCAGAAGGTCGTGATGTAGGTTACAAATCCATTCCTTTTCCACTTTTTAATACTTGCATTCATTTCTCACATTCGCTATCCCACTTTTTTATCTCCCACTCTACAATTATTTTCTTAATATTTGATGAATTTAGTTTTTTCTATATGATATGGTAAACGAACGTATAACTCGAAAGTAAGTTATCCATCTGAAATTTGACCCAAAACCACTAGCTGGCCCAAAAAAGATATACATCGGCTATATTCGAACGAGTGGTTATATTTTTGATTTAAAGGCTCTAATTAATCAAATGTAACAACTTTATTCGATATTTTTGTGGACGATTGTTTTCTGAAATATGATTCGTCGTATAAAAATAACAAATACATAATTGAAAAATAAGATCAAATAATAAAATGTATTCGAAACTAATTACGAACGTACTAGCAATATCGCCCAGGATAAATAAATTATTTACGACTAAAAGAAGACATAATCTTATCTCATCGTAATATTTCACAACCAATACGAAATTGACACATACTAGGTCAGTTAGTAGGTCAATTTTTCACAATCAAGGTTACAAATTGACCTTTTGATAGTTTTGGTCACAAATTAACCTTTAAAGGTCACAAACTAATTACTTTAACTACATCATTAGCCATGTCCAAGCAAGGGCATGACCTACCTATTGACCTTGCTTAAGGATGGTCTTAGAACTTACGGAGTACCATATAGGCCTATATACTGTCCTTGTGACACCCAACGATATAGCATAAAGATAAACAAGTAATATGTTGCGAAAATACGATACTTTTAAAAAAAATTTGACATAATTATTAAAACTTAGTCGCGGAATATAAAAAAACATGCGGACGACTGACACGGTTGTCACAACCCTATCAAAAATAAACCAATCGGTCTCAAACTAATGCAGTAGAGGTAGTCGGTTATCGAATCCACATGAAGAAGGGAATCTTAAGAGTCCTAACAAGTTTGCTAAAGTAACAGCCAAGGGGAGTTTGTTGTGTGTTTTGTAATCAAAATTCTAAGAGAAAGAACAAGCAAAGATAGGAAAAGTAGATAATCAAATAAAGAAAGAAATACTAGGATATTCGGTTCACCATGGTTTAAGGTGGAAGGAAGAAATTAAGAATGTATTAAACTTGGGAAAGGGGTAGTGAAAAGGTTCTTTCGGTCCGCTATTCGCCCTAGGATTAAGACTAACAAACTTTCGCTCTAGCTAGTTCATCCCAAAGTTGATTGTCGGTCTACCTATTCCAATCTTTCGATCGAGGTCAAGGAAATCCACACAATTAATTGAATGCGTCGACTCAAACAATCAAAAGCTATTATACGGATTGATTAAATGGAATCCCTAATCTAATACATTCACTACGACGAGTATATCCTAAGCCGTGATTCCCCTAAATCCTAGCACAAGATCTAGCTAATCATGTTTATGCAATTAACAATAAGAACAATGGAAAAAGGGGTTCAACATCATAAAAGAACAAGAAATGAAAAGCCAAAATTAATTAACAAAGTAAGAAGAGAATACCACGATTACAAGATCGAAGGAAAATGAATGAGAAACTGCATTCCAATACCAAGCAATAATCTAGCTAATTAGGTTTTCAGAGAAGGAAATGGGAAAATGAGATCTAAGTTACACCATTACTGTTTTCTGATGTATGTCGAGTGATCTTTGTTTTCTGCTCAGCCTTGCTTTTTATGCTAATTGCAAAAACCTTCGGTTCTTGAAATCCCACGACCTAGGTCGATCGAGTAAGTGAGTTACTCGATCGAGTGGATCTTTGTTCTTCCTTACTCGATCGAATTAATGCTAGTACTCGATCGAGTATTCTTCAGGGAATGGTCGATGGCCTTGAGTATGGTCTTCGATCAAGGGGCTTCTCGTTTGTAACCACTCGATCAAATGATTATCAGTGCTCGATCGGGTGAATAACAGTGTTTGGGCGATGATTGCTCCCTTTTGGAGTTTCTGCACTTCTAGCGTGACACGATTCTTTTCCAATATCTTTCAAAGTACTTGTTTATCGAGGATTAAGCGTTTCTCCGTTCCTTTTCGACATTTATCTGCAATGAGCACAAAACGAAACCGAGTAGACAATTCGGGAGATAAAGGTTGCTAAAAGTCAAGAAATAAAGGACAAATACTTGCAAAATAGGCCTAAAAGGTCTATATAAAATGCGCGTATCAAATATCCCCAAACCGAACCATTGCTTGTCCTCAAGAAAATAAGGAGCATCTTACTCTGCAAAAGGAACCAAGTACGGAACAATCGCCGAAATGTCTACTCAAACCAAGATTAAGACATAAGTCAAAACCTTGCACAGACGATATATGCAGATGAGTTGTTAGAAAATTATCAGAGCACTACTGAACCGTCAACCTTGCAAGACCTTTGATAATGGACTCTCGGGGGTCACTCTTCTCTCATGAAACAAAGCGGGAATAAGTGAATGTGAGAGAGAAAGAAAGATAGTCGCTCACCTAAACTGCAACCCACATAAGCATGCATGCACAAAAATGATAAGCAATTCTAAATACCTTACACACATTCCAACCAATCAAAGTCTTGTCACTTCCGAGGGCTTACATAGTTATGGTAAAGTGAGGTGATGGGTAATAAATGGCGGAACAATTATGAAAATGTGGAGATATAAGTTATCAAGCTAGCACCTAAACATAAGCATACTTTAAGATCCATTTCTGACTAATCTTAGAAATTTATCACATGTGCCCTTTTTGTTGGCATAAAATTTCACCAAACCAAACTGATAGTACCCCTGAAATGATGTGAATTGATACATAGGGGCGAAACCGTCTTATTGAACAGAAGTTTTATTTTTTAACAAGAAATGGAACATCGGTTTCGTTTTCTTTTTCTTTTCTTTATCTTCCAACTCCTGAAGGTACAGATAAAAACACATTCATGCCAAAAGAAACAAATGCTAAACTAGCTTGAATAAGGCGGGTTAAATTTTTGGTGTAGCTGAAGGTCAACTGGCAGATTTGGTTATATGTGGTGTTAAATGGGTAAAGAGGAAAGAAAAGATAATGTAAGCACCTCCACACATGTGACACCGACCAATAACCCGAATGTGTATAGGCACAAAACAATTGAATCTCATACATATGAAAATTAATGATACATGTTATGCAAGGAGTGACTACTCACAAATCCTACATGAAACCGGGCATGGATAACACCAGTTTATAAAGCTCTAATTCCTCATAATTTATAAATAGGTTGCCAATAATCGCAAGTCAAGTCTATTCATTCAATAGGATTTTCAGACAAGGTAACAACTCATGCAGACCGCTTGTGCAAGGAATAAAGATTATGTCAGGTTTGCATATGGCAAAACAGAAAGGTTCCGACTCAGCTTCAAATGCAGACAAAATGGATGCATAAACCTCCCCAAACCAACCGATACATTGTCCTCATTGTGTAAACCGAAGGTGAAAAGAGAAGGTGAGACGGAGACTTACAAAATGAGGCAGAACGACGATTTCCCCAAACCTAACGAGAAAGTGAGGTTTGTCAGAAGGTTGAGCAAAATTTCCTTCGCCAGCAGCGGATTAGCTCGATCGAGTGAACAAATTTCTCCATGAGTAACTCAAGCGAAAGTATCATGGACTCGATCGAGCATCTGACAGCTGTATACCACTCGATCGAACAATGTACAGTGCAAAAGTGCTCGATCGAAGGAATGTCTGCCTCGATCGAGGAAAATTTCCACTTGATCGAGCAGAATTCACTGCTACCTTGCGACAGAACAGAAAACAACAACAGAGGACAAAAAAACTACAACAAAACAGTTTTGAACAATACAAAAGCATAAAATTGTCCCAAAATAACACAAAAACAGTAAAGATCGGGTTGCCTCCTGATAAGCGCAAGTTTAATAGGTCCCGCACGACCTTTAGCTTTGTATTTGTGAAGCTTCCTCATCGTCGAAAAAACAACATTTCGAGCAAACTACCAACTTCCTCAACACCATGATAATACTTCACTTGGTGACCATTGACCTTGAACCGCGAACCATGGGAATCTTCCAACTCAATAGATCTGAACTTGGTGATTCGAACTACCGTGTACGGGCCCGTCCATCTTGATCTCAGCTTCCCTGGAAAAAGTGTCAGTCGCGAGTTGAACAACAACACTTTCTGACCAACGTGGAACTCTCGAGGTATGATACGCTTGTCTTGCCACCGTTTATTTTTCTCTTTGTAGATACGTGAACTGTCATAGGTTTTCAAGCGGAACTCCTTAAGCTCATCTAACTACAATAAACGGTTCTTACCACAACGATCAGCGTTATAGTTAAATTGGCGTATTGCCCACCAAGCCTTATGTTCTAACTCAACAAGTAAGTGACATGACTTTCCATACACTAAACGATACGGTGAGGCACCAATTGGTGCCTTGACAATGTGTCATTAAGTTTCGGACTCCAGTCCTTATGTGACTTAGACACGACCTTAGCTAAAATATCTTTTAGTTCCCTATTGGAGACCTCAACTTGACCACTTGTTTGAGGGTGATACCCCAAACGTCTACGGTGTCTTATGCCATAGTTAACATGTTCGTCAGGTTCTGTTCCCTAAAGTGCATATGTGACACCCCGCGATATAACATAAAAATAAACAACTAACTTGCAGCGGAAATGTGATACTTTTAAAAACTTTCGACATATTTAATAAAACATAATCGCGGAATATCAATACAACATGCGGAAGTCTAAAAGTAAAGAGAAAGTAAAACTTATACGAGGTAATTTCAATAAACAAGGGATAAGGTATCCCTCGATAGCAATATAATTTAAATCAAGACTAATCGTAAAGGGGTAACTGTCGAATAATCAACAATGCTCGCTAGCCACACGTCTTCCCCTAACAACACCAACCAACATATATGAAACATGTACGCCACAGTCCGTGGGGAGTAAATCGACGTTCTCTCATCCACTTTTTGTTAGAAAACACGTAAACGGTAATACAACACATCATATACATATGAACATGCATATAATTCAAGAAGCAATCAAACATGCATTCCCTAACATAGCTAACATTACTAAAACACGAACGATGAGTCAAAACATGTGAAAAAAACATGAATCAACATGTGAAGTAAAATCAAGTCGATATATGAAACGATATCAAAATTAGGTAAACAACCAAGTGATCGACTCAGAGGCCAACAACTAGGTGGCATGTCCAACACAAACAACAACCAAGAATAGAATGAATGCCGTCAGGGAACATAACCATTACCACTGACCACTAGATCGCATAACCACGACACCGATTCTATGTATAGAGCATAACCGCAAACTATATGCCTAAGACCTGGCCAGACCTCTCGATGTAATAACCTACACCAAACGACACACGGGAACCAGAGCGTTATAGTTATGTTTGGTCTTTGTCACCTACCTTATGTTGGGAAATGTGTCCTCGACAATAGTGCGATCACGTCAGTGCTAATTATTATTGTCAAATCTCATTAAGAGAATATGCAAGGGATGATCCGATATTATATATAGTAACCTGACCAACATTAATCGGTAATGATTGGCTGACTGGAGTTTGACATTACTGTTGTATGACGGTGGTGGTCAGTTGATCCCTGTAGGTCACACCTATAGGACAATTCCCTTAATTGATATTTTGATCAATTGTATACGATACAAATTGATCAAATTCCTTAAAATTGAATATCGAGAATTCAGAGGTTGAATCTTAATGTAAGATTTATATTTGAAATTGAAACGTGTCAATTGTCAAATATTAATCGATATTTTTGAAATATCAAAATTAGGATATGAATGGTTTGTAGTTATAAAAAATATTGTATATCGTATCGACGATTATTATAATAACCATATATTGGGACGGTAATTACGAATTACTAAAATAATTTGTTAAATATGATTTAATTAATTTACAAATAGTATTTATATGATAAATATATTTTAAATTAATACAATTAAATTATGTCACATAAGATGTTACATATTACCAAATTGTAGATATTACATTTGTAAATGAAAGTCCATTTTACAATGTTAGCCGTGTAAGTGTGTTATTGTAAGATAATATTATCTGTGATATTTTATCTTATAATTATTATAATTTTGTTAGGGTTTGATGTGACCTAACATTAAGCATGTGGGTATGACAAAAGGGATTAAAACCCTTCCCCATGCCCTTCATGCACACGGCACACCCACCACCTCGCTCTATATATGTGAGATATTCACATAATTCATGGCAAACCCTAATGCTTCATATATCTAGTGTAAGAAATAAATAAATTAAAATCTCTAAAATTATATTATTATCACATAATATATATTAATATACTATAATAGTTATAGTATTTAATTTTATAATTAGATTAGAATTGATTTTAAGGTAAACCAATTTCCGTCACCTAGTCCGTGTTCGTCTTTGGTGATTAAGGGCGAGTCTTGGGTGCATCGTCTTTGGTGATTAAATTTTCCAGATATTTTTCTTTTATATTGCATGAATATTGATTTTTATGGTAAAAATCGAGATATTAGTGACATAATTTTATACAGTGTCATATATATTATTTCTAGCATGCATGTAATTTTTGACATTTTTCTTTCGAATTTTGCATGAGAAATGATTTTAATTGTTAAAATCGTGTAATATATCGCATAATTTGTTAAAATAGTAAAAGTTACTTAAATGGCCGGAAAAATTAACCCATATTAGTCATATTAGATATGTTCGTCATCATATTTTTCTTGAGTGCCAAAAGTTTCTGTATTTTTAATTTTTAGTTTTTAAAAGTTAAAGTTAAAAATTGAAATTGTAAGAGTCTCAAATGATTATTTCGGTCCTAGAACAGTGTTTATCTGAATTTTTCTGTCCATTTCAGACCTTTGATGGTTTTGGAATATGTAAAAAATTTATTAGTATTTTATTGCATTATTTTAAGGTAATTTTGAATTTCCGTTTAGATATGCATGTTTATAAGTTTTATTTCGAAAAAAATAGTTTATTTCGATTATATTAATATTTTTAAGATCTGAAATTTTAAGAAAATTTTCAGAATGTTCAAAATTCGAATTTTGAATTTTCGAAATTTTTATGACTCAATTGATTTTTATATTGTTTTTCCCGTAAAACCGATAAAAATTCCGAACAATTTTATAATTAATAAGTTAAATCATGTTCAAAATTTGAGTAAGACTAAAATGTTTGAAACCTAAATCAGTTAGGATGTTTAACTTAATCGTGAATTTTGATTCACATAATGTTAAGTGATTTTAAAATGTTAAAATCACGCTATTCCATAAAACCGTGTTATTATGATAACAATATTTAAATTGTGTTTACATAGGACGATTTGGCTTAGGATTTGCATATTTATAAGCATTGCATATTTATTTATTTATGAATGTCATAATTTAATTTACGTAATTTGGAATTATGTATTTTGCTTAGTATGACCTTAGATTTTAATTGGTATTACCCATAATGTAAGGGTTATCGATTTGGTTCTAATTTAATGTGAACTCATATCACTTTATTTTATTGTTTTATTTTATTTTATAATGTATAAAATAGATATAAAATTTGTAATTATTGTAATCCGGAGATCCTTGAAGACGGTACCTTTCGGAAAGGAGTTCCGACCAAGACGGAGTTTGATTTGGGATGCGTGCCGCGTGTGAAGTTCAAGGGACCAAGGAGTTGGTTTCCGAATTTGTATTTTTTAAATTAAATTTTCTATTTTAGGAAGGCCATACTAGGATTTATTTATGCTTTTAAGTTTTATGCTTTTATTTATGCTTAATATGTTTGCATGCATAGCCAAATCGTCATTCCATTTCATGCATTTCATCGATTTTATCGACCGTGTCAATTAATTTATCGATAATTCACCGACTTAGTTCACTTAAAGGAGATAGATAATAAATTGACAAGATCTCTTACGTTATTTAAAATTGAGACATAGCCTTACCAAAGAGTAAAGAACCCACAAAGTACTTTCTTCATAAGGGAGTGGGTTCGGCTAAACCGGGGTGCTACCTTATTACGTTGGAGAAGTGGGGTAATTTGATTACGCTCTCAAAATTTGGTCGATCTCAACGAAGGTATTCGAGCCACCGTAGTGGTAATAAGTTCGGGCTAAAGATAAAAATTAATGTAATTTTATCGACCGGGAGTACTAAAGGTAGAATCGATTAAAGGGTTAATCCACCGAATTATATTAATGAGGGATGTATCGGCTAAACCGTGCCCAAGTTAGTATATATTTGGGTCTCGGGATCATTTACTTAATTGGGTAAGAGATCATTAATTAAATGCTTAACTTGTTTAAAATTTACAAGTTTAATTAATATATACGATAATTGTGTTTTAATTCCTTTATTTTCATTTGTAGTTCATTTTCAACAATCAATCATCAATGGCTAATAACGCTCCACCTCTCACAAACGTATCATGGCTTCGATCCTTCATGGATCGATGCATGCTTGAGAAGCATGGCGCCAATTTTAAGGATTGGGACGCCCAATTTGTTTTGGCCGCGGAAGGTGACGATAAGAATCGTTACCTAACCGCTCGTGCATCGGAGGCGACTGGTGAGGCCTATGAGTCCTACATAAAAGAGTCGCATGCTCTTAAGAACGTGCTTATATTCTCAATGGAGCCGGATTTCCAAAGGAGAATGATTAAGCTAGCCACGGCTAATGAGATTTACACTAGAGTTGCGACCATGTTTTCGCAAGCTCCTAGGGTAATCCAATATGAGGCGGCCTCCACCTTCTTTGATTTGAGCTTAAAGGAAGATCAAATGATTGGTCCTCATGTACTCAAAATGGTTGAGCTAGCCGAAACCTTGAAGCTACAAGGGGTGAATGTTACCGACTCTCTTATTACTGACAGAATTCTTCACTCCCTAAACAAAGTGAAAATGTATGCTCAGTTCCGGGTGAACTTTAACATGCATAATCAAGAAACCTCTTTGGACGAATTGCATAAGATGCTCGTCCAAGCGGAAAGGGATATGAGACTTAATGATAGTTCCACGAAGGATGGGCTAAACATCGAGAAAAAGATAAAGGGAAAGTTTAAGCGGAACGCTAACAAGGGCAAAAATGTCAAAGCCTTCAAGCCCACATCTCCTAAAGAGAAGACCTTTTTGAAAGGTGCTTCTTCTTCGTCTTCAAAGGTTGAAGACAAGCGCCAATATTGCACTAAGATGAGACATTGGAAGCGGAATTGCCCAAAGTTCTCAATGACCTCAAAGCCGAAAGGGTTCTTGCAGTAGGTAATAATTCTCGATTAATTCAAGTTATTTTGTCAACTTTAGTATGTTGATACAAGTTGTTGATTCTTACCCATTATAAATTGTTTTAAAGGGGCTCCTTCCATGGATAAGGGCAAGGAGAAGGAGAAGGAGAAGGAAGCTTGAAGTTCCTTCAATGGATGGCTAGGGTAGCATCCGAAGATTGAAGATATGAAGAGCATGGGTCTAATTTTTCATTTTGATGTCTTCTTTCATTTTGCATTTTAATTTTAAGAACATTTTATTTCTTGTATGACAAGGATCTTGTTAATCCAAACAATGGTTGTAATATTTGTGACTTGGTTTTCAACCCAAGTCATCTATTTTGTTTTGAATCAATATGTTGTTTTTAAAATGCATTGTGTGGTACATAACATGAGTTGATACAATCTTCAAAGATCGTAATAAAGTACCTTGAATAAGTTCACCATACGCTAAACATGATAGGATCATAATAAAGTAATTTGATTTATTTAAACGAGAATTACACCCCGTGAAATACATCAAACTCAAATGTAGAGGCCCGTAAACCAATGGTATAAATAAGGGATCTTTGAGAAGAGTCCGATATGAGAATGGATAGAAGAAACTACGAGAGGACACAGAAGAAACTACGCGGGGATACAAAAGGAAATGTGCCTTATGTCATTAGTTCCTAGAGAGGACAAAAGGAACCACGTGTATAAACGGAAGGAAAAACGTTTCTATGAAGTTAATATTTCTGATTTTATAGGATAATAGAGGAGAAATTGTCTTCCGTCCTCTTGATAATAGTATTTCTTGTTCTAAACGAATGTAGAGGCGAAATCATGTTCTGATGCTTTCCAAAGGAAACGAGGACGAAAAATGTAATGTTCATTTGAGATGAGAAGATGTTTATTGGGTAGTTGCTAAACACTATGAAGATAGTGGGAGTTATTTAACTATAAAGATAGTGATACGAAATTCAGTAGGAGAAAAGTCATTAGAGAATTAAACCTGCCATTGAGAGAGAATGGTGATTCTTTAAATGTAAAGAATAAGAGGTTTTCATTCTAGATGATTAAATATGTTAAGAACATCATAGGATGATGGACAATCATAAGTGAGTTTATTATATGATAATGAAAACGTCACATATTGATCTACAAGGTTGGATAAATTATTCATGTCGATGAATAAAGAATCCTAGATATGAAAGTGTTGATTCATATGACCTTGATTAACATGCCAAGATGTGGATCGAATCTAGGTAAAACTACAATATGAATTCTAGTACAATATGACTGTGCATGTGAGAACAACATGTCACAAGTTATATGATAACAGTGGGAGCTTCCTTCAGATAAGGAGACTCGAGTCTAGTATGAGGACTAGAAATGTACTTGAATAAAATCATATTATACGAGATAATATGAGTCATAAGGAAACCGAAATTTGTAGGTTTAAAAGATATGAATAAATGGTGTATTCACATAGCAAACCATTAATACAAATTGATGTATGAGCATCAAAGATTGTTTATGTGGAGCAGTAATATCGTATTGACTGTTCGTACATAATTATCATTGTCAAATCTCATTAAGAGAATGTAACATCCCGTATTTTCGTGACTTATATTTAAAGGCTTTTAAGATTTATTTTTATAATAAATAATATTTTAATAACTTAACGGGAAATAATTTATTAAAGTACCGTGAAATATTTTAAGAATGAGTAAGATCCGTCTTAAGAACCTTAAGTCCTTAAGACGAATACAAACTTGGTAAACTATTTCACAACTCAAACCCGTTCTAATATCCGAACCCGTTTTAAATGTGACGGAAAGGACAACTCTTGTACCCTTTTTAAAGACCTTTGTCGACATTTCTTTTTGCCCAAGAATTCATTTCACAGTAACTTCATCTTCCTCAAACCTCCATTTTATTCATCTCCTTTTCGATCCTTTCTTTATCATCCGTCGACCGAATCAAGGTAACAATAACATTTTCGGAATCCTCATCAAATTTCCAAGCCATCTATCACTTTAGTTTTACATTTCCTTCACTCCAAAAAAAATCTGTCCATTTTGTGAGAATCGGTTTTCTGTCCTAAAACTCGGTTTTTATGTTTGTAGGTGAGGGCTTAGACGATCCAGAGGGTGTTTGCAACTTGGTAGAGGAGGATCTTTAGCCGGAATCGCTTGAGAGGTGACGATAATGAGATAACTCGGCCTTTATGTGTATATTAGCAAGTTTGTTGTGTTCTTGTGTTTAGTTTCTGATTTTGTTGAAGGATAATGTTTAAAGGACTTAGTAACATGATTAAGAATGTTTATTTGTGATGAATTTATGCTTGTTGATGTTCTTAAGATCATATGTTGTTTTTCTGAAATTTACACATTTTGCGACGGATACTTGATATATTCATTTGAGGATTGTTATGGGATTTGTATGCTGTTAGGATAGTAGTATTTGATGTTTATAATGTTGGGCAAATCATACTTGTAGTGATTATTGAAGTTTATGTGTCGATTTGTGAAGTTTTGAAGGGGTTGGAAAACCCGAAATTTCGTTACAGGCTCTCTGAGCCGGTCAACCGACCGGCTGGGAGTGCGTTTGAGTGTTTTTGCGATTTTGAGTTTTTGGCCTTAGGACTGCCAGCCGGCCGACCGGCTGCCTGCCGACCGGCTGGTAGTCTCTTCATGTGTTGTTTTTGCGAAAAACTTAGGTAGAAAGGGATCCCAGCCGGCAGACCGGCCGCCTGCCAGCCGGCTGGGAGTGCATTTGGGATTGGGTTACGAGATTTGCGAAGGCTAGGAAGGGGTTCCCAGCCGGCCGACCGGCTGCCTGCCGACCGGCTGGGAGTCCTTATGTCGTGTTATTTTGAAAGAAAAGTGTAGGCTAAGAGGACCACCAGCCGGCCGACCGGCTGCCTGCCGACCGGCTGGGGGCCCCTGTAAGTTATAATTTGAAAATCGCAATTTGTTTATAACTTTTAAACGGCTGATCGGTTTTGATTGAAACTCGTTCCTAGTACCTTTGATGTATGTTTGAGGTCCCCGGAGGATGGGCGACACTATATTGGGTTCAGGAATGGAGTGAGGATAGAGACCCCCCGGTCGGGTAACCGAAAGGGAAACCGGCTCTCCCTCAACTTAGTTCCCGGGATCAATTAAGTGTTGATTAGAGGTTAAGAAAATAGAACTATAGATTAGTTCATAGACATGGATGAAATTGTATTCATGCGTATTAAGGTATGCCTTAAGCTGGCCTCTGAGCTTAATACGTGAGTTGTTTGCCATATATGGGGATATGCCTTAAGCTGGCCTCTGAGCCCTATATGTGTATGGTTGTCGTGTCTGGGATATGCCTTAAGTTGGCCTCTGAGCCCAGACATGTATGATTGTGATCGCGTTGAACATGCCTTAAGTTGGCCTCTGAGTCTAACGAGTAGAGCAGCTGCACAACGGGGCATTTAGGTCGTAACACCTCACCCGAAGTGCAGATGTTTGGTGCTAGGACATGCCTTAAGCTGGCCTCTGAGTCTAGTACCTTGTGATGTAGTGAAGGGACATGCCTTAAGCTGGCCTCTGAGTCCTTTACTTTTGGATGTTAGTCTATGCCTTAAGTTGGCCGCTGAGTCTAGTGTCTTGCTGAATGGCGGGAACATGCCTTAAGTTGGCCTCTGAGTCCTTGCTTGCTGATGTTTGGTGTTTAGGTTATGTCTTAAGCTGACCGCTGAACCTTTTCACTTGCTGAATGTTTTGGTATGTAGGTTATGTCTTAAGTTGACCGCTGAACCTTATACTTGTTGAATTTATCTGCTTGCCTAGTGATGGTATCGTATCAGATACATATGTGTTTATGGATGTTGTTATTGTTGATGAGTCTTATGTATGACTTTAGTATTGTTCATCCAAGGCATTGGGTGACTCTTTGATCGGTTTAATAAATAGTTGGACTGAAAGACCCCCCGACTGGGTAACCAGTAGGGAAACCGGCTCTCCTTCCTAACGGTTTATGAAGTTGGGTTAAGAGCTATGCATTAGTATCGCATGATAGTTGAGGCAGTTGATGAGATGTTTATACTTCACATGTGGTTATATGTTGGAGTATTCTGTATTGCTTTACCTGTTACGTGTTGTCACAAAAGGTGGCTAGGAGAACTCTAGTCACTCCCCACTGATTGTGGCGTACATGTTTTCATGTATGTAGGTACATGCTGGATTGGATCGGGGTTCACAGGAGGGCTAGTGAGTGATGATCCTTCATCTTATGACATATACCCTATCGTTAGCTAGACTCTTAGACTTTTGATACTTTATGTTTTGGTGCCTGTAGGGATGTTCCATCCCAGGCTGTGTATATATTTCATTTCAGTACTTAGAACTGCTACTTATCTATTTTGGTTTATTTCAGTTTCAGTTTCTGTTTCAGTTTAAGACTTCTCGCATGTTGTTTACCTTAAAAAGTTTTAATTCCGCTGCATTTTTTTTTGGTACTTTTGTATGTTTATATTTCCGCTTTCGCCAGGGGTTTTACAGTTGGTATTAGAGCATTATTGCTCTCGACGCACTCATGTGACCCCCAACCTTAACTTGACCAAATAAACAAATAATGAATGAGAGATGGGGTAGATTTAAGGACTTATATTGTAGTCTGTTTGTGCCTTGTTAAGAATACGTCTAACGATTTACTCTCTTATGATTGAAGAATGACGGAGCCAACCGATGCAGAGAATGCTAAGACACAAGCCATCATTCAAGACCTCCAAGATTGCATAGCTAGGTCATCTATGCCTTCTTCTTCATTTCCAACCTCGAGGTAACCAACCTGGGGGATTGGCTTGGATTATCACTCAGATGTGGAGGAATGCAGCTAAGACATTCGACGGAGAGACTAGTGCTGCGACCCTCACTGCTTGGTTCTTTGACATGGAAAGGAATTTCAAGATTTATGGTGTTCGTTCTGAGGATCAGACCCGAGTAGCATCCCAGTTCTTAGTTCGCGAGGCCAGGAGTTGGTGGATGATGATCAGTACCCCTGCTACTCGTGAACCTACTTTCACCTCGAGTCGTTTCAAGACTCTTCTTGGCATGAGGTTTTACCACAGGGACATCCGCCAGGATAAGATGACCGAGTTCATTAACCTTCGCCAGGGAACCCTTTCTGTTCAGGCTTTCACCAATCGATTCGAGGAGCTAATCCAGTTTGTCCCACAGCTAGTTGAGAGAGAGGAAGACAAAGCCTATCTGTTCCGGAGCAAGCTTAATGCTGAGACTAGGAGTGTAGCCAGTGGTGACCCGACTTCTTACTTCCAGAGTTACTACGGTGTCTTGCGTGCGGAGGACCCTTACCAGATCTATTGTGAAGGATCTAGAGCCTTCTTTCCTCCTCCACCGCCTTTGCATAGATGCCGAAGCGGGAGACCTCTTAGCCCTCTTGCCTCCTCTCCTCTTGGAAAGAGGAAGTGTCCCCAGAAGAACAAGAAGTCCCAGAGAGTTAAGACTTCCCAAATCCGGAGCTTGAGCCTCCCATCGGATGTTCCCCTTAAGTTCTTCAAGTGCCACAAGGATCTCCATCTTGGACTTGACTGCCATGGCAACCCGCATCAATGCTTTACCTGCGAGGGATTTGGACATCGCTCTTTCGAGTGCCGCGTTGGGAATGGCGCCGTCAACCGAGCTATCACTATTGACCCTGAGACTTCTCAGAATCGAGACATGGAACCCTCGACAGAAGCTCCCCTAGAGTGTTTCAAGTGTCGCAAAGCCCTTCATCCTAGAGTTACCTATAGCGGTGACCCTTACTTATGTTACACCTGCAAGAAGCCTGGACATTGCTTCTTCGAGTGCCCCAGAGGAAAACCGCCGTTGACAGAGCTATTACTACTGACCTAGAGGCTGAGACCAGTGGAGCTAGAGCTGTTCAACTTCGGACTGAGACTGGAGTTCACCCGGACCCACCTACTGGTATGTTCATACTTACCATCTTATTTATAGTCGATGCACTCGTAGCCGTTAAGATCTTGACCTCCTCCCTTAGATTGATGTTAACCTTCTTTGGAATCTGTCTTCATTTCCTTTTGACTCAACCTGATAACTTGCTTCCCTGAAACACCTTGTGCGGTAATCTACCATAGATGAACTTGGAAACCTCTTGGAATTAGCTGTAAACCGTGATTTGGAGAGTGTTGTTACTTGGGGATAAACCTAAAGAGCTTGTTGAATACGTGTTGGGTAACCCTAGAGTTGTTATGTTACTAATTTGAAGAGTAAGTGAATGATGAGATAATTATGCTAGGTAGAGGGTTATACACGACTTTAATGGAACTTAGGTGTGAGAATCTTGCTAAGCTTTGGGTAATTGTAAGTTTGGAGTATCCACTTAAGGAACTAGAGGAACTTAGAGTAAGGGTTAATTTTTAGGAATATGCTAAAAGTACTGATGTTGCCTGATAAGTGAATGAGGTAAGTTAATGCTGTTTGAACTTGAGGAACGAGAGTTGTTAGTGACGGTGTGGGAACATTGGAACATTTACCAGAACTTGAGGAATTGACTGAGTGATTGATCTTAAGTTACTCAATGGATCTTAGCTTTTATCCTAATGAAGGACTTAAAGGAAAATTTGGATACATCATCAGTTTGAGAATGAATGATTTGTTGAGAGATGTAAGTCCAGAAACGCGTTGATTTGAGTATGATTATTGTGGACTATGATACCAGTCTAGTAGATGTATTACGTGAGTTGAGTAGCCTGAGAGTTTGGTTGAATCGTCATTTGGGAACTATCTGAGATGAGCTATCTCAACTTCTGAGGAATAAATCATTGAAAGGATAATGTTGCTTTAGACTTCGAGGAACCTTGAGATTCGAATCGTTTTGAGGAACTAGTCTTGAAGACCTGTCATACACGTGCCAGACTTGGAAGTTGTCACCTTAATGAGATCTTGTTTCGAATGTTCATTGTGACTATAATTTGGGAATTTAAGATATTGAACCTTACGAAATAGGTTGCTAGGATCGAACGGTCAGAATTTAAGGTTAGAGGGTAGTGAATGCTATATCTTGAGTTTTGAGGATTTATTGTTATGGTAATAGAGTTTTGATTCAGAGTTTTGGAAACCTTTGTAACACCCCCATTTATTTAAGGGCCTGGACTAGGACTCCTCAGATAATTAAGGGTGTTACCATCTCGGTTTCCCGAGGCAGTAGATACAAAGGAAGATAAACAGTACTTTAAAATAAAATTTAACTCAAACATGTTCTTACAACTGTATTATAAAGTCTTAACAAAAGGAATAAAGTACAACTCATATATTGCTGTCTAAGGTGATCTAACATCTAGACTGGTCCGGATCCAAGCTCTTTCTCCCATAGCTCCCCCCTTAGAATCAGCCACCTGTCAATCTGCTCCCCAATAATTTGGTTCATACAGGTGATCACGAATACACAGGGTCAACCACGAGGTTGAGTAGGGAAAAGAATAAATATAACAACATAATAAACTCCGCACCGATCCAACGCCAAATAAACTCCGCACCGATACAACACCATATATACTCCGCACCGATCCAACACCAAATATACTCCGCACCGATCCTACACCAAATATACTCCGCACCGATCCAACACCATATCACAAGACCCAATATATATTCACCTCATAACACTATCTCAGAATAATATAGATAACACAATATAACGATCACATGGTATTATATCACAAACATGCTGAATAACAAATAAGAACAGTTTACACGTCATCATATACCGGTATTTTCCCCTACCTGGAATAGCAAAAAACGCAGATCGAACCAAAGCTTGTTTAGAAATGTTCCACGCGAAACCCGCTACCTAAATAAATATTACTTAATTAATAAACACCCTAATTCTCGTAATGTACACACATTCCATTTATAGAAACTCCCTATATTTAGAAAGCTTCCTAAAAACCGAGGTTACCCAAAATAGTAACCTTCTAAATATAGAACTTCTAAAAAAAGCAACTTCCAAAAATAGTACTTTGGTTTTGAAATTCAAATGATTCTAAATATCCATTAATATCCATATTAAAACTTCCCTTAATAATTCCCAAAACATATCCCTTATTAAATAATAAAATCTTTACCTTTAATAAAAAAAATATAAGTACCATAAATAACAATCATATTAATAAAATGATAAAAATAATATTAATGATAGTAATAATAATAACAAAAATAAAACAACACGACACATGCCAAAACAGCCCCGTACACCCTCAACAACAACCCGTGACAAACACCTCTACAACCACCACGTGACTCCTTTGCCGACCCCAAAAACCACCACCACACCTACCCAGAACCACCGACTTCCACCACAACCACCAACCAGCCACTCGACAGCCGCCGGTGAGCCGCACCAGGCCCAGTTCAGGCCTGATTCCTCACCCGCAGCACCTGACCATGCCATATCAGACCACCCTTCGACGCTGACCCAGCCACCAACGACACCAGACTCGACCACCACCACCACCACCAGACTCTAGACTAAACACTCGGTGACAATATCGTTCCGACCTCCCCCGAGTCCACGATATTACAACCACCCAAAACCCCTGACACACACGGACTGACTGACAACAACAAAATATAAAAACGACCTTCTGACTCCTACCATCAACCACCGCTGTACCTCCATGACCAACCACCACTGCACCCCGAGGCTACCACCATGAGTAACCCCTTACCACCACCTGTCCCAAAACACAACGACCCCTAACACAAAAACATAGACTCAACAATAAAACTTATTACAAAAGATGCATATAAAACGCCTGTTATCATTTTGTTGCAACCACTGATCTGACACCAACAATAAACACCTTCGAAATAAGCAACAACAGCCAACGACCCTTAATCTATAGCCTACATACAAACATTATACTTTCTAGTACAATATTATGTAAAAACTATAAGCATTCGATGCACAAAACCCTCCTTAAACAGACGACGAAACTCTACTGAAAACCAGAAAATAACGAGATGGTGGTGGACATACCAGATCCTTCACCAATTCGAACCACCCTACGTCGGTCTACAACCAACGTGGATTGGTTCCTCTCCTTCTCTACTGTGGCGGCTAGGGCTTGGTGTGGTTGTTTTTGAATTTGAGTAGGGTTTAGGGTAAGTAGAGATGCCATATATATGACGGCAGGCTACAGGTCTGGTCAGGGTTTCTGAAACGTGTGTGTGGGCTGCTACTTGAGCACGCAAAACGAGGCCCACACGAGGCACTCAACAGGTCTCAAGTTCGAGCCCTAGCAACACCATACTACTACTATTAAAGTAAGATACTTAGATCCACACTTCGAGTCCTACCTAAGTCTAAAACACCTCGCACAAATGAGTACAAACAAGCCTAATAAACGAATGATGCTATAAAAGAAATTATCGTTTACAACAAGTCGTGACCCAAAATACGAGGTATTACAGTCTTCCCCCCTTAAAAGAACTTCGTCCCGAAGTTCTACCTTACTTAGGTGCCAAAACAAACAACTCAGATGAACTTGGAACACAAAACATCACAAAAAGGTTCATTTAAATCTTTAAATCAAAGAATGTTACATTCCACCCCCCTTAAAGAAAAGTTACTTCCGCGTAACTTACCTCAATCGAACAAATGAGGATAACGCTCTCTCATGGAGGCCTCAGGCTCCCATGTAGCCTCCTCCTGATTATGATTGGTCCACAGGACCTTCACCAAGGACGTCTCCCCATTACGAGTTTTTCGTACTTTCCTGTCCAGAATCTCCTTCGGAGTCTCAACGTATGTCAACTGTTCATCTACCCCAATCACCTCATGCTGAAGCACATGTGATGGATCACTCACGTATTTCCTCAACTAGGACACATGGAACACATTATGGACCTTGGATAGGGTGTGAGGCAAAACTAAGCGATATGCCACCTCTCCAACTCTGTCCAAGATCTCAAATGGTCCAATAAATTTCTGACTCAGTTTGCCACGCTTGCCGAATCTCATCACACCCTTCATCGGAGAGACTTTAAGTAGTACTTTCTCCCCGGCCTCAAATGAAATATCGCTCCTCTTCAAATCGGCATAGCTCTTCTGTCTATCCTCAGCGGCCCTCATCCTCTGTCGAATAATCTGAACCTGCTCCACCATCTCGTGGATCATATCTGGCCCCAATGTCACAACATCAGCTCGATCATCCCAACACACAGGGCTCCGACACTTCCTCCCGTATAGAGCCTCGAAAGGGGCCATCCCTATGCTGGCATGGAAGCTGTTATTATAAGAAAACTCGATCAACTCTAGTCGATCCTCCCAAGATCCTCCGAACTCAAGGACGCATGCTCTCAACATATCCTCAAGGGTCTGAATCGTTCTCTCAGTCTGACCATCAGTAGCTGGATGGAAAGCAGTACTCATCTTCAATTGGGTACCCAAAGCGGTCTGTAACTCCTGCCAAAATCTAGATATAAACCTCGAGTCTCGGTCTGAAACAATGTCCTTGGGTACGCCATGCAGTTTAACCACGTTCTGAACATATGACTTAGCCAACTCGGCTTTACTCCAGGTATCTTTCATTGGAATAAAGTGAGCTGACTTAGTCAAACGATCCACAATCACCCAAATCATGTTGTTGCCCCTCTGAGTCCGAGGCAACCCCACGATAAAATCCATCGAAATGTTCTCCCACTTCCACTCTGGCACATCCAACGGCTGGACTTTCCCCTGAGGTCTCTTATGCTCCCCTTTCACTCTCTGACAAGTCAAACACCTCGACACAAACTCTGCGACTTCCTTCTTCATGTTAGGCCACCAGAACGTCTTCTTAAGATCTTTATACAGCTTATCACCCCCTGGGTGAACGGAATATGGAGTAGCATGAGCTTCAGTCAGGATCTTCTTCTTTAGCTCCTCCACATCCGGAACACACCATCGCCCACCGAACCTCAAACTACCATCAGCATGAATACCGAACTTGGATGTAGTCTCTCCACTCTCACTCCCAATCATCCTACGCCACTTCTGGATCCTTGCATCACTCTTTTGTATTTCTCGAATCTCTCCATACAACTCTGGCTCTACTGTCAAATCACTAAGAGCATCCCCTTTCCGGATCATAAAAATTCCCAACTCTCTTAATTCACCAAGCAACCTCACTCTCGATCTGGCACAACTCAACGCATGAACTGACTTCCTACTTAGTGCGTCAGCTACCACATTCGCCTTGCCCTCGTGGTAGACAATCTGCATATCATAGTCTCCAATCAGCTCTATCCACCTCCTCTGTCTCATGTTCAACTCCTTCTGGGTGTAGATATACTTCAGGCTCTTATGGTCAGAAAACACCTTAAAAGTGGCTCCATAAAGGTAATGGCGCCACAATTTCAGTGCAAACACGACTGCGCCCAGTTCCAAATCATGAGTCGGATAATTTTCCTCGTAGGTCTTCAACTGGCGAGACGCATACGCTATCACTCTCCCATTCTGCATTAGCACGCAACCCAACCCATGCTTTGAAGCGTCGGTATAAACCTCGAAATTATCACTCCCAACTGGCAAAGCAAGGATAAGAGCTGTTGTCAGGCGTTCCTTAAGGGTTAGGAATGCCTTCTCACAACTCTCATCCCAGACAAAACGGTTCTCTTTCCTCATTAACGACGTCAACGGCTTCGCTATCTTTGAAAAATCTTCGATAATATCCAGCCAATCCCAGAAAGCTTCGAATCTCACTCACATTCTTCAGACTTTGCCACTTAGTCACAGCCTCAATCTTACTAGGGTCGACAGACACTCCCTCCTTTGAAATTACATGCCCCAAAAACACCACTCTCTCCAACCAGAACTCACACTTACTCAACTTAGCATTGAGTTTATGTTCTTCCAAGGTCTGAAGTACTTTCCTCAAATGGTCCTCGTGCTCTTCTGCATTCTTAGATTATACCAGGATATCATCTATGAATTGTTGGGGCTGGTGTCCTTGAAAATTAAGTACAATGACTTATTAAATCTCTTTAAGGATCACAAGGGCATACTTCTGTATTATTACCAGTTGATCCACGTTTATCAATAACGGTTGGCTTGCTAGATAAGTTTGACGTTATTGTCATACGGATGGCGGTGGTCAACTGGTCCCTATACGTCACACCTATAGGACACGTTTGAGAGATGTGAAGGTATGAAAATACAGTCACATTTTGCCGGATATGACTAAACGGTTAGTCAGAGGTATTGACTATTAAATTAGTCAATAAGATGTTGAGAATTATTATTTAATACGGATTAAATAATTTTAGCTAATACGGATTACAAGATTAATTCGTAAATTAAATATAAACGGTTATATCTAATTAAATATTATATTCGCGTATTAATATAAACAGTTATATTAATTTGGGTAATTATACAATATCGTATTTTGTCAGACCATTATTAATATATCGACTGTATTAATATCTGATAACATGTTACGATTTATAATCATAAACCCGCGAAATATATTAAAGCTAATTGGGTCGAATCACGCATTGGGATAAGGTAAGAGTGGAAAGCCCACTCCTACCCAAACCCCAATTCGGCCGAAATAACTATATAAGGAGGAGGACTCTCCTTATATCAGTTACTCTTGTTGCACTGTAACATAATTCTCAAGTAAAATTAGGGTTTTGAGAGCACTCTTCTCCCAAAACCTCAGATCTCACATCTAAAACCTCAAGGGCTCTCCCTATATTGCAAGGCAATTGGAGAGGATTTCTAGCACACGCGGCCACGTCTCAGACTAAGTCTTGGGTGCAAGTTATAGGAGGGAATTTGCATTAATTCCTGTTCTTAGGCCTTTTTGCGCGAGGACTAAAGGTTGTACTTCTTTTCTCATGTTTTTAATCTTATGACGATATTCACAGTTGTATATTTCATTATAATCCTGTAATTTTGGGGTGAATACGCGTTTTATTCCCCACAAGTGGTATCAGAGCCTTAGGCCATGAAATTTTTACAATTGTGTCTTTCATAAAATCAAAATTTTGAGAAAACCGTGCATCTGCCTAGGCACTCGATCGAGTCCCTGTGACACTCGATCGAGTGCCCCCGTACCAGGCTGCCGTGCGTGTATTTTTGTGAGAAATCGATCTTGTTTTCGATTATAATTTGCATGTTGTTAATTAATCGATATTTTTAGCAATATGTGAATCTTTTGTTGTTGTTTATATATGATTTACAAGTTTTAAATCCAAGTTATAAACTCGTTTTGATTTAAAAGTGCAGCGATTTGCGATTTTTACGAGCCACTCGATCGAGCACTGCTGCACTCGATCGAGTGACCCTGACACTCGATCGAGTGCCCCTGTTACTCGATCGAGTGCTCTCGTTTCGGGGTGTTTATTTTCGAAAATAACTTGTTTCTTATTTTCACATGGCTTAAAATAATATACTGTATACGGAAATAGTATATTATTTAGTGAAACGGTTCACCCTCGTTTGATACATATTGTTTTAAAACGGTTTAAAATAATGGATTATATGTTTATTAAAATTGGTGATTAAAACGGTATAGTCACTTAATTTTAATCCTAAAAGGTGGTTTGGTATAAATTTATCATAATAACAGTATTATGTCATGTATAAATTTTATTTAGTTGATGCATTTTATTTATCGTCTTGTGAATGCTTTGAATGCTTTCAATAACGTATTTAATTTTTGCAAACGGTTGTAACTTAGTGTGGCCTTAGAAGATTGTGTTACCGTAATGATGGGACACGATCTTGCTTGTAATTTTGAGATCTTGAATCTCCGTTTTGGGTTTTTGCCATGTAATTACTTTTGTATTTAAATTAGAATGTATCTAGGATTACTTTTGTAATTTAAATTAGTAATTTTGTGAAGACCAAAGACAAGACGGAGACCGGATGCTCACTCCCGCTGCAAGGACCAAGATAGAACATCAAGACAAGCTTCTAGGGTCCAACGGTGGATTCCAAGTTGTTTTATGTTTATTTTGGTAGGATAGGCCACACTAGGACTTTTATTTACGTTTATTGCATTTATCTTTATGCTTTCATCGATAATAGCTTGCATCATATTCCGCCTAAAAACCAAACCACCTATATCATGCCTGAAAACTGACTCATGTAGAGGTCTCGCGTTAGTTTTCTGTGACAATACAGATGTCACATGTCATTTAAAGCCATCACTTTATTTAATTCATTCACGCAAATGCTAGTTTTTAGTTCACTTATATATGGATAAATAAAAGTTGATGGGGTCTTCCTCGTATAACCAAAATTGAGATTAGTCTTTATAAATCAGCCTCCCATGAATCCCTTCTTCGTCGGTAGGCATAATATGACCCCTTCTACGTTGGGTAAGTGGGAACAGATGATTTATTTTATCTCAACATCATGGTCACTCGATAATATTCCAGTGACTGAGATGGACTAATAGATAGGATTTACGGAAATCTATCGACCAAGAGTTCCAACGATTGGAATTAGCCAAACTGTGGGCTTATCAATATACGGAAATTGAGTCTTGGGATCGTTTATATAATTCTTGAGGGAGATCAATTATATAAATGCATGAGTCTACGAGTTTAAATTCAATTTAATATAGACTTAAATCACAACAATAAGTTGCTTATATGGTTTTGTTTTATCTTCCTTTTCAGTGTAGAACACGTTCAATAAAACTGCTGTAAAACTAAAATGGCTGGTGAAGACCCAATGCCAAGTGCCAAGCTAGCACGTGAATCCTGGCTAAAAGCCTTCATGGACTCCATGAATCAGTCCACAAGACTGAGGAATGATGGGTCAAACTTCTCTGACTGGGAGGCAGCACTACGGAATGCTGCCATTGCTGACGGAAAGCTCAAGTTCTTAACTGAGCCCATTCCGCCAAACCCAGGAACTGGAGCTAGAGCCAACGAAATTCGCGCTCATAGCGATTTCGTTATGGAAGCGGGTGCGATAAAGAACGTACTCATCTATGCAATGGAATCCAATTTGCAAAGACGCTTCATAACCCATGGTGCAAACAAGATTTTCACCACGCTCACTAACGAATTCTCCAAGGCTCCGAGAATCGTTTCTTATGAGCATACCTGTCGCTTCTTTGAGGCGAAACTCCAGAAGGGCCAAGCTGTTAGCCCACATATTCTCAACATGATTGAGAATATCGAGAAACTGGAGTCCCTAAACTGCAAGATCAGTGAGAACATCATCGTTGATCGCATGCTTCATTCGCTTCATGACGGGTTCGCCCTCTTTAGGGCCAACTACTACATGAACGACATGAAGAAGACTCCCCATGAGCTCCACTCCCTTCTCGTACAGACTGAGAAGGATCTTAAGTTGAGTGGGAGTCTTAAGCAGGATGTTCTCATGATCTCCAGTAAGGGGAAAGGTAAAGGGAAGGCTAAAGCTCAGGGCGACCTAGCGGTAGGTAAGCCCAGGTTCAAGAAACCAGGATTTGCAAAGAGTGGGCCTGGTGAGTCGAGTAACTCACAAGGCAAGACAAAGAGCAAGGATACAAGCATGGAATGTCACCATTGCCACAAGACTGGGCATTGGAGGCGCTCATGCCCCGTGTATCGCGAGGACATTAAGGCAGGCCGTGTTACTCCTGTTGGTATGTCTTCTTCTTCTTTTATTCACATGATTGAGATTAACCACGCAAGTTGCGGAACTTGGGTACTTGATACTGGTTGTGGTTCTCATCTATGTAATCATGTGCAGGGCCTCCGAAACCAAGAACCCCTAATCAAGGGTGAGGTGGACCTGCGTGTCGGGAATGGAGCACGTGTGGCTGCAGTCTCGAAGGGAACATACGTAATCCAGCTTCCAAGTGGATTCGAGTTATTTTTGTATAACTGTTATTATGTTCCTAGTTTATCCAAAAACATTATTTCAGTTTCTGCACTTGACAAACTCGGATTTTCATTTGTAATAGAGAATAATAGCTGTATTTTCTCTTTGCACAATATGATTTATGGCAAGGCAGTTTCCATGAATGGAATTTATGTTTTAGATCAAACTACCGAGATATTACATGTGAATAATAAAAGAATAAAGGTAGGTGACAAAGATCAAACTTACCTATGGCATTGTCGCATGGGACACATTAATGAGAAACGCGTTAAACAGCTCATACAGAATGGAGCTATTTCGCCCTTTGATTTCGAATCATATGGCACGTGTGAATCATGTCTCATCGGCAAAATGACTCGTATTTCCTTCAAAGGTGTTGGAATGCGCGCTGCCGACCTATTAGGACTCATACATACGGACGTATGTGGCCCTATGTCGATCAACGCACGAGATGGCTATAGGTATTTCATCACTTTCACGGATGATTTAAGTAGATATGGCTATGTCTACTTAATGAAGCACAAAAGTGAATCCTTTGACAAGTTCAAAGAATACCAGAATCGGGTACAGAACCAGCTGGGTAGAAAGATTAAAGCACTACGCTCGGATCGTGGTGGTGAGTATCTTTCACGCGAGTTTGATCAACACCTTAAAGACTGTGGGATCGTACTACAGTTGACTCCACCTGGAACACCACAATTAAATGGTGTGTCCGAACGGAGAAATCGAACTCTACTTGATATGGTTCGATCCATGATGAGTCACACCGTTGTGCCTGATTCATTGTGGGGCTATGCTCTTTTGTCAGCCGCTCTAATTCTTAACCGAAGTCCGTCTAAAGCTGTTGACAAGACTCCATTCGAGTTATGGAAGGGAACGGTCCCTAACTTGTCCTTTATTCGGGTTTGGGGCTGCGAGGCTTATGTCAAGTGGAGACACGAGGATAAGCTCGGCCCGCGATCGGTCAAGACATACTTTATAGGCTATCCAAAGGGAATGTTTGGTCATTACTTCTACTCGCCTACCGAACAACGTGTTTTTGTTGCGGCTAGTGCGACGTTCTTAGAGAAAGAATTTCTCGAGAACAAGTCGAGTAATAGAACCTTCGAGTTATCGGAGGTTCAAGAACCAACTACCGAGCAACCATTGGAGGAAACAGTACCTCCAACCGAGGCTGCGGTAGATATCCCTGAGGAACCTAGGAGGTCGGGAAGAGTCTCTATTCCACCGGACAGATACATTGGTATGGTCGAGGAACACGATACAGATGACGTCTTACTCCTAGAGGGTAATGAACCCACAACCTATAAAGGTGCCATGACCAGTTCTGACTCAAAGCTATGGCTAGAAGCCATGCAATCCGAGATGGACTCCATGTATGAGAACAACGTGTGGGATCTTGTGGACCTACCTGCAAAGGTACGTCCCCTTCAATGCAAATGGCTTTACAAGATAAAGCATGCCGTGGAAGGACAACAAGATATCCATAAGGCTAGACTAGTTGCTAAAGGTTTCACTCAAGTGCCAGGCTTGCACTATGATGAGATCTTTGCACCCGTAGTCATGCTACGTTCCATTCGGATAATCTTAGCGATCGCCGCATTTCATGACTATGAAATATGGCAAATGGACGTTAAAACCGCCTTCTTAAACGGTTATTTGGAGGAAGAGTTGTACATGGTACAACCCGAGGGTTTTATCGATCCAGCACATCCTAAGAAAGTTTGCAAGCTTAAGCGTTCCATCTATGGACTTAAGCAAGCATCGCGGAGTTGGAATCATCGCTTCGACCAAGTGATAAAAGAGAATGGGTTCATTCGATCAGTCGAGGAACCATGTCTCTATATCAAGTC
The DNA here is from genome assembly GCA_029255685.2 of Silene conica. Lineage (NCBI taxonomy): Eukaryota > Viridiplantae > Streptophyta > Magnoliopsida > Caryophyllales > Caryophyllaceae > Silene > Silene conica. The sequence continues at coordinate 31,147,906 of CM055320.2, forward strand.
GAGTGGGAGTAAGATTGTATTCCTAGTACTGTATGTCGATGACATACTCTTGATTGGGAATGACATACCTCTCTTATCTTCGGTTAAAGCATGGTTGAAAAACCACTTCCAGATGAAAGATCTGGGAGAGGCACAAAGAATTTTGGGCATCCGTATCTACAGGGATAGATCACGACGGATGTTGTCTCTCAGTCAGGAGTCTTATATAGAGAAGATTCTGGAGAGATTCAGTATGACGAACTCCAAGAAGGGGTTCCTTCCCATGACTCCTGGGCTTCACTTGAGCAAGACTCAAGAAGCTAAGTCAGTGGAAGAGAAAGAGCGCATGAGTCGGATTCCTTATGCTTCGGCAATAGGATCGATCATGTATGCCATGATATGCACACGTCCAGACGTTGCATATGCATTGAGTATGACAAGTCGATTCCAAGCTCATCCAGGTGAACAACACTGGATGGCCGTGAAAAACATTCTTAAGTACCTACGGAGGACTAAAGATTGGGGATTGACTTTTGGAGGCGACTCGACGCTCTGCGCCACGGGTTACGCAGATGCTAGCTTCCAAACAGATCGAGATGACTCGAAATCTCAGTCTGGATTTGTCTTTACTCTTAATGGCGCTGCTGTCAGCTGGAGAAGTTCTAAACAGAGTGTTACAGCAGATTCTACGACTGAGTCCGAGTACTATGCCGCCTCAGAAGCAGCTAAGGAAGCAATATGGATGCGTCAATTCTTACAAGGACTATCAGTAGTGCCTAGTTCGAATGACCCAATCACCGTCTATTGTGACAATAGCGGTGCCATCTTCCAAGCTAAGGAGCATAAGTCTAGCAGCAAGGCTAGGCATGTACAACGGAAAGCTCATCTAATCCGGGATTACGTGGAGCAAAAGGAGATTTTTATTGAAAAGATCGCTACGGATGACAACATAGCTGATCCTCTCACAAAAGCATTACCACGTGATAAGCATGAAGGGCACATTCATTCCATGGGAATTGGATGTGTTCCTAAGTTGTAGTACTCTTTTATGAATTCATGTAATAATTCATTTTCTCGTGTACTCTATTCAACCTTATTGTTATGATATAAAATGTTTTGTTTCTCATGTGGAATTGTACGCCAATTTTGAACACCACAAAGTGAACTGATTAACATTACATCGTTTTGGTCCTTGATTACCCACTTGAGCTGATAACTCAGGTAATCATTTTGTGACGTTGGTTGATGGTGGGTTCAACGAGCCATAAGTCACGTGGATGACTGACCAATCACAAAGGCGAGTTATACGGATATCTCGTAGGACACCCCGTGACACCGTTATGGAGTCCTAAATGTTTTATAACATTGGGTGCCAGGTCGTGGATAGGACCTCCATAGTGTTCCTTAGAGTCGAGTCTTTTGACTTTCAACTGTTTCTTGAGATTAAGACAGATTTTGGGTAACTTTGGTTTCTTTCCCACGGTCACCGTAACAGGGGCCAAGAGGATTTTTTCTGGGTTATTTCATGCTGGGCGATATCGGCAGGATTCGAGTTGAGGGAAATATCCAAACCCTTATCAGGATTTTATCATTTCTCAGGGCCACTCGAGGAGTAGTAACTGAAATGCATGGCCATGCTCGAATACAGATTCGTTTTATCAGTTAAGTTACTCTCTAGTCGGGGAAACCACTCTTGATACAGATCGCTTGTGAGATACGACCTTTGCGAATGCGGATTTGCAAATTGTCTTACATTGAGTGGGAGAAATTTTAAAAGGATATGAGATTCGGTTATCGCACCTACACTTGTACGGACAAGTGGGAGTTTGTTGGAGATTGTGTCCTCCACATGTAGTGTGATAACGTCATTGAACATACCCTTGTACGGACAAGTGGGAGATTGTTGGGGCTGGTGTCCTTGACAATTAAGTACAATGACTTATTAAATCTCTTTAAGGATCACAAGGGCATACTTCTGTATTATTACCAGTTGATCCACGTTTATCAATAACGGTTGGCTTGCTAGATAAGTTTGACGTTATTGTCATACGGATGGCGGTGGTCAACTGGTCCCTATACGTCACACCTATAGGACACGTTTGAGAGATGTGAAGGTATGAAAATACAGTTACATTTTGCCGGATATGACTAAACGGTTAGTCAGAGGTATTGACTATTAAATTAGTCAATAAGATGTTGAGAATTATTATTTAATACGGATTAAATAATTTTAGCTAATACGGATTACAAGATTAATTCGTAAATTAAATATAAACGGTTATATCTAATTAAATATTATATTCGCGTATTAATATAAACAGTTATATTAATTTGGGTAATTATACAATATCGTATTTTGTCAGACCATTATTAATATATCGACTGTATTAATATCTGATAACATGTTACGATTTATAATCATAAACCCGCGAAATATATTAAAGCTAATTGGGTCGAATCACGCATTGGGATAAGGTAAGAGTGGAAAGCCCACTCCTACCCAAACCCCAATTCGGCCGAAATAACTATATAAGGAGGAGGACTCTCCTTATATCAGTTACTCTTGTTGCACTGTAACATAATTCTCAAGTAAAATTAGGGTTTTGAGAGCACTCTTCTCCCAAAACCTCAGATCTCACATCTAAAACCTCAAGGGCTCTCCCTATATTGCAAGGCAATTGGAGAGGATTTCTAGCACACGCGGCCACGTCTCAGACTAAGTCTTGGGTGCAAGTTATAGGAGGGAATTTGCATTAATTCCTGTTCTTAGGCCTTTTTGCGCGAGGACTAAAGGTTGTACTTCTTTTCTCATGTTTTTAATCTTATGACGATATTCACAGTTGTATATTTCATTATAATCCTGTAATTTTGGGGTGAATACGCGTTTTATTCCCCACATGAATACCACCACAAACTTGTCCAGATATGGGCCGACGACTCGGTTCATCAAGTCCATGAACACAGCTGGAGCATTAGTCAATCCAAAGGGCATAACCACAAATTCATAGTGGCCATACCTCGTTCGGAAAGCGGTCTTTGGAATATCTTCATCCTTTATTCTCAACTGGTGATACCCGGATCTCAAGTCAATCTTGGAGAAAACCCCAGCTCCACTTAACTGATCGAACAAGTCGTCAATTCTCGGCAAAGGATAACGGTTCTTGATGGTCACATTGTTCAGCTCTCGGTAGTCAACGCAAAGCCTCAAACTACCATCCTTCTTCTTCACAAACAAAACAGGTGCTCCCCAGGGCGACACACTGGGCCGGATGAACCCTTTCTCAGCTAGTTCATCCAACTGCTTCTTCAACTCCTCCATCTCCTTCGGTCCCATGCGGTACGGTGATTTGGATATTGGTCCCGCCCCTGGTTTTAGGTCAATGGAAAATTCCACTTCCCTCCTTGGCGGCAACCCTGGAACGTCGTCTCGAAATACTCCCTCAAACTCCCGTACTACAGGTATCTCGCTAGTCTTTGGAGTCTCGGCCTCACAATTCCTCATTTGGCACAAGATCAGGCTCTCTCCTTTTCTCAAGCTAGACTTTTGGGTGTTGACAGAAATGAATTTGATTTTTGGTTTGACCCGATATCCCTTGTAAGACACCCTCACTCCCTTAGGTCCCTTCAAGGAAATTTTCTTTTGATGACATTCGATAAAAGCCCTATACTTCCCCAGCCAGTCCATCCCTAGGATCACCTCAAAACCCCCCAATGGAAATTCTATGAGGTCACAATAGAAAATTGCTTCCCCGATTTTGATGGGTACACTACCATATACTCTGTTACAAACTATCGACTCGCCTGATGGTATGGTCACTGAATCCGCGACCCAATCAAATCTCTCAAGCCCCAAAGCCTTAACATGATCTCTAGACACAAACGAATGGGTGACACCGGAATCGAAAAGTACAAAAGTAGGTTTAGAGTTCACAAGAAAAGTACCGGTGACCACATGAGCATCATCCTTCGCGGCCTGCTTTCCCATGGCAAAGAGCTTGCCATTGGATTTGACTCCACTCTGACTGGCACCAGATGTCCCAGCCTGCTGATTCCCTTCTGCTCCGGTCTTTTGGTTGCTTCCACCTCCATTGTATTGATTCTGGTACGAGCGGCTCTGATAATTGTTATAGCTCCTCTGGTAATTACTGCTCCCTCCAGACTTCGCACCCCCACCATAGTTGGGCATGGGTGTGCGATAGCCACTGCTACCATAAGACTGGGTGCGAGATCCCTGGTATCCGGATGTAGGCGTACGATAACCCCCTGACTGATTCCCTCCAGAAGAGCGACACACTGCCTGCTTATGTCCTCTCTTTCCACAGCCGAAACAAACTATTCCCGCTGAGCCACCGCCAGAAACTCCACTCAAGTGACTGCCCCCACCATGGTTTCTCCCACCACCAGAGGCACTATTCCCAAAATATCCACTGAACTTATTTTGCTTTTTCGATCCAGAACCCTCGGTCACTGATTCCGCCTTCCTCTTTTCTGTCTTGGACTTCTTGTCCTCCTTGATCATCTCGGAAAGCCTCTCCGCCGCCCCAGCCCTTAAGTAAATGTCACGGACTGTGGTGGGCGGAGCTGCAATCAATCTCTTCTTGATGGCGATTGATAACCCTCTCTTAAATTTCATTGCCAGCATGGCATCATCGAAACCCATGTCTCCCACGTAGTTCGCCAACTGGATGAATTTCCTGTAGTAAGGCTCTACAGTCATGTCCTCCGACATCTTGAATGTATCGAACTCCTCCCTCAGCTTGCTCTTTTGGAATTCTGGTAGAAACACCTCGTACAAGATCCTCTTGAATGCGTCCCAAGCAACAAACTCGGTCTCATCCTCTCTAGCTGCTTCCCGGATCTCTCCCTTGTTCCCGGTCCACCAATCTCCGGCCATACCCCTCAGATAGTGGCTGCTTGATCAACCCTCAATTCTTCAGGGCAAACCACCAACTCGAATAGATTAGTGAATTCCCGACACCATGCCCCCAACAGATGAGGTTCCCCCTCCCCAGTGAATTGGGTAGGGTGATGCCTCGCGATTATTGTGCTCATTTTTGCCGAGTCCATGCGTTGGGCCTTTAGGGCCTCGTTCTCAGCTAGTAACCGGTCTAACTCCTCTTGGGTGATGTTTGCAACATTGGCTCTTCGCGGAGGCATACTATAGTACAACAGAAAAAGAAATGAGTCCCGTCTCATATGGGTACACATTTGGATTAGGGCTATGTTTCCCAAACATTAAAGTCTATAAACACTTAGACTATAAGTAGTCCTTTTTCTATAACATGGCTCAAGGATCACATAACCGCATATCTCGAGACATGATGAGAGAAGAATTACTAACATGTTTCAAATCACATAGCCATATTAATATGCACTTCTTTATTCAAATAATTAAAGATTTTTTTTTTTTTTTCATGCTCATGCCCCTTCCGGCTTTTCCAACAGTCACTTATACTCAGAATTCTCATAAAATGCTTATCACAGTATACCATTACTTCCATCTTTTCTTAACCTACCCTTTTCTCTCATATTTTCACTCTGGGTTCCCGGGTAAAACTGATAGGGCCAATGGTTCGGTGTGAGGGGGCCCCAGACTCATACTTCCCCTTTTGTGTGCTCCTAACAGCCCTATCCCGGGGTTCATTTTATTTAGACTCTCCTACATTCATTGGGTTCATTAGGTTAGGCCTGAGGATCGGTCTCTCTGATACCACTTTGTAACACCCCCATTTATTTAAGGGCCTGGACTAGGACTCCTCAGATAATTAAGGGTGTTACCATCTCGGTTTCCCGAGGCAGTAGATACAAAGGAAGATAAACAGTACTTTAAAATAAAATTTAACTCAAACATGTTCTTACAACTGTATTATAAAGTCTTAACAAAAGGAATAAAGTACAACTCATATATTGCTGTCTAAGGTGCTCTAACATCTAGACTGGTCCGGATCCAAGCTCTTTCTCCCATAGCTCCCCCCTTAGAATCAGCCACCTGTCAATCTGCTCCCCAATAATTTGGTTCATCACAGGTGATCACGAATACACAGGGTCAACCACGAGGTTGAGTAGGGAAAAGAATAAATATAACAACATAATAAACTCCGCACCGATCCAACGCCAAATAAACTCCGCACCGATCCAACACCATATATACTCCGCACCGATCCAACACCAAATATACTCCGCACCGATCCAACACCAAATATACTCCGCACCGATCCAACACCATATCACAAGACCCAATATATATTCACCTCATAACACCATCTCAGAATAATATAGATAACACAATATAACGATCACATGGTATTATATCACAAACATGCTGAATAACAAATAAGAACAGTTTACAGGTCATCATATACCGGTATTTTCCCCTACCTGGAATAGCAGAAAACGCAGATCGAACCAAAGCTTGTTTAGAAATGTTCCACGCGAAACCCGCTACCTAAACAAATATTACTTAATTAATAAACACCCTAATTCTCGTAATGTACACACATTCCATTTATAGAAACTCCCTATATTTAGAAAGCTTCCTAAAAACCGAGGTTACCCAAAATAGTAACCTTCTAAATATAGAACTTCTAAAAAAAGCAACTTCCAAAAATAGTCCTTTGGTTTTGAAATTCAAATAATTCTAAATATCCATTAATATCCATATTAAAACTTCCCTTAATAATTCCCAAAACATATCCCTTATTAAATAATAAAATCTTTACCTTTAATAAAAAAAATATAAGTACCATAAATAACAATCATATTAATAAAATGATAAAAATAATATTAATGATAGTAATAATAATAATAAAAATAAAACAACACGACACATGCCAAAACAGCCCCGTACACCCTCAACAACAACCCGTGACAAACACCTCTACAACCACCACGTGACTCCTTTGCCGACCCCAAAAACCACCACCACACCTACCCAGAACCACCGACTTCCACCACAACCACCAACCAGCCACTCGACAGCCGCCGGTGAGCCGCACCAGGCCCAGTTCAGGCCTGATTCCTCACCCGCAGCACCTGACCATGCCATATCAGACCACCCTTCGACGCTGACCCAGCCACCAACGACACTAGACTCGACCACCACCACCACCACCAGACTCTAGACTAAACACTCGGTGACAATATCGTTCCGACCTCCCCCGAGTCCACGATATTACAACCACCCAAAACCCCTGACACACGCGGACTGACTGACAACAACAAAATATAAAAACGACCTTCTGACTCCTACCATCAACCACCGCTGTACCTCCATGACCAACCACCACTGCACCCCGAGGCTACCACCATGAGTAACCCCTTACCACCACCTGTCCCAAAACACAACGACCCCTAACACAAAAACATAGACTCAACAATAAAACTTATTACAAAAGATGCATATAAAACGCCTGTTATCATTTTGTTGCAACCACTGATCTGACACCAACAATAAACACCTTCGAAATAAGCAACAACAGCCAATGACCCTTAATCTATAGCCTACATACAAACATTATACTTTCTAGTAAAATATTATGTAAAAACTATAAGCATTCGATGCACAAAACCCTCCTTAAACAGACGACGAAACTCTACTGAAAACCAGAAAATAACGAGATGGTGGTGGACATACCAGATCCTTCACCAATTCGAACCACCCTACGTCGGTCTACAACCACCGTGGATGGGTTCCTCTCCTTCTCTACTGTGGCGGCTAGGGCTTGGTGTGGTTGTTTTTCAATTTGAGTAGGGTTTAGGGTAAGTAGAGATGCCATATATATGACGGCAGGCTACAGGTCTGGTCAGGGTTTCTGAAACGTGTGTGTGGGCTGCTACTTGAGCACGCAAAACGAGGCCCACACGAGGCACTCAACAGGTCTCAAGTTCGAGCCCTAGCAACACCATACTACTACTATTAAATTAAGATACTTAGATCCCCACTTCGAGTCCTACCTAAGTCTAAAAAACCTCGCACAAACGAGCACAAACAAGCCTAATAAACGAATGATTCTATAAAAGAAATTATCGTTTACAACAAGTCGTGACCCAAAATACGAGGTATTACAACCTTCTTGTTGAGGAATACCCTGTTTTGTGGATGAGATAGGGGTAATAGGAACCAAGAACCCATTGCGAGCATTGAGGTTACTGGAATCGCCTTTTTGGGATATACTAAGGATCGTTGGAAGGATGTTTTGATTGTGAATTGAGCGGTTAGTGCACCCATGTTTGGCAAAGGTTACCGTCTTGTTTAACCCTCGACTTAATCGTTCCGTTCCTTCAACCCTCCTTTTTGTGTCCTAACAGCCGCGAGGCTTGAAACCCTTGTTTCGCGCTCTCAAACGTCTATTTCGGAACTTGTTTCCCAATTGTTGACTGTAAATCCATTGTTTTTGGAAAAAGCTTAATTGTTTTAAAAAGTTGAAACTGCTTTCTCTTCCGTTAGAAGCCACTTTTAGTCATGGTTACCATTTTACTCTTCAAAAATTTGAGGAATAAAGGTTAATTCGGAAGAAAACTTGATTTCGAAGAACTGGATGTTTTACAATTTGGCAGACTTCAGAGTTGATTGCCACTAGAACGAGTTATTAGAGACGTCTGGTAACCCGTGCTGTGTTAATCGACACCGAAGCGACCTAAATTTTGAATTTTGACTGATTTAATTTTGGGACTTGTCTCAGATTTGGAATGTCGGACTCTCGAATACGTAACGAGGATCCCAACGTCCATTGACAAGACTGGTGCCTTGAAATCTTTTGCTCCTTAAAAACCTTTTGGAAGATTAAGTTTTGAGTTGTCATGACCCGCTGGTTCGTTTTGAAAGTTTTGGAAGATTAAGTTGTTTTCGTACTTACTTCTACTTTCGAGTTTCGAGGACGAAACTTTTTGAAGGTTGGGTGATTGTAACATCCCGTATTTTCGTGACTTATATTTAAAGGCTTTTAAGATTTATTTTTATAATAAATAATATTTTAATAACTTAACGGGAAATAATTTATTAAAGTACCGTGAAATATTTTAAGAATGAGTAATATCCGTCTTAAGAACCTTAAGTCCTTAAGACGAATACAAACTTGGTAAACTATTTCACAACTCAAACCCGTTCTAATATCCGAACCCGTTTTAAATGTGACGGAAAGGACAACTCTTGTACCCTTTTTAAAGACCTTTGTCGACATTTCTTTTTGCCCAGAATTCATTTCACAGTAACTTCATCTTCCTCAATCCTCCATTTTATTCATCTCCTTTTCGATCCTTTCTTTATCATCCGTCGACCGAATCAAGGTAACAATAACATTTTCGGAATCCTCATCAAATTTCCAAGCCATCTATCACTTTAGTTTTACATTTCCTTCACTCCAAAAAAAATCTGTCCATTTTGTGAGAATCGGTTTTCTGTCCTAAAACTTGGTAGAGGAGGATCTTTAGCCGGAATCGCTTGAGAGGTGACGATAATGAGATAACTCGGCCTTTATGTGTATATTAGCAAGTTTGTTGTGTTCTTGTGTTTAGTTTCTGATTTTGTTGAAGTATAATGTTTAAAGGACTTAGTAACATGATTAGGAATGTTTATTTGTGATGAATTTATGCTTGTTGATGTTCTTAAGATCATATGTTGTTTTTCTGAAATTTACACATTTTGCGACGGATACTTGATATATTCATTTGAGGATTGTTATGGGATTTGTATGCTGTTAGGATAGTAGTATTTGATGTTTATAATGTTGGGCAAATCATACTTGTAGTGATTATTGAAGTTTATGTGTCGATTTGTGAAGTTTTGAAGGTGTTGGAAAACCCGAAATTTCGTTACAGGCTCTCTGAGCCGGTCGACCGACCGGCCGCCGGTCGACCGGCTAGGAGTGCGTTTGTGTGTTTTTGCGATTTTGAGTTTTTGCCCTTAGGACTGCCAGCCGGCCGACCGGCTGCCTGCCGACCGGCTGGTAATCTCTTCATGTGTTGTTTTTGCGAAAAACTTAGGTAGAAAGGGATCCCAGCCGGCAGACCGGCCGCCTGCCAGCCGGCTGGGAGTGCATTTGGGATTGCGTTACGAGATTTGCGAAGGCTAGGAAGGGGTTCCCAGCCGGCCGACCGGCTGCCTGCCGACCGGCTGGGGGCCTCTGTAAGTTATAATTTGAAAATCGTAATTTGTTTATAACTTTTAAACGGCTGATCAGTTTTGATTGAAACTCGTTCCTAGTACTTTTGATGTATGTTTGAGGTCCCCGGAGGATGGGCGACACTATATTGGGTTCGGGAATGGAGTGAGGATAAAGACCCCCCGGTCGGGTAACCGAAAGGGAAATCGGCTCTCCCTCAACTTAGTTCCCGGGATCAATTAAGTGTTGATTAGAGGTTAAGAAAATAAAACTATAGATTAGTTCATAGACTTGGATGAAATTGTATTGATGCGTATTAAGGTATGCCTTAAGCTGGCCTCTGAGCTTAATACGTGAGTTGTTTGCCATATATGGGGATATGCCTTAAGCTGGCCTCTGAGCCCTATATGTGTATGGTTGTCGTGTCTGGGATATGCCTTAAGCTGGCCTCTGAGCCCAGACATGTATGATTGTGATCGCGTTGGAACATGCCTTAAGTTGGCCTCTGAGTCTAACGAGTAGAGCAGCTGCACAACGGGGCATTTAGGTCGTAACACCTCACCCGAAGTGCAGATGTTTGGTGCTAGGACATGCCTTAAGCTGGCCTCTGAGTCTAGTACCTTGTGATGTAGTGAAGGGACATGCCTTAAGCTGGCCTCTGAGTCCTTTACTTTTGGATGCTAGTCTATGCCTTAAGTTGGCCGCTGAGTCTAGTGTCTTGCTGAATGGCGGGAACATGCCTTAAGCTGGCCTCTGAGTCCTTGCTTGCTGGTGTTTGGTGTTTAGGTTATGTCTTAAGCTGACCGCTAAACCTTTTCACTTGCTGAATGTTTTGGTATGTAGGTTATGTCTTAAGTTGACCGATGAACCTTATACTTGCTGAATTTATCTGTTGGCCTAGTGATGGTATCGTATCAGAGACAGATGTGTTTATGGATGTTAAGATGTTATTGTTGATGAGTCTTATGTTTGACTTTAGTATTGTTCATCCAAGGCATTGGGTGACTCTTTGATCGGTTTCATAAATAGTTGGACTGAAAGACCCCCCGACTGGGTAACCAGTAGGGAAACCGGCTCTCCTTCCTAACGGTTTATGAAGTTGGGTTAAGAGCTATGCATTAGTATCGCATGATAGTTGAGGCAGTTGATGAGATGTTTATACTTCACATGTGGTTATATGTTGGAGTATTCTGTATTGCTTTACCTGTTACGTGTTGTCACAAAAGGTGGGTAGGAGAACTCTAGTCACTCCCCACTGATTGTGGCGTACATGTTTTCATGTATGTAGGTACATGCTGGATTGGATCGGGGTTCACAGGAGGGCTAGCGAGTGATGATCCTTCATCTTATGACATATACCCTATCGTTAGCTAGACTCTTAGACTTTTGATACTTTACGTTTTGGTGCCTGTAGGGATGTTCCATCCCAGGCTGTGTATATATTTCATTTCAGTACTTAGAACTGCTACTTATCTATTTTGGTTTATTTCAGTTTCAGTTTCAGTTTCAGTTTAAGACTTCTCGCATGTTGTTTCCCTTAAAAAGTTTTAATTCCGCTGCATTTTTTTTTGTACTTTTGTATGTTTATATTTCCGCTTTCGCCAGGGGTTTTACAGAGAATGTGCAAGGGAAGATCCGATATTATATATAGTCAACTGATCAACATTAATCGGTAATGATTGGCTGACTAGAGTTTGACATTAGTGTCGTATGATGGTGGTGGTCAGTTGATCCCTTTAGGTCACACCTATAGGACAATCTCCTTAATTGATATTTTGATCAATTGTATACGATACGAATTGATCAAATTTCTTAAAATCGAATATCGAGAAATCAGAGGATGAATCTTAATGTAAGATTTATATTTGAAATTGAAACTTGTCAATTGTCAAATATTAATCGATATTTTTGAAATATCGAAATTAGGATATGAATGGTTCGTGGTTATAACAAACGTTGTATATCGTATCCACGATTATTATAATAACCATATATTGGGACGATTATTACGAATTACTAAAACAATTTGTTAAATATGATTTAATTAATTTAGAAATAGTATTTATATGATAAATATATTTTAAATTAATACAATTAAATTATGTCCCATAAGATGTTACATATTAGCAAATTGTAGATATTACATTTGTAAATAAAAGTCCATTTTACAATGTTAGCCGTGTAAGTGTGTTATTGTAAGATAATATTATGTGTGATATTTTATCTTATAATTATTATAATTTTGTTAGGGTTTGATGTGACCTAACAATAAACATGTGGGTATGACAAAAGGGATTAAAAACCCTTCCCCGTGCCCTTCATGCACACGGCACACCCACCACCTCCCTCTATATATGTGAGATATTCACATAATTCATGGCTAATCCTAATGCTTCATATTTCTAGTGTAAGAAATAAATAAAACCTTTAAAATTATATTATTATCACATAATATATATTAATATACTATAATAGTTATAGTATTTAATTTTCTAATTAGATTAGAATCGATTTTAAGTTAAACCAATTTCCGTCACCTAGTCCATGTTCGTCTTTGGTGATTAAGGGCAGTCTTGGGTGCATCGTAAAGAAGGCAATCTACGTTCGTTGCTCCATGGAGGATCATCCTTTACTTTCTCGGACCGTTTGTAAGAATTCGATTCTTAGTTTTTCCGCAATTTTATTAGCATGCATAAAGATCTAATAAATTAAAGAGTTAATTTTGTAAACTTAATTAGTATGACAATTCAAGAGGTTATCTTGGTATGACCGTGTAACCTACACCTTAATTATTTTATTATTAACGTGATGATTTTAGTTGATTGATCTAAAACATAAATTTCATTTATGGAAACCGCTTGGCCATAAATCATATTAATTAATGAAAAACTAAAACAATTGTTCTTAATATTAAATTCAAAATCTTCCATTTCTAAAATAGATATAGATAAAATGTTTTTAGATTACGATGAAACAAAATAACAACTATTTAATTGCAAAATAAACCCACTAGGGAGTTTAAGTGAGGAAGTTCCAACGACAACAACAATAACTCGTGCTCGATTTCTAACTCGAAGATCAATCTCGCTTTTTGCTGACGTCGCACGTCCCTCAGCCCCTATGAATGATTACAAAAGTGGGAATCACAACCAGTACTATCAAATACTCAAGTTGCAGAATTAGCGTGATTGATTTCAATCATGTGAATAAATGAAGATATACATGTGGGCGTAACACGTCCAACTTTAAAATCCTCAATGTATTTGGGGCAGTTCCTCCTCCAATGCCCAAACGATGGCAATGTTGGAACCGTACATCATTCTGGCTCGTAGTCTTGCTCTTTCAGCTACTGGTTTCACAGGCCCACTCTTTGCCTTTTGCTAGCCCGAGCCCTAGGTATCGCAGTGGGCTCAATTGGCATTGGCTCAATTAAATATTTGAGCTTGCCATCTACGACGACAACATTTCGTAATAATGCCTCCCAATCAGCAAAGTTGCTCCCATCGTTTTTAAGTCGAGTGGACTGATTAATATGGTCCATAAATGATCGGAGCCATGATTCACGGGTGAGTGTAGCAGAAGGTCCGGTATTAACGTCACAACCACTCATCTTAACAATAATTTAAATAATCTACAATGCGAAAAAGAAGAAAGTAAGTAAAAAAACATTGAGTAATTGTAGTCAATGTAAATGGTTTTAACAATGACATAAACATTTATGTAATCGAGCTATCTCAATTAGATTACATAAACGATCTCAAGCCCCAACTTCTCTAAATTGGTAAGCTAACCACTTAGCTAGTTCTACCTTAGAACTCGCAATCGTCAAATTTCTCAAATTACTCTCATAGTCCATTATAATCTAACACTGTTTTAAACTATAATGTTGAGTTCAACTAAATCAAAATGCACTACTTACCAACGTAGAAGGGGTCCATAAAAAGAGTAATATATCCAATATGTCCGCCGACGAATAAGGCATTCATAGTCAATTAATCGAGAAAGACTAACCTCAATTTTAATTAAGAGAGATCCCATCATTTATTTTAGATTCATTTTATGCGGACAAAATTTAGGCGAATAGGAAAAAATGACGACTAAATTGACATCATATGTCGCATAAAATCACGAAATATTTACTATATGACCCAATTTCATGCAATTTTAGGTGGCTTGGTTTAGGCGAATATGATGATATGCAACAATTTTTAACAAACGATGAATAAACAAGCAAAGAATAACAACAAAATAATAAATCCTAGTGTGACCTATCAATGTAGAGATTACAACTTTGGAATCCAATCACATTGGACCCGGGAAATTCGGTGGAAACTTTTGTCTTGTGATGCACCAATGAGGTCCCTTGAACGCCTTCACATCTCCATTTAAAAGTCTTCTTTGGAAATAAATTACATTAAATAGAATTACATAGCCAAAATCCTATTAATTATATTCTATGAATAACATAAAAAAAATGAAAAAGAAAAAAAGGGACATACGAGATCTCATTAATTACATCACCGATTACTTTTCCATCATTACGAAAAAGCAATCAAAACTAAGGCCCCCACTAGATTACATTACATTCCCAAAGCTTAAAATAAAACCATTCATCGAAAAAAATGCAATTTTTCAAAAATAAAAATATAAAAGATTCAAAATGAAATATATTTATTTAAACCACCTTTTAATAATTTATAATATGTGAAAACTCCGTAAATTCTCACAAAACCAACTATATATGTCATACATATATGATAATCCAAGAATAATTCAAAATATCGTATATAGTGAATTAATCTACTATTATTCTAAACAATTTAAAATAATAAGGTATCAAACAGTAAAATAAAAAACCATAAACAATTTATGACATTAAATTAAATTGATAAAAGAAGCCAATATACCGAAAAAAGTTTCCCAGAACAATTATATATATATATATATATATATATATATATATATATATATATATATATATATATATATATATATATATATAATGGCCTGAAAATCAATCTAAACCTTCGAATTTGGCTTCAAAACGAAAACCATGATAAGCACTCCTATTTACAATGATGTTTACACTTGAAAAACAATATTTTTTCAATGAAATTAGACACTCAGACCTGATAAAAAAAATTGCGTTGAAAAAAAAAACGGCGAATATTTTTTTTTATATATTATTATTTTGGTCTTTATAATATTATTTTCGGCTGAAATAATATTTTTATTCATTATCGTATAATAAATAAAAACACGCAAATTTCATGAATACATTAATTATCATATAACAAATGTAATAATCATAATTTTCGGGGATGATTTTTATCGTATAAAAATCGATTTATATTGGGTTGATTTAATTTTTATTATATCAACATATAAATCATATAAATTAAATTAATTTAACATTTAAATTAACAAGATGGGTCGGAAAAAAATATCAAGAACCTTTCAATTTAATATCAAGAAAATCAAGAAACGATTTAACATCTTATGAAAAATCAAGAACATTATACTAAAACAATTTTGAAGACTATGTTCTGATATAACTTGTAGGAAATATCGTATATTTCATATTGAGAACAATCGTATTAATGTCATAACGAAGAATTATATCAAAATTAACTTTAATATGAGTGAAACAAAAGTAATTAAATCGATATAAGAATGGAAGAAATAACCCTGGGTCCTTTTCTTTTGGCCTAAGAACAATCTAGTAAAATAGATTTCAAGGTTGAAGTCCTCCTACCAATTGCAACCAAGATGATCCAGAAATATGACTCTCTCTCACATGTTTTTTTTCGTTCGTGACCGTGCTAGTGCCTCTAGAAAATCGATATGAACTAGGGGTGAGATAATGACCTTATATATTACAGTTAATATAGAGTCCTTGTGGAAATAATATTTTGCGAATCTTAACTACATTTTGAAGAACAAAATCTATCTAAATCTATTGATTCACACGACACACAACAACCAAAATTGAGATCTCCAAACTCAAATAAAACTCCTTTATTAGTTATTAAAAGATATATTTTTGGTAGTTATTTTATATCTATACCACAATATATGGATACCGTAACCGAAATAAATAAGCACACTTATTTCCGTCCAGTTGAGCGACATATCTCGGAAAAACGTTTTCCGAGTCTTATCTAATATTATAATTTACATATATATAAATATATTAGGAGAATATAATTAATTATTGTATAATCAATTTATTTTAATACCCTATATTAATTCTTATATCATTTATAGATATAACATATATATTTATTTAGAATTAACATTTCAATTCATTTCTCCGTATAATCATTTAATCGTATTAAATAACTATTCGTATTATTTCCATGACTAATATTTGTGCAATTTAGGCATCTATGTAATATATCAAAATATAATCATATTTCTTGGAACCATCCGATAGGTGTAACCGATAGGGACCAACTAATTATCGCCATCAATATTACCGTAACGTTAAACTTCTAGCAAAGGCAATCGTTTTTTATTTACGTTAATTAGTTGATAAATATACAAAGTATCCCTTTGTGGTCCTGTAAGAGATTTTAGATTGTAGTTGAAGTAATTGTCGAGGACACATACGCTAACATACATAATTCAAAATTAAATAATTAAATTATTCAACAATAATAAAAATGCAGCATTAAAATATGCAAATTACATGCCAATTAAATTAAAACCAAAATTGCCCTATTTAACTTATATCGAACATATAAATTCCGGTTATATGGAAGTTTGAGATTTTAACCCATTAAAACGCAAAATAATGCTAAAATATAATTTTAATTCATCTTAATTATTCTAACACTCTTAGGACTCAAAAATAAATCATTACTAAACTTTTGACCATAATTCAACTTGTGATATCAATTATGTTCAATTTATGACCTAAATTCATAACTTTTTTTGAAATAAATCCAAATTAAATAACAATAATTTCAAATTTGAATTCAAATTTTTTGAAAATTATGGAATTTATCCATGACCCTCAAAATGTCCAAAACTTAGGTTAAAACTCCCGAATTAAAATTCAAAACTCGATGTTGCTAATTATCGGTTTTATCAAATAAAACATTTAAAGCATACAAAAATAAATCCACTTAAATTTTAAACTTCATATATGATGTATATTTTATAAATTCAACATAAAATAATTTTCTCAAGTAATTTAAATCGTTTTAGCTATTTTTGCAAAAATAGTCACCATTTATGTCATTTTTACATTACAAATTCATAAATCATGGAAAATGAGCGTAATACAACTCAAAATTTACACACAGTGATTAAATATTGGATTGGATAACATATTAAAAATTGATAGCTAGATTCACTGTTTAGTTAATTTTAACTAACTTACCTCTTAATATGGCAATTTATAATATAAAATTTATGTTTCATGCAAACTAAACTAATTTTTTCTCAAATTTTACATACAGTAGGTAATACTTGCATGTTGGGGTAGGTAGCACCAATACAGCCACCGACACGAACACGAACACGGGACACGATATCCCATAAAATTTAGGACACGGGACACGACATTTAAATATAATAAAATATATATTTTACGGTTATAAATAATGTATAATTTTATTTGTATCATGTATTTGAAGCTAAATCTAAACAAGTAAAGGTACCATTCGATCTTTACTATAACTAATTCTCATTTTCCACCCAAAATCATCTTCTAATCGATCTTTTTTAAAATTTTATTTCTCGTCGAAACTATAATATATTTAGCCATGTGTCCAAGGAGTATCGGGTGTCTGACTATCGGATAGGGTGTCAGACACGGGACGGATAATTAAGAGAAGTGTCTGTGCTACCTAGATGTCGGGTCAGAAAAATAACTTCAAGGTCAGATTCAAAGTTAAACTTTTTTTTGCCATAAAATATCAATTTATCGATAAAATCGTCATTTTAAACAAAAAAAATATATAAATGAACAATAAAATATTTTTAAATCTTAATTTATAACCAAAAACACTTTTAGGACTAGAATTTAATACATGCAAAATAATTTCGTCGCTTTAGCTTTCAAATCACAATATTTTTTTGTTTTATTTTTTAATTCAAAAACTCATAAAAATTATTAAACAATTTTGCATGCACAATCTAGCTCCTAATGCCAATTGTTGGTTTCATAAACCCCCACTAGTCTCTACTAATGGTACAAATTAAACTCTTTTAATAATGGATCTAGTACATGCAAAACGAACACAAGATTGAAGTTTCCATACATTCAAAAAATTGAAATATGGGCACAAAATCAATCTCCTATTAGCTAATTATCACAAGGATGATACTACAATGTCCAATATTGCAACCCTTCTAAAGAGATGCACTGAAGATTCACCCAAAAGCTAAACTATATTTTAGTCTAGAAAATATAGTTTAGAACCCTTAATTCAAAATATAATATCACTACTAGGAAAAGGGGTTATTGGGACGCTTATCCAGCGACACTTAGAAAAAAACTACCTAACTGGATCATTTTTACGCGAAAATATATGCGCTTTCACTTAGCGCGCCCAGTAAGACTTGATAAAGTGAAAAAATAGATTCGCGGGACTGATATTCACTAAGCGCCAAATCTCCTATTTCTCACTAAATCATTAAATCACGTTTATGAAAAACAAAAAGCTCTTAAAAAAACCCAATCTAGTTGTAGCTTCTATCCCAGCTGTCTCCATCTTCTACATCTTCACCAATTTGTCTTTCAACTTGGATCTCTAATTAAAGATGTCAATGGGGCGGGGCGGGGGTCAACCCGCGCCCGTCCCGCGAACTTTTAATGCGCACCCGCGCCCGCCCCGCGACCCGCGGCGGGTTGAACTATTCAAAACCATCCCCGTCCCGCGGGGACCCGCGGTTGACCCGCCTATCTCCTCAAGAAACGTAAATCTTAAATCTAAAATATACTTGTCGTACTACTTATACAAATAAGTTTTCGAAAAATGCCTTAACATTCAATTAATTAGAGTCCGTGGAGCCATAAAACGGTTTTACATACAAATATACCACCAAAAACATGCACAAACAGCAGCCGAAAGCCCAAATTCTGACAGAGTACTAGAAGAGTAGACAAAACTACACAACAAATACTCTTTAATTCTTCATGTTCAGTTCTTCAGCTTCGTTTGTTTTATCAGTTTGGGAAAATGGGGATTTAGGGGAATTTGGGTAGTTAGTGAATGACCTGAATGTAGCGATAACGATTTACGAATGATTATTGTTTATTGCCTTATTGGACTGGGGAAGTGGGTAGTCTGGGTTAGTGGGTTATTTTACTTATTTACTTGTTTTGGCATGGGGAAGTGGGTAGCTTGGTAGGATAGATTTAATTTATTAAAAGGTTTTTTTATTATTTTAAGTTATATTTAATTTATCTTATTATTCTTATATATTACCACTAGATATTATTAGTTATTAGGCGGGTATAAGCGGGGCGGGGGCATGTGGGGCGGGGCGAGCGGGGTGGGTGTGGGGCGGGGTGGGTATGGGGCAGGTCTCATGTGAAACCCGCACCCGCCCCGCGACCTGCGACGAATGATGTTTTTGAAACCCATCCCCGCCCCACAACCCGCCAAATTATTACCCACACCCGCCCCACGTGGGGCGGGTGCGGGGCGAGACCTGCCAAGACCCACCCCATTGACATCCTTATCTCTAATCCCATCTAGGTATGGTTTCCTTGTCTAATTTCTCTTTTAACTTCAATCTTCAATTTTTTCATTACCTAATTATTTATAATTTTCTTTACTATAAATTTGTAATACCTCGAAAACATAGTCTCGATAATTAAGTTATTTCGTGTCGATAGTTTGTTTTACGGCTTTAAGTATTCACGTTTTAAGTAATCAAGCAAGTTATGTAGTATGTTGTTATGAGGGTTCGATCCCTAGACCTCTAGCATGTTGTTATGGGCCTCGAAATGTGTGCCCTCACCAAGCCCACACGGTTTATGTTATGTCACAACATCATAAACCCTACCAAACAACATACTACTGCCGTCACTTTCAATAGCTTCCCTAAATCTAAGTTTTACCCTAATCCTCATTCAAACATCACACATCCACAGCCGTCACAACCAAGAATAGGTAGACAGTGTTCACGGTGGTAACAAGGCGGTCTAAGGGTGGTCGACTTTGGGGGTAAACTAGGTATATCAGCGTGATCTTCTTCTCCTTTGCGTTCCTTGTTATTTTATGTAACCTTTTGTATGTTTAATTCATGGCTGCGGGTTCAGGCCTTTGTCTAAAGTTAATCTATGTCGTTAGTAGTGGTGTTTGGACTACAGTAGGGATCGCCGTTGGTCACCAGGAACCACCAGTCGTGGTGGTTTTGTCGCCTGAGACAATTCCTTTATTTATGTTTCAGACAGAGTCGTGTACGTGTAGTTTTGTGGGGGTATTTAGAGTCTATTCTTGTTAGCTTTTGGTTCTGGGTTTTGCGTTTTAAGATTGGTGGTAGTCAGGAGGTTTACCTGGTGGTTTCCACGGTGGTTAGGGAGTGTGTCGTGTCTGGGTTAAGGTGGGTTTTGTTAGAGGGTGTGTCACGTGAAATCAGAGGGAAGGGTGGTAACTGGGTTTTGTAACGGTGATGGTGGGTTGTTGTAGCAGTGTCGACGGCGGCTATTGACTTCCTAGGAACCACCACGACTCAGAGGCGAGCCGGGTGGTGTCACTGGTGAAGGCGGTGGTTGCTCGTGGTGCCGGCAGTGGTGTTTAATGGGGGTGTTAACACACGGGTCTGCCAGGGATTTAAGGGGTTGCTGTTATGACCAGGGGGTTTTTGGGACTGTGTCGATGGCTGCTGGGGTGGAGTCTAGGGTGGTGGTAGGTGTCGGTTGGTGCGCTATAGTCTAGGGATGGTAGTCACGATGGTGTGGTGGTGGTTAAGGCGGCTGAAGGGTGTCGAAGTGGGGCTAGAAAGTAGGCTGGTCAGGGGTTTCGGTTTCGGTTTCGGGGCTGTCGAAGTTGCGTGGGTGTACTGTTATCCTTGTTATGCTTTGATGCGTTTATATATGTTGTATTATCATTGTTAATATTATTATTATGTTATCATCAATATTATGATTAGTATCATTATTATGTTATTAGTATATGTTATTGTTATTGTTATTGTTATTGATATTATTATTATTATTATTAGGGTTTTTTGTCAAAAACTACCTTTTATTTAGGGTCATTTGTGAGAAGCTACCTTTTATTTTATTTTTTGCTAAAAACTACCTGTTTTTATTTTTTTTTGTAAAAGACTACCAAATTTCAGATTCCGGCCAAAATAGTCAACAATCCGGCATTGACCTGAATTTTTATTTGCTTTGCACGTGTGAGGTATTGTCATTCTTTGTTCTTCCCTTCTCTTTCCAAATTTTAAAAAGCCCCCAAAATCAAGTTAATCATTTTTCCTCTTCTTCTTCGTTATTCTTCCCTTCTCAATTTCCTTTTTCTCGTTTTTCCCTTCCCATTTTTCGTCCTCCATTTGATCAGATCAATCAACTCCATCTCATTGTTGCATCATATAATTCAATTAGTAGCAGGTTTGTTCCCTTTGTTTATTTGGTAAACCTAATAGTAATTTATTTATTTGATATTTCTTATGTTGTCATTGCTCAAATTGTTTATAATACATGTTTTTTTCTTTGATTTTGGTAATGTTAATTGTATCTAGGACGAGAAGCAAGTTGAATATACAATCTGATAGCGATTTTCATGCAAAATTAAGGGTTTATCATGGAGGTTATTTCATTGCCATAAGTGAGATATTAGATCTTGAAGATGAGGAAGACATATTTTGGGTTGCAAAAGAAAATTAAGAAAAGAAAGCAGTGAAGAAGTAATGAAGAAAGAATGGTAAGAGTGAAGAAAATAGGAGGAATGTTAGTTTTGGAGGAAAAAATAGAGGAATGCAAGTTTTGGAGGGAGTAATTAAGGTAGGTTATGACAAAGGGAAAGAAATGGTTTTGGGGAATGAAGCCCTCACACGTGCAAAATAAATAAGAATTAAGGTCAATCCCGGATTGTTGACTTTTTTGGCCGGAATCTGAAATTTGGTAGTCTTTTACAAAAAAAAATAAAAGCAGGTAGTTTATAGCAAAAAATAAAATAAAAGGTAGTTTCTCACAAATGACCCTAAATAAAAGGTAGTTTTTGACAAAAAACCCTTATTATTATTACTATTATTATTATGTCTTATTAATATTATTATTTTGTTCCTATTGTTTTGTGATAATCAAATCTAAGGTTGTTGTTATTCAACTAGTCGTTTTATTATTATTAGTCTTACTTTTGGTTACGGGTTTTAGTTGTTGCTTCGTGTTAATTAAATATATGAGTCGGGAAACTAGTGAGTCATGGGAGTTTCTATTTTGCGAAAGTTTCTATTTATGGAAACTTTCCACTTATGGAAGGTTTCTATTTATAGTAAGTGTGGATTGTTATGGGGTTCGGGAAGTTTATTAATTCGTTACGAATACGTGTTTAGGTAGCGGTTTTCGCGTGGAACATTTCTAGCGAGCTTTGGATTGTCTGCACTTCTGTTATTCGAGGTAGGGGAAATACGGTGTATATGTTAATGGTTACTCTGTTGTTATTTGATGATAACCATGATTATTTTATATTAATATTTGATTGGTATATTGTGATATGTGATTATATATTCTGCGATACGATATAAGGTGATGAGTAATGGGCCTTGTGATCGGTGCGGAGTTAATGGGCCTTGTGATCGGTGCAGAGTTAATTGGCCTTGTGATCGGTGCGGAGTTAATGGGCCTTGTGATCGGTGCGGAGTTAATGGGTCTTGTGATTCAGATTGGGGATGATTGAATATCTATTTATAGAGATGTTTGGTTGTTTACTTTTCCTCTACTCAACCTCGTGGTTGACCCTGTGTATTCGTGTGACACCTGTGATGATCCGTGATGGGGAGCAGTTTTGACAGGAAAGATGGTGCTGTGGGAGCATGGGATGGCGTGAGCACTCGGATGGACCGACTTAGATGTAGATCACATACTTAGTAGTTATCAGTTGTACTTTAGTTTCCGCTGTGTAACATTTGTAACATCGAAGTTTAAATTTTATCAGTTTTTATATAAAGTACTTTGGTTTGATTTACTTTGTTATTCACTACCTCGGATATTCCGAGATAGTAACAGCTCAATTTACTGAGCATGTCTTGCCAAAGGCTCCTTAATAAATCGGGGTGTTACAAAATTTTAGGGTTTGTTGATATTCCACGAATCTTATTAGTTACTGCTCTTAATTTTAGTTTAGATATTAATATTAGACTAGACAATATCATAATTTTTTGCACTAGACACTCAATTAACAATAATCCTGCTATGCGTGTTTTCATTTAGTACTCAAAAGGAACTTGTCAATTAGTTCATGATGCATATGGTCATAGAACTCCTGAACTTGATTCAAGTAATTCTCCTAGCATGATCAACACAACAACGAATGGGCCAAGTAAAGACTCAGAAGACTTTTGTAATTTATTGAAGGATGCTGACCAAGAGTTATGGCCTGGGTGTGAATTAATTAAGTTGTCTTTTTTAGTTCTCCTTTTCCACATAAAGAGCAATAATAAATGGAGTAATAAATCAATAATATTTGGTAACTATTTTTATTCGCCCACCGAACACCGAGTTTGTTGCGGCAAGTGCAAAATTCTCAGAGAAAGAGTTTCTCTCAAACAGAGTAGTAGAACTTTCGATTTATCTGAAGTCCAAGAACCAATAACCGAGCAAGTGATGGAGGTACTTGTTCCTTCCACCTCTACAACGGTTTCTATTCTTCGGGAGCCTAGAAGGAAGGATAGAGTCTCTCACCCTCCAGACTGATACATTGGTATGGTCGAGGAGACAAGTAGAGAAGACATATTACTCTTGGAGAGTAACGAACCCGCTACCTACAAAAGTGTTATGACATGTTCTGACTCAAAGCTATGGCTTAAAGCCATGTAGTACGAGATAGATTCCATGTACGAGAATGATGTATGGGATTTTGTTAACTTGCCTTATAAGGTAAAACATCTTCAGTGCAAGTGACTTTATAAGATAAAAACATTCAATAAATGGACAACCTGATACCTACAAAGCGCGACTTGTTGCCAAAGGTTTCACCCAAGTGCAAGGGTTGCACTATGATGAGATTTTTGCACCTGTCGTCATGCTCAGATCTATCCGGATTATCTTAGCTATGATGTGCACACGTCTAGACATGGCATATGTACTCAGTATGACGAGTCGATACCAACGCACTCCAGGTGAAAGTCAATGGATGGCCATAAAGAAAATTCTTATGTACTTACGAAGGAATAACAATTCGGTCTTGGTATACGGTGGCAACACTGAGCTTTGTGTTAAGGGTTATACCATGCTAGTTTTCAAAGAGATCGGGATGATTCGAAATCCCAATGTGGACTCCTTTTCACTATAAATGGTGCAACGGTCAGTTGGAGGAGCTCCAAACAATCAGTAACATCAAATTCTACAACCGAATCTGAGTACATTGCGGCTTCTGAAGCTGCAAAGGAAGCTATATGGATGTGTCAGCTCTTACCAGGACTAAAAGTAGTTCCTAGTTCAAATGAAGCAATCACCATTTACTATGATAATAGTGGGGCCATCTTCCAGGCAAATGACCTAAGTCTAATAACAATTCTAGATACGAACTCAAGAAAGTAAGGTTGAAGGACACATAATACCAATGAGGATAAAATGTGTTCCTGAGTTGTATTATTTATTTATGGATGGGACATGTATCTATTTCACTTATATTAATATATTCATCGAATTAATATTTTGTGTTCCATGTCGATTGTACGACAATATTGAACAACATAAAGTAAACTGAAATACATTATATTTGTTATGTCTAATAATCACCATTTTGAGCTGATAACTCAGGTGGTTATATTGTGAGTTGGTTGATGGTAGGTTCAATTAGCAATAAGCTCAAACAGTTAACTTGACCAATCACATATGCGAGCTATATTATACCTCGTGTTATGTTATACTCCCTCCATTTTTTTTATATCACCCCAATCCCCTTTTTGACACTATTCACAAACGGGTATTCAACGTCAGTTTTCTCTCAATCCGTTCACGGAAATATATTCAAGTGAGATCTTTTTTAATTTGTCTTGATAAGAGGATTAAGAATATCAAAATTTTATAATTTTTAGTAGTATGTAGCTAAAGATATAATCGAAACAAAATGTGTATTGGCAAACGTGTATAAAGAAATGGGGTGATATAAAAAAAATGGAGGGAGTACCTCATAGGACAACGTAACCACTAAATGGAATCCTAAATGTACAAACATTGGATCTGGGTCGTGGATAAGACGTCCATGGTGTTCCTAAAGTCGATTCTTTTGACCGTCGATTGTTTTTTGAGTTAAAGACAGTTTTTGGGTGACTTTGGTTTCTGTCTCATGGTCATTCCGTAACTAGGGCTGAGTAGACTTTTTCTGGGTCATTTCATTATGTGCTTTCATCGGGATTTTCGAGTTAATGAAAATATCCAGCCTTTATCAGGTTTATCTATACCTTAGGACCATTGGAGGCGTAGAGACTGAAATACATGGTCATTCTTAGGTGCTATCTCCGGTAGATACATTTTTATATCATCAGTATTGTTACTCTCTAGTCGGGGAAACCAGTCTCGATACATATCACTTGTGAGATACGCCTGATGCCCGTCGTTGAGGGTACCAAAGATAAATTTATAATTCCTAAACTTAAACTATAGATAGTGAAAGTCAGGGTCGAACCACAAGGAGGTGGGGAATGTTTATTGTTTGGTGTTAATGTTTTAAGGTAACAATTTTGGGGGTTTTAATGGTTATTACTAAGTCTAGAAACAAAGATAAAAAATAAAACAAGAAAATAAAGATGAGATTAAAATATAATAAAAGGGATGCTAGGATGTTCGGGTAATAAATAGCTAAGGTAAAATAAATCCTAAGGTCAACATGTATTGCAGTCGCGTAAGGGGGTGTAACATATCTTTTTAGGTCTATGCTACCTAATAGCTCATTTCGGCCTATGCTATTAGTTCCTAGGTCTCACAATTATTGGGTGTCAACAATAAGGGTGATTCCTAAATTCCAGGTCACATACCTTTCAGCCTTGAGTAACCTATCCGTCTTAAGGTGTAAACCAATGCCCTTCCCGTATCTTTCAATCTTGGGTAGGTCATTACTAACATCCTACAAGTCTCCTTATGGTCTCATTGCAGGATATTATAATTAACAAGAAAAGACGAAATAAGAATACAAACGCGAGTGGTCGACCGACCAGCTACTCCAGTCGGCCGACCACGACCTCGGTCGACCGACCAGCTATTCCGGTCGGCCGACCGTGGTCCTGCTACGGGTCGGTCTTTCGAATTTTATCTACCTACGCATATTATCCCCTACATCCTAACATATGAAAATTAGCTACTCATGATTGTTAAGACGATTATAAAATTGGGAATAAACATGGAGAACATAGTAAATAATCTAAGCATGCAAGATTTAATAAAGCTTGGGATTCTAACTTAACAATTGTAATAAAAACAAGAACGATAATAAAGCAAGATTAAAAGAGTAATTACCACAATTTGGAATTAGGGCAGAAAGAAACTCACTTTATTGATGAATGCTTGAGAACTATTGAAAGATTACAAAACTAAAACTTGAATAAAACTAAATATGAATTTGATAATAGATGGTCTAAGATAAGCCTCCTCAAACCCTAACTACAAGATTAGCATATATAGGGTAAGAGATTAGAGTTTCCTAAAGACTCTAATTCTAGTTTATTTCCGAAAAGAATCGATTGGGCTTCTGTTGTGGTCGGTCGACCTACTATTCGGGTCGGTCGACCGCTTCCTGTTGGGCTTCTTTTATTTCCGGCATTCCTTGAAATTTGGGCTTAGTTAAAATTCAGGACTGGTCGGCCGACGCGTTTAGCTGGTCGGTCGACCGCCTCTATACGGAAATCTTCGGATTTCTCTTGTTTTGACTTTTGGTACTTGATTTTGACTCCAGTTGACTTTCCATTTATTCCTTAATTAAGCAAAAGACTTGAGGATACGAATTTGGTGCCAAATCGTCTCTTTTCCGCATAAATCTGCAAAAGTGCATAAAAATACGAAAGTACACAATTTGTGGGAAATAAAGGCTAAAACATAGTAAATGAGCGACCAAATACGTGTAAAAATAGATGTAAAACATCATAAAATAGACACGTATCAAATTCCCCAAACCAAACCCTTGCTTGCCCTCAAGCAAAAAATAGACTCGATCTTAACTAATGGAACGATTTCAATCTCAGAGCGAAATTTACATGTTAGCCTAAACCAATGTCAAGTACAAAATGAGAAAGTATTTAAATCATGCAAACGAGTTATAGGGTTGTCAGATTTGCAAATAAAGAAACTATAGAGACTTAATACCATGGACTCTCGCGGTACGCTCGAGACACTCATGAAGCAAAGGGTGAGTATATGTAAAAGATAGAAAGAAGTATATTTGTAATGACACTCACCTAACTGCGACCCATGGAAACATGCCTGCAATCTAACATGAACAAGAATTCTACAACTTCGTATAACAATCTCATTTAAGTGGCCTAAATACATGCAAATGAGGTAATGAAAGATATGTGAGGTAAAAGGTAAAAAGTGGTTAAGATGTTTTTTGGTTTTGTGGGGTTAGTAGCCAAGCTAGTAAAACTGATTTCCAACAACAAACTTCACACTTTTGATATTAAGAAAGTGCTCTTTTGTAGCACAACTCTCACATTAAATATAAGAAAGGACTCCCAAATATTTTTGAATGAGGTATGGGAGTGATAACATATAAAAGAAAGGGATTTTTGGAACGAATTTTTTTTTCTGATGGTGCCAGGTGGTCGACCGACCTATACAGGCGGTCGGTCGACTGTCTTCTGCATTTTCCGGATTTTTTTTTTCTTTTTTTCCGTTTTTTCTTTCTTTCTTTTCTGAATTTTTTTTTTTTTTCTGTTCTTGTTCTTTTCTTTCTTTCTTTTCTTTTCTTTTTGCTCAAGATAGCTTACAAACCAAGATACCTCCAATAAGTCAAACCAAAGACCACAAATACTAGCTTGGAAAGGTAGGCTAAGTATGGGATGTAGTTTTGGGGGAATAAAAAGGCAAATTTGGCTTTGTGAAGCTTATGGGTAAATATGAGAAAAGGGATTCCAAATGCACGTATCAAGACTCACAAAACGAGATAGTAAAACAAGTATATAGCAATTCAAGCTCATGTTTATGCATATTGATGTAACATGTTCCAAGGGGAGTACTACTCACATCCTAGACGACTGGTTTAAGAATGAAACCAGGAATAAGGCTCTAAAACTTAGAATGTATAAGTAGGTCGCCAAGGTATAAGTCAAGTCTCAAGATATGCAAGTTGACAAAAACTTGTAGATATGCAAAAGACTTTCATACTAAAACAAGTTGACAAGGCAAGATAAAGGCATAAACATGTAAGAAAGCAAAATCATCCTTGAAATACTTTCGTTCCGACTCGACCTATATGCTAAAATAAACGTGCATTTTTTTTGGAATTTTTGAATTTTTTAATTTTTTTGGATTTTTGTATATATAAGGAAAATAAAGAAAAGAACAATGCAAGACAGAAATGCAGTAAACGTGTGACAAAATGCA
Source organism: Silene conica (assembly GCA_029255685.2). Lineage (NCBI taxonomy): Eukaryota > Viridiplantae > Streptophyta > Magnoliopsida > Caryophyllales > Caryophyllaceae > Silene > Silene conica. Next base: position 31,176,709 of record CM055320.2, read on the forward strand.
ATGCATGTAACACGAAACCATTCCCCAAACCAACCCGCACAATGTCCCCATTGTGCATTAGCCTAAGTAAAGGTTTTAGAAAATTAAAAGATAAATGCAAGTAAAAAAAAAAAAAAACTTAAGGAAAAACTGGAAAGAACTCACTGGGTAAAAAGATGTATGAGAAAAACCTCCCCAAACCAGCGTAAGCTGGGAGGTTTTGGTGGTCAGCAGTGCCACTAAAGTACCAAAGACGATTTCATGATTTCCAAGGAAGAAAAACGAAAGACTGCAGCGGACAGTAGGTCGACCGACCGGCTAAACGGGTCGATCGACCTCCTGTGAACATCGGAAAAATCTGCGATACAGCGCCTCTGGTCGACCGACCGATTTTTCTGGTCGGTCGACCAGCTGAGTCCTGGAGGTCTTCTTTTTTTCGGAAATCCTGAAAAAGCAAGAAAAAAAATGCGCGCCCAACAATGCGCGAGATGCCAAAACGATTCTTAAAGTCTTAACTACTAGCAAGCCAAACTAAAAAGTCTCACACAACATAAAATAAATTGTCTTAAAACTGCAACTTAAAAACAACTATCCGTTAAAGATGCGGAAAATATCCGACCACGGCTTCTGACGGCATGCCGTAGTCTCCACAGTTTTTGCTTTAGTAACAAAACACATCTTCTTTCCTCCGTCGTAAAGCATATGCGACGGTCTCTCCTCTTGAGCCTGCCTCCTCTTCTTCTTCTCTTCCCTATCCACGACGTCTGGATCCTCATCCTCTTCATAGCTTAAGCATCCCATTCCTCCTCTCTGGACGATGGCTTCCTTCACTTTGGGTTTCCCCAAACCAGTTCCTGCAATAGTCATAATAGAAGTGCCCTCCCTATTGCTCCCAATCTGGGGCGGAGGTGTAAAAACATATACAGGAACAGGTAATAAAGGTGGAGAAGTAGTGATGACCTCATACTTCTTTTCAGAAGTTATAGCATTACATGTGATGGGGGTCATAGCATCCTTCTTCCTATAGGATAGGCCATAGATAATAGAATGTTTGCCTACTTTGAAAGTTAGAGTCCCAGTGCCTACATCTATAATGGCACCTGCAGTGTGGAGGAAAGGTCTTCCTAGAATTATGGGTATATGGGCATCCTCTGGGATGTCCAAGACTACAAAATCGACTGGGAAGAAGAACCTGTCAATACGCACAGGGATGTTTTCTAATACCCCTACAGGTTCCATAGATGTGCGATCTGCCATTTGGACTGTCATACTGGTCATTGCAAATTCGGTCATTCCTAGTTTTAAGGCAACGCTTAGGGGCATGACACTTAAACTAGCACCTAAATCGCATAGAGCCTTCTTAACTGGGAAGGTTCCTATATTACAGGGGACAGAAAAACTTCCAGGGTCCTCTAGTTTATGAGGGGCAATGACATGAGTTAAAAAACTGGATGACTCTTCAGTGAGAGCCACAGACTCAACCTTCTCTAGAGACCTCTTTCTTGACAAAAGCTGTCTCATGAATTTAAGATAAGAAGGAACTTGTTGAACTAATTCTAAAAATGGGACTTGAACATTTAATGAACGAATCACATCCTTAAATTTGTCAAAAGATACCTGATCCTTTGAAGGCACGAGTCTCTCTGGAAAAGGAGCAGCTGAGGACTCCGTATTTGTAGCCCTTTTTAAAAACCTGGGGGTCTTATCACCCCGGAAAAGAAAATCCCGCAAGTTGTTCGGCAATTCTGGACGAAAGGGAACTTCAGGTTCTCCTTCAGTGGTCGGTCGACCAGTATCTTCGGTCGGTCGACCAGTCTCCTGTTCAGGCGAAAATTTCGGATCCTGCTCCGCGGTCGGTCGACCAGATTCTTCGGTCGGTCGACCGCTTTCACTGCTACTCGCCTTTTTTTCTTTCTCAGCCCCCACTTTAGCTCCACTTCGCAGGGTTACGACGTTTAGAGTTTCCTTCTTCTGGTCCGGCTTGGTCGGAAGTTGACCCGGAGCCCTAGTATCATTCTTGCTCGCGATCTGAGCAATCTAGGACTCTAACATCTTCATCCCTGCCTCTCTAGCCTGCGACTCCTTCTGAACCAACCCAATAAGATTTTGGATAAGAGCGTCTGTGTTGGGTGGCGGATTAGAAGGTGGTTGAGGGTTGAAAGGTGGTCTTTGGAAATTTTGTTTATGTGGGGGTACATAAGTGGAATTTTGCTGAGGTTGAATGTGTTGTGGGTTTTGAACATTCTGGCTTGTCCACCTTAAGTTGGGATGGACATTATTATTATTTGGGTCATAGAAATTGTTCCCACGATAATGCTGAAAAGCGGCGCATGTTTCATTAGATGAAGTACAGAACTTTGACACATGCCCTTCTCCACCGCACCTCTCACAAGCAAAGGGTCCGTCTTGAACGGCGTTCACCTGGTATATTCCTCCCTTGCTTCCACTCCCTAGATCGAGCTTTCCTGCAGCCTCAAACTTTTCCAACTTGGCCGTTAAGGCCTCAATTGCTGACAGGTTGTACTCATTTTTTCTCTGATTGCCTCTGGAAGTACCATGCTCAGCGCGGTGCACAGCAACATCTTCTATTAACTTGAGACCCTTAGTCTCTCCTGAATTATCCTGGAATCTTCCATTAGCTGCAGCATCTAGATAGGCCCTGTTGTCATCGTAGAGGCCATTGTAGAACTGGTTGCAAAGAAACCATTGTTCGAATCCGTGATGTGGTATGGATCGAACAAGTCTCTTGAACCTGTCCCACGCCTCGCTAAAATCTTCATTGGGACCTTACTTGAAATTAGTGATCTGCGCTCTTAAAGCATTTGTCTTTGATGCAGAATAGTATTTTCTGTAGAATGCTAAGGCTAAGGTGTTCCAATCCGTGACTCCCGCAGCAGTGCGGTCAAGATCTCTGTACCACTCTCTCGCAGAGTCCCTAAGGGAGAAGATAAACATGGTTTGTTTAATCTGGTCTTGCGTTACTCCTTCTGGGGGTGCTATAGAGCATATGTAATCTGTGAAGATTTCAATATGCTTAGCAGCATCCTCATTGGCCGAGCCCCCAAATTGGTTTCTTTCAACCATAGTAATATAGGCGGGCTTGGCCTCGAATGGCTTCCCAGTACCTGCAGGTAAAGTGAACCCTTTGTATAGGTCCTTTGCCTGAGGCATGGAGTGACTAGCAATAGTAGCTTCCTCTGTCATGTTCTCTTCTTCTTTAGGAAAAACTGGAAAGTAGGTAAAAGATGGTGTTTTTGGTGAAAGCGGATTGATGGGTGAATTCGGTTGCGAAGGTGGTGTTTTTGGTGAAGATGGTGGTAATTCGAATAAGCCTTCTTGAAATAAGGAAGATGGTGAGCCTCCTTCCTGATTTGCTAGAAGTTGCTTTCTTCTTTCCCTAAGAGTCCTCTCAATTTCGAGATCAAGTGGTAGGAGTTCTCCTTGAACTGACCTGCGCATAAGAGGAAACTACAAGAAAAAAGTGAGAGGGTTTAAGGAACAAATAGTTCCTTAAACAAAGAGAAACAAAAACAAAAAACAATAAACACTGGCGTCACCTCCCCGGCAACGGCGCCAAAATTTGATGCCCGTCGTTGAGGGTACCAAAGATAAATTTATAATTCCTAAACTTAAACTATAGATAGTGAAAGTCAGGGTCGAACCACAAGGAGGTGGGGAATGTTTATTGTTTGGTGTTAATGTTTTAAGGTAACAATTTTGGGGGTTTTAATGGTTGTTACTAAGTCTAGAAACAAAGATAAAAAATAAAACAAGAAAATAAAGATGAGATTAAAATATAATAAAAGGGATGCTAGGATGTTCGGGTAATAAATAGCTAAGGTAAAATAAATCCTAAGGTCAACATGTATTGCAGTCGCGTAAGGGGGTGTAACATATCTTTTTAGGTCTATGCTACCTAATAGCTCATTTCGGCCTATGCTATTAGTTCCTAGGTCTCACAATTATTGGGTGTCAACAATAAGGGTGATTCCTAAATTCCAGGTCACATACCTTTCAGCCTTGAGTAACCTATCCGTCTTAAGGTGTAAACCAATGCCCTTCCCGTATCTTTCAATCTTGGGTAGGTCATTACTAACATCCTACAAGTCTCCTTATGGTCTCATTGCAGGATATTATAATTAACAAGAAAAGACGAAATAAGAATACAAACGCGAGTGGTCGACCGACCAGCTACTCCAGTCGGCCGACCACGACCTCGGTCGACCGACCAGCTATTCCGGTCGGCCGACCGTGGTCCTGCTACGGGTCGGTCTTTCGAATTTTATCTACCTACGCATATTATCCCCTACATCCTAACATATGAAAATTAGCTACTCATGATTGTTAAGACGATTATAAAATTGGGAATAAACATGGAGAACATAGTAAATAATCTAAGCATGCAAGATTTAATAAAGCTTGGGATTCTAACTTAACAATTGTAATAAAAACAAGAACGATAATAAAGCAAGATTAAAAGAGTAATTACCACAATTTGGAATTAGGGCAGAAAGAAACTCACTTTATTGATGAATGCTTGAGAACTATTGAAAGATTACAAAACTAAAACTTGAATAAAACTAAATATGAATTTGATAATAGATGGTCTAAGATAAGCCTCCTCAAACCCTAACTACAAGATTAGCATATATAGGGTAAGAGATTAGAGTTTCCTAAAGACTCTAATTCTAGTTTATTTCCGAAAAGAATCGATTGGGCTTCTGTTGTGGTCGGTCGACCTACTATTCGGGTCGGTCGACCGCTTCCTGTTGGGCTTCTTTTATTTCCGGCATTCCTTGAAATTTGGGCTTAGTTAAAATTCAGGACTGGTCGGCCGACGCGTTTAGCTGGTCGGTCGACCGCCTCTATACGGAAATCTTCGGATTTCTCTTGTTTTGACTTTTGGTACTTGATTTTGACTCCAGTTGACTTTCCATTTATTCCTTAATTAAGCAAAAGACTTGAGGATACGAATTTGGTGCCAAATCGTCTCTTTTCCGCATAAATCTGCAAAAGTGCATAAAAATACGAAAGTACACAATTTGTGGGAAATAAAGGCTAAAACATAGTAAATGAGCGACCAAATACGTGTAAAAATAGATGTAAAACATCATAAAATAGACACGTATCAACGCCCTTATGAAACACTGCTTTCCAAATAGTCTTACATTGACTGAGAGATTTTGTGGATATGAGAATCGGTAATCGCACATACACACTTATCGGACAAGTGGGAGATTGTTGGAGCATCTGTCCTGTTAGGTTCTCAACCTCACTTTAGTCATACTAATATTAATTATCATATAATCTATGTGATCTTTTGCATGCATAAAAAAATAAAACGAGATTAAGGAGAAAACTTTCACAATCTTACATTGAGTATTTCGGTTATTAGGGCACTAGTAAAGACTCCTTCTTTACTAGTTCTTGAGCTAACAAGATGGTATGATCCTCCAATAAGCCTCCAAATTAGAAGACCTTCAATAGTGATGCGCCAAGACACACTCTATTAATATTTGTGATTATTTTTGCTAGAAATCAATCACAAATGGCCTAGTTAATATTATCTAATATTATTACTACACTTAGTAATTAATATTTGATTTTCGCTTAGTATGAAGGAGGGAGTACACGGTTAGGGAGAAAAAAGGATGAGCAAAATTTTTTCTCTTTTCAAAACCCTAATTAGATGAATGAATGACCACATTGAGAATAGAAAACTCTTTTTGTTCTACTCAATAAGGGGTAGGCCGGTTGGGTTAGGGTGCCCAATACATGGGCACCTCTATAAGAACGATGTTCCCATTTAAAATAAAATATATATTAATTAGATTTTTATGATAACAGGTTATCTCATAAAATGTCAATATGTAAATGTGTAAGTGTGTGAAAATATCACACGGTCCATTTCAAATAGACATACATTTTATAAATTTGTCATGTAACAATTACAATGAGCAATTTATTTATTTTTATGAAATTACAAGTTTAACTAATTGAACCTTAATTCATGAAATTAGTAGTAATTCGTAATTACTAATATCTAATTAATAATTTCTCATACCAATATGATATTGGTACACTTGCAACATAAATTAATTCATTCTCGTAATATTGTTTCATAAACATTTAAAATTTAGTAATGACATTTCAATTACTAAATATTTTATAATTTATAATCATATTATAAATATCCTCCTTATACATTTCGTAAACTAGGATCGAATTGACTCGTATCAATATATAGTCACTTCTTTTTCTATTAATAGTGATGTCCTATAGGTGTGACCTAAAGGGATCAACTGATCACCATCGTCATACGACAGTAATGTCAAACTCTAGCAAGCCAATCATTACCGATTAAGGTTGATCAGTTGACTATATGATGAAGAATCATCCCAAGAGTATTCTTATTGGAGATTTATCAATGATATTTATCATTGATGTGATTGCACTATTGTGGAGCACAGTTACTCCAACATGTCCTTCATAGTTAGTACGACTAAAATCTAAATATCTTGCAAGATCACAAAGGGATACTTTGTATATTTATCAATTAATTAACGTAAATCGGTAACGGTTGATTTTGTGTATATATGTATATATATATATATATATATATATATATATATATATAGAGAGAGAGAGAGAGAGAGAGAGAGAGAGAGAGAGAGAGTCAAGATTCGGTGAGAACGATCACTCAATGAGAACGGTGAGAACGACTCTCATCCCTTAGATGAGAATGAAATCAATGGTTCATATTAAATCGACAAATTTAATTAATACTATTTTAGGCCCCTGTTTACCAATAAATTTGTATAATTACAAATCCAATCACATAAGACAAAGCTAGATTATTGCTTGGATTAGAATGAAGAAGGTTGTAAATTTTGGTGGCCCCACAATTTTGAAAAGGAAGAAAAATGTTAGCAACATGATTTGATCATGCGCCAGATAATGTAACACAACTGAATACAAGAATTGTGCGAATTCTTAGATGAGAGAATGCATTAATATTAAAGAAATTATGTGGTACATTTGGATAGGACTAAGTGAACTCGGGAGTACATTATTCCCATGTCCAAGATTGTTGAAGTGTACGTTGCAATCTGGAGATGCATACTCTAAAAAGGCTTTCATCATTACCATCTTTTTTCAAACTCCTCTGTTATACGGTGCTCGTCGTCGGCGGGGTTTGGACAATCTTTTATAATTGTCTAGAATGGGTAATAAAAATGTATTTATCCTGTCAAAAAATGAATCTATAAAAAAAGTAAAAAAATGTATCTATTCCGACAAAAAATGTATTTACGTTTATGTAAAAAAGTTAAAAAAATGTATCTATTCCGTCAAAAAATGTATCTATTCCGTCAAAAAACGTATCTAGGTTATGTAAAAAGGTAAAAAAAATGTATTTACTTCGTAAAAAAATGTATTTAAGTTTGTGTAAAAAAGGAAAAAAAATGTATTTACTCCGTCAAAAAATATATCTAGAATGTGGGTTGTGGGTATTTCTTAACAATTGATTGTGTTTTAATCCAATAGTTATAGGTCGTTCTCACCGTTCTCACCGAGTGTTCGTTCTCACCGGATCCTAAATCTATATATATATATATATATATATATATATATATATATATATATATATATATATATATATATATATATATATATATATATATATATATATATATATATATATATATATATATATAATAACTACCAAAAAATATCTTCCAATAACTAATAAAAAGGAGTTTTATTTGAGTTAGGAGATCTCAATTTGGGTTTTTGTGTGGCGTCTAAATCAATAGATATAGATAGATTTTGTTCTTTTAAATTTTGTTAAAATTCTCACAATATTATTGCCACAACGACTCTATATTAACAGTAATATATAACGTCATTATCTCACCCCTAGTACATACGGTTTTTCGAGAGGCACTAGCACGGTCACGAACAAAAATACGTGTGGGAGAGACACATATTTTTGGATCAGCTTGGGTGCAATTAGTAGGAGGATTTCTACCTTGAAATATATTATACTAGGTTGTTCTTAGACCAAAAGCAAATGACCAAGATTATTTCTTCCCTTCTTATATCGATTTAATTACTTTTGTTGCATTTATATTAAAGTTAATTTTGATATAATAATTCCTTATGACATTAAGACGATTAATCTCATTATGAATATACAATAATTCCGAAAATGTAATCTTAGTATGGCCTTACTTTTAATCGATATTACCTGTAATGTAAGGGATTATTGATTCGGTTTTAATTTTTTCTTTTGTAATTTAATAGATTTAAATTTTATTTAATAAAGTAGTCTTGTATTATTTTATTATTTTTAATTCGCGTGGTTCCAAAAGACGATGTTATTCAGAAAGGTGTTCTGAAGACGACGGTGTTGGAAGGCGAGTCGCATGAAGTTCGAGGGACAAAATAAGTTGGTTTCCGAATTTTTAATAGATTAATTGTTTTTTCTATTTCTGGGAAGGCTATACTAGGAATCTTTATTGCCTTATTGCTTTGCTTTGTTTTAATATGTTGCATGCATAGCCAAATTGCCATAACTAATCATGCATATTTATCGAGTCATAGACCGTGTCAATTATAATTATCGCTTAATCATCTTCACTTAAACGAGATAGATAATAAATTGACATGACCTCTATCAATATAAATAATTGAGATTAGCCTTACCAAAAAGTACAACTTATGAGCCGCAATTTCATAAGGTGGTGCTAATCTAGTGGTCAGTACGAACCTTTTTACGTTGGGTAAGTAGGCTATAACACGTTATTACTTTGAAATTTTGGTTGGCCACAACAGAAGTATTAGGACCAATGGTCAATGTGTTCCGGGCTAAGATGGTAATAATAGTATTTCATCGACCAAGACTTCTAAGTGTAGAACCGGTTAAAAGAGTTAACCCACAAAATAATAGTATCGTGGTTGGAGTTCCAGTGGTTCACAATCAAGATGGTATAGAATTTGGGTGTTGGAATCATTTATAAAATTGGTTAGAGATCATTTTATTAATGCTTAAATTGTTTAAAATATTTACAAGTTTATTTAAAAATGATGAATCTTTATTTTTCCCCCAATTTCATTGTTTATATTGTTCTCTCTTTCACTCCTTTAGATATGTGATATCATTCGATTGTAGCACATGTCCCCGCTAAACCTCTTTTGTTAAAACGAAAAATAGAATCACTTTCTAAATCGCCAGTTGAACCGTATCATAGGTTATGGACGAGCTCCATGGGAATTGTTCTATTCCACAAAACTCGATAAGAATCCCGATATGTAGATATAAGAATAAATATTAAAATTCCTTACAAACCTATATAATTTCTCATGAAAAAATTTAAATAGAAGTGATTATTAGTCAAATTGTGTTTTGATAAATATTCTATGAATCCATGGTTCAAAAGTCTCATTGCCCAAAGTAATCACCTTTCATCGAGTGCTTAAATAGTTTAGGACATGACGAAATTAATATAAATTGGTAAATTTATTTATAAAAATCATTGTCACCAAATATCACAACACTTCACTACTACAACCATTGTTATATAGAAATAGCGGACTTTGTTAAAGCCTCCGTTGTTAAAGCTTTTAACAACAGTCCCTAATTATTTCCAGAACTGTTGTTAAAAGTATTAACAACGGCTAATGACCATTGTTATTAGGTTCATGCCGTTGTCGAAGGTGTCAATGATTTTTGCTGGGAAAGTTATCACAATGGCTATTTGTCTCAAACCCGTTGCTATAGTTTTGCTAGGAAATTTATAACAACGGGTAAGTTTTAAGAAACCTTTGTCAAAAGATTTTAACAACGGGTAAAAATCATTGTTATTAGGTTCATGCCGTTGTGGAAGGTGTGAATGATTTTTGGTGGGAAAGTTATCACAACGGTTATTTGTCTCAAATCCGTTGCTATAGTTTTCCCGGGAAATTTATAACAACGAGTAAGTTTAGCGTTTAGGGTTTAGGGTTTAGGGCTTAGGGTTTAGGGTTTAGGGTTTAGGGTTTAGGATTTAGGGTTTTAGGTGGGAAAATTATCACAACGGTTATGTGCTTGAACCGGTTGTTATTAGTTTTAGTGGGAAAGATTTAACAACGGTTATGTGTAGTGAATGTTTTTAAATGTATTAACAACGGTAAAAATCCGTTGTTATTACTGTGTATGCGTTGTTAAAAGTGTTGTTGATTTATGGTTGGAAGGTTATGACAACGGTTATGTGTTTCCACCCCGTTGTAAGTAGTTTTGGTGGGAAAGTGTTTAAGAACGGTTTGTGTATCATAATTGTTGTTATTTATTTTATAAGTGATTTTAAAAAAACTGTATTTGTTCCCCTACAACCAGTGAAAATCCTGCATAAAACAGCAACATCAGCAACTGCATAAACCAGCAACACGCATGATGCGTGTCTATTTTATGATGTTTTACATCTATTTTTACACGCATTTCAGAGCTCATTTATGAGTTTTTGGCTATTATTTCTCCTATTTCGTCTACTTTCATATTTTTATGCATTATAGAAGATTTATCCGGAAATAAGTTGATTTCAAGTCAAAACCGTCTTCAAGTGGATTGCATGGCTAGGGACATGAAGGAACGAAGTCTAGTGCGCATTTCAAAGCCTGAAGATAGCACAAGCAAGAGTGCGTACAGTTTACAAGCTTTAATAAAGCAAAGAGTCGCTTCAAGATATTGCAGCCTGTTTCAAATGGCTATATCTCGAGTTCTAGAGTTGATAATCTGGTGATTCCAATTGGAGGTGAAAGCTTATCCTCTTAGCTTACCAACGCCGCGAGAATTGCTTTATTCTGATGAGCAACGAAGAAATGACATTTGTTTCAAGATCGACGCGCGCTGTAGAATTTGTCAGAATGCATTAAACGTGATTAATAGGTTTTGAGAAGACATGGATAGATTCTTACAAAAGCCAATCACCTCCCTTGTGTTAAGCATTCATTTTTATAATTTTTCATCTAGTTTTTAGCATACATCAAGTCTTAATCAGATTCTTTAGTTTTAGTTTTCTCATTAGTCTATACAAACTTTTTGTTCCCGCGCAATTTTCAATAAGTGAAATCTTTCAGTTATTCTACCTTATTTGTTACGGTAATCCTTGTTCTTGATTTAGTTTATTCATAAAGTTTTATTAGTTTTATACCGGATAGTTAGAATCTCAATCCTTGTTCTTATAAATTACTTTGTTATTGTTATAATCATGATGCTTGTTGTTATCATTGTTAAAAGTTTCTAATTTTATTAGTATCATGAGTAGCTAAACCCTCACATGTTAGGATGTAGGCGAATTATAGCGTAGATGGCGTAATTTAGGGCAACCCGTAATAGTGCTTGGTCGACCGACTGGCTTCTCTGGTCGGTCGACTGAGTAGGTTGGTCGATCGACCGGATTAGCCGGTCGATCGACCGGATTAGCTGATCGGTCGACCAACTTCGTGTATGATCAGACCTGTTTTGCTTCGTTAAGTGCAATATCTTTCAATGAGACCGAGAGGCCATTTGTTAGATGCTTAGTAATTACCCACCCGGGGATCGAGAGATAAGGGAAGGGCATTAGTTAACGTTTTAAGACAGCTAAGTTACTAAGACCGAAGGGTAACTGACTTAGACATTAGGAATCACCTTTCATGTTGACAACAAGTATATGTGTGACCTAGGGACTAATAGCATAGGCCGAAAGGAGCAATTAGTAAACATAGACCGAAAGGATTTATTATTACCCCTTACACGACTGAAATACATGTTTACCTAGACCGTATGCCATCGTAGCTATAGTGACCCGAACATCCTAGCATCTCTTTTTATCATATTTTTTACATCTTAAATTTCAGTTTCGTTGTTGTTTTCTTTATTAGACTTAGTTGAAACCAAAAAAATCAAAACCTCCATTTTGTTACCGTAAGATTTAAAACATAAAACAGTTAATATCTCCCAAACCTCCTTGTGGTTCGAACCTCACTTTCACTATCTATAGTTTAAGTTCGGATTATAAATTTTATCTTTGACACCCACAACGACGGATATCAACGCAGAAAGCAGTAGCAGCAGCATTCAACCCAAAATGATATATATACAACCAAAATTCTTACTTATATTTTGTGCATCAGTTTTACAACCAAATTTCCTACTTACATTTTGTGCATTTCCTAAGCTAGCTAGCTAATCACTTCCCAATTGAAGGTCTGTATGTATGGGCGTGTTTGCCCCACAAGTCCCTTACCTCGTCTATATGGCTCTTGTCGTACACAGGGAGAGCTGGCTCGTTGAATATATATTGCGGATAAAACAAATACATACAAGACATGCGTTGACTTAGAGTAACAATAGCAGCAACATATGAAGATCGCAATATAATAGCAAAGACAGTAGCTCTAAAGAAAAAAAGTAAATTTAACTTCAAAAAATTACTAACCCTTACTGGAAAATCGAGAAATATTCGGTTAATTATCTCATACATGAAACAACAAACGTAGTATCCAGATTGTATGTTGTCCGCCTGCCTAGGGACCTATGGTTTTACATAAAAAACGAAAAGACGAGAAGGCATACAATTACCAATTAGTTTAATTCGTAATCAAAAAGACAGGTGTCATGCACTTAATTAAGGTATTTTATTTACGCACGTAGCCCTGTTACCGTAGTAAATGCAATGCCAGCATCAGAATCTTTCCTGGGTTGATCACCGTTATTAGCTCTTTTCTTCTCAAAACACTTTAAAAAAGAGTCAGAAACTCACATACATATATGTGTCGTAGTGAAAATAATAATAATTGGAACTTAATATTATCACTAGTAGAAAAAACCCCTATTACCACGCCTTAATCGTGGCGGTTCTTTTAGAAACATCATAAAAGGCCTGGAAAATTGGCGGGAGTGAGTTTTTCATATATTAAAAAGTCTATTACGACGGTTTAAATGAAGAACCGACGTAATAGTAGTAGCTATTTATGGTGGTTTCATATAAAAAACGCCACCATAAGCAAATTACGACGGTTGTAAACACAATCGTCGTTAATAACGACGGTAAAAACTAATAATGTCTGACAATACTTTTAATAAAAACCGTCGTCATATGTTTTTAAGACGGTTTTTATTAAAAACCGACATAATTAATTGGAATTGAAATTAGGCAAGTTTACCAAAATCGACATAATTAATTGGAATTGAAATAAGGCAAGTTCAACTTATTACTTCTTCGTACATTTGATTTGGAATAAGGTAAATTACCTTATATCTTTTAAAAACAAAATATAAATACCTTAGAATAACCCTCGAATATCTTCATCTTTCCCGCCCCTCTGCTCAACCCTCAACCTCTGCGCACGCGTTTCCTTCAAGGCAGCATCACCACAGAATCCTCAATTATTAATCACCGTTGTCCCTACTGTGCTATTCGTCAATCCAAAGGATCTTCTATTACGTTTTTCGGTCTCCTTCTACACGGCACTGCAACTACGGTTCTTCGAACAGGTACTTTATTTTGCCCTTATATGATTCAAAATATAGTTGTTCATTCAGTTATACAATTAACAGTTGTTAATCGAGTTTAATTTCTGGTAATTTTATCAAATTGTTTGATTTTACTGTTTTATTTAATTGAATTACTGTTGCGGTTGTTGTTGAATTATAATCCTAATTATATTTCTTCATTCTATTATAAAGTTCTTAATCGAGTTCAATTTCTGATAATTTTATCAAATTGCTTGAATTTACTGTTTTATCGAATTACAGCTTAATATTACTGTTGTTGTTGTTGCCGAATTACAGCTTAATATTACAGTAAGTAAAAAACATCGAATAACTGAAGTTAATATAAATAGTTTTAACAATGAGTTAAACATTTATGTAATCGAGCTCTCTCAATTGGATGACATAAACGATCACAAACGGAAATGATGCAATAGTAGTAGTAGGGCTACTGATGGTAGGACACTAAGTAATAAGTTCCGAGCTTGCTTATTCGAAAACATCGTCACAAATAGCCTCACTTAGTTATTAGCCTTAGAAATGTTTTTTGGGGGAATAGAGTAAATAATTTAAACTGTAGAAAGCTTATATTTTTATATAATCTAAAAACGAGAGTAGCAAAGCTTTACGTGTGTGTCAGTCAACGAAGTGTAGGGGTGTGAACGAGTGTGAATGAAAGGAGTACATGGGTGTGAATGAAAGGAGTATCTGTTTACTACTGCTCTGCCAGCAACCTAGCACCACGCTGTTTACTACTGCTCTGCCAGTTACAGCAAAGCGCTGTCCCAAAATCCCTGCACTACAAACGCATCTGTTTGCTGCACCAGACCAGACCTGCTACAATGAAACAGTCCAGCAGTATTCAGTAGCACTTTCCTCCTTGGAGGCCTCCACTTATACTAAGCCTACTATTACTGCTAATAATAATAATAATAATAATAATAATAATAATAATAATAATAATAATAATTATAATAATAATAGTAATAGTAATATTTCGAGTATTAAAAAGGAAAATAATGTACTGAATCCGCTGATATTTCGTTCAGTCCAAAATTATCAAACTCAAATAATACCATCATTAGGTCAATTTGAGGTAGCATTTAGCAAGCCAATAAGCCAAACAAGACGCGACGATGTGTCGGGTGTGGTGGAGTCATGGGTGAAGAGAAGGGACAAGAGTAGTGTTGTGGTAGTAGGAGAGTGTTTGGAAAGTTGTGAAGATGTTGTTAGAGGTGTTAAAGAAAAAGTTGAGAGAGGAGATGTTCCAGTAGAGTTAATATTATGGCTTATGGGTGTTGCTACTTTTAGCACTTATATTAAGTGTAAATCAGGAAACCTTCTTTGGAAAATCTTTTGGATCTTCATCCGCTCACTATTCCCGCTGCTACCTTGGACCTCACTCTCAAACTTGTTAGGTAATCATCATTTTCATTATCCATTTATTCCTGCAGCAAACCCAGCCTTCACGCTGCAAAGACCTATCACAAAAACAATGTTCCAGTAGCAGTCAGGAAGCTCTGTACACTTCCTGAACTTCAGAAATACCAACGCTCACTCAACGAACCTTGTGCTCATTTACGCACCTTATCCAGTAGCATTCATACTACTACCCTGCTCTGCCAGCCAGCCCAGGTGCACTCAGACTGAGCCAACTGCCTAAACGCAGTTCCGAATTTACCCCAACACCAAGAACAGTACCAGCTTCATCTTGTTTAGTCCCAATTTTAGAAGCCTTCATAGCACCGTCCTTAGGAACATCTGTAATCAGATTAGTTGCAGGTTTCCAAGCTTTCGCAACAAGTTTGTTAGCTTTGCCTACTTCCTTTCTTCCTCCTTGCTTTTTATTAGCAATGACCCCATCTCTTCTTGCGATAGATTTTGGTGGAAGGCTGTGTAAAACCCCTCGCGGCAGCGGAAAAGTAAACATACAAAACATGCCAAAAACGCGCGGAATTTAAAACTTTTGACATCATAAGAAAAACATGCGAGGTGCTTTAACAATACTAAACAGGCAGAATTAAAACATAAATAAGTATATAAGTACAATACAAAACAGTCCGGGATAGCATATCCCTACAGGCACAAAATACTGAAATCATAAGTCTAAGGTCTAGCTACACGATAAAGGTAAGTCATCGATGATTGGATCATCGCTCGCTAGCCTCAACATAACCCCCTGCAAACAGCCTCATGTACCTACACACATACAACAGGTGCGCCACAATCAGTGGGGAGTGACTAGAGTGCTCCTAGCCACCTATTGTCAATAACACATAACACATAAGCATACAATATACTCCAGCATATATAAAACATGTGAAGCATACAAATCTTATTATCTCAATCTCATACCATCATGCATTTACTGTGCAAGGCTCTCAACCAACTTCGGAAACTATTTGGAAGAAGAGCGGGTTTCCCTTCCGGTTGCCCGGCAAGGGGGTCTTTCAGTCCAAACCATTTACGAATCTAATTAAAGAGTCATCCAATGCCTTGGATGAACAATACTATAGTCCATACTCTATACTCATCAATATTAACAACTATATCTGACACTGTACCAAAACTAGGCAAGCAGATGAAATTCAACAAGTATAAGATTCAGCGGTCAACTTAAGACATAACCTAAAATACCAAAAAATCAGCAATTATAAAGGTTCAGGGGCGACATCTTAACGCATAACCTAGATACCAATTTCACAATCTCAAGCAAGGACTCAGAGGCCAACTAAAGGCATAGACCTGCTACTCAACAAGACACTAGACTCAGAGGCCAACTTAAGGCATAGACTAGCATCAACAACTGTACTCCGGGCAAGGCATCAACACCCTAGCTACCCCGTCGCACGAATGCTCTACTCGGATACAACACCGCGCCAAGACTCATGATACAACACATGAGTACCCTTGGATACAACACCAAGGCTAGCTACGATCCTAAAGAATTACGGATACAACACCGCGCCAAGACTCATGATATAACACATGAGTACCCTTGGATACAACACCAAGGCTAGCTACGATCCTAAGGACACACGGATACAACACCGCGCCAAGACTCATGATACAACACATGAGTACCCTTGGATACAACACCAAGGCTAGCTACGATCCTAAGGACACACGGATACAACACCGCGCTAAGACTCATGATACAACACATGAGTACCCTTGGATACAACACCAAGGCTAAGACTCAGGATACCACACCTACATACAAAAGCAATGGGTCCAGAGGTGAACTTAACACATATCCCACTGCCACAACCAATCACGTACCGGGTCCAGAGGTGAACTTAATACATATCCCGATACGCCACAACAAAACACGTAATGGGTACAAAGGTGAACTTAACAAATATCCCATCACGCGACAACTAGCTCACGTATTATGCTCAGAGGCCAGCTTAAGGCATACCTTAATACGCATCAATACGACCGCATCCAAAGATAGTAACTAATCTATAGTTCTAAACTCTTATATTTCTAAACAACACTTAATTGACCCTGGGAACTAAGTTGAGGGAGAGTCGGTTTCCCTTTCGGTTGCCCGACCGGGGGGTCTCTTTCCTCTGTCCATTCCCGAACCCAATATAGTACCGCCCGAACGGACCTCAAACACACATACAAGTATAAGAGAAAGGCCAATTATGATTAAGTTAAACTTAACCAACTACTATATATTAAAATATCTTGGTCCGATGAGAATTATAAATGGACATTTAAGAACTAACTAATTTTAGAGTAGTCACTAATTACTTTACTAAATCTTACTTAGCAAAAATATATTTTACTAGGTATTTGATTACGTTCTAATTAACTGGTCCAACCGATAAAGGAAATAAACACGATTTAATTTAAATTAAACTTCATATTATATTACTTATATTTTGTACGGGAAAACGATTAGCTAATTAAAATATTTCGACATGCTTCTAATAATAAAATTGTTACCCATTAGTAATACGTAACAATTTCTAACGTATTATATTTAAACGTAAACAAACAAGCAAGCAAGCACGTACGTAAACTAATTAATTGAAGCAGGCTAGCAAACACGTACGTAAAATAATAATAAAATAATAATTATAACAACTAATACTACTTGAGTACGCCTAAACTTAGGTAGAAATAATGAGTAATAATTAATCCTAGAATTTGTAAACAATGGCAGTAGTAAAAGTATACAGTGCGCGTCACAACAATAATGGTTCTTCGGTCATCCACTTCTACTACAGGAGCTTTCATGTCCGCTTCTTATAACTATCTCGAAGGCGCGTTGCCCACTGTTACACTTCTAAAAATGTAAGAACTAACGGAAACACGCTGACCAAAAAAAAGAGGAAATAGGCTGGGTAACATAATATAAGAAGCAGAGAAATCAATCTCGTCCTCTGGTGCAGTTTGGGAATTAAATGATTAGAAGCAGAAACTCAGTTACCAACAAGTTTCTTTAAAGGAAATAAGACTCGTTTGGCTGTAATAGAATCACAAGAGCAACTAGCAAGGTTCTGCGGCAAAGGATTAAATAGGAGCAACAATTATTAACATAGCAGTGGTTATTAGCACAACAGCGAAAGTGCAGAAAATAGGAGTAATTGCATCCAGTAGCACATGACGGCAACAACAACACGAGATTACAACAAAACGCAACATAAGAACATATATGAGATGAATAAGTGACGGATACTAATTACCCACTACTTATTAAACATAATATTCAAATCAATTTCACACAAAAAACAAGAAATCACATGTCCACTTAATTTAAGACAAATGCCGAGTTTCTCATTATCGTCACCTCTTAAAGCTTAATCTTCACTTGAATCTTCTTTTAAGCAAGAGTCCACTACCGGGTCTTCGAAATTCTCACCTCAAAACAACATAAAAATAACAATTAAAGACTGTTTTTGAATTAATCTCAAAACAGTCCCAAAATCGAATTGAATAAATTGAAAATCTAAAGAGATGGAAAGAACGGATTCGAGGAGAGGAACGCGTAGGAACAAACCTTGCTTCAAACGGAGGAGAAACGAAGTCGGGATCGGAGTTTTAGTGAAATTGTGAAATGTAACAATGGAGATGAAGGAGTATTCTCATTTTGTTTTTAAGAAGGATTTTGTTCTGATTTGGGTCTTATTTGAGTCGCTTTAGCTAAGTGAGTCCAGATTTAAGTGAATGACTCGGAATTTGATGAAACGAATTGCCAAGTGATTATTTTACAACTTAAACTTATTCAATCTTAAGTCGGAATTTATGGGTTATTTTCATAAAAATATAGTTTACGAATTAAATAAGATGTATTAAATTCCGAAATCACTTTAATTAAATTAAAATAAGCTTTACGAAAATATGGGATGTTACAGGCTATTTTATAGCTTTGCCTACAACCTAATAAACAAGTATATATGTTTTATATTTATATGGTATTACTGATAAACAACCTAATAAACAAATATATATGTTTTATTATGTTTTACTAATTTGATAACATATATGCTTGAATTAATTATAGCATGGACCGAAGTTGGATGTATGGGAAGCGTGATTTTGAGTATCTTCGAAGGCTCGATGAATTTATTACTCACGCTGTTGAACACCAAAGACTACATGGGGATGATGAGCAACTCACGTGCCCATCTAACATATGTAAGAATCGAAAGAAGGTGAATTCCGGAAGTGAAATGCGAGACCATGTGATATTAAAAGGCTTTAAACCTAATTATACCGTGTGGACATGGCACGGAGAGAAAGAGAATGACATTCCTACTTATGGTACTAACGCCGTAAATCATGATAAACAAGTTGATAATAATATGGATTATTTTGAGGGAGTTGGAGATGTTTGTAATAACATTAAGGTTAATGAGTTAGAGGCTGATAATATTGATCAGAGGATGGATGATCTAGAAAAAGATTTTGTTGATTGTCCGGAAATTTTTCAAATGCTGGTTAGTGATTCAAAGAAGCCGTTATATCCGGGGTGCTCCAAATATAACCGTCTATCAGCAGTGTTGAAGTTGTACACCTTAAAAGCTGGGAATGGGTGGAGCGATAAGAGTTTTACTGCTTTATTGGAACTCTTGTCCGATATGTTGCCGCAAGGTAATGAGCTTCCCACTAGTAATTATCCATCTAATAAAGTGTTGTGTCCACTTGCTACGAATTACCAAAAAAATCCATGCATGCCCGAGTGACTGCATTTTGTACCGTAAAGAGTACATTGACTTAGATGCGTGCCCACGATGCAAGAAGTCAAGGTATAAGCTTAGAGATTCAGCTGAAGGTTGCAAAAAAGGGGGGTCCGGCCAAGACCTTATGGTATTTGTCAATAATTCCATGGTTTAAGCGTTTGTTTGCAAATCCGAAGGATGCGGAGTATATGTTATGGCACGACAAAGAGATGAGCAAAGATGGCAAGCTACGGCATGTCGCTAATGCTCCCTAGTGGAGAACAATTGATAGAACCTTCCCAGAGTTTGGTAGAGAACCTAGAAATTTAAGATTAGGACTTTGCACCGACGGAATTAATCCCTTTGGAACTCAAAGTACTCAACATAGTAGTTGGCCAATAATGTTGATAATTTACAATCTCCCTCCTTGGCTTACTACAAAAAGCAAATACATTTTATTGACGATGTTAATATCAGGTCCTAAACAACCGGGTAATGACATTGACGTTTATCTAGCGCCACTCATAGAGGATTTGAAAATGTTGTGGGATGTTGGAGTTAAGGTGTTTGATGCAGCGAGCGGTTCAAGTTTTCAAATGCATGCTGTGTTGTACTGCACAATCAATGATTTTCCCGCGTATGGTAACCTCTCAGGTTATAGGTTGAAGACTGATAAGGGATATCCTGTATGTGGTGATGACACTGAGTCTGATTGGTTGGAGCACTCTGGGAAATATGCATACATGGGTCATCGTCGATGTCTTGACCCGGGCCATCCATATCGTAAAAGGAAGAGGGCATTCTATGGTAAGTTTGAGCACCGTTCATCCCCCTTAATTCTAAGTGTGAAAGAGTATCATGCACAGGTTAACAATATCACTACCGAGTTTGGAAAACCGTACAAACCTCCACCAACTGGGGTATATCACACAAAGAAGTCTATCTTTTGGGAACTACCTTATTGGAACATTTGTTTGTTAGGCATTGTATTGATGTAATGCACGTAGAGAAGAACGATTTTGATAGTATTATTGGCACTTTGTTGAATATGCCTAATAAAACCAAAGATGGTGTCAAAGCTAGACATGACATGGTTGCTAGGGGTCGGTTTGAGGTAAATCCAGTTCAGAAGGGGAAGCGTCTCTACTTACCCCCAACTTGCACGACATTGTCAAGGGATGAGAAGAAGATGGTGTGTGAATCCTTAAAGGGATTGAAGGTGCCGTATGGATATTCCTCTAATATAAGTAACCTTGTTTCAATGAAAGATTTGAATTTAGTAGGATTGAAATCTCATGATCGATTGCCATGTTTTATTGACCCAACTACTACCTGTAGCTATTCGATCTGTTTTGCCTAAGCATGTCAAACAAGTGATCACAAAGCTCTGTAAATTCTTTAGTGCAATAAACGCGAAAGAAATTGATCCATATTCTTTGGATGATTTACAAGCCGATGTTGTTGTGATACTTTGTGAGCTTGAAATGTACTTTCCAATTAGTTTTTTTGACATCATGGTTCACTTAATAGTTCACCTGGTGAGGGAGATAAAACTTTGTGGACCGGTATTTCAGAGAAGCATGTGGGCCATGGATCGAGAGATTGGTACTTATAAGAGACGAATGAAGAATCGATATCGTCCCGAAGGAAGTATTATTGCAGCAACAATTGCTTCTGAGACGGTTGGATTCTGCCAAGACTATTTGATGAATGCCCAACCTCTTGGACTTCCTACATCTCGACATGAAGGAAGACTTCAAGGGAAGGGTACTTTGGGAAAAAAGGTCATTACTGTTGATTGTGCTTTATTTGACAAGGCTCATATGTATGTTTTGCAACACATGACGGAGGTTCATCCATATTTAAGTAATCAGTTTGCCATATTGAAAAAACAATATCCAAGTAAACGGGAAGCTTGGTTAATAAGTGAACACAATCGATGTTTTGCACAGTGGTTTAAAGAAAAGATAATGACAGAGTTATCAAACACAGCACATGAGATAAGTGACAATTTGAGATGGTTAGCATACGGACCAAAGTTCAACATCTTATATTATGAAGGATACGATATCAATGGGTTCTGTTTTTACACAAGCCGTCAAGATAAAAAAAAAGTACAATGCAAAACAACAGAGTTACAATTGTTGCATCATCTCTAGGATATGTTGGAAGAGGTAAACAACCAGTGGATATAACCCAATCGTATTATGGGGTAATTTCTAATATATGGGAGCTTGATTATGTAGATTTTTGTGTACCCTTATTTCGAAGTGAATGGGCTGATTGTGATAAAGGCGTAAAGGTTGATGATATGGGATTTATTTTGGTTGATTACAGTGTTATTGGACATAATAATGATCCTTTTATACTAGCTTCTCAAGCGAAACAAGTTTTTTTATATTAAGGATCCTTTGGAAGATAAGCTTTCAATTGTCCGTTATGGTAAAAGGCGTATTCTCGGGGTGGATGGTGTTGTTGATGAAGAAGAGTTCGACCACGTTGATGAACCCTCACATATTACTTCAAGTTTTCAAAATGTACAAGTAATACGTGATGAAACTTATCTTCGTGAAGATCACCGTGAGGGAATATGGTTTGATATCCCGAAATAGTTTTATCTTAAGTAAGGGCATTTCATTCAAATGAGATTATGTTGTTTATTTTACTTGGTATTATTTAAGATGCACATGTATTGCTTTCACTTGTCATTTATTATATATTTTTTTTGGTTGAAAGGTAAGTATTGTATTGAATCAAACAAAATTGTTTAATTACAAGTATTGCAGATAGTATGTTCCTTCCTAATACATAGTAAGTTCCTTCCTCATAACTGATCCAACCTGTTCTGGTCTTATCAGAGTATTCTCCATACGACTTCTATTACGCGTTGTTGCCATAGCATGTATATCATAGCATTCAGTATGCTATTCAAAATCGATCTCTTCATTTCGAACCCTTTAACCTCAGTCTCCATTGAATTGGAAGACTCTTGTTGGACAGATTTTTCTCTTTTAGAAGTCGCTCTTTCTTTCCCGGGCAGGTGGTGATCCGCATCTCTTTTATCTACAGCCAAAACGCATCTGCTCGTCATCTCTGCATCTCTTAACGGACACACCAGAACTGTCCCCTGCAATCCACTATTCTGCCGCAAATATTCTGCACAATCCCAGCCACATATCCGCTGATGCAACCAGTCCCTACACACTGATATCATACACCTGCACTAGAACTGTCCCTACAACCAGCCCATACCATACAACCAGCCCATACCATACACCTGCACCACCAGACCCCAACCTACCTACCTCACCCACATCATAACCTGCCTCCTTGTAATCCTTGGGCTGGACCAGCAGGGCCAGTAGTGGCGGCTCCACCGCCCCAGCATGCTTCTCCAAGCCACATATCCGCTGATTGCATCCTTGAACATTTCAACTGAACATGGCTTTGGAATATTTAGGCACTATATTTTTGTTATATGTTCTTAACAATTTTGCATTTATTTCAGGTCCCCGACATGAGTGAAAATGAGGTCGATAATTCTCGTCCAAAGCAAAACACTAGAGGTGTGACAACTGGGAAGAACTTAAAAGAAGAAAAAGAACAACATCATGAAAAGTTGCATATTGAATTTAATGAGTTTGGCCAACCAGTGGGAGAGTACAAGGCAAAATTTGTCAGTGACATTGGAGTTTTAGTCCAAAATATCAAGATCACATATAGTGATTGGAGAAAGGTACCAGAGGGCGAAAAAGAAACCATTTGGAAAGAAACAAAGGTATAAAGAGCAAATTTGACAACTTAAATGTTTATTTCTTCTTTAACTTGGTTTTGTATTGCATAAAATATCATTTGTATATTGTTTGTTTTTCTTCTGCAGTTTACGTGGAATATTGTAGATGATAGGAATAAAAATGATGTTCTACATATTTTGTCAAGGGCATTTAGGGAATTCAGGAGTACTTTAACACGCACTTACATTACCAAGACCATGAAACTTCCGGATGGAAAAGTAACAGGCGATACTCCTATTGGTAAATAGGTCAAATCAAGGCACATGACTGGGAAGAATTTAAAAAGCAACGCATGGATAAGAGCTTCTTGGTGAGTATGCTTCCTCATTATTGCATAAATTAACATGTCAGTTGCGTTATGGTGAAACTCTGTCTATATGTCACCAAATTGTAGGAAAAAAGTGCAAAGGCTCAAGCTTCCCAGAGAAATAACAAGCATCCACATTTTTTTGGAAGAGCCGGATATGCTGTTAAGAGAGAAAAATGGTTTAAAGAAGAACTTGCGGAAGAACTTGCGCAAAAGAAATTGGATCACGATGATGCTGACCCCGATCTTGTCAAACAAGTGATTACTTCAGTAGCTCAACGCATGAATAATCGGGCCTTTTTATGGATTAAAGCCCATACCCCATCATCTAATGTTCCTTTACCTGAAACAGAGAACGTGATAGCACATTACTACGTACTGTTCTGTGGTTGCTTTCGCTGTTGGAAAGAGGGTAGAACAGTAGCGGTACTGGAAAGTCATATGCAGGACTTGTGTAATCTTTTATTGTAATTCTAATACTACATTTAAATTTGTGTTTCATAGTACTAATAACCTTACATCTAATTTATTAGAAAATATGGAAGGAAAAGGAGTAAACAGGCGATTTTGTTCCGACCAGACTCAAGGATGCACTAATCAAAGCATTAGGAAATCCGGAACACAATGGGAGAACTAGAGGAGTTGGTGGTTTTGTAGGCCTCCAAAAATATTTTGGAAAGCCAGCAAGCCGAAGGACTATTAAAAAGACATATTCCGAAGATGAAATTGAAATGCTTATAAAGCAGGTGAAGTCGGAAGCAAAGGAAGATTTGATGGAGGAGGTGAATCTAATGATGGAGAAGAAATGGGCAGAAATGATGGCGAGAAGCTCTAATGTAGATGTTTGTACTAAGGATCCATCGCCGCGTCGAAGAGATCAAAGCAGTTGGCATTCTACTCATCAAATTGACCCTTTTGTTGAACTAAAGGTAATATCACCACCATATATATTTAATTATGTTGTCATTGTACTCATCGTTGTAAGCTACAATGACCTTTAAACATGAAGTAATATATAGGAATCTGTTCGTTGTCGGCTAGCTGTATATTTGAACAAAGAATTCACCGTTGTTCTGAGGGAATGATATTTCCATGGGCGGAAGGTAAAATGGTACACAACAAACCATTAAACATGGAGAATGCTCATGTTTCCATCGACAATGTCATACGTGGTGATGTACCACTTCCGTTGCCATGGATTGGATTCACAATGGTTTCTGATGCACAAGGTAGCTTTGCCCAATGGCCCAAATCCTTGATTTTATTAGAAGAAAACGAGGTAATTACAGAAAAATCTTTAGAATTTATCTACGTTCTAGCGTAATTGTTGTTGTGGTTTACTGCCCCTGCGGTATTTTTGTTACTACTGTCATTGTTGTTGTTACTACTGTCATTGTTGTTGTTGTTGTTTACTGATGTTACTACTGTGATTGATGTTGTTGTTTACTGCTGTTACTACTTTCATGTGCTGTACCAGTTGGCTGCTGTAATCACAATTACAGAACAAGAATTGGCTATTACTACTGTTACTACTGTCATAAGCTATTAAGCCTTACAACTCAAAAACAGACATACAACAATTACATCAAAATCTCAATCCATGCCTTGTCCTTCTCTATGAGCTTGCCTTCTTAGGTGTTGAATCCATTTGCCATCTCTCTCTGTAAGTTTCCCTTTAAGCTTGTAGTTAATCATTATCAGTATGTCTTGCTTAATGAGTTGAGTACATTTTGACGGCGTTGCTAGAATTCCTTCCAATCTACTGGTATTCCTTTGTTGCCATACATGATAGACTATAACATTAATAATACTGTCCATCACCCCTCCTTTGAGTCTTTGAGTACCTCCCTATCGACCTTGCTTGGCAATGGTTTAACATTATCCAATAGAGTATTTAAAACTTCTACTTTATAGATTCATAGTAAGGTAATAAGGTACATCTGGCTGATCTGTAGTCGCAGACGGATGTTTGTTCAAATTGGCCTTCCATTCTATGAACACTACTTGATGATGCTCAAGTGGCCATCATGTACTTGAGCACTCAGTCTTAACGTTTATCGTCCTAGTTGTTTTTTACTACTTGTGATCATGTAAGACCTGTCTGTAAATGAGGATAGGACGCTCGTTTTATGTTTTCACATACCTCTACTTGTCTGCATTCATTACTGATGATTTCCAGAATTTGTGGCTCATTTCAGATTTATGGTCATATCTACGCGACTATGCAAATGAGATGTTATTTAGCTCATTTTAGTCGTAAAACATATATATCCGATTTAGGAGAGACTGATTGATTTTTATTTCATACGGGAGTACATTGACTGTTCTATTTGCGACTCGTATAAGGAGACCCATAATATTTGACGGAATGTTACTGCATAATGTTTCTCCTGAAAATATGATAGAAAACTATATTCTCGAGTGCATGAAAAAAATACTGAAACTGAATAGGAGGAATTTGAAACACGTGCATATATTGTCACAAAATTCAGAGGGGAATTTGGATTAGCATCTGGTAATTACAATTTCAATCGAAATAGAAAATTCAAAAAAAAGCCATTTAAGCTAAATATTTGAAATTGTTTGCAGTGAAAATTTACAAAAAAGAAGAGAATCCCCTGCAATAGAATTTGGATTCTATGAAAATTAGCCCCCCTCCTTTCACTAAACTGATCTACCAGTCTTCTTGTTCTAGACTCTATACGCCTTACTTTGCAACTAATCCACGTTTATCCATCATCTTGATACATCATATTGCTGCGCGCATCCTAGTTGCTGCTCCACCTCCCAGCACAATCCCGTTGCAACGCCTTCATGGCATGGATTATATTCCTATGCACACAAAACGATTAATTGGTGATGTTTCCTGCCTATAAGAACCTATTGTTTTACAAGGTCTGAAGAATTGAAAGCTTGTCAAGCCAAAATGATACTGGTTTTTGCTCTTATTACCTCCAATTTCTTAACCAACTCTCTGGCAGTTGGAGCGGATAGTATGATATGGCGTGCACTAGGACTGACAAACCCTTCTTCAACGACTTGATCGATGAAAGACAGTAGAGAGTTATAGTAGCCATCCACATTAAGCAGACCCACCTGTTCATTACATTGCAGTATTTTGCCATTAATTAGATATGAAATGTGCTACATTACACTTAATTCACAACATTGAACATACAAATTAATGACATAGTTCAGATAATTACCCGCTTGTCATGAAATTCTCACCCATGTCCACTGTTGCAACAGATGAATAACCCTGCTACTGTACTGACATCTGAAAAGGAGATGTTGGGCAGATTCTTCACTCTGGTCACCAAAGCAGCACCTATTATCAGGACATATCATATTCTGAATTTGTGCATTTGTATTTAATCCCTGCTGATGAGACCACCATGCTTAGGTAAAGTCCACTTATTCCAAACAAGATTAGTAGTGAATTTACAACTAGACGACTTCTGCTCTTTTCTGTTCTCATTAGACAACTAGACGAGCCATTTAAACCCCTGATTCGCGGTATTTTACGGCTATGTTCATTGTTGTGTTGTTATTGTAACTACAACTCTACTGTTTCTGCACTACATTTCCCCCCATTCCTGCTTACTGCTGCTGTACTTACTGCACCATGCTATTTACACTGCCTTCTATGCATCTGTCATATACTACGTCTGTACAGTCTGATTGGGGAAGTATAGCTAGCTTTTTGCTTCTGTTTTTCATTCAATGTAATATTTTCTTTGATTTTTTTTGTTATTAAGGTCAATTCTAAGACTCGAAATCCAAAGAGAAAAGACAAATTGAAAGACACGGCCGGGAAGCCCGCTAATAAAGTTCGAAAGCAAGTAAGTACCATTATTTCTTAATTTAATAATAATTATATATATAATATTGTGGATGAGCTCAATTTAACTTGTTTTTTATTATGAATACCAAGTCTGTTGAAAAGGCCTCCGTTAAAGGTAATAATAAGGCTTCATGTGATAAAGAACAAGAAGATGCTAAATCTCTAAGTGTGGAAGAGGTTGAGGAATTAGGTTATTTTTGCCGTTCTTTAGAAGAAAAGTTGTGCTCCTTGTCCAAAAATGCTACAATCGAGATGGTGATAGATGAGTCAGTGTATAATTACAAAGAAGGTAGCTTAAGGAGTTTCTTGACCGTTGTCGAGATAAGGCAGATGTTGAGAAATAAATGGCTAAATTTGGTAATGCTTCAAATTTGGGGAAGGCATGTATGTATTATATGTAAAATCTTATATTATTTAGTTGGCTCGGACTTTTTCTACTTGTTCGTTATGCATCATTTTTCGTTCACTCATTGGATGTTTCCTAATTTAATGGATGCAGCTTTCTATATCAATGTGCTACTGAAAGTGAAGTAGCAAATTTAGTCGGGTACATGTGTGAGACTTTGTGAGTATATGCATAGAGCGAGACAATGTGAAGATTATATTGCACATGTCTGGAAGATTCAAGATGAGAATTTTTTTATCATGGGTGAATTTCATGAGGGGTAATAATATTATTTATTTTGTCTTTTTTTTTAAACTATAGCACATTAATTAGCTACTCACTGTATTATTATCGGCCACCTTTGAACATTCCTGCTATGCATGGTATTTCCTAGCCGTGATAGGAATTCCCAGATAAGTAAAGGCAGGTCACTATTTATATTTTGATATAATAATATGAATTGTTTTTATGTGTAGCAATCATTGGATGTTGCTCGTTACATGCTTGGGGCTAAACACTATTTTTATTTTGGATTCAGACCGAAAAAATTCAAAAGAGATTGGACATAAAAGCAAGACTCAAAAATGCTTGGTCTTACATTGCGCTCAAGGTGGAAGATATAACTTTGCTAGAAAGAATAATAAACTAATCATAAAAGATGACATCCTGGTAAGTAAAATATGAACTCATTTTATATTATAACGACTAACTTTAAATTATTATTATATTATATATGTTACATAATTAATATCATATTTTTTCTATAAATATTAGTGTCCTCAGCAGCCAAAGGAGTACGAGTGTGGCTATTATGTCATGAAATGGATGTATAACATAACTTTTTACTATTCGAGGAGTAAAGAAGAACAATTTGAGAAGGTATATCTTCTTTCCGTTGTTGGTAAGTTTTATTTATCTAGTTGTAGATTTATATTCTTACTAATTGACAAATTTGTTAATTATAGCTTATGGAGGAATCAACCATGTCAACAACCGATATTTATGAGATCAAGGAAGAGTGGGCGACCAAATGTTTAACGAACTTGTAGATTAGTTTATCAACTAGAGCGTGTATGTTTTTCATACAATTCGGATGTATTCTTACTCATAGACTCATAGGGATGCAAGATTGGTGTACGTTTGTTGGAAAAATATTGTTTGGAATACTATTTATGTGGTTACCTTTCTATTTATAGCATATACCATTTGGAATTATCAAATTTTCGTATAATTGTTACGACGTTTTCTTTAAAACCGACGTAATAAGGTTAAATTAATTCGCTTTAATGACGGTTTTTCACAAAACAACCGACGTTGTAATCATTTTTAATGACGGTTTTTGGAAGGAAACCGACATTATGACCACCTTTCTTGGCGGTTCAGTAATTATAACTGTCGTAACAGAAAACATGTTTCCGTAGTAAATTAGCTTTCAAACGCCTACAGCGACGGTTTTTAGAACTTTTAACGACGTTTTAACATCAAAGAATCGACGTTTTAATTATCTTTAGTGGCGGTATTTGTAAATGAAACTGACATGATAAATACCTTTTCCGCCGGTTCTGTAGCCATAATGGCGGTTTTTAGAACTTTTAACGACGGTTTAACACCAAAGAATTGACGTTTTAATTATCTTTAGTGGCGGTTTTTGTAAAGGAAACTGACATAATAAATACCTTTCCTGACGGTTCTGTAGCTATAATGGCGGTTTTTAGAACATTTCACGACGGTTGTAAAATAAACAACCGCCACAATAAGATAGCTAAAACGACGGTTGTAGAAACTTTATACGACGGTTGTAAACTTTATACGACGACGCGATATACGACGCACCCTAAACCTCTCAAAACCGCCACAAAAGGTCATTTATGACCGCCACCGTAGGGGTGTTTTGTACTAGTGTATGTGCCAAATCAGTATTATAAACTTACTTAATAATCAACTCCTTAAATGTCTCGGTTTGTTGTCCATGCATATATAGAGTCCAACCAAAAGACTATATTCTGCTTCGACATGATCACTGCAAGCAGCCAATGGCTCATATATATCGAGAGACATCATCATTATTAAGCACGCACATATATTAAATATAAAAATGCAATTGTGTTTGGAATCATAATATTAATTATATATTACCCTATTTCATTAGAAGGGGCAAACACGAGCTTTTTGTTTTTCGCCAATTCCTGAGCAATATAATCTATCCACTCTCCGTACGTAACCATCTTGATATGCATTGATAAAATATTAGGGCACAGGAATCCGTCATTATTAGATGCAATCTTGTTTTCGGGGATCACAACCTATTTCAAGTACCTACATTACTTCATCCAAACTAATAGGTGTGTGACATCAATTTCTTAAAGGCCAGCCCAAATGGGTAGAAGATCCCATTATATAAGTGTGGAACGTTCCGCCCCTAAAATATCAGCCTCGAGCTAAATCATTAACAATTCTTCGCTCCTTATGCGAGATTCAGCCTCCTCGTAAAGATCATGCATCGTCATCATTCTTACATCTTGCATGTAAGTGCTCCCAGAATACTTTGTATTGGATAGACTCCTAATAGGTTTTTCTTTACTGCTACTTGTCATCACATCCTACATGCGTGGAAAACTAAAATTAAGTACTTATATATTAACTAAACTAATCCAAACGAAACATATCCCACTTGGAGGTTTTAAAAAAAAAATTAAGTAATTAATAAGTAAATACCTCAACAACATGATCATTAAATGAGGTAGTTGTAGGATTATTGTCTTTGGATGAGGCAGTAGTAGGAACGTCTTTCGACCGAGGCTAACCCGTCTGTATATTTTTTCCCTAAAAAACAATGATAAATTTCAGTAATTAGGACACGTTAAAAAAAGAGAAAAGGCTGGATATATATAGATGTATTTTTATAACCTTGTCTACTTTCGGTTGATTCGGAGGCGAACGACGACGAGACCCGAACATGTTACCAATAGGCCATTGGACAAAATTGTGAGCCGCTTCTGAAAGAACTTTAAGTTCGTCACGAACTGGGACGGGCAGTTTAAGGTCTCCACAACCTTTAGAGATTGTTGCTATCTCCATTTTTCTATGATCCGGCAAAAGTGGTTCGCTATGAACGAGGATATTTGCCATTGATTTGGGCTCAGTGTAGAAACTGGTTCCAACAATACGAGCATCCTTGGATATAGGGCTGGTTAGAATATATTCCTTCCTATGGCTAACCTCCATTGGAGGTGATTTGTCGGCCGTCTTCTCATCCTTTGCGTCAGCCATCTTCTCAGCCGTCTTTTCAGCCTCCGTCTTCTCAACATGCACCCCCTTTTTAGACATTTACCTAATAAAATTAACCAATGTCTATCAGTAAGAAATTTTGGGAACCATGGTGTATCCCGAGTAAGGCTGCAATTACCTTATCGGCTTCGGGTATTATAACTTCAGCAGCACTCACAACCTCTTTCCGACTCCCGTTGATCGATACTTCTTCCCCATTCTGTTGCACATTACCCTCTTTCATGACATCCTCCATTATCTTCATTTCTTCGTCGGAAGGCTTGCCTCCAGAATTCATTTTTAGTATCACAGATGCCAACAACTGAACCTGTGTGCAAAAAACTTATTATTTAAGCAATTAATAATAACATGGTAATTTTAAATGATAATATAAAATGGTACCATGTCAGCCTTCCCCTTATTTTTCTTCTTCTTTTTTGGGGTAGTTGCCCCATAGTATTTAGTAACTCCGACATGTAATGGGACGCCCCTCAATCGACCTGGATGCTCGTCTCGGTTGATCGCTCTAGCAAGAATGTCATCACGACCACTCGGGGTGAATTCCCATCCTCAACCATTTTTTTAACAGTCTCCTGTAATATATTAAAAGTAGTCAGAAATGGGATGATCAATGCAATAATATAACACATTTGGAGGCATAGAAACAAAAGCAGAATGAAAAGGGTAGTGTTAAAACCAGAATTAATAAAGAATAAACACACGCGTAAGAATTAATAACCAATAAACACATTCTATATCGTCATAACTTACTATGTTGTGTGACAATTCGTATTTTAAGTACTTTTATTAGTTTCTAACGTTATATGATGTCACTCCCGGTGTTCGCTACATGTTTAATGATCAGTTTTGTTGACCTTAGGATGACAAACTTCGGGACCAAGTTCATTTTAAGGAGGGAAGACTATAATACTCCGTATTTTATTCGTTTTATCTAATATTTTAATTTAATTGTACGTCGACGGGTTTATAGGATAAGTTAAACTTTCGTTAGCGAAACCAAATTTGGTGATCGAGGTGTTTTATGTGCTAGTTTTTGGAGTCGTGTATGCTAATGTGCAACAAGATCATACATGATTTATGTTATTTGGGTCCTTGGATGCGTGAAGAGCTTGACCCATACACGAATGGCATCGACAATTGGGCCTAGGGTTGCGTGCAAGCAATCCCTTTACACGGCCTCCACATCTGAAAATAATAAATTCAGAATCAACTCCTCCTGCCGCCTAATATAAACCTATCCTAAACCTATTTCTAACCTAGACGACACACAAACACAATCACTACACTTCTGCCGCCATTGCTGAGACTGCAAAGGAGGGTTTTCACGGTGGTTTAGGGGGTTCTAGGGTCCGTCGATTGCATCAGAAAGAGGGTAAGCACACCACTGATCTGAATTTCGTGATTTTACTTCTGTTTGTTTCGCATATTTCAAACAAGTTACATGTTTATAATCCGAATTCTTTACGTATTAATAATCTGTAGTATTTGGTGATTATGTTCTGAGTAAAGTAGGGTTCTTTTTGATGGTCTAGGGCCGTCGTGTATGGGTGGTTAGTTGTCGGTGTTGGTCTGATTTCTTTTCCGTCAGAATCAGAGTCATAAAGGTATTCATTCATACTGGTATTCGATGATTTTTATGTCGAAGTTTATTCTGGGTTTTTACGTTTTTTGATGGGTGGTAGTCAGGGTGTGAGAGTGGTGGTCGTCATCGAGGGTCGTGGTGTCTCACGGTGGTGGAGTGGTGGTTAGAGTATAGGTGGTCTGTAGTGATAATTAGAGTGCGTGTGTAGGTTGAGGTTTTGAGTCAACGATAGTGGCTTGTGGTTACGGTGGCTGCGGCTGATACGTGTCTATTTTATGATGTTTTACATCTATTTTTACACGTATTTGGTCGCTCATTTACTATGTTTTAGCCTTTATTTCCCACAAATTGTGTACTTTCGTATTTTTATGCATTTTTTGCAGATTTATGCGGAAAAGAAGCAATTTAGCACCAAATTCGTATCCTCAAGTCTTTTGCTCAATTAAGGAATAAATGGAAAGTCAACTGGAGTCAAAATCAAGTACCAAAAGTCAAACCAAGAGGAAAACCGAAGACTTCCCAGAGGAAGCGGTCGACCGACCACCCAAACGGGTCGGCCGACCAGGCCTGATTTTCATGAAGCCCAATTTCCAAGAAAGGCCGGAAATAAGAGAAGTCCAACAAGAAGCGGTCGACCGACCAGCTAAACGGGTCGGCCGACCAGAACGAAGCCCATGCGAGTCTTTTTCGGAAATAAAGTAGAATTAGAATCTTTAGGAAACTCTTAGTTTTTACCCTATATAAACTAATCTTGTGATTAGGGGTTTGCATCTTTTATCTATCGAACACACCATCTTTTTACTATCTTAAATCTCATCATATATTTTTAGTTTTGCAATCTTTCAATAGTTCCCAAGTATTCAATAAAGTTGATTCCGTTCTACCTTAATTCCAATTGTGGTAATTCTTCTTTGATCTAGTTTCATTATCGTTCTTATTGCTTTTATTACAATTGTTAAGTTAGAATCCCAAGCTTTATTTGAATCTTGCATGCTTAGATTATTTACTATGTTTTTCATGTTTATTCCCAATTTTATATTCGTCTTAACAATTATGAGTAACTAATTTTCATATGTTAGGATGTAGGGAATAATATGCATAGGTAGATAAAATCCGAAAAACCCGACCTGTAGCAGGACCCCGGTCGGCCGACTGGAATAGTCGGTCGGTCGACCGAGGCCGTGGTCGGCCGACTGGAGTAGCCGGTCGGTCGACCACTCGCGTCTGTTTTCTTATTTCGTCTTTTCTTATAAATTATAATATCCTATAATGAGACCAATAGGAGACTTGTAGGATGTTAGTAATGACCTACCCAATATTGAAAGATACGGGAAGGGCATTGGTTTACACTTTAAGACGGATAGGTTACTCAAGGCTGAAAGGTATGTAACCTGGGATTTAGGAATCACCCTTATTGTTGACACCCAATAATTGTGAGACCTAGGAACTAATAGCATAGGCCGAAAGGAGCTATTAGGTAGCATAGACCTAAAAAGATATGTTACACTCCCTTACGCGACTACAATACATGTTGACCTTAGGATTTATTTTGCCTTAGCTATTTATTACCCGAACATCCTAGCATCCTCTTTTATTATATTTTATTCTCATCTTTTAATTCTTGTTTTATTTTAATCTTTTCTTTAGATATAGTAATCAACCAATCAACCCCCAAATTTGTTACCTTTAAACATTAACATTAAGACAATAAACATTCCCCACCTCCTTGTGGTTCGACCCTGACTTTCACTATCTAATTGTTTAAGTTAGGAATATAAATTTATCTTTGGTACCCTCAACGACGGGCATCAGCGGCTGTCACCCTCACCTATGGAACCGCTGTGGCTCAGAGGTGAGTCCGGTGATGCGTGGGTAAGGATAATGGTTGCAGCCGGCGTGGAGAGAGACGTTTATCATGCCGGTCAGAAGGTCGGAAGGGGGATTTCTGGGTCTGAGTTTCGCGGTCAGTTTTTGGATGCCGGTTTGTGACGGTGGTGGACGTGATAGGCGGTCACTGACCTCCTCCCTGTAACCACCGTGGCTCAGTGGCGAGCCTGGTGGTCTCAGTGAGGAGGTCAGGGATCGTAGGTGGTGTTAGGGGTTGTGGTTGTTACGGTGGTCAGGCGTGGCTGGGGGTGTGTATTAGCTACTGTTCACGTGTTTTTTGGGCTGTAATTCACGTTTGTTGTTCATTCTTCAAGTTGATATTGTTACTATTAATATTATTATAAGGTATTATTATGCCTTGTTTTATTTAGCACATGACAATTTAATGGGTTAAGTTATTTTATTAATGTTATGGTTTTATAAATATAAAATAATGGTGTTATTGATATTATAAGTAATACTACCTAGGGCTGAGCAAAACCGGATATCCGATCCGGTTTTGGAATCCGGTTCGGATATCCGAATTTAAAAATTTCAACTTTCATTATCCACATCCGATCCGAATTTATTGGATATCCGAAAATCCGGAATCCGAAAATTTGGATATCCAGTTTTCAAAATCCGGATTTAATCCGGTTTTGACTATTTGCATTTTTCAGCGATAATTAGGATCGATTAATAAGTTGGTGTCGTATTTAGATTTAGATCAACTAGTAAGAAGTTATTGAAGTAACATACTCGGCTAGTCGGCTGGGATTATCAAAGGCAATATAATAGATAGACGATAATGCAAAGTATAAGAGAGAAAGTTGTTAAAGCAGGAAGTAATAGATAGTGCAAAACGAAAGAGCGAGATCTCTAGAGAA
This sequence comes from Silene conica, assembly GCA_029255685.2. NCBI lineage: Eukaryota > Viridiplantae > Streptophyta > Magnoliopsida > Caryophyllales > Caryophyllaceae > Silene > Silene conica. Next base: position 31,212,330 of record CM055320.2, read on the forward strand.
AGTTGTTGAAGCACATTAAAAAATTAAATTGGACATACAAAAGGGATGGCAGGCAAATCAAGTTGGTTTTTGTATGAATAAGTTCATTGGGGAAAAGATGTAGTTAATGTAGCAAATAATGTTGTTGTCTTCTTCCATTTGGGAGAAATTAGGGTTTGAGTTTGGTAAGGGTTTGTCAGGGAGAGGGAGGCTGGGAGGGAGTGAGGGAGTTTTAGGGTTTGTGATGATTTATGTTTATTCTTTATTATTTTAAATGTTTTAAATTTTAATGGTTAATGGCCCATTAGGCCATTAGTAATGAATAATGGCCCAGTAGACAGTAGTAAGATACGGTTTATTTCATTTTCATTTTTTTTTCTTTTTTTTTTTATAATTTTTTAAAATCCGGATCGGATTCGGATATCCAGTTTTAAGAAAATCTCGATCCACATCCGGTCCACTTTATTCGGAAAAAATCGGATCGGATATCCAATTAAGTGGAATCCATATATTCGGAATTTTTTTTCGGAATCCGGATCGGATTCGGATAAAAAATCGTATCGGATTTTTTTTGCTCAGCCCTAATACTACCTATATTGGGGCAATTTTTATAATGTTGGTGTTTTTGTATATCACAAATTAGTGGTCTTGTTATGGGTAGTGTTTATCTTTGATAATATGTCTTGAAGTGGGAATTTTAGTAAATTTGTGAAAGTTGACTATTAAGTTATATACTATTTTTGGCAAGTCTATAATTAGTAGGTATGTTAGTGATACGTATTTGGGCATGATTATCTACATTTCTGCAAGGTGTTGTGCATAAGCCAATTGTGTATTTGATCAAGTAGATTGTAGTGTTGATTAAATGAGTAGAATTTAATACAAGTAATAATTATAGGAGCAGAATTCGAAGAGGAACATTACTAGACGTTGTTGATCACTTCAGATTTGCTATTCCAGGTAGGATACACTGGAACTATTTCTGTAATGTGTTATATATGGATGTGAATTAGATGCTATGAATGCAAGTATGATTATTATGAGATTGATGTTCAGTGTTGATTCTTTATTATTGCATTCATAAGCATGGAATTAGCATTGGTTACAGATTGAGATGATGATGAGATAATTTGGGCCTAGGCTAGCTCTGTAGGGCTAGACCTGGTGACCTCAGCTGTTATGCTGGTGTTCGGCGACGGCCGATGATACTCTACCGGGAGGTTCGGTAAGGGTGGGAGTCACGGGTTTGAGATTGAAATTGAGAATGAGATTACGATTGAGACTGAGCTCGAGCATATCATAGCATTGCATATCATTTATGTTGTGTTTTGTTATTGTGTTATCTTACTCAACCGCGAGGTTGACAGTGTATTCGTGAACCTACGATGATCCGGAATGGGGAGTAGATTTTTCAGGGCAAAGACAGACGGACTAGGATCTGGGCTTGGAGAGAGAAACTTGGATCAGACTCACTTAGTTATAGATCACCTAGCTTGTAATAGTTCGTTTGTACTCTTCATATGTTGAGATTTGGTTTTAGACTATGCATGTAACAATTTAGTTTTGACTCTTGGTTAAGTAACTTAAAGTACTGTTTATCTTTCACTATGATTATCTCTTACCCTGGGTTATCCAGGATGGTAACAGTCTTATTTACCCAGGTAGTCCTAGTTCAGGCTCCTACGTAAATGAGGGTGTTACAAAGTGGTATCAGAGCGAACGATCCTCAAGCCTAAACCAAAATGAAATAATGAACATAGGAGTGTCTAAATAAAATGAGCCCCAGGCTAGTAACTGTTAGGAGCCCCAAAGGAGTTGGGATGAGTTAGGGTCCCCCTCAAACCAAGCCACTGGCCCTTTCAGTCTAACCTGGTTACCCTTGAGAGTTGAAGACTATGGGTAGTTTTGCAATAAAGGAAGAGACCCTATATTTATACGTATTTTTTACTAACGTTTCAGCAGCAAATGATTGGGGTAAGGTATGATGTGAAATGCATTGGCAATACATGATGTGAAGCATGATATTTACACTAAGTGATGATGGGCATGTTTATACTGTTGTTTGACATATTGAGAACATGAGTTTATGTCTGAGTTTTGAATATGAGTGTGATTTGTATGAATATATGCATGCGGTTATATGATCCCTAAGCCTATAGGTAAAGTTATATGAGATCCCAAGTAACAATTAAAGGTATTCTAAGAGTTGCATGCTAGACTACGTATGCTAGGAAAAATCCTAAGATGGGAGGGTATATGACCTAGGATACTCATGTATTTGTTAAACTTGTCTAGCAATATGCCTCCCCGAAGAGACCCCAATGCAGCCAACATTTCACAAGAGGAACTCGATCGCCTACTAGCTATGAATGTTGCTCTCTTAGCTAGGATTGGGGCAAATACTCAATCGGATGCAACCAAAATGAGCAATAATATCTCCAGGCACAACCCCACCAAGTACGATGGGGAGGGAGCACCAAGTCTGCTTGCGGAATGGTGCCGAGAGTTCGAGAGTATTTTCGAACTATTGATTGTCCCAGAATCAATCAAGGTGGACCAGGTTGTGTTCTATCTAAAGGGTACAACTAGGTTATGGTGGAACAACAATAAAGAAGAGATCAAGGCCGCTGCTGCAGAGATTGGGTCAGAATATGTAAGCTGGGAGGGGTTTAAGGGGATTTTATCCTCTAAGTTCGTGCCAGAACATGTGAAAGGGAAGCTGAGAGCCGAGTTCGATTCTTTCAAGATGACTGAGGGAATGACTGTGGAAGCATATCACAGTAAGTTTATGTAGCTGGCAGAGAATATTGCTGACTTGGGCTACACACTAGAGATGTAAGCTGCAAGGTTCGAGAAAGGGCTGACAATTGACATCAAGAAAAGTTTACTGGCAACTAAGCCCACGATTGTGGAAGACATATATGAGAAGGCTGGCCAGGCTCAAAGGATCGCTGATATGATTAAGGAAGAGGAGAAAGCTAAGGGTGACAAGAGGAAAGTAGAATCTGGGGCCGAAGGCTCAGGAAATAAGAAACCGAATATTCAGTACCGTTCCTTCTTGTCAACCGGTACATCAGGAAACAACAACAATCAAGGAGGTAACCGAACCATGTCCGGATCTGGTGGTGGAGTCCCTACATTTTTCAAGTGTGGGAAACCGAGACACAAGAAGATAGAGTGTTGGTCGGGTACTCAGAGTGCTGGGAGCAGTTATCATCGGGGAAATCAAAGTGGAGGATTCAGAACGCCGAATGCGAGTTATACTGGGAATAACCGATCTGGAGGTAATAACTATCAACGGAACTACGGTAATTACAATAACCAGAACCGCTACCAAGGAAATCAGGGTAGTGGCAATGGTAATTTCCAGAAGACCCTGGCAGAGGCTAGTAACCAGAGCGGAGCGGGATCTGTGAACCAGAGCGGTGCTAAGAAAAGTGGGACCATGTTTATGATGGGCAAAGAGGCTGTAGAGGAGGATGCTCATGTTGTTACTGGTACATTTCTAGTACATCACATTCATTCATATCTGCGGAGCATGCTAGGGCTATAGGACTTGATGTATATGATATTATAGCTGATTCTGTAACTATAGCATCTGGAGAGTTCATAGCTTGTAATAGAGTCTATAGCAATGTAATGATCTGAGCAGGAGCTTTGAGTTTTGAGTCGAACTTAATAGAGTTTCCTTTGGGTGGCTTTGAGGTGATACTAGGGATGGATTGGCAGAAAAAGTATAAGGCCTACATCGACTGTTACCAAGAGAAAATTACTCTAAGAGGACCTAAGGGGGTGAGAGTGTCCTACAAGGGATATTCCGTGAAACCTAAACTGAAGTTGATCACCATCAATGCCCTGAAGTCGTGCCTGAAGAGAGGTGATGAGATACTGTTGTGTCATGTGAGAGATTTGACTGCAGAGAAACCCCAAGCCAGTGAGATCGATGTTGTAAGAGATTTCGAAGACGTGTTTCAAGAGGAAATTCCTGGGTTACCGCCAAAGAGGGACTTAGATTTTGGTATTGATCTGAAACCCGGGGCCGAGCCAATTTCTAAAGCACCTTACCGCATGGGACCTAAGGAGTTGGAGGAACTGAGAAAGCAGTTGGATGAGCTAGCAAGCAAGGGGTATGTGAGACCGAGCGTGTCACCTTGGGGAGCACCAATTTTGTTTGTGAAGAAGAAGGATGGAACCATGAGGCTGTGTGTGGACTATATGGAGCTCAATAATGTGACGATAAAAAATAGGTACCCTCTACCTCGAATTGATGATCTTTTTTACCAGTTAATTAAGTGGGGCTGGTGTGTTTTCCTAGATTGATTTGAGGTCAGGGTATCATCAGCTGAGAATCAAAGATGGAGATATCCACAAGACTGCGTTCAGGTCGAGGTATGGACGACATTATGAATTCTCGGTGATGCCATTCGGTTTGACTAATGGACCTGCTGTTTTCATGAATTTGATGAACAAAGTGTTTAGTCCCTTTCTGGACCAGTTTGTGGTGGTATTCATCGATGACATTTTGGTGTATTCGAAGAATAGAGAAGAGCACGCGAAGCATTTGGGTCTAGTGATGCAGACTTTGAGGGATCATCAACTGTATGCCAAGTTGAGTAAGTGCGAATTTTGGCTCGAGAAGGTTGCTTTTCTAGGTCATGTAGTATCTAAGGAAGGTGTATCTGTTGATCCTAGAAAGATTGAGGCCGTTTCGAAGTGGGAGTGACCAAAGAATGTGGCAGATATTCCAAGTTTCTTAGGGCTGGCCAGTTACTATAGGAGATTTGTGAAAGACTTCTCGAAGATAGCCAAGCCTATGACTTCATTGATGCGGAAAGAGAATAGATTTGTGTGGGATGAGTGCTGTGAGAAGGCATTTCTAGACCTGAAGGAGCGTCTAACTACAGCTTCCATCCTTGCGTTGCCAGAAGGTGGTGAGAATTTCGAAGTCTATACAGATGCTTCTACGAAGTGTCTGGGTTGTGTGCTGATGCAGAGTGGGCGAGTGATTGCTTATGCCTCCAGGCAGCTGAAGCCTTATGAAGAGAATTATCCGACGCATGAACTAGAGCTTAGAGTAGTGGTTTTTGCACTTAAGGTGTGGCGACATTACCTCTATGGAGCTACATTTAAGGTGTATTCCGATCATAAGAGTTTGAAGTACATTTACACTCAGAGAGAGCTGAATATGCGTCAGAGGAGGTGGATCGAGCTTATTGGAGATTATGATATGGAGATCCTGTATAAAGAAGGGAAAGCAAATGTTGTGGCTGATGCATTGAGTAGGAAATCTGTTCACGCCCTATGCACAGCAAGATCGAGACTGAGTATGTATCGTGAGTTGGGATAGATCGGTATTGCAGTGATTCAGAAGGGTGAGACTTTGGGGGATTTGACGATTGAGCCTGAGTTATATTCCGAGATTCGAGAGCGCCAGTAGAGTGATCCCAGAATTCAGAAGTGGCGTGAGACAGTGAGCCAAGCTAGTAATGCAGAATCATACTCTAAGTTCGAGATTCATGATGATGATAGTTTGAGGTTCGCTAGGAGATGGTGTGTGCCTGATGATGAGGACTTTAAGAGAAAGATACTGGTAGAAGCTCATTCTACACCTTATTTCGTTCATCCTGGAGGGGATAAGTTGTACAAAGACCTAAAGAAAGCATTTTGGTGGCCAAAGATGAAACATGAGGTAGCTGAGTTTGTTTCTCGGTGCCTAGTGTGTCAGAGAGTGAAAGGAGAACATAAGAGGCCGCAAGGGAAGTTACAACCACTAGATGTACCTGAGTGGAAGTGGGAGAGCATTTCGATGGATTTTATTGTACGATTGCCTAAGACTTCGAAGGGAAATGATATGATATGGGTGATCGTTGATAGACTGACTAAATCAGCCCATTTCATTCCGATGAAGGAGACGTGGAATAAAGCTGAGTTGGCTAAGGCCTACATCAAGCATGTGGTGAAGCTTCATGGTGTACCTAGAGATATTGTTTCTGATCGTGATTCCAGGTTTATCTCTAAGTTTTGGCAAGAGTTGCAGTCATTAATGAGAACTACCTTGAAGATGAGTACAACGTTTCATCTAGCGACAGATGGACAGACGAAGAGAACTATTCAGACACTGGAGGATATGATGAGAGCGTGTGTGCTTGAGTTTGGGGGATCTTGGGAGGACAGACTAGACTTGATAGAATTTTCATACAACAATAACTATCATACTAGCATTGGGATGGCTCCTTTTGAGGCATTGTATGGGAGGAAGTGTAGGAGTCCAGTTTGTTGGGATGATAGAGCTGATGTGGTGACTTTGGGACCTGAGATGATTCAGGAGATGATAGCACATGACCAGGTGATTCGACAGAAGATGGGAGCTGCCCTAGATAGAAAGAAGAGTTATGCCGATCTGAAGAGAAGTGGCATCACTTTTGAGGCGGGAGAGAAGGTTATACTCAAAGTGTCACCTATGAGAGGAGTAATGAGGTTTGGCAAGAGGGGCAAGTTGAGCCAGAAGTTCATTGGGCCATTTGAGATTCTAGAGAGAGTTGGAGAGGTAGCCTATCGATTGGCTCTACCTCCAGCTTTAGCCAGGGTGCATAATGTGTTCCATGTGTCACAGCTGAGAAGATATATCAGTGACCCTTCGCATGTCCTTGATCATGAGGTTATCAAGGTTGATGAGCAGTTGACCTACGAGGAGAGACCCAAGGAGATCATTGACAAGAAGGTGAGGAAAACCAGGAATGGGGAGACCGCACTAGTCAAAGTATTATGGAACAGTCATAATGTCGAGGAGGCTACTTAGGAGACAAAGGTTTCGATGAGGGAGAAGTATCCTGAGCTGTTTACTTAAGGTATGTTACGAGGACGTAACCTTCTTTTTAGGAGGGTAGAATGTGACAATTCGTATTTTAAAGTACTTTTATTAGTTTCTAACGTTATATGGTGTCACTCCCTGTGTTCGCTACATGTTTAATGATCAGTTTTGTCGACCTTGGGATGACGAACTTCGGGACGAAGTTCATTTTAAGGAGGGAAGACTGTAATACTCCGTATTTTATTCGTTTTATCTAATATATTTATATTTAATTGTACGTCGACGGGTTTATAGGATAATTTAAACTTTCGTTAGCGAAACCAAATTTGGTGATCGAGAGGTTTTATGTGCTAGTTTTTGGAGTCGTGTATGCTAATATGCAACGAGATCGTACTTGATTTATGTTATTTGGGTCTTCGGATGCATGAAGAGCTTGACCCATACACGAATGGCATCGACAATTGGGCCTAGGGTTGCGTGCAAGCAAGCCCTTTACACGGCCTCCACATCTGAAAATAAGAATTTTAGAATCAACTCCTCCTGCCGCGTAATATAAACCTATCCTAAACCTATTTCTAACCTAGACGACACGCAAACACAATCACTACACGTCTGCCGCCATTGCTGAGACTGCAAAAGAGGGTGTTCACGGTGGTTTAAGGGGTTCTAGGGTCCGTCGATTGCATCAGAAAGAGGGTAAGCACACCACTGATCTGAATTTCGTGATTTTACTTCTGTTTGTTTCGCATATTTCAAACACGTTAAATGTTTATAATCCGAATTCTTTACGTATTAATAATCTGTGGTATGTGGTGATTATGTTCTGAGTAAAGTAGGGTCGTCTTTGATGGTCTAGGGCCGTCGTGTATGGGTGGTAGTTGTCGGTGTTGGTCTGATTTTTATCCGTCAGAAACAGAGTCATAAAAGTATTCATTCATACTGGTATTCGATGCTTTTTATGTCGAAGTTTATTCTGGGTTTTTACGTTATTGGATGGGTGGTATTCATGGTGTGAGAGTGGCGGTCGTCATCGGGGGTCGTGGTGTCTCACGGTGGTGGTGTGGTGGTTAGAGTATAGGTGGTCTGTAGTGATAATCAGAGTGCGTGTGTGGGTTGAGGTTTTGAGTCAACGATAGTGGCTTGTGGTTACGGTTGCTGCGGCTGTCACCCTCACCTATGGAACCGCCGTGGCTCATAGGTGAATCCGGTAATGCCGTGGGTAAGGGTAATGGTTGCAGCCGGTGTGGAGAGAGGCGTTTATCACGGCGGTCAGAAGGTCAGAAGGGGGATTTATGGGTTTGAGTTTCGCGGTGAGTTTTTGGATGCCGGTTTGTGACGGTGGTGGACGTGATAGGCGGTCACTGACCTCCTCCCTGTAACCACCGTGGCTCAGTGGCGAGCCTGGTGGTGTCAGTGGGGAGGCCAGGGATCATAGGTGGCGTTGGGGGCTGTAGTTGTTACGGTGGTCATGCCTAGCTTTGGGTGTGTATTAGCTACTATTCACGTGTTTTTGGGGCTGTAATTCACGTTTGTTGTTCATTCTTCAAGTTGATATTGTTACTATTAATATTATTATAAGGTATTATTATGCCTTGTTTTATTTAGCACATGACAATTTAATGGGTTAAGTTATTTTATTAATGTTATGGTTTTATAAATCTAAAATAATGGTGTTATTGATATTATAAGTAATACTACCTATATTTGGGCAATTTTAATAATGTTGGTGCTTTTGCATATCATAATTAGTGGCCTTGTTATGGATAGTGTTTATTTTTTATAATATCTCCTGAAGTGGGAATTTTAGTAAATTGGTGAAAGTTGACTATTAAGTTATATACTATTTTTGGCAAGTCTATAATTAGTAGGTTTGTTAGTGATACGTATTTGGGCATGATTATCTACATTTCTGCAAGGTGTTGTGCATGAGCCAATTGTGTATTTGATCAAGTAGATTGGAGTGTTGATTAAATGAGTAGAATTTGATACAAGTAATAATTATAGGAACGGAATTCGAAGAGAAACATTACTAGACGTTGTTGATCACTTCAGATTTGCTATTCCAGATAGGATACACTGGAACTATTTCTGTAATGTGTTATATATGGATGTGAATTGGATGCTATGAATGCAAGTATGATTATTATGAGATTGATGTTCAGTGTTGATTCTTTATTATTGCATTCATAAGCATGGCATGAGCATTGGTTACAGATTGAGAAGATGATGAGATAATTTGGGCCCAGGCTAGCTCTGCAGGGCTAGACCTGGTGACCTCAGCTGTTATGCTGGTGTTCGGCGACAACAGATGATATTATGCTGGGAGGTTCGGTAAGGGTCGGAGTCACGGGTTTGAGATTGAAATTGAGAATGAAATTGAGATTGAGACTGAGCTCGAGCATAGCATAGCATTGCATATCATTTATGTTGTGTTTTGTTATTGTGTTATCCTACTCAACCGCGAGGTTGACAGTGTATTCGTGTTCACCTACGATGATCCGGAATGGGGAGTAGATTTTTCAGGGCAAAGACAGACGGACTAGGATCTGGGCTTGGAGAGAAAAACTTGGATCAGACTCACTTAGTTATAGATCACCTAGCATGTAATAGTTCGTTTGTACTCTTCATATGTTGAGATTTGGTTTTAGACTATGCATGTAACAGTTTAGTTTCGACTGTTGGTTAATTAACTTAAAGTACTATTTATCTTTCACTATGATTATCTCTTATCCTGGGTTATCCAGGATGGTAACAGTCTTATTTACCCTGGATGTCCTAGTTCAGGCTCCTACGTAAATGGGGGTGTTACAGTTGGCCAAGACGTCCTGATCATATTGTTTACAGGTTTTACCCCCTTTAGGCGTGTGCCCTTCTTTATATGTAACATGTCGATCCAAGTCGGTTACTCCCTTTGCCAACTACACATTAACTCAAAACTAATATATGTGTATACATGTGTATCATCAAGTCCAAGTATGATTAAAGAAATGAAATATCTCGATGCTAATACTTACGAGTTGGTCTTCTATCAATCTGTAACCGCCTCGCGAACCATAAAATACGCCCTTCCTGTTTGAAATGTTAGCACGATTTCTTGCGCTAACGGACTTCAAAACATATAAAATCGCAAGTATGTCATAATTACAAAATTACAAAAAACTCATTACTTAAACAAAGGGACTAATTGCAGTAGAATGTAAACATATGACGAGGATCCTTAACTTATACTCGTCACTAGCTCGAAAGTGTGACACTCCGCAATATAACATAGAAATAAACAAGTAATTTGCAGTGGAAATACGATACTTTTAAAACTTTTCGACTTATTTATTAAAACTTAATCGCGGAATATCAAAACAACATGCGGAAGACTAAAACTACTAAGAAGGTATAACTTATACAAGGTAATTAAATAGACGAGGGATAAGGTATCACTCGATGGCAACATAATTTAAATCTAGAATAATCGTAAAGGGGTAACTATCAAATAATCAACAATGCTCACTAGCCACACGTCTTCCGCAATCAGCACCAACCTACATACATGAAACACGTACGCCACAATCAGTGGGGAATACTCGAGGTTCTCCCAACCACTTTGTGTCAGAAAACACGTAAACGGTAATACAACACATCATATACATATGAACATGCATATAATTCAAGAAGCAATCATACATGCATTCCCAAACATAGCTAGCGTGACTAAAACACGAACGATAAGTCAAAACATGTGAAAACAACATGAATTAACATGTGAGGTAAAATCAAGTCGATATATGAAACGATATCAAAATTAGGTAAACATCAAAGTGATCGACTTAGCGGCCAACAACTACGTGGCATGTCCAATCACACAAACAAACAACCAAGAATAGAATGAACGCCGTCAGGGAACATAACTGTAATACTCAGTTTTTTTTACTATATTTATTTTAAACAACTTATTATTATTTTGACGTGTTTGATAATATTTGACTAGTTATATTCGATAATTAAATTATCGAATACGCGTTAATATAATTTAAATGTTATATATTTGACTAGTTTCTATTCGATAATTAAATTATCGAATACGCGTTTTTATAATTTATATGTCATATATTTGACTAGTTTATATTCAATAATTAAATATCGAATACGTGTTTTTATAATTTATATGTTATTAGTGCAGTGTCGGATTTGAGTGTTAGCTAATATATCGTATTTGAAGTACGCATTTGGGCCTCGATTTGTGTTTAACCAAACAGCCCATATCAAACACTACACAATTTTAAGAACACGTTCAACACTTGTGTTCTCTGCCGTCATATAAACCCCTTTCCCCAACCCTAGTTTTGACCTATCGACACACAACTCACTCACAACCTTGTTGCCGCCACATTGGAGTTTACGAAGAAGGGTTTGACACGGTGGGTTAAGGGTCCTATGGTCCGTCCTTTACACCAAGAAGAGGGTAAGTTCACCACAGCCCCTGTTTTCGCAGTTTCCCCTTCTCTTTTGATTCACATATTCTAGTCGCGTTTTACTGTGTTAGTCGTAATTCTTTGTTTAGTAGCAATCTATGATGTTATTAGATGTGTTTTGGACCATAGTGTCACCGTCGTTGACCACCTAGGACCACCAGTAGTGGTTGTTTGTCGCCTGAGTCTAAAGCGGTGTTTGCCGTTTCAGAACAAAGTATTTGTATGTATGGTTTTGGGTATGATTTTGATGAGATCCCTGTGCACGTTCTTTCTGGGTGTTGGGGGTTATTATTGGTGGTAATAGGGAGGTGAGTATGGTGGTGGTCGCGGTGGTTTAGGGTTGTTGTGTCTGCTTTTAGGGTAGGTTTCGTTTGGGTGTCTGTCGCATGAAATCAGAGTTTGTCATGCAGATTTTGTTTTGTAACAGTCACTGTTCACGGTGGTTGCGGTGTTAACGGCCGCTACTGACCTCTCTGGAACCACTGTGGTTCAGAGGCGAGCCTGGTGTTGTCGAAGGTGGGGTCAGTAGAGGTGGTTGGTGCTGAAGGCAATGTTAGATAGGCTGTTCACGGGGTAGTTGGTCTGTGGTTTGGTTGCATTGTTACTGTTCCCGCGTACATAATTCTATTGTGTTCATATTAACATTAATATAATAATAGTAGCTTTAGTAGTGCATGGATAATTAGTAGTGATAATTTACATATTATAGCATGTATTATGTTGTTAGGTTTACAAATATGCCATAAGTGTATGATAATGTATTAATATTATTATTATTATTATATGATATGGTACTTAATAGTTGTGTGTAACATTTCGTTTTTTTTTTGGGTTCTCGTATAAGTGCTACTTGTGATTGTTTCCTGCTTGTTATGTGTTTCTTTATTGTTACGAGATGGCGAACTTCGGGACGAAATTCATTTTAACGAAAGAAGATTGTAATACTTCGTATTTTGTTGTATTTTATTTTAATATCTAATAATAATTTTGACGTGTTGAAAATTGCATGAACGTCTGTATTCGATAATTTAATTATCGAATAAGTGTTTACAGTTTATATGTTGTGTTAAGGGGTCGAGTCTACAAGTTGGTAGTAAAACCGTGTTTAGATGATGACTTTGGGCCTTGGAATGCGTGCAAACCCTAAGGCCCATACTGGACACTTAACACAAAAACACAAACACCAACATACTCACCTTCATGCCGTCATATCTAACACACCACCAAACCCTATTCTAGACCTATCGACACTCAAACAACCTCATAAACACTCTGCCGGCACATCTGAGAACACCAGGGAAGGGTCCACTCGGCCGTTCAAGGGTTCTAGGGCTGCTCGAACTAGCCTGGAAGTAGGTATGTTACACGGTGGTTTCCGTTTTCCCTGTTTTCCTTTCGTTTTGAGTCAGTAATTAAAAATCGTATCAGCATCTATGATTCTGATTCTTTGCATATTATCAATCTGTGATGCTGGTAGTTGTGTTTTGGACCCCAGGGATGTCGTCGTTGACCTTCTAGGACCACTAGTAGTGGTGGTTTTGTCGTCTGTCAGTATGTTTCTGGGTTTTGGTTCAGAACAGAGTATAAAACGCGGGGTTTGTGTGTGGTTTCGAATTTCTTTCTAGGTAAGATGGTTATAGGTGATAAGGTATTTGGTTTAATTGGTAATCAGGGGTTTCTATTGTGGTTCTCGTGGTGGGTTTTAGGGGTACGTATTGTTACGACATTGGGTTTCGATTGGGTGGTTCTCGGCGGTAACAGGGTAATGGTTATGGAGGGTAGGTTTTAAGCGGTTATTGCTAGTTGTTGCTGCGGTGTCGAGGACAACTACTGACCCCCCTTAAACCACCACGGCTCTGAGGCGAGCCTGGTGGTGTCACAGGCGCAGGCAGTGGCTGTGGTTGGTGTCGGGAGCGGTGGTTTAATTAGGGGGCTGTTAGTCCCGTTTCAGGCTTGGAAACACGGGTGCAAGAGCGGGTTTTTCGCTGTTGGTGACCAGTGAGTTTTGTACAGGTTTCGACGATTGTTGGGGTTGAGTGAGGCGTAGAGATGAGTGCTAGTGGGTGCACCATAGCACGGTGGTGGTAACCACCGTGTTGTGGTGGTGGTTCAGGTGTCGATAAGGCGTGGAAGGGGTTGTGAATGGGGGCTGTTAGAGGGCTGGTTGTGTCGTTTTTGGGGGCTGTCTCTTCCGTTCTTTGTCTTTGTCACACGACAATGTTGTGATTGTTGTATATTGGGTTATCATCATTATTATATCTGGATTGTTGTATATTACTATCATTATTGTTGTTAATATTATTATTATTATTTATACCATTATTATTATTAGTGTTGTTAATATTATTAGTATTATTATTATTATTAATGTTGTTAATTAACATTGCTATTAGTTGTTATTAGTAACTATAATGGCTATTTTGATGATTTATATTATGGGTTTTGTATGATATTTTGTTAATCGACTTATTAAGTTAAGTTGGATTAGGTCACGTTTAGTGATACCCGTCGCTGAGGGTACCAAAGATAAGATTTATAAAACCTCAGCTTAGACTAGATAGAGTAAGTCAAGGGTCGAACCACAAGGAGAAAAGGCTAATAATGTTTGTGAATTTAAAGCCTATTCAAAGTAACAAAAAGGGGGTTTTGATTGTTGGTTGAAACTGACGATTAAGATGATAAAATAAACAAAGATGCTAAACAAAGGTGAAAGAGTGATTAGGAACTTCGGTTCCCCATGGCTAGGGTAAGCCAAAATAAGGTAAACAACCAAATAACACAATCCCAAGGAACAAAGAATAAACCTTTAGGTCAATATTCTACCCAATCCTTACGGTCTTAGAGTTCCTAGTAAAGCACTAAATTTTCGTTCATAGGGCAATTCCAAGATTGTGGTTAAACTAATTCTAACAATCCTTCAATCTAGAAGAGTTAGTTCACCAACAATAATGGAGATTGGTATAAAAATCTTAATACCATTAAAACCTAAATGTCACCATGGTTCCCCTAATTCTCAATCAAAGGGATTAGCTATGCATAATTATAAAACTAATACTAACAAATTCAAGGAATAACATGCAAGATAACATAATTGAAAGTAAAGATTCAAGAGGGCAAAACATAAACTTTGAATAACAATAATAACAAAGAACAAGAATTTGAATAACAAGAAGAATTAATTGCATAAACTTACAAATGAACGGAAAGCAAGAATCGGATCTGAAAATTGGAGTTCTTCTCCCTAAGTGTAACACCCCGATTTATTAAGAAGCCTTTAGCAAGACATCCTCAGTAAATTGAGCTGTTACCATCTCGGAATATCCGAGGCAGTGAATAACAAAGTAAATCAAACCAAAGTACTTTATATAAAAACTGGTAAAATTTAAACTTTGGTGTTACAGATACTACATAGCGGAATAAAAGTACAACTGAAAACTAAAAGTAGGTGATCTACATCTAAGTCGGTCAATTCCAAGTGCTCACGCCATCCCATGCTCCCACAACACCATCTTTCCTGTCAAAACTGCTCCCCATTACGGATCATTACAGGTGTCACACGAATACACAGGGTCAACCACGAGGTTGAGTAAAGGAAAATAAATAACATCACTATTATATATATGTTGGGATCAATCATCCCTTCTCCGCACCGATCCAACACCAAATAAACTCCGCACCGATCCAACGCCAAATAAACTCTGCACCGATCCAACGCCAAATAAACTCCGCACCGTATCACAAGACCCAATATTCTCCAAATCGTATTGTGTCACAGAAATACTCAGTCAATTAAATACAATATAACACCATTCATACAATAAGATATAAATAGTTAACATCGGATAATAACATATTACTCATCACCATGTATACAGTATTCCCCTACCTCAAATTGCAGAATGCCAACCGAACAGCTACTAGAAATGTTCCACCTCGAACTCAGTTCCTATAAGTAGTACTTAATATCAAATTATATTCATACAATCACACTACTACTCAATTATTCGATCATGTTCTCATTTACTAATCATGGTCACATATAAATAATTATCACCATACAATATCACAAATTACTTATTACCAACTATATCAATTAGATTACCAAATTATAAAACCATATAACACCATAATAATATTTACAACATAATGGTAATAACTTTCAAACTACCAATTAATTATTACTCAACTCAATAAAATAACATTTTTCCAATTATGAATATCAATATTACTAATAACAATTATTTATATATAATTAACAATGATAAAAATGCTAATAAATATTATTATCATGTAATAACAATAATAATAAATAATAATAGTATCAATAATAACCCTTACAATAATTATAATAATCGTATCAACGTTAACATTATTAACAACAATAACAATACTAATATTATTAATAATAGCAATAATAATACTAATATTAATATTAATAATAATAATAAATAAAATGGTAACACATGATATTATTAGGCCCACAATAGTAATAATAATAATAGTAAAACAAGACACGGCAGTAGTATTTAATATAACGTATTTCGACATCCCGAACCCGCAACCGACAACCCCTAACCAGCCCTTTTACACACCCATAACGACCACCATACCGAGCTAGGATCACCACCCATCCACGGTGGTCGTGACCACTGCACCACCACGCACCTATTGACGCTGAACACAACCCCCGACTCAAGCCTAGCAGCCCTCGACACTAGCCCAAACACCCCCTGCCCGCAATAACCCACTGCAACTTACTATTCTGACATTCCTCTGATTCACGCTGTGACCACCCACATGAAACCCACTCCAAACAACCTTACGCACGACTAAGAACCACCACTAAAACCACCACACGACACCCATGTATACCACCAAGTAACTACCCTAACTTCCATCTACCGTGCACCCATTAAGACTAAAAAAAAACGCAAGCAACATCACACATAAAATTTCTGGAATTAAAACTTCTGTTCTGACCTGTGTGACAACCTGCACGAAACCCCCTAAACTGACTAGACACACCACCCAAAACCACCACGACAACCGCCAACCTCAACTCCAGACTACACACAAACTATTAACTCTAACACCCAGAGCAACCATCAACATAAAAAGGGTCGAATACAATCATACAAACACGTGTTCAGGAAATTTGTTTTGACAACAACGATAACATTCTGACACCGTGATACAAACACTACCCACAACGGTCAATGGTGGTCAACGACGACATCACCGTGGTCTAAACATGACTACCATACATCAGAGAACGTAAATACACAAGAACCAGAACCAAGGCTATACTTATCTGATAGAAAAAAGGAATTGAAAACTGAAACGAAAAATGAAAGCAGAGTTGGAGTTTGCGTGTACCCTTTTTCAGACGCCAAACGAACCACCCAGATCCACCCTAAACCACCATGTGATCCTTCCTCCTTGTGCTCTGATGTGATGGCAATGTGAGTGTATGTGAGAGAGAGGTGTTGTAGGGTTAGGGTTAGGGTTAGGAGAGGGGTTTGTAAGGGGTAGCAGATAGAAATTGTTGTTTATATGATCGGGCTCTTGTGTCGAGTTGGGCTAAGTTGGCCTTGATACAAAGCTCGAGGCCCAGGTAACACCTTTGCACGCATTCCAAGACCGTATAGTACTAGTAGGGCATGACTCGATAACTAAATACCCGTATTCGACACCTCACTCGTAACGTACAAAACACATATCCGTTACTTATTTATTTAAATATTAATAACATATCAAAGTTAAATAATAAATCTTAAAATAAAATATCGTAAAAATACGGGGTATTACAGTCTTCCCTCCTTAAAATGAACTTCGTCCTGAAGTTCGCTATCCCGTAACGATAAGGCAACCCACAACAAGCATAAAACGATCACAAGTAACACTTACACGAGTCTCCAAAAAAAACGAAATGTTACATTCTATCCCCCTTAAGAAACTTTGTCCCCAAAGTTTAACATACAACAGTAAAACATGACATTTAAAGAACCACAATATAACATATAACTGAAGTAATAAGGATTTCCAAGTATAGTCAAACAATCACGACATACCAATTTGCCATGTCATAACAACTAGCCATATCAAGATTTTACAATCATATCCTCCTTAAAACATGGTTACGTCCCCGTAACCCCATAAACATTCTAACACAGTACTCCATCTCACTCATTACTTTATCTCATAAAATCTAACTCCAAGTTACCAAGTATCGCACTCATCGTCGCATCTAAGACCAAAGACAAGGGGTGAGTGAACTGGCGAAGTAAAACCACAATTGAAACTTCCATCTCAATATCGATCTCAAATTCCGAATATAACTCAATAACCAAGGTCACACTGGACCTTAACACAATGGGCACAACGGCCTAATAACTCATAACTTAACGCCAGTAACGATTCTCATCTCAATTCCAATATCAATATTGTCAGTTATCCCATTAAAGGATCTTATCAACACTTAGAGAACAAAACGCTAGGCTACTCACCCACGTGTCAAGGTCAAAGAATGCAACGACTCGATATAACACTGAACTGCAATCTCACTCTCAATACAAAACAGCCAGGGTCTTTGTTAACTCACGAGCAACTCTATCCCCTCAGACTCAATCTCATCAGCTATTTGACATGTCACTATACGTGCCTTTACCAATTCATCGACACGTTTGTATGTACACTTATAATTCCACAACTCATGAAACAAGAACTTGTACACTATACCAGACGAATCTAATACAGAATTATTACGCCTAACACAAAATAATCAATTACCAAAAGTTTACCCATCTCAGATCACAACTCAACCCGTCTCACAAACAAAAGAATTTTCTTAAGAATAAAAAATATTAACTAGCAAAATAGAATAAGAGTTACTAATATTCAACTCGAATAAGCACTCGTAAGAAACTCATATCAATTATCATGAAAACATATAACCTCCACCAATAATAAGAGTATTAGGATCGGCCGAATCGTGTTACGCAGTAAAACAAAGTCAGAGTAGCTACCCTTACATACCCTTACAATGTTAACACAGAGCTAAGGGAGTTACAACGATGTAAACAATCAAGAAGCTCATAGTTCATAATTGACAAATTAAAAGGTTTCATGCTCATAATCATATTATAGAAGCAAAATCATATTTTAGGAAAAGACATAGAGCAAAATTTTAATGTACGTAATTAAACATGGAGCATCGACATGTTTCACAAAATATGCACCAATCATAGATTTACAAGACCGTTTAACATTCTCAGATGTCAATAGGTTAACAAAACCATGTAGGTACATTTCCCGTCCACTCACATTACATTCTTTATCATGAAACTATTAATACATGTGACTTGCAAAATAAAGGGTTACCTAACGCGCAACAAGTAATTATTCGTGCAGGATTTCATCAACACATAGTTACAGAATATATCATATTGCAAACAATCATCATAATTACTAAACAACAAGCTTAAGAATGGTTTAACACATCGAAAATATTTTGAAACATTTGAAACATTGAAATGGTAATTTGTGACAATTTATAAACACTAATCAAAAGGCAATTCTACAAGCTACAGATAGGAATTAAGGCTGCACGGGAACATTCTGATTCTTTTTACTAACATTTTTCTCGTAAATTGTAGTTCATGAATCATGAAAATATAACGATAAAAGTAAACGAATGCACAACACTAAATCACACGCCAAACTAATTAATAAATCAATACATCGTGATCAGATTTTGAACATAGTAATATGCAATTCATTTTATGGTGCAATAGTATACATGACGAAGTCATAGGGCTATTATATCAGGAACTAGACAAAGATGTACCTTTAATATACGAAAGAACAACAACAAGGTTCACGTTGTTCAAAATAACCACCATTAATTATAACAATTAAATTGCTATATAACTTTTACTCATGACCTCGTGCTAATAATCTTACTAGTTAAATTCCATTCTACCACTTGTCAAGACTCTTCTCTGATAAACCTGATTTTAACATCACATAGGAACATCACATAATTATTTTGAGGTCATAACAATAGAAAGTAGGAGCGTCCGTATAATTGAAACTATTTTATATAAAACCCAACGAAATAAGCAAGATTACATTACCATGTAGTAAGGTCCATATTCTTATCATATGACTACTGTTCATGTTACTAAAGCCATAACAGAGTGTCACGTGGTTACATCACATAATCCATAATTGATTGAACTTTTATATAAAACTTATCTAACCCATAATTTCACCAATAAGCATGCTGCAGCACTTATAAAAATCACAATTAAATAATCGCTCAACTATATTGCGAGTTTTAATAGTTTTTAGTAAAATATAATGAATTAACTAATCATAGGAAAAAGAATCAAATGTATATCCTAAGGGAATTATTTATAACAATTTTAAACACTCAGTTGGTCTGAAGAAAACTTTACAGCGATTCGATAGAAAATTGGACAACTTGCAGAAATCACTATTAAATAACGACTCGTTAAGATCTACATGGCTTATCATACATAAAATTTTCATACACATAGAGAGAACACATTTTAAATGGCAGTCCTCACATGCAAGGTAACATTCCAAAAATTTTATCAAAATTTGTGTTCCTCGAAATCACCACACTATCGTATTTAAATATAACCATTATTTTTCCAAAATATGTTGGCATACAAATGAAGCATAGACATCACTTTGTACCATAACAACATGCATTCCTCATTTCACCAATAATTATCATCTAGAACACGATAAGGATCTCGAAACTGAAAGTAGTCTCAACTAAATAACTCGATAGTTATACTTGTGTATATAAATAAATTAGTTTCTACTGTCACATACTCACAACCTATTCAAATACGGAAATATAAACTAGGAGTCACCACAGAGTCACTTATTGATTACTATCTCTATAACAAATTTTAAATGCGTATAAAAGGCATAAAATCTTAAGTACGATATATGCAGCACATAACTATATATATTCATGGCTTAGGGAACTCATTCCGAATATCACTAGACATGGATTACTACAACATCTGAATCTGATCATTCATATCTAAACTCCAACCATTATATTGCATAGCTACGATAGTCATTTACTAACCATATACCATAAGAACATTCCAAACACCAACATATTATGATCACGCTACTCTAACCATTGTTCACAATTACACCTCTATACTCTTAGAATTGCAATTCCATTATCCAGATTGATCCACATTTCATATTACACACATCTTTCCATCCGACATTATTAATCATAACTCAAATATTACTTACCTCATTCTTCTCCTGCAAGAACGTTAGTACAAGATGACTAGGTCACTATAGAATCTACCCCACTCTTCAATTTCTCTCATTGGGTTCACGAGACAGAACCGAAAGGGCCCATGCCTGGTGTGAGGGGGCCCCTAACTTATCCCGTTCCTTTTTTTGGGGCTCCTATCAGTTTCATCTCGGGGTTCATTTTATTTGACTCTTCCTACGTTCATTATTATTCATTTCGTTTAGGCCTGAGAATCGTTCGCTCTGATACCACTTGTAACACCCCGATTTATGAAGGAGCCTTTAGCAAGACATCCTCAGTAAATTGAGCTGTTACCATCTCAGAATATCCGAGGCAGTGAATAACAAAGTAAATCAAACCAAAGTACTTTATATAAAAACTGGTAAAATTTAAACTTTGGTGTTACAGATACTACATAGCGGAATAAAAGTACAACTGAAAACTAAAAGTAGGTGATCTACATCTAAGTCGGTCAATTCCAAGTGCTCACGCCATCCCATGCTCCCACAACACCATCTTTCCTGTCAAAACTGCTCCCCATTACGGATCATTACAGGTGTCACACGAATACACAGGGTCAACCACGAGGTTGAGTAAAGGAAAATAAATAACATCACTATTATATATATGTTGGGATCAATCATCCCTTCTCCGCACCGATCCAACACCAAATAAACTCCGCACCGATCCAACGCCAAATAAACTCTGCACCGATCCAACGCCAAATAAACTCCGCACCGTATCACAAGACCCAATATTCTCCAAATCGTATTGTGTCACAGAAATACTCAGTCAATTAAATACAATATAACACCATTCATACAATAAGATATAAATAGTTAACATCGGATAATAACATATTACTCATCACCATGTATACAGTATTCCCCTACCTCAAATTGCAGAATGCCAACCGAACAGCTACTAGAAATGTTCCACCTCGAACTCAGTTCCTATAAGTAGTACTTAATATCAAATTCTATTCATACAATCACACTACTACTCAATTATTCGATCATGTTCTCATTTACTAATCATGGTCACATATAAATAATTATCACCATACAATATCACAAATTACTTATTACCAACTATATCAATTAGATTACCAAATTATAAAACCATATAACACCATAATAATATTTACAACATAATGGTAATAACATTCAAACTACCAATTAATTATTACGCAACTCAATAAAATACCATTTTTCCAATTATGAATATCAATATTACTAATAACAATTATTTATAAATAATTAACAATGATAAAAATGCTAATAAATATTATTATCATGTAATAACAATAATAATAAATAATAATAGTATCAATAATAACACTTACAATAATTATAATAATCGTATCAACGTTAACATTATTAACAACAATAACAATACTAATATTATTAATAATAGCAATAATAATACTAATATTAATATTAACAATAATAATAAATAAAATGGCAACACATGATATTAGTAGGCCCACAATAGTAATAATAATAATAGTAAAACAAGACACGGAAGTAGTATTTAATATAACGTATTTCGACATCCCGAACCCGCAACCGACAGCCCCTAACCAGCCCTTTTACACACCCATAACGACCACCATACCGAGCTAGGATCACCACCCATCCACGGTGGTCGTGACCACTGCACCACCACGCATCTATTGACGCTGAACACAACCCCCGACTCAAGCCTAGCAGCCCTCGACACTAGCCCAAACACCCCCTGCCGTCAATAAACCACTGCAACTTACTGTTCTGACATTCCTCTGATTCACGCTGTGACCACCCACATGAAACCCACTCCAAACAACCTTACGCACGACTAAGAACCACCACTAAAACCACCACACGACACCCATGTATACCACCAAGTAACTACCCTAACTTCCATCTACCGTGCACCCATTAAGACTAAAAAAAACGCAAGCAACATCACACATAAAATTTTAGGAATTAAAACTTATGTTCTGACCTGTGTGACACCCTGCACGAAACCCCCTAAACTGACTAGACACACCACCCAAAACCACCACGAGCCAACCTCAACTCCAGACTACACACAAACTATTAACTCTAACACCCAGAGCAACCATCAACATAAAAAGGGTCGAATACAATCATACAAACACGTGTTCAGGAACTTTGTTTTGACAACAACGATAACATTCTGACACCGTGATACAAATTCTACCCACGACGGTCAATGGTGGTCAACGACGACATCACCGTGGTCTAAACATGACTACCATACATCAGAGAACGTAAATACACAAGAACCAGAACCAAGGCTATACTTATCTGATTGGAAAAAGGAATTGAAAACTGAAACGAAAACTGAAAGAAGAGTTGGAGTTTATGTGTACCCTTTTTCAGACGCCAAACGAACCACCCAGATCCACCCTAAACCACCATGTGATCCTTCCTCCTTGTGCTCTGATGTGACGGCAGTGTGAGTGTATGTGAGAGAGAGGCGTTGTAAGGTTAGGGTTAGGGTTAGGAGAGGGGTTTGTAAGGGGTAGCAGATAGAAATTGTTGTTTGTATGATCGGGCTCTTGTGTCGAGTTGGGCTAAGTTGGCCTTGATACAAAGCTCGAGGCCCAGGTAACACCTTTGCACGCATTCCAAGACCGTATAGTACTAGTAGGGCATGACTCGATAACTAAATACCCGTATTCGACACCTCACTCGTAACGTACAAAACACTTATCCGTTACTTAGTTATTTAAATATTAATAACGTATCAAAGTTAAATAATAAATATTAAAATAAAATATCGTAAAAATACGGGGTATTACAGTCTTCCCTCCTTAAAATGAACTTCGTCCCGAAGTTCGCTATCCCGTAACGATAAGGCAACCCATAACAAGCATAAAACGATCACAAGTAACACTTACACGAGTCTCCAAAAAAAACGAAATGTTACATTCTATCCCCCTTAAGAAACTTTGTCCCCAAAGTTTAACATACAACAGTAAAACATGACATTTAAAGAACCACAATATAACATATAACTGAAGTAATGAGGATTTCCAAGTATAGTCAAACAATCACGACATACCAATTTGCCATGTCATAACAACTAGCCATATCAAGATTTTACAATCATATCCTCCTTAAAACATGGTTACGTCCCCGTAACCCCATAAACATTCTAACACAGTACTCCATCTCACTCATTACTTTATCTCATAAAATCTAACTCCAAGTAACCAAGTATCGCACTCATCGTCGCATCTAAGACCAAAGACAAGGGGTGAGTGAACTGGCGAAGTAAAACCACAATTGAAACTTCCATCTCAATATCGATCTCAAATTCCGAATATAACTGATCAATAACCAAGGTCACACTGGACCTTAACACAATGGGCACAACGGCCTAATAACTCATAACTTAACGCCAGTAACGATTCTCATCTCAATTCCAATATCAATATTGTCAGTTATCCCATTAAAGGATCTGATCAACACTTAGAGAACAAAGCGCTAGGCTACTCACCCACGTGTCAAGGTCAAAGAATGCAACGACTCGATATAACACTGAGCTGCAATCTCACTCTCAATACAAAACAGCCAGGGTCTTTGTTAACTCACGAGCAACTCTATCCCCTCAGACTCAATCTCATCAGCTATTTGACATGTCATTATACGTGCCTTTACCTATTCATCGACACGTTTGTATGTACACTTACAATTCCACAACTCATGAAACAAGAACTTGTACACTATATCAGACGAATATAATACAGAATTATTACACCTAACACAAAATAATCAATTACCAAAAGTTTACCCATCTCAGATCACAACTCAACCCGTCTCACAAACAAAAGAATTATCTTAAGAATAGAAAATA
This sequence comes from Silene conica, assembly GCA_029255685.2. Taxonomy (NCBI): domain Eukaryota; kingdom Viridiplantae; phylum Streptophyta; class Magnoliopsida; order Caryophyllales; family Caryophyllaceae; genus Silene; species Silene conica. The sequence continues at coordinate 31,236,769 of CM055320.2, forward strand.
TTAACTAGCAAAATAGAATAACAGTTACTAATATTCAACTCGAATAAGCACTCGTAAGAAACTCATATCAATTATCATGAAAACATATAACCTCCACCAATAATAAGAGTATTAGGATCGGCCGAATCGTGTTACGCAGTAAAACAAAGTCAGAGTAGCTACCCTTACATACCCTTACAATGTTAACACAGAGCTAAGGGAGCTACAACGATGTAAACAATCAAGAAGCTCATAGTTCATAATTGACAAATTAAAACGTTTCATGCTCATAATCATATTATAGAAGCAAAATCATATTTTAGGAAAAGACATAGAGCAAAATTTTAATGTACGTAATTAAACATGGAGCATCGACATGTTTCACAAAATTTGCACCAATCATAGACTTACAAGACCGTTTAACATTCTTAGATGTCAATAGGTTAACAAAACCACGTAGGACTAAGACTTAATTAAAAACCTTGCTTGTCCTCAAGCAAACTAAGACTTAATTAAAAAGGAAAACTTCTACTTGGAACTGGGAAAATTTACGGTGTAGAGAATATCGTGTCCTAGATTTTGAGATTTGAGGTTATGATTGAAACAAAGGTTATGGATGACTCTCTTATGGTCCTACAACTGGGAAAATTTACGGTGTAGAGAATATCGTGTCCTAGATTTTGAGATTTGAGGTTATGATTGAATTTTGGTTTAGAGTTTTGGAAGTGCGTTAATCTTGGTCTAGAATCTTTGCTTAGGCTTCTACCTTGAGTGAGAATTATTGATTATTGGTAAACCGATTTTAGTGTGATATAATCTATGTGTATGACCTCGTTTTCGTGGAAATCTCTAGTTAGTGTATGTTGGACGAGAGTTTTGGAGCTCCTTCTTTTTGAGAAGTATCTTGTTATGTGGATAAGTTAGTGGTGAGTGAGGCCATAGAACCTTAGTGAGTCTATAGGTTACTTGAATCGTTCTCTCAAGGATGTACGAGGAATCGTTGTAACGATGTTTAGATTGTGGTTGAGTGGTTAGTACTTCCGTATTCCGTAGAGTTACCACCTTCCATGACCTTTAACCGGGTCGTTTTCATCCCTTTGATCCTTCCTTGTAAGTTTCTGTTAGTTGTACAACTGAGAGCTTGTGATTCTTAGTGCTAAAAGGGATCTGTATGGTTATTCTGTGCTTTATGTGACTGTTTTTGGTATGATTTCCTTCCTGTTGTTTTTAACTTTTGTTATTTTTGCAAATCTTACTTATTTTGAGAATTTGGAAAGGAAAGTTGTTTTCAAAGCCATGCTTTAAAGAATTTGAAACGCTTTTCTATTTGATCGGTCCCTGCGTTGATTTGTTAATAGAGCTTGTTATTGGAGACGTCTGATAACTTGTATTATGCACATCGACGCCTGATTGGTTAGTTTTGAAGAATTCATTGATATTTGCTTTGAACTTGTCTCTAATTTGGAATGTCGGGCTCTTGAATGCGCAACGAGAACCCCAACACTCCTTGAGACTCGTAGCTTCGAAATTGTTTTCGAAACCGGTGAAATAAATTTAAGTTTGAGGTATCAAAGTTTTAGTAAACATTTTTGATGATAGCGTTGTCTTTCAGAATTTACTAATTTCTGCTTTCAAGTTTCGAGGACGAAACTTTTTAAAAGGTGGGGTGATTGTAACATCCCAATATTTCGGGACTTGGAAGTTTAAAGATTTTAAGTTCAGTTTTGAGAATAATTTATATTTCGTAATTTCGTAATTTCATTTAAATAACTGATTAATTTATGTGGAAATATTTAAAAGAGTTTTAAATAAGATTTCATTTAATTGCGTAAATTATATCTTAGCAATTTAATTTTATGATCCGGAAAATATTTATCTCGTTACAAGTTATTGTAACTTAAGTTGGTTTTCTTAGCTTAGATCGTCTTAACACTTGTCTTATTGGCCTAACTTGTTAATGGACCCTTTTTCCCTCATCTTTCCTCACAAAACCCTAACTCCAACATCTTCTACCTCTCTTTTATTTCATTTTCAGATTTGTACAAAAATGTCAAACACTATTTTATATCTCATTCTCCTTCAATCTTAAAACTTGCATAAAACCTTCGTTTCTTATCCGATGGAGACGATTTTCGCGGCTACGGATTCCTATTCTCGAGCCCGTCGTTCTAAGATAAGAAATTCTTGACTTTAAAGGGACTCTAAATTCTGGATTTTTCCCCCTTCTTAGTTTCATTTTTGCTAATCTCGTTTTTTGATTGTAGGATGAAGTTTTGAAGACCTTATGTTGATACTTGGGTTATTTATGGAGGATTCTTGACTTAAAGAGGTGACCGTGATGAGGAAACTCGACTTTTGCCTTAAATTAACTTGACATGAGTTTTAGTGGTTGTTTATGGTGATTTGATGATGTTTATAACATGAATTAGTTATGCGTAGAATGTTTGTTGAAATTCACTTGTTAATATTTAATGAATATGCATAATCTGAAATTTGGGTTTATGTTGATGAGATTTGGTGGTGTTACTTTTAATTGTGGAATTAGTGAGGTAAGAATGTTGGTAACTACTTGTTTATGTTTGTATAGCATTTTCAGAACTTATAGGGTTACAAATGGTTAAGATTATGAACCTTGTTGATGAACATTGAGTATCCGTCACAATTTCTGAGTTGTGCTTCTTTGAGTGTCTAATTGCTTGTGTAAATTCATGATTTTGTGCTTGCGATTAAGTGAATGTGCTTAGTATTGATAAGTGAGAATCACACTTGGGATTGTTTGGAATTATGTGCTTCTAGAGTAGTATAATCGTGCTCAAAATCGTTGCTTCGAAGTGCTAGACGAAGTATAGAAAGAATGGTAGAATTGCAGGAAAGTCGTGCAGGAACTTAGGGTTGCGTGGGGTTGCGCAGGCTGCGCTTGTGGCCGTTGTAGGTGCTGTTTGTTATTTATTCGTAGGCTGTTTTGGGTAATTATTACCCATTAGTTTTAGCATGTTTTAAGTGAGGTTCTATGGTATGTAAACTTAGTTTAAAATGTATATTTTAGCTAGGTGAGATTTAGTAAGTGACTAGCTACTTGTCTTAAGTTGATTAATCCTCAAAATACTTTATTGTATAGTTGTCGGATTAAGTTAATTAACTTGTAGCATTTATTACACTTATTAGATATGAGTCTTCAGCGGTCAATATACTTAATTTAAATGGGTTAATGTTCATATGCTTGTAGTGTATATTGGGTCATAGTATGGATGTGGTACGTATTGGAATATGTCTGAGTCGGGACCTCTAGAGTACAATACATATCTTTGTTTGTTAGCGTATCGAACTATGTGTGAGTCGGGACCTCTAGTTGGATACGTGGGTGTATGTTCGCGTGTCGGACCATGTCTGTGTCGTGACCTCTGAGCCGGTAGGTGTATGGATGATGCATTGGGATATGTCTGAGTCGAGACCTCTATTCCTTTGTGAGTTTGGATGACTGTGGTGGATCATGTCTGAGTCGGGACCTCTGATTACTACGAAGAGTATTAGTTGATGTCTGAGTCGGGACCTCTAAAACAATACTAGCTGATTGTGTTTATTCATACCTGAGTCGGGGTCTATGAATGGATGTTTTTTACTATTCGTGTCTAAGTCACGTGAGTCAGGGTTTGGCTTAGATATTGCTGATTGTTATGTTTAATCTGCCTGGGTCGGGGTTTGATTAGATATTGCTGATGAATGGATTGTGTCTAACTTGCCTAAGTTGGGGTACAGTGTTAGATACTGCTGAACATGTGTTTTAGTTAGACATGAGTTGTGGTTTATGAGCTAAACACTACGAATTAGTTTATATAAGATGACGACATAATGTTGTGCTTCTCATAATGATGTTTATGTGGGAGCATGTTGATATGTATTTTATGTTAAACGATTATGTGTTATTGATAATAAGTGGCCGAGAGAACCTCTATTCACTCCCTACTGACTGTGGCGTACATGTTTCATGTATGTAGGTCGGTGTTGCGTTGTATCGAGGATCCGTTGAGGCTAGCGAGCGATGATCCTTCATCGAATTGACATTCACATATCCAGTAGCTAGACCATGTTTTTGACATACAGTTTTGGTGCCTGTAGAGATATGGTATCTCGGGTTGTGCTTTGTAACGAAGTTTATACTTAATACTTATCTATGTTTTCATTTCTTCCGCAGTTCAGTTATAGTATTATGCCTCGCATGTTAATTTAAATAAGTTAAAAGTTTTATTCCACACAAATTTCATGTATACTGTGTGTTTTATTTTTCGCTGCCGCGAGGGGTTTTACATTGATCCCCACATTCTATTTGATCATCTTATCATTCAATAACTGAAGGAGTAATCGATAATTTACAATAATTTGTAATCCCTCGGTCTTTGACCAACTTGCACGTTATATCGTTTTATTCTTATGATCTTAGTTTTAGAGTTACTCAGCAGAAGATAGTATATATAAACTGGGGTAAACTGGTTATGCAGACAAACTTTAATATTGATATTGATCTTTGTTTGAATAACAGAGTTTGACATTTCCAGAATTAAACTTTTATTGAAGATAATAAGTTGACATACAAGTTTAGAACATCTTATATGAACTATTGTACTGAAAATAAATGATACATTTGATGCTAAATATTAAATTATAAAACCGAATACTTGATCAATTAGTACCACCGAAAATTTTCTTCAACTTCTTCACTTGTTTAGCATCCAACAAAGTAATCTTTTCGATCACATTCGTGGGCAAATCATTTCCAAATAGAGAAGTGGTAGTAATTTGGAAACCAGGATTAGGACTGTTTAGGCTTACAAATGCAAGAGCTGGTTTTTTACCGACATTTAATTGAAAATGCAACATACTTTGTGGGAATATCATTATGTCACCCTTATTTAACTTCTTATAGTACGCAACATTGTTTTCATCAATAAACCCGGAAATAATTGGGCCATCAATTACTAAAATGAGTTCTGATACGCGATGACTGTGGATCGGAACTACTCCACCCACACCTATGTCGAGCCGGGTCATAGACAGACCCAGCCCGTTTAAAGCTGGGAATGATGTGTCGACTGCAAATGTTGCACCGAGTTTGAAGATGTTATTTGTGTCTCCCTTAACGCTTAAGCCCGAGTAAACAAAGTCGTCAACAGTTAAATTAGCCGGATTCTTACATGAAAATCCAGCAGGTCCCTTGGGGAATAGGTAGTCGGCTACGCAGAAGTCGACGACGGAAGTGGCAGTTGATAAGGTAAAAAGGACTAGGACTGACAATAAGAACACAACTTTCGTAATTGCCATATTTTTGATCTTAAAGAGCTATAGAGCATTCAATGTTTTATAGTATTTGTGTTTGATGTTTGTAATTGTGTTTTGCTCCGATTTGTGTTAATCTTGCGGTCACCATATATATAGAATTATGTACGTTAAAATGGGATGGACTTGAACGATAGGAAAGTGGGTGGGAAATTACGTGAACAATATTTTTTAAGCACAACTAAGCCTCAACTGCATTATTAAGATCATATCCAGCATCAGAGCGTTTACTATAACAATTGTTCGCATTTTTTTAGCTAAGAGTGTAAGACTATTAAATTATTGAATCTTAAACGAGACTGAGGAAACGGTAACCCCAACACTGGAAACCAATCAATTCGTACTAATGATGTATCCAAGTTTGTTCTAAGCATCTCGAATGGCTAGCGCCAAGGCAATGCTCTTTTTAAAAATTTGATTCACAATGTTACTAATATCATTCTCGATTGTAGCGAATGATTAATGGACTCCCGACTTTTGCTGGGAAATTGGAACCGCTAAATATTACCTTTTAGTCAAATTAGCGGTGTTTTGGTTAGAGGCTTAGACCTGTATCTAGGACTTATTGGACGCGTGCGGAAAATTAACGAAATTACAAAAAATTGCGGAATCATGTTTATATAATGAAAATTGGTTCTAACAATATAGTTTATGGTGTGATTGGACAAAAAAATTAAAACAAAATGGTAAAAAAAACATTTTACATAAATTGTTTAGTAGAAGTATTGAACCATTGATCTTAGATTCTTAGGCAAGGAAAACCTTCCCCGACCACTACTAGACCAACATAGTTAATATCTTATCTTTATTAATACAAGAATATTTCGTACAATTTCGTGCGTCCACATCATCACATCCATTTCTTTTAAATAAATATAGGACCCAACACAAAAAAATGTGTAATTAATTTATTAAAAACCAACTTTGATTAAAGAATTTCATCGAATAATCAATACAAAATTTCAATGAACCACCATCCCTAGTTCCATTTATGTTGCACAAATAATACATTATAAAAATACAGAATTTTTCTAATAGTCCACATAGTCTATCAATAATAAAAAGATGAACAAAAATCATTATTAGACAAAGAAAATATAAATGATAAAACAATGGTAAAACAAATAACGTTATTATATTAGTTTACAAGTTTTTAACTCTTAACATTTTGACCATCCTAATAGCAAATTTTGGAGATATTATTAAATTTCAATAATTTTTTTGAATAAGAAATTGTTTTCAACAAAAAATGTGAATAAATACTACAGTTTTAATTTTCAATTTTAAAAATAAGATTTACAAAAAGTTAACAAAATAAATGAACTATAAAACTCTATTAAGTAGATCTTAGAGCATAACTTTAAAATAATATTCTAAAAAATTCGTTCTAAATATTGAGTTTATCCGTTGGAAAAAGTACATCCAACAATTTTATTATCATGCACGTAGTTAAAACACGTGTAAAGTTCAAAACCTTACAATTTTTTCACGTGTTTTAAACTATTATCATCATAAAAAGAATTAGAGCATAAATATACATGTATTTTGGTTTAACATTTTAAAATATTAATCATTATATCGATGTTATTAAACTATACCCGTGCAATTTTGCACGGGTTAAAAACTAGTGTCTATTAATTACACAAAATTGTTTTTTTTTAAGAAATGGTACATCCCCTGCACCCCCTCCATATACGCATATGGTTTTGGTTATGGGTATTCAAGAAAAGGTAAGGGAATCAAAGTTACTCATTACATTTGCTAGTGTTTGTTTGAGATTAACAAAGGGAATGAAATATCTCCAAGTCCTTACCCCTCACCCTAGAGTTGATCAAATGGCCCAGGCCCTAAGAGCCCTACTCTGCCCGAACCTCTTTTTCCCGAGCTTGGGCTAAACTCTTGGCCCCAAAAAAAAAAAACCCAAAGCCTGATCCATGTGGCCCATGGGAAAATATTGGGTCGGATTTGGGCTAAACTCTCGGCCCCAAAAAAACCCAAAGCCCAGCCCCAATTTTAATAATATACGTAATATGTAGTTGTGTACATTGTATAAGTAAGCAAAAAGTCAAAAGTTGTTGATTATAGATATACTACTACCTAAGACCAAGTTTTATATACATGTTTTCATATATGTCTAGGTTCAATTTACTTGGAATTGTGAATTCGAATTTGCTAAAACCTTGTTTCAAACCTTTTTTAGTTGTATTGTAATCTTGAATGTTAGCATTCCATTGTATTGTTTTTCAATGTACGCTTTTTGCATCTTCACATTTTGAATGTGTCACGAGTCGTAAGGGCCAAAAGAAGCTCAATCTAGCCCCGAGGGCTCATTTAAGCCCGCAAGGGCTAGATTTGGGCTAAAGAAAAAGGCCCATTAACTTGGCCCGACACGGCCCGACCCCAATGCATGGGTTGTTTTTAACATATATAGCCCGGCCCAAGCTTTATCAAGCCCGACCCATGATCAGCTATACCCTCACCCCCAACGGAATGAATTCAATTTCCCCTTACCGACTCACCACCATTATTATTTTTACTAATTCACCCACTACATTACTTACTGCCACCATCAACGACCTTTCAACCACCACCATCATCGTGACGTATTGGTTGACACGAGAATCTCATTACCCCTCAAACTCCTCAACCACCACCTCACTCCCCAACCGCCACACTAACATGACACTTACACCACCATGGAGCTACCATGACCACTACACTACCACCAGCCACTAGGGATGTCCATGGGGCGGGTCTTGGCGGGTCTCGCCCGACACCCGTCCCAAATGGGCGGGTATGGGTAATGATTTGGTGGGTCGCGGGGCGGGGATGGGTTTCAAAAGCATCATTCGTCGCGCGTCGCGGGGCGGGTGCGAGTATCACAAGAGACCCACCCCATACCCACTCCGCCCCACCCCATACCCACTCCGCTCGCCCCCCTCCCCCCACATGTCCCCGCTCTGCTTATACCCACGTAATAAATAATAATATCTTATAGTAATATATATACAAATAAAAAATTATAACTTAAAAAATTAACGGAGCTGAAGAACTGGAGATGAAGAACTGAATAGTTTTCATTTGTTTTGTACTTTTGTTTATTTTTCTAGTACTCTATCAGAATTTGCACTTAATTCCAATGATTAGTTCTTTTCTGTGGCTCAAAACGTAAGATCTACCATTATTTAATCTACTTCTTTTACTTTTGGCATCATTTCGAACCAGATCCAGATAAGCCAGTCTGGATTCACCGTTCTTGCACGGTGATAGGCCACTTCGGCCATCTCCCGGTTTGTGCATTTGTTTCGTGGTATATTTGCATGTAAAACCGTTTCATGGCTCAACGGACTCTAGTTAATTGAATGTTAAGGCATTTTGCGAAATTTTTTTTGTATCAGTAGTACGACTAGTATATTTTAGATTTACGATTTACATTTCTTGAGGAGATAGGGAAGCCAACGGGTCCCGGCGGGGCAGGGACGGCTTAGAAAGGTTCAACCTGCCGCGGGTCGTGGGCAGGCGCGGGTGCGCATTTATAGTTCGCGGGGCGGGGCGGGGGCGGGTTGACCCCCCTCCGCACCCGCCCCGCCCCATTGACATCTCTACCATCCACCCTATCGCCGACAATTGTTTTGTGGTCTTAAAATCTACATGAGCGACCATTAACACCTCCCCTACCAGTCTACCACCACCAACACTCCCACTACCACCTTATAGAAGACGTTAAAGCTACCCAATGACCAGCGACGTGCCGACAGAACTTCAGGTTCACTTACACCGTCGACTCTACTGCCCTACAACCCCTCAACCTTAGTCAAAATCCCCATCATTAACACCATCCAAAAGTCTTGAAAACACTCTCCCACCACTAATGTTCACTTCCCAACCCCTACAAACACCAGATCTGGTGTTTTTAGGGGTGGGGGTGTAACATCCCTTATTTTCGTAAAACATATTTTTAATAACTTAAAGTATTTTTCGGAGTTTAATAAAATTTTAGTTAAATTCGTAATTTAATATCTAGAAATATCACTAATTTCCGTCTTAAGATTTATTTAGCCATAAGACGTCTATTTCAATTGGCATTTCTGTAATAAACATTTCCGAGCAAACTTAAGTAAACCCGTCACATAAGTCACTTAAAAGAATCTTCCTTCTTAATTTCCCTTCACAACTCTCCTTCAACATTTCTTCTCTAGCAAACAAAAGAAAAGAATCAGTAAAACCATTCCTCCATTGTCATACTTCTCAAGTTCACAAATTTCATCATCTAGAACTCATTTCTACTCGGGTCGAGGTAAGACTTCTTCCTACGCGTTCCTCTCATCGTCGCCCTCACGTCTAGCACTTTCGATTCTCAATTCGGTATACTTTTTTTCCGGGCTATTTTGCCCTAATCTCGAAAATACCCTTCTAACCCGTGTTTTTATGCTTTTAGGAGTTGACATGGAGAACCCGGATGTAACACCCCCATTTATTTAAGAGCCTTTAGCAAGACATTCTCAAATAAATGGAGTTGTTACCATCTCGGAATGTCCGAGGTAGTGAATAACAAAGTAAAACAAACCAAAGTACTTTATATAAAACTGATTAAATTTAAACTTTTTATATAACAACTACTACGCCAAGAATAAAAGTACAACTGATAAAATCTAAGTATGTGATCTAAATCTAAGTAGGTCCAAGCCATGTCTCTCTCTCCATGCCCAAGCTCCTAATCCATCTGTCTCTGACCTGTAGAATCTACTCACCATTCCGGATCATCGTAGGTGTACACGAATACGCTGTCAACCTTGCGGTTGAGTAGGATAACACAATAATTATAATGCAACATTTAATGATATGCAAATGCCATGATATGCTCGAGCTCAATCTCATTCTCAATCTCAATTTCAATCTCAATCTCAATCTCAAACCCGTAACACCCAGCCATACCGAACCTCCCGGCAGACTATTATCGGCCGTCGCCGAACACCAGCATAACAGCTGAGGTCACCAGGTCTAGTCCTGTAGAACTAGCCTGGGCCCAATAATATCTCATCATCTCGAATCGGTATCCAATGCATATGCCATACTCATGAATGCAACGATATATTTATTCAATCATGCAATTACCAATAATCCACAATCAATCCAACCAATATCGTTCTCATATCAATCATACTCAGCATCCCTAACACACTGTATCACATCCATTCATAACACATCATAGAGTACCTTGTATGTGTGTTTGAGGTCCCCGAGGTTCAGGCGACACTATATTGGGTTCGGGAATGGAGAGAGGATAGAGACCCCCCGGTCGGGTAACCGAAAGGGAAACCGGCTCTCCCTCAACTTAGTTCCCGGGATCAATTAAATGTTGGTTAGAAGTATAAAAGATAAGAACTAACGGTTTAGTTAATGTAATTGGATGATAATGTATTGATGCGTATTAAGGTATGCCTTAAGCTGGCCTCTGAGCTTAATACGTGAGCTAGTTGTCATAAATAGGGGTATGCCTTAAGCTGGCCTCTAAGCCCTATATGTGTATGGTTGTCGTGTCTGGGGTATGCATTGAGATGTCGCCTCTGAGCCCAGACATGTTTATTTGTGATCGCGTTGGAACATGCCTTAAGTTGGCCTCTGAGTCTGACGAGTAGAGCAGCTGCACAACGGGGCAGTCAGGATGTAATACCTTACCCGAAGTGCAGATGTTGATGCTAGAACATGCCTTATGCTGGCCTCTGAGTCTAGTGTCTTGTGATGTACTAAAGGGACATGCCTTAAGTTGGCCTCTGAGTTCTTTACTTATTGGGTGCTAGTCCATGCGTTGAGTTGTCACCTCTGAGTCTAGTGTCTTGTTGTTTAGTAGGTCCATGCCTTAAGTTGGCCTCTGAGTCCTTGCTTGTGAATTTGGTATCTAGGTTATGCGTTAAGATGTCGCCTCTGAACCTTTATACTTGCTGAATGTTTGGTATCTAGGTTATGCGTTAAGATGTCGCCTCTGAACCTTTATACTTGTTGAATATTTGTTATCAAGGTCCATGCCTTAAGTTGGCCTCTAAGTCCTTGTTTGTGAAAGTGAACATTTATTTAGGTTACGTCTTAAGTTGACCTCTGAACCTTCATACTTGCTGATTTATCATGATGATTCTATTGCTTTGCTTATGGAATTGTTCATCCAAGGCATTGAATGACTCTTTAGTCACTTTCGTAAATGGTTTGGACTGAAAGACCCCCCTGCCGGGCAACCGGAAGGGAAACCGGCTCTCCTTCCAAATAGTTTCCGAAGTTGGTTGAGAGCCTTGCATAGTAATTGCATGATATTATGAAATTCAGATATTGAGATTCATATGCTTCACATGTTTATATATGTTGGAGTATATTGTATGTTTAAGTGTTACGTGTCGTTACAAAAGGTGGCTAGGAGAACTCTAGTCACTCCCCACTGATTGTGGCGTACATGTTTACATGTATGTAGGTACATGAAAGGTGGTTGGCAGAGGGTTACATGGAGCTAGCGAGCGGTGATCCTATTCATCGATTTTGACTTACACATATGCGTTAGCTAGACTCTAGACTTTTGATTTGGTTGTGAGTGCCTGTAGGGATGTGCCATCCCAAGCTGTTGTATATATTTACTTTCAGTACTTAGACAGTCATACTTAGCTATTTTTGTTATATCAGTTGTTTAAGTTTCGGTTTTAATTCACCTCGTTTTTATGCATGTTAAAGTTTAAATTCCGCTTAAATTTTGGCATGTTTTGTATGTTTTATTTCCGCTGCGACGATGGGTTTTATAGTTGGTATCAGAGCGTTATCGCTCCCGACGCACTCATGTGACCCCCAACCTTAACTTGACCATATAATTGAATAATGAATGAGAGATGGGGTAGATTTAAGGACTTATATTGTAGTCTGTTTTTGCCTTGTTAGGAATACGTCTAACAGTTTATTCTCTTATCATTGAAGAATGATAGAGCCGACCGATGCCGAGAATGCTGAGACGCAAGCCCTCATTCAAACTCTTCAGAATTGCATAGTTATGTCGTCTATGCCTTCTTCTTCATTTTAAACCTCGGGAAGTAACCTACCTGGAGGATTGGCTTGGATTATTACTCAGATGTGGAGGAATGCAGCTAAGATATTCGACGGAGAGACCAGTGCTGCGACCCTCACCGCTTGGTTCTTTGACATGGCAAGGAACTTTATGATTTACGTTGTTCGTCCTGAGGATCAGACCCGAGTAGCATCTCAGTTCTTGGTTCTTGAGGCTAGACGTTGGTGGTTCTTTGACATGGCAAGGAACTTTCACTTGGAGTCGTTTCAAGACTCTTCTTAGCATGAGGTTTTACCACAGGGACATACACCAAGATAAGATGACCGAGTTCATGAACCTTCGCCAAGGAACCCTTTCTGTTCAAGCCTTCACCAACCGATTTGAGGAGCTAATCCACTTTGTCCCGCAGCTAGTTAAGAAAGAAGAAGACAAAGCTTACCTGTTTCGGATCAAGCTTAATGCTGAGACTAGGAGTGTAGCCAGTGGTGACCCGACTTCTTACTTCCAGAGTTACTACGGTGTCTTACGGGCGGAGGACCCCTACCAGATCTATTGTGAAGGAGCTAGAGCCTTCTCTCCTCCTCGACCGCCTTTGCATAGATGCCGAAGCGGGAGACCTCTTAGTCCTCCTACCTCCTCTCCTCTTGGAAAAAGGAAGCGTTCCCAGAAGAAGAAGAAGTCCAAAAGAGCTAAGACTTCTCAGGTTCAAAGCATGAGCCTTCCACCTGATGCTCCCCTAAATTGTTTCAAGTGCCACAAAGATCTTCATCCTGGAGTTGACTATCATGGTAACCCTTATCTTTGCAGTGCCTGCGAGAAATTTGGACATCGCTCTTTCGAGTGCCCCGTGAGGAAGGTCGCCATTGACAGAGCTGTCACTATTGACCTAGAGGCTGAGACCAGTGGAGCCGGAGCTGTTCAGATTCAAGCTGAGACTGGAGTTCACCCCGATCCATCTACTGGTACGTACATGTCTACTACCTTATCTATAATCTGGTGTACGTATAACCGTTAAGATCTTAGTCTCCTCCCTTAGATTCCTGTTAATCTTCTTTGGAATCTATCTTCATTTCCTTTCGACTCAACCTGGTAACTTGCTTTCCTGGAACACCTTGTGCAGTAACTCACCTTAGCCAGACTTTGGAATTTCTTGAGTTCAACTGTAGACCGTGTTTTTGGAGAGTGTTGTTACTTGAGGAAAACCTAGGAAGCTTTATGAGATATGTTTTGGTGACCCTAGTATTTATATGTTACCAATTTGAAGGGTAAAGGTGAGCGATGGGATAATTGTGCTAAGTAGAGTGTTATACGTGGCTTTCGATGGAACTTAGGGTGAGAATCTTGCCGAGTCATGGATAATTGTAAGTTTGGAGTTGCTAATTGAGGATCTAGAGGTACTTAGAGTAGTAAGTAATTTCGAGGAATATGCTTAAGGTACTAATGTTGTCCGATAAGTTAATGAGGTAAGTTAATGTTGCTTAAACTTGAGGAACGAGAGTTGCTAGTAACGGTGTGAGAACATTGGAACCTTTACAAAGGACTTGTGGAATTAACTGAGTGGCTGACCTTAAGTTACTTAATGGATCTTAGCATTTATCTAATGAAGAACTTAAAGGAAAATTTAGGATGCATCACCAGTTTGAGAATGGAATAGAGTGATTCATTGGGAGATGTAGTTCGGAAACGCGTTGATTTAAGTATGGTTATTTTGTGGACTGTAACGCAAGTATAGTGGATATATCATATGGGTTTAATAGCCTGAGAGTTTGGTTGAATTGTCATTTGGGAACTATCTGAGATGAGTTATCTAAAACTTTTAGGAATAGGTAACTAGAAGGATGATACTGCTTTAGACTTTGAGGAACTTTGAGATCTGGATCGTTTTGAGGAAATAGTCATGAGAATCGGTCATATGCTTGCTTGACTTGGAAGTTGTTGCTTTAGTGAGACCTTGCCTTGGAATGTTCGCTTTATGGTAATAGATGACTTTGGAGAACTTAGGATTTCGAAGTACTCCCATAGGATGAATTTGACGGAATTGAACTACGTAGGACTAAACGATATAGGTGATTTTTGTTATGGCCTGGCAGATTGGGAAGAGTTATGGTGGTAGAATTCTAGGTTAGAATTTTGGGAGTGCGTGAACCTTGGTCTGGAGTATGTGTTTTAGGCTTCCCCCCTTGAATGAGAGATCCTTAACCGTAGTTGAACGGACTCTAGTGGGAACTGAGTGAGAGTTTTGGAAACCTCCTTGTTGAGGAATACTTGTTATGTGGATGAGATGATAGTAAGAGGGATCGTTAAACCATTGTGAGTCTAGAGATCACTGGAATTCCCTTCTTGGGATATACTAGGAATCGTTGTAACGATGTCTCGATTATGGATTGAGCGGTTAGTGTACCCATGTTTAGAAAAAGTTACCGTCTTCCTTGACCTTTAACCTGGTTGATTCGTTCCTTCGGACCTTCCTTGTACGTCTTGTCAGCTGTGAAACTTGTAATTTCTGATCCTTCGTGTAGAAGGTAATCCTTACGATCGTTTCTACGCTCTCAAACGACTGTTTTTGAAACTTGTTCCCCTATTGTTGACCTTAAATTCGCTGTTTTTGGAAATACTTAATTGTTTTGAGAATTTGAAACCACTTCCTCTTCCGTGAAAATGACTTTTAGTCGTTATTACGATTTTACTCTTTCAAGAGTTTGAGGATAAAGATTATTTTGGGAAATTAGGTTTTGAAAGAACTGGTTGATTGCAAATTGGATTGATCTCAGCGTTGATTTGTCATCTGAACTCGTTATTGGAGACGTCTGATAACCCGTACTGTGCTTATCAACACCGGATCGATCGGGATTTTGAATTTTTAATGAATTAATTTTGGGACTTGTCTCGGATTTGGAATGTCGGACTCTTGAATACGTAACGAGAATCCCAATGACCATTGACAAGACTTGTAGCTTAAAATCTTTTGCTTCTTGAAACCTTTTTGAAAGACAAAATTTTGGGTTACCATAACCCGTGTGGTACATTTTGAAAGTTAGAGTTGTTTTGTACTTATTTCTGTCTTCAAGTTTCGAGGACGAAACTTTTTGAAAGATGGAGTGATTGTAACATCCCGCATTTTCGTAAATTATATTTTAAAGGTTTTAATTTATTTTACGGAATAAAATAATATTTTAATAGATATTGTTAAGTTATTTTTAAGTCTTCCGATAAGATCCGTCTTAAGAGCCTTAAGTCCTTAAGACGTAATAACTTGGCAAGATAAATCCGACTCATAAAACCCGTTCACATCTTGTAACCCGTTTGATTTAACGGAAAGGACTACTTAACCCTAATCCCCAATCCCTTTTGTCGACACAATTGCTTCCTCAAAAATAAGAACACTGATACTTCTCTTTCTCATTTCTCCTTCAACTTTTCAATCTTTAAATCGATTTTCAGAGATCATCCGAATTCCAAATCAAGGTATGTTATACATTTCTGAAATCCTCGCGAAATTTCCAAGTCATCCGTCTCTTTCAATTTCAGTTTCGTTCAACTTGAAAAAGGGACTGTTTTTGGGGATTCCGTTTCTAGCTTCTAATAATCGTTTTTCATGTTGTAGGAGAGGGTTTAGGAGATCCCGAGGTGGTTAGTGTCGTGATTGAAGAGGAGCTAGGAGCATAATCACTTTAGAGGTGACGATAATGAGAAACTTGGCCTTAATTTGTTATAATAGCATATTTCATGGTTTTGATGATGGAAGTTTCTGATTTTGCATATTGTTGTTGTTGTTTGGACATAGTATCATGCTAGGATTGCCTATATTTGATGCTCATATGCTTAGGAAGTTATTCACATGCTTAGATGTTGATATTCAGAAATTTCATCCTTAAGACGAATACAAAGTATGAACTTAATGTGGCATAATTGTGGGAATTGATGCTTGCTTGTGATTCATATAAGTCTTATACATGCTGGGTATTGTATGTTTGTTGCTATTTAGGGAGATTAGTATCGATTTGGTAAAGTTTGTAGAATAAGTGTTACGCGATTTTTGGCTCAGGGACTCTAAGCCGGTCGACCGACCGGCCCCCGGTCGACCGGCTGGGAGTGTTTATTAGTGCCTTGGAAATATAGGGACTTGGGTGCCCAGCCAGTAGGCCGGCTGCCTGCTGACCGGCTGGGAGCCCCTTTGTATTGTGTTACGTAAAACAAAGTTTGAGGGAATGGGTTCCCCAACCGATAGGCCGGCAGCCTGCCGACCGGCTGAGGGCCCTTTTTCATTGTTTTCGTTTATAAGAAATCGTAGGGAGCTGGGTTGGCAGGCGGTCAGCCGGCCACCTGCCCCTGACCGGCTGGGAGCCCCTGTCTACTTTAAATCGAGTTATCTTTTGATCGGTTAATCGATTTTGTTTAAGATTCGTTTCTTGTACCTTGTATGTGTGTTTGAGGTCCCCGGAGGATGGGCGGCACTATATTGGGTTCGGGAATGGAGAGAGGATAGAGACCCCCCGTTCAGGTAACCGAAAGGGAAACCGACTCTCCCTCAACTTAGTTCCCGGGATCAATTAAGTGTTGGTTAGAAGTATAAAAGATAAGAACTAAACGTTTAGTTAGTGTAATTGGATGATAATGTATTGATGCGTATTAAGGTATGCCTTAAGCTGGCCTCTGAGCTTAATACGTGAGCTAGTTGTCATATATAGGGGTATGCCTTAAGCTGGCCTCTGAGCCCTATATGTGTATGGTTGTCGTGTCTGGGGTATGCGTTGAGATGTCGCCTCTGAGCCCAGACATGTTTATTTATGATCACGTTGGAACATGCCTTAAGTTGGCCTCTGAGTCTGACGAGTAGAGCAGCTGCACAACGGGGCAGTCAGGATGTAATACCTTACCCGGAGTGCAGATGTTGATGCTAGAACATGCCTTAAGCTGGCCTCTGAGTCTAGTGTCTTGTGATGTAGTAAAGGGACATGCCTTAAGTTGGCCTCTGAGTTCTTTACTTATTGGGTGCTAGTCCATGCGTTGAGTTGTCGCTTCTGAGTCTAGTGTCTTGTTGTTTAGTAGGTCCATGCCTTAAGTTGGCCTCTTAGTCCTTGCTTGTGAATTTGGTATCTAGGTTATGCGTTAAGATGTCGCCTCTGAACCTTTATACTTGCTGAATGTTTGGTATCTAGGTTATGCGTTAAGATGTCGCCTCTGAACCTTTATACTTGTTGAATATTTGTTATCATGGTCCATGCCTTAAGTTGGCCTCTGAGTCCTTGTTTGTGAAAGTGAACTAGTATTTAGGTTACGTCTTAAGATGACATCTGAACCTTTATACTTGCTGATTTATCATGATGATTCTATTGCTTTGATTATGGAATTGTTCATCCAAGGCATTGGATGACTCATTAGTCACTTTCGTAAATGGTTTGGACTGAAAGACCCCCCGGCCGGGCAACCGGAAGGGAAACAGGCTCTCCTTCCAAATAGTTTCCGAAGTTGGTTGAGAGCCTTGCATAGTAATTGCATGATGTTATGAGATTCAGATATTGAGATTCATATGCTTCACATGTTTATATATGTTGGAGTATATTGTATGTTTAAGTGTTACGTGTCGTTACAAAAGTTGGCTAGGAGAACTCTAGTCACTCCCCACTGATTGTGGCGTACATGTTTACATGTATGTAGGTACATGACAGGTGGTTGGCAGAGGGTTACATGGAGCTAGCGAGCGGTGATCCTATTCATCGATTTTGACTTACATCTATGCGTTAGCTAGACTCTACACTTTTGATTTGGTTGTGAGTGCCTGTAGGGATGTGCCATCCCAGGCTTTTGTATATATTTACTTTCAGTTTTAGACAGTCATACTTAGGTATTTCTGTTATATCAGTTGTTTCAGGTTCGGTTTTAATTCACCTCGTTTTTATGCATGTTAAAGTTTAAATTCCGCTTAAATTTTGGCATGTTTTGTATGTTTTATTTCCGCTGCGACGAGGGGTTTTACAAACATGTGATATGGTAATAAAATGGGATAAAATCAGAATGGTAAATTAGTGGAGGAGAGGGGGCTGTAAACCGAAAACAAACAAGCAAGAGGTCATGATTTTCGGGACTCTAAGATGGAAACAAGGGCGAGAAATAGTACACGAAAACCGATGCAAACTAATGAGTATAAGCAGAATAATTATGTGATAAAATTAGATAAGAGCAGAGGTGATAAGGGAAGGGGAAAAACAGCAACAAAATCCAGGCTAACAAACGAGAAACAGGAACGAAAAGAAAGAGAAAATAAGTATAAAAATAGAGGACGAAACGCGCGGAACGAAACAAACGATAGAGAAGTAAGACAGATAATACGAATTTACAAGAACTGTAATAACAGTAAGAATAAGATTCAGAGAGAAAGATTAAAATCGTGAGAATCCGGCCTAAGAACAAGATCGAAACCGATTAAAATCCTTGAGTATGTAAGATAAGAACATAAAACTAAGTTTTTTATTTCTGAGCAAAGTGGCCGCTAAAAGAGTAGAAAAGAGAGTTCTGATAATGCCCGATAACCTAATGAACTCACAAACGAGTTCTTAAATAAGACATGAAAAAAAACTGATGAAAGTTCTCGGGAAAACGAGCAGTCACCTGACAAGGCTCTCGATCGAGAAGAAAAACCTCTCGATCGAGAGGAATAACTATCAAAAGTTCTCGATCGAGGAGACTAAGAACCAAAACCTCTCGATCGAGAAGATTAAGAACCAAAACCTCTCGGTCGAGAAGATTAAGAACCAAAACCTCTCGATCGAGAAGATTAGTGCCTGATTGAACAAATAAAGTTCTCGATCGAGCACTTCTCAGCGTGTATTTCCTGCACTGCGCACTGAACTTCAAATGGCCGTCATTTCTTCGTTGCTCGCTCAAATGAAGCGTTCTTGGTGGCGTTGGAAAGCTAAGAGGATAAGATTTCATCTCCAATTGGAATCATCTGATTATCTACTGTAGGCAATAGCAAATTGAAGCTCTTTGCTTTGCTTGATAGATTTTATTGCTTCTATGCGCATCTCAAAATGGTAATAACAAGTTCCGCCTCAACTCTTCTCCTAAATGTATGCATAAGGACATGTTTTAGGCTTGATTATGATCTTTTCTGGCTCATATCTGCAATTAGCACAAGACAACCCAAAGTAGACTATTCGGGGGACATTTGTAGCAAAATACTACGGAATAAGCATGGAAATGGGTGCTAATATTGTAAAACCCCTCGTCGCGGCGGAAAATAAAACATACAAACATGCCAAAATTTACGCGGTATTTAAACTTTAACATGCATGATAAACGAGGTGAATTAAAACTAAACTGTACAAACTGATATAAACCAAAACATAGATAAGTATAACAGTCTAATTATGAAAAACATAAATACAAAACAGCCTGGGATGACACATCCCTACAAAAACTCAAGTATGAAGACCAAAACGGCTAGGTCTAGCTACACGATAAGAAAGGTAAGTCAATGATGAATGGATCATCGCTCGCTAGCCTCCAATGTAACCCATCAGCCACCAACCTGTCATGTACCTACATACATGTAAACATGTACGCCACAATTAGTGGGGAGTGACTAGAGTTCTCCTAGCCTCCTATTGTTAACGACACGTAACACATAAAGCATCCAACATACTCCAGCATTTATAACATGTGAAGCATATATATATATATATATATATATCGATATCTCAATCTCATATCAACATGCAATACTTTTAAAGGCTCTCAACTAACTTCGGAAACTATTTGGAAGGAGAGCCGGTTTCCCTTCCGGTTGCCCGGCCGGGGGGTCTTTCAACCCAAACAATTTACGAAACCAGACTAAGAGTCGTCCAATGCCTTGGATGAACAGTTCTAAAATCAATAACACTCTATCTAACACAATCAATCAGTAACACCTGACACTGTACCCCAACTCAGGCAAGCAGATGCAAAACAGAAGTGCCCAAGTCACACCCCAACTAAAGTAAACTTGGTACACAAACAGCAAGCATACACCCGTAGCCGCAACTCAGGCACGGATGGATACCAATCAGCTAATAACGGGTCATAACGCAACTCAGTCAGAACTATTACTCTTCGTAATGAAATCGGGATCCCTACTCAGACCCAACCCACTACGATCAAACAAACTCACGGTGGAACTTGGGTCCCAACTCAGACATAATCCTACCGCATCATCCATACACGAGATGGATTGTAGGTCGCAACTCAGACTTGGTCGTCACGCCACAAAATCTCACGTGTCAAACTAGAGGATCGCAACTCAGACCATAACTTGACACGCATCAAACATCAGTACATATCATACTCTAGCGGTCGCAACTCAGACATATTCCGATATGTACTACAACCAAGTCCTTAGTCCTAACTTGTAGACCTCTAAACAACACTTAATTGACCTCGGGAACTAAGTTGAGGGTGATCCGGTTTCCCTTTCGGTTACCCGACCGGGGGATCTCTATCCTCTCTCCATTCCCAAACCCAATATAGTGCCGCCCGAACCTCGGGGACCTCAAACACACATAAGCATATAAGAGAAGACCAAGTTCAATACCAACTATGAACAACCTAAGACTTCCTTCTACAAGTCCAAGGGTTCCTATTCAACCAACTATGTCCACTAGGTCTCATAAGCAACCTAAGAAAAAGATTAGCCTAAGATAAGAAACAACATGCTAAAACATTGTTTACTAAACTACCCATCACCATTAAGAAGTAACTAACTTTAGATAAGGAAGTAAACTAACTAACTTACTACTTGCTACATTACCCATTACAATTCAAGTATAAACATAACAATATATGATACTTAAACACGCTATAAATCTTGTAAAGGAACCTTACAACCAAACAATTGAGAAATGACTAACATTAGGCAAATAGCTAACCACTTTGCTAAACCTTACTTTGCTCAAACATACATTTAAAACCAAGTAAATATATCCAAAAACATCACTTAAACATCACTTAAACAATTGGGAATCAAGTCCCCAAAACAACACGAAAACAATTAAACAAACAAAAGGCTACAACGGTTGAAGAGTCTATTGATATTATATACTCAAGAAGGGGGGGTTGAATTAAGTATGCCTTTTTTTTTAAATCTTCTTCAATGTGTGCGTTTTGTATGATGAACGTGGAGTAGAGCAAGAATAAAATAGAGACACGATATTTTTGAAGTGGTTCAGTTTTACAATTTGAAACCTACGTCCACTATTCTCGATTAATAAAATTAGTACCGACTCCGGATTACAATTTTATCAACCCTACTCGTACAAATTTTGATGTCAGTTGTAACTCTATCTAGATACCGTTAAATATCTAGCTACTACAAGTACCGTTAAACACTTGGTTACAATGAGTACCGTGAAATACTCGGTCTATCTTACGTTAATAAGATAAGTCTTCAATGTTCTTCGATGTCACAACCTTGAATGAATAAGATCAATGCTCGAGCACTTGAATCTTGAATCGAATATGACAATTATGAGCTCGAATCTTTGAAGTGTGATGACCGGCGGTTTGTCTCGATATGTGTGACTATGTGTGTGTATTTCGTGTGTCTTAATGTGTCATAGGTAGTCTATTTATATAGAATTATATCTAGGTACTTTGAACCCTAGATGATTTAGGAATATTACATACTAAAACTAGAATTCTAGTCTTTTGGTAATACTACCATAAATCTATTCTTAATATATTTAGGGATGATTTTAATATACTTTAGGTATTATATAAAGAATCAATTTCCTAATTCATATTTAGGAAAGATCTTTATATAATAAACAAATAGTAACCTTATTAAAATCAACTTCCTAAACCTTGTCAAAGTATAATAAATTATATTCCGTAATATAATCTAGATTGTTTTAGGTTATTTAAATAAACACATTATTTATTTAAACAACCCTTACACGTTTAATAAATCGTGCCATGTTACACGATTTTCCAAACTGCTTCAAACACGATCTAGTTTTATATTACTTTGACAAATAAGTTAAATATAAATCATTTAGTTTATTATAAATAAATAATTGACTCATAAGAAAATTATTTATTCTTTTTTAACTAAAGATATTTTATATTAACCCATTAAGATTAATAATTCCATATTCTAAAAATAGAATACCAATTAAGCATTAATTGTTCACGATAACTTTTAGAAACTAAAATCGGTTCAACCACCGCACATATATGTGGGGAATAAAACGCGTATTCGCCCTTTAAATGCAGGATTATAATGAAAAATACAATCGTGAATATCGTCATAAGATTAAAAAGCATGAGATAAGAAGTACAACCTTTAGTCCTCGCGCAAAAGGCCTAAGAACAGGAATTAATGCAAATTCCCTCCTATAACTTGCACCCAAGACTTAGAATGAGACGAGGCCGCGTGTGCTAGAAATCCTCTCCAATTGCCTTGCAATATTGGGAGAGCTATTGAGTTTTAGATGTGAGATCTGAGGTTTTGGGAAAAGAATGTCTCAAAACCCTAATTTTACCTTGAGATAATTTAACAGTGCACCAAGAGTCGTCTACATAAGGAGAAGGACTCTCCTTATGTAGCCCTAGGATTCGGCCGAAATAGGGTTTGGGTAGGAGTGGGCTTTCCACTCTTACCTTATCCCAATGCGTGATTCGACCCAATTGCTTAAATATAATTCGCGGGTTTATAATTATAAATCGTAACATGTTATCAGATATTAATACAGTCGATATATTAATAACGGTCTGATAAAATACGATATTGTATAATTACCCAAATTAATATAACTTTTTATATTAATACGCAAATACAATATTTAATTAAATATAACCGTTTATATTTAATTTACGAATTAATCATGTAATCCGTATTAAATAATAATCTCAACATCTTATTGACTAATTTATTAGTCAATACCTTTGACTAACTGTTTAGTCATATCCGGCAAAATGTGACTGTATTTTCATACCTTCACATCTCTCAAACGTGTCCTATAGGTGTGACGCATAGGGACCAGTTGATCACTGCCATCCGTATGACAATAACGTCAAACTTATCTAGCAAGCCAACCGTTATTGATAAACGTGGATCAACTGGTAATAATACAAAAGTATGCCCTTGTGATCCTTAAAGAGATTTAATAAGTCATTGTACTTAATTGTCAAGGACACCAGCCCCAACAATCTCCCACTTGTTCGTACAAGGGTATGTGCAATGACGTTATCACACTACATGTGGAGGACACAATCTCCAACAAACTCCCACTTGTCCGTACAAGTGTAGGTGCGATAACCGATTCTCATATCCTTTTAAAATTTCTCCCACTCAATGTAAGACTATTTGCAAATCCGCATTCGCAAAGGTCGTATCTCACAAGCGATCTGTATCAAGAGTGGTTTCCCCGACTAGAGAGTAACTTAACTGATAAAACGAATCTGTATTCGAGCATGGCCATGCATTTCAGTTACTACTCCTCGAGTGGCCCTGAGAAATGATAAAATCCTGATAAGGGTTTGGATATTTCCCTCAACTCGAATCCTGCCGATATCGCCCAGCATGAAATAACCCAGAAAAAATCCTCTTAGCCCCTGTTACGGTGACCGTGGGAAAGAAACCAAAGTTACCCAAAATCTGTCTTAATCTCAAGAAACAGTTGAAAGTCAAAAGACTCGACTCTAAGGAACACTATGGAGGTCCTATCCACGACCTGGCACCCAATGTTATAAAACATTTAGGACTCCATAACGCTGTCACGGGGTGTCCTACGAGATATCCGTATAACTCGCCTTTGTGATTGGTCAGTCAGCCGCGTGACTTATGGCTCGTTGAACCCACCATCAACCAACGTCACAAAATGATTACCTGAGTTATCAGCTCAAGTGGGTAATCAAGGACCAAAACGATGTAATGTTAATCAGTTCACTTTGTGGTGTTCAAAATTGGCGTACAATTCCACATGAGAAACAAAACATTATATATCATAACAATAAGGTTGAATAGAGTACACGAGAAAATGAATTATTACATGAATTCATAAAAGAGTACTACAACTTAGGAACACATCCAATTCCCATGGAATGAATGTGCCCTTCATGCTTATCACGTGGTAATGCTTTTGTGAGAGGATCAGCTATGTTGTCATCCGTAGCGATCTTATCAATGAAAATCTCCTTTTGCTCCACGTAATCTCTGATTAGATGAGCTTTCCGTTGTACATGCCTAGCCTTGCTGCTAGACTTATGCTCCTTAGCTTGGAAGATGGCACCGCTATTGTCACAATAAACGGTGATTGGGTCATTCGAACTAGGCACTACCGATAGTCCTTGTAAGAATTGACGCATCCATATTGCTTCCTTAGCTGCTTCCGAGGCGGCATAGTACTCGGACTCAGTCGTAGAATCTGCTGTAACACTCTGTTTAGAACTTTTCCAGCTGACAGCAGCGCCATTAAGAGTAAAAACGAATCCAGACTGAGATTTCGAGTCATCTCGATCCGTTTGGAAGCTAGCATCTGCGTAACCCGTGGCGCAGAGCGTCGAGTCGCCTCCGTAAGTCAATCCCCAATCTTTAGTCCTCCGTAGGTACTTAAAAATGTTTTTCACGGCCATCCAGTGGTGTTCACCTGGATGAGCTTGGAATCGACTTGTCATACTCAATGCATATGCAACGTCAGGACGTGTGCATATCATGGCATACATGATCGATCCTATTGCCGAAGCATAAGGAATCCGACTCATGCGCTCTTTCTCTTCCAGTGACTTAGCTTCTTGAGTCTTGCTCAAGTGAAGCCCAGGAGTCATAGGAAGGAACCCCTTCTTGGAGTTCGTCATGCTAAATCTCTCCAGAATCTTCTCTATATAAGACTCCTGACTGAGAGACAACATCCGTCGTGATCTATCCCTGTAGATACGGATGCCCAAAATTCTTTGTGCCTCTCCCAGATGGTTTTTCAACCATGCTTTAACCGAAGATAAGAGAGGTATGTCATTCCCAATCAAGAGTATGTCGTCGACATACAGTACTAGGAATACAATCTTGCTCCCACTCGACTTGATATAGAGACATGGTTCCTCGACTGATCGAACGAACCCATTCTCTTTTATCACTTGGTCGAAGCGATGATTCCAACTCCGCGATGCTTGCTTAAGTCCATAGATGGAACGCTTAAGCTTGCAAACTTTCTTAGGATGTGCTGGATCGATAAAACCCTCGGGTTGTACCATGTACAACTCTTCCTCCAAATAACCGTTTAAGAAGGCGGTTTTAACGTCCATTTGCCATATTTCATAATCATGAAATGCGGCGATCGCTAAGATAATCCGAATGGAACGTAGCATGACTACGGGTGCAAAGATCTCATCATAGTGCAAGCCTGGCACTTGAGTGAAACATTTAGCAACTAGTCTAGCCTTGTGGATATCTTGTTGTCCTTCCACGGCATGCTTTATCTTGTAAAGCCATTTGCATTGAAGGGGACGTACCTTTGCAGGTAGGTCCACAAGATCCCACACGTTGTTCTCATACATGGAGTCCATCTCGGATTGCATGGCTTCTAGCCATAGCTTTGAGTCAGAACTAGTCATGGCACCTTTATAGGTTTTGGGTTCATTACCCTCTAGGAGTAAGACGTCATCTGTATCATGTTCCTCGACCATACCAATGTATCTGTCCGGAGGAATAGAGACTCTTCCCGACCTCCTAGGTTCCTCAGGGATATCTACCGCAGCCTCGGGTGAAGGAACTGTTTCCTCCAATGGTTGCTCGGTAGTTGGTTTTTGAACCTCCGATAACTCGAAGGTTCTATTACTCAACTTGTTCTCGAGAAATTATTTCTCTAAGAACGTCGCACTAGCCGCAACAAAAACACGTTGTTCGGTAGGCGAGTAGAAGTAATGACCAAAAGTTCCCTTTGGATAGCCTATAAAGTATGTCTTGACCGATCGCGGGCCGAGCTTATCCTCGTGTCTCCACTTGACATAAGCCTCGCAGCCCCAAACCCGAATAAAGGACAAGTTAGGGACCGTTCCCTTCCATAATTCGTATGGAGTCTTGTCTACAGCTTTAGACGGACTTCGGTTAAGTATTAGAGCGGCTGACAAAAGAGCATAGCCCCATAATGAATCAGGCACAACGGTGTGACTCATCATGGATCGAACCATATCAAGTAAAGTTCGATTTTTCCGTTCGGACACACCATTTAATTGTGGTGTTCCAGGTGGAGTCAACTGTAGCACGATCCCACAGTCTTTAAGGTGTTGATCAAACTCGTGTGAAAGATACTCACCACCACGATCTGAACGTAGTGCTTTAATCTTTCTACCCAGTTGGTTCTGTACCCGATTCTGGTATTCTTTGAACTTGTCAAAGGATTCACTTTTATGTTTCATTAAGTAGACATAGCCATATCTGCTCAAATCATCCGTGAAAGTGTTGAAATACCTATAGCCTTCTCGTGCGTTGATCGACATAGGGCCACATACGTCCGTATATATGAGTCCTAATAGGTCGGCAGCGCGCATTCCAACACCTTTGAAGGAAATACGAGTCATTTTGCCGATGAGACATGATTCACACGTGCCATATGATTCGAAATCAAAGGGCGATATAGCTCCATTCTGTATGAGCTGTTTTACGCGTTTCTCATTTATGTGTCCCATACGACAATGCCATAGGTAAGTTTGATCTTTGTCACCTACCTTTAATCTTTTATTATTCACATGTAATATCTCGGTAGTTTGATCTAAAACATAAATTCCATTCATGGAAACTGCCTTGCCATATATCATATTGTGTAAGGAGAAAATACAGCTATTATTCTCTATTACAAATGAAAAGCCAAGTTTGTCAAGTGCAGAAACTGAAATAATGTTTTTGGACAAACTAGGAACATAATAACAGTTATATAAAAATAACTCGAATCCACTTGGAAGCTGGATCACATATGTTCCCTTCGAGACTGCAGCAACGCGTGCTCCATTCCCGACTCGCAGGTCCACCTCACCCTTGATTAGGGGTTCTTGGTTTCGGAGGCCCTGCACATGATTACATAGATGAGAACCACAACCAGTATCAAGTACCCAAGTTCCGCAACTTGCATGGTTAATCTCAATCATGTGAATAAAAGAAGAAGAAGACATACCAACAGGAGTAACACGGCCTACTTTAATGTCCTCGCGATACACGGGGCAGGAGCGCCTCCAATGCCCAGTCTTGTGGCAATGGTGACATTCCATGCTTGTATCCTTGCTCTTTGTCTTGCCCTGTGAGTTACTCGACTCACCTGGCCCACTCTTAGCAAATCCTGGTTTCTTGAACCTGGTCTTACCTACTGCTAGGTCGCCCTGAGCTTTAGCCTTACCCTTACCCTTACCCTTACTGGAGATCATGAGAACATCCTGCTTCATGCTCCCACTTAACTTAAGATCCTTCTCAGTCTGTACGAGAAGGGAGTGGAGCTCATGAGGAGTCTTCTTCATGTCGTTCATATAGTAGTTGGCCCTAAAGAGGGCGAACCCATCATGAAGCGAATGAAGCATACGATCAACGATTATGTTCTCACTGATCTTGCAGTTAAGGGCCTCCAGTTTCTCGATATTCTCAATCATGTGAAGAATATGTGGGCTAGCAGCTTGGCCCTTCTGGAGTTTCGCCTCAAAGAAGCGACAGGTATGCTCATAAGAAACGATTCTCGGAGCCTTGGAGAATTCGTTAGTGAGCGTGGTGAAAATCTTGTTTGCACCATGGGTTATGAAGCGTCTTTGCAAATTGGATTCCATTGCATAGATGAGTACGTTCTTTATCGCACCCGCTTCCATGACGAATTCGCTATGAGCGCGAACATCGTTGGCTCTAGCTCCAGTTCCTGGGTGTGCCGGAATTGGCTCAGTTAAATACTTAAGCTTTCCGTCAGCAATGGCAGCATTCCGTAGTGCTGCCTCCCAGTCGGAGAAGTTTGACCCATCATTCCTCAGTCTAGTTGACTGATTCATGGAGTCCATGAAGGCCTTTAGCCAGGATTCACGTGCTAGCTTGGCACTTGGCATTGGGTCTTCACCAGCCATTTTAGTTTTACAGCAGTTTTAATGAACGTGTTCTACACTGAGAAGAAGATAAAACAAAACCATATAAGCAACTTATTGTTGTGATTTAAGTCTATATTAAATTGAATTTAAACTTGTAGACTCATGCATTTATATAATTGATCTCCCTCAAGAATTATATAAACGATCCCAAGACTCAATTTCCGTATATTGATAAGCCCACAGTTTGGCTAATTCCAATCGTTGGAACTCTTGGTCGATAGATTTCCGTAAATCCTATCTATTAGTCCATCTCAGTCACTGGAATATTATCGAGTGACCATGATGTTGAGATAAAATAAATCATCTGTTCCCACTTACCCGACGTAGAAGGGGTCATATTATGCCTACCGACGAAGAAGGGATTCATGGGAGGCTGATTTATAAAGACTAGTCTCAATTTTTGGTTATACGAGGAAGACCCCATCAACTTTTATTTATTCATATTAAGTGAACTAATATCTAGCATATGCGTGAATGAATTAAATAAAGTGATGGCTTTGCAATTGACATGTGACATCTGTATTGTCACAGAAAACTAACGCGTGACCTCTACATGAGTCAGTTTTCAGGCATGATATAGGTGGTTTGGTTTTTAGGCGGAATATGATGCAAGCTATTATCGATGAAAGCATAAAGATAAATGCAATAAACGTAAATAAAAGTCCTAGTGTGGCCTATCCTACCAAAATAAACATAAAACAACTTGGAATCCACTGTTGGACCCTAGAAGCTTGTCTTGATGTTCCATCTTGGTCCTTGCAGCGGGAGTGAGCATCCGGTCTCCGTCTTGTCTTTGGTCTTCACAAAATTACTAATTTAAATTACAAAAGTAGTCCTAGATACATTCTAATTTAAATACAAAAGTAATTACATGACAAAAACCCAAAACGGAGATTCAAGATCTCAAAATTACAAGCAAGATCGTGTCCCATCATTACGGTGACACAATCTTCTAAGGCCACACTAAGTTACAACCGTTTGCAATAATTAAATACGTTATTGAAAGCATTCAAGGCATTCACAAGACGATAAATAAAATGCATCAACTAAATAAAATTTATACATGACATAATACCGTTATTATGATTAATAAATTTATACCAAACCACCTTTTAAGATTAAAATTATGTGATTATACCGCTTTAATCACCAATTTTAATAAACATATAATCCATTATTTTAAACTGTTTTAAAACAATATGTATCAAACGAGGGTGAACCGTTTCACTAAACAATACACTATTTCCGTATATAGTATATTATTTTAAGCCATGTGAAAATAAGAAAACAAGTTATTTTCGAAAAAGGGAGCCCGAAACAAGAGCACTCGACCGAGCAGCAGAGGCACTCGATCGAGTGCCAGTGTCACTCGATCGAGTGCAGCAGGGGCTCGATCGAGTGACTCTTAAAAACGCAATCGCTGCACTTTTAAATCTAAAACGAGTTTATAACTTGGATTTAAAACGTGTAAATCATAAATAAACAACAACAAAAGATTCACATATTGCTAAAAATATCGATTAATTAACAATATGCAAAATATAATCGAAAACAAGATCGATTTCCCACTAAAAACTCACGCACGGGGCCTGGTACGAGGGCACTCGATCGAGTGCAACAGGGACTCGATCGAGTGCCTAGGCAGATTGCACGGTTTTCTCAAATTTTTGATTTTATGAAAGACACAATTGTAAAATTTTCATGGCCTAAGGCTCTGATACCACTTGTGGGGAATAAAACGCGTATTCGCCCTTTAAATGCAGGATTATAATGAAAAATACAATCGTGAATATCGTCATAAGATTAAAAAGCATGAGATAAGAAGTACAATCTTTAGTCCTCGCGCAAAAGGCCTAAGAACAGGAATTAATGCAAATTCCCTCCTATAACTTGCACCCAAGACTTAGAATGAGACGAGGCCGCGTGTGCTAGAAATCCTCTCCAATTGCCTTGCAATATTGGGAGAGCTATTGAGTTTTAGATGTGAGATCTGAGGTTTTGGGAAAAGAATGTCTCAAAACCCTAATTTTACCTTGAGATAATTTAACAGTGCACCAAGAGTCGTCTACATAAGGAGAAGGACTCTCCTTATGTAGCCCTAGGATTCGGCCGAAATAGGGTTTGGGTAGGAGTGGGCTTTCCACTCTTACCTTATCCCAATGCGTGATTCGACCCAATTGCTTAAATATAATTCGCGGGTTTATAATTATAAATCGTAACATGTTATCAGATATTAATACAGTCGATATATTAATAACGGTTTGATAAAATACGATATTGTATAATTACCCAAATTAATATAACTGTTTATATTAATACGCAAATACAATATTTAATTAAATATAACCGTTTATATTTAATTTACGAATTAATCATGTAATCCGTATTAGCTAAAATTATTTAATCCGTATTAAATAATAATCTCAACATCTTATTGACTAATTTATTAGTCAATACC
Source organism: Silene conica (assembly GCA_029255685.2). NCBI lineage: Eukaryota > Viridiplantae > Streptophyta > Magnoliopsida > Caryophyllales > Caryophyllaceae > Silene > Silene conica. The sequence continues at coordinate 31,267,659 of CM055320.2, forward strand.
TCTGACTAACTGTTTAGTCATATCCGGCAAAATGTGACTGTATTTTCATACCTTCACATCTCTCAAACGTGTCCTATAGGTGTGACGTATAGGGACCAGTTGATCACCACCATCCGTATGACAATAACGTCAAACTTATCTAGCAAGCCAACCGTTATTGATAAACGTGGATCAACTGGTAATAATACAAAAGTATGCCCTTGTGATCCTTAAAGAGATTTAATAAGTCATTGCACTTAATTGTCAAGGACACCAGCCCCAACAATATATTGATCATTTCTTCTATATGGAGTTATAGCTACGAGCTATAACTTGAACCAATCTCATACTAAAGCTATAGTTGATAAGTATAACTTTAGTTCATTATGCGCGCTTGTGATCTTTCTTCAATCTTCGGTTTAGTCAATCCTCTATTGACTAATATTCTTGAATCTTTTATACTTGATTGATGAGATCTTTTAAACTAATATTCTGTACACTTAGCACACGAGTATATAATATATTGCTAAACTGTGGGGAATAAAGCATGTATTCACACTAAAGAATTACAACCTTGGGTCCTTGCTTGAATAGGCCTAAGAACAGGAATTAAAGTAAATTCCCTCCTATAACTTGCACCCAAGACTTGGTTTGAGACGATGTCGCGTGTGCTAGAAATACTCTCCAATTGCCTTGCAATATGGGGAGAGCTTTTGTGAGTTTTGATGTGAGATCTGAGTTTTTGGGAGAAGAATGCTCTCAAAACCCTAATTTCTTGAGATTATGATTAACCAGTCGTTGACCAAAAGGAGAATAACTCTCCTTTTGTAATCACTCGGTCGGCCGAACGGATTTAGGGTGAGGGTGGGCTTTTCCACTCTCATCTTATTCCAGTGCGTGATTCGACCCGATTTCTTAAATATTATTCGCGGGTATTTATTATAAATCGTACACAAGTTATCAGATATAAATGCAGTCGATACACTAATAATGGTCTGATAAAATTACGATATTGTATAATTACCCAAATTAATATAACTATTTATATTAATACGCGAATACAATATTTAATTAAATATAACCGTTTATATTTAATTTACGAATTAATCATGTAATCCGTATTAGCTAAAATTATTTAATCCGTATCAAATAATAATCTCAATATCTTATTGACTAATTTAATAGTCAATACCTCTGACTAACTGTTTAGTCGTATCCGGCATAAATGTGACTGTATTTTCATACATTCACATCTCTCAAACGTGTCCTATAGGTGTGACGTATAGGGACCAGTTGATCACCGCTATCCGTATGACAATAACGTCAAACTTATCTAGCAAGCCAACCATTATTGATAAACGTGGATCAACTGATAATAATACTGAAGTATGCCCTTGTGATCCTTTAAGAGATTTAGTAAGTCATTGTACTAATTGTCAAGGACACCAGCCCCAACATTAACTTGTCATTATCAAAACATAAACATATATACTTAATATATATATTTGAATACATGGTTCAACAAATTCCCCCTTTTTGATGATGGAAAGTCTTTCTTAGATTTGTGTCTAAGCGTACATTCCCCCTCAATATAATAATGGTTAAGAATGAGGGTAATTGAAGAGTGGGGTAGACTATATAGTGACCTAACTATTTTGTACTAACGACCTTGCAGGAGAAGAATAAGGTAAGTAATATGTGTAACACCCTAAGAGTATGAGAGAAAAATTGTCCCACATCGGTAGAATGTGAGGCTTGTGATATGTTTATAATAGCTTCCACCCACCACTTAGTAACAAGGCCTTGTGCTTTTGGGCTTGAGTGAGGACAAATAATGGGTCTAAAGGCATACCTCCCATCTTATTGGGAGTGTGTTACGACCGTGGTGGATCGGGTTGTTACAAATGGTATCAGAGCGACCCTGCGACCGTGTGGTGATCCTGTGGTCGGGAGAACCCGGGTCACACATCTAGCGGAGGAGGATTCTGGCCCTGGTTGTGGTCAAGTTTGAGGCACAACGAGGACGTTGTGTTCTTTAAGCGGGGGAGTTTGTAACACCCTAAGAGTATGAGAGAAAAATTGTCCCACATCGGTAGAATGTGAGGCTTGTGATATGTTTATAATAGCTTCCACCCACCACTTAGTAACAAGGCCTTGTGCTTTTGGGCTTGAGTGAGGACAAATAATGGGTCTAAAGGCATACCTCCCATCTTATTGGGAGTGTGTTACGACCGTGGTGGATCGGGTTGTTACAATATGTGAGTTATGATTTATGATGTGCGTTAGAAGAATATGTATGATAAGAAATGGGGATCGATCTGGATGCTTGAATTGAAATTTTCAGAGTTTGGAGGTGTATTTGTTGAGCAATAGTTAAAAGTGATGTGATCATATGATTTTGGTATTTTAAAATGTTCATACGATTATCTGATATTTACATGACTATCGTTATGATATGACATTGGTGTTTAACTCCTTGTAAAGACGAGTAATTCTGTTGATCTTCTCATATGTTATTGTAATCCATGTCAAGTGCGGTGCGGAATGTGTTGTCCTAAGCCATGAATGTATATAGTTATGTGTTGCGTACATCGTACTTAAAATTTTATGCCTATATAACGCATTTAAATTCGTTATGAAGTTAAGCATCAATAAGGGATACGTAGTAGTCTCTAGGTTATATTTCCGTACTTGGATAAGTTGTGATTGTGCGATGGGAGAGACTAATTTATTTTGATACACATGTATAACTATCAAGCTATTTAGCTGATCTTATTTTCAGTTTCAAAACATTTACTGTATTTTGATGACAACTACAATTGAAATGAGGAATGACTGTTAATATGGTACAGAGTGATGTCCATGCTTCAAATGATTGTCAATGTGTTTGGAATAAGAAAGGTTGAGTGTGGATGTAGTAATGCGTAGTTGCAAAGGAACCAAAATTTTAATAAATTTTCAGAATGTTACTTGGTTTGTACGGGCTGTCATTTTATACGTGTTCCATAATTGAGAATGAAAATTTTATGTATGATAACCTTCTTAGTTGGTTTTACAATGCTTTTGATTTCACGTTAATAGGAGTTATATTTTTTTTGAGAGAAATAGATCTTTTAGTTGACAGTGGTCAGGTTGTTACTGTCCGGTTCTGTTTTGACCCATGTTTTTGTAAATGAAGTCATTTAAAACGTGTTTGCTTTTTATGTACAATTCCAACTCCACTGTTTAAAATATTCTTTCACGTTTCCAAAATGATAAGCTATATAAGAACTTATCGAGTTGTTTAATTGTGATTTTTTTTTTGCAAGTTGTCCAATATTCCGATGAATTGCTGTAAAGTTCCTGTCCAAACCAATTAAGTTGTGAAAATTGTTATAAATGATTCCTTTGAAATATGCATCTGCTTCTGTTTCCTATGATTAGTTAATTCATTATATTTTCTATAAAAAAAACTATAATAGCTCGCATGATAGTTAAGTAGTTATTTAATTATGACTTTTGTAAGTTGCTGCATTATGTTTAAATGGGCGAAGTTCTGAGTTATGTAAATTTTATATAAAAGTTTAATCAAATGTGAATTATGTGTTGTGACCATGTGATATCCTGATAAAGCATTAGTAACATGAATAGTAGGCATATGATATGAATGTGAACCTTACTATATGATAACGTCATCTTGTTCATTTCTATATAAAATAGTTTCAAGTATACCAACGCTCTTACATTCTAATGATATGACCTCAAAATAATGATGTGTTGTTCGTATGTGATGTTAAAATCATAATTTTCAGAGAAGAGTCTTGACAAGTGATAGAATGAAATTTGACTAGTAAACTTATTAGCACGATATAGCAATCTCATTTTTATAAGAAATGGTGATTAATTTGAACAATGTGAATCGTGTGGATATTCTTTCATATATTTATGGTATATCGTTGTCTAGTTCATTGAGATAATAACCTTTATAACCCTTCATGTATATTGTTATGTCACAAACTGAATTGTATTTGCTATGTTTAAAATCTGATCATAATACATTGAGTTATTAACTGGTTGACACGTGATGTATGGAAGTACTAGTCTCGTCAATTCGTTTACTTTTATCGTTAAATTTTCATAATTTATGAGCTACAATTTACAAGAACAAGGTTTCAGTAAAGAAGAGTCAGAATGTCGTCGTGTAGTCTCCTTTCGATCTATAGCTTGTAAAATTGTCTTTTGATTCATGTTTATAAATTGCCACAAATTACCGCTTCAATGTTTTCAAAGGTTTAAAATGTTTTCCAAGTGATGATTATCTATGATAACGCTTGATGTGTTGATAATTATAGTGATTGTTTGCAACATGCCGAATTCTATAGCTACGTGTTGACGAAATCCTGCCCGAATGTTTAAATGTTGCATATTATATAAACCCCTTAATTTGCAAGTCAAATAAATTACCAGTTTCATGGTAAATGATGTAATGTGTGCGGATGGAAATGTACCTAAAGGGGTGTTTGTTTCACTCATTTTAGGTATGAGGTATGGGTTTGGAATGATCTAAACCCATACCTTGTGTTTGTTTTACACTTTTTACAATTTGATACCGTTACCTCAAACCCATGAGATATGGGTTTCTCATACCCAAGGGGGAGGAGGGTATGAGATTGAAACCCATGGGTATCAAATTATACATGGAAATTGAAAAAATAATATAGTAAAAAACAAATATTTTCTCTAATAAAAATAGAAATATCTATATAATTAATTTTTCTTCTAAAATTTTTGTTTCCGTAAAAAATACAAGAATAATTTTTCTTCGATTTTTTATTTATATATTTAAGAATAGATATTATGATATTAGAAATAAATTAAAATTTATAAAAATAAAATATATACAAGTTTTAAATAATTAATATATGAAAATTTTAAAGAAAAAAATTGTATATATGTAAATGTATAAAGTCAATAAAATAGACATAGAAAACGATTTGATTCCTCATTCCTGAATTGAACCAAACACAAGGTATCAGGAATCGAGTTCCAAACCCATACAACCCTGGTTTGATTCCTGATTCCATTCCGATACCTTTATGTGAACCAAACGCCCCCTAAGTAATTTTAATTTATTGATATCTAGGAATGTTAAACGGCCTTGTTAGTCTATGATTTGTGTATAACTTGTAAAATACGTTAATGCTCCATATTTAATTACGTTAACTAATCTTGCTCTATGTATTTTCTAAAATAAGATTTTGCTTCTATAATATGATTGTGAACATGAAATGTTTTAAGTTGTCAATTATGAACTACGAGTTTGCTGAGTTGTGTTAAAATTTCAAAGGAGTATATAAGTGTTAGCTACACTGATTTTGTTTTACTGCGTAACACGATTTTACCGATCCTATTATAATAATTATTGTTCGAGGTTGTGTGATTACATGCTAACTGTTACCAGTTTATTACTATTTCTTGTGTTGAAATTTTTGTTTGTATGGGTTGAACTACTATTGATTATTATTGTATTTTGATAGCTAATATTTTATGTTAGTAATTTAATTGTATTGTTGGTGAGACGGGATGAGAAATGGTCTAATGGTATTTGATTGATGATCGAATGGTAATACATGTTGGTTGGAGACGGTGGTCTATCTTATTGTTCTTACCGGGGTTGACGTCGGAGTATAGTCGAAACAACTAATGAGTTTCTTATTTGGGACCTAATGTTAATATTACCAGCTTGTTTAGGGAATTTATGTATGATGTATAAGGAATTATACAGGAGTAGTGATATGCTATTAAAGGTGGAGTTCATGTATGATTCTGAGTTGCAGAACTTATTATTGAATAAGAATTTTTGTTCTACGGTGATTAAGATCATATTTTTATATTGTGTTTAAATTGTCGCTTCCTTTTCTGAGACTCGTGGGTGAGTAGCTTAGAATTTACTCTAAGTGTTGAACACGGTTCTTTGAACCTTTGACAATATGGATAGTGAAATTGAGATGGAAATTGGTTACTGTTTTTGAGTTATGAGTTATAGGCCTTTGAGCCGAGTTATCTCTACGGTCTAGTGTGACCATGGTTATTGATTGAGTAATTTGAGTTTGAAATCGATATCGAGATAGAAGTATTGTTTTGCGGTTTTATTCCGCCAGTTCACTCACCCCTTGTACTTCGTCTTAGGTTCGACGATGAGAACATGATACTTGGTTACTTGGAGTAAGATTTTAGGAAATAAAGTAATGAGTAAGACAGAGTTATGAGTTGGAACTTTATAATGGGGTTACGGGGGCGTAACCATGTTTTAAGGAGGAAAGGATTGTAAAATCTTAATGAATTATGACATGTCGTGATTGTTTGCATATACTCGATAATCTGATTACCTCTGTTGTGCATTTATTGTGTTTCGGGAAGTATCCCTTTAGCTTCGTTATACGTTAAACTTTGGGGACAAAGTTTTCTTAACAGGGGTAGAATGCAATATTTCGTGTTTTAAGTACCCTTACTAGTTTTGACGTTATCTAGTGTCGCATATTGTGTTCCTTATGTGTCTAGTGACTAGTTTGTGGACTATTGGATGGTGAACTTCGAGACGAAGTTCATTTTAAGGAGGGAAGACTGTAATACCCCGTATTTTATTATGTTTTATTTAATAATTGATATTTACGTTGATGTGTTGACATTTACTTGAATGTTTAAGCTCGATAATTAAGTTATCGACCAAGTGTTCTTATATTTGATTAGGAGAGTGTCGGGTACGGGTTGTTCATCGAATCACGTTCTAATGTCGAGAAGTGGGTCCATGTCACATATGGGCCTTGGGATAGCCTTGGGATGCGTGCCAAGGGCTGAATTAGCCCATAGTCGACATAAAACAATAACACAAACACCTCAGGATATTCTCTATACCGTCACATAAAAATACAACTTAAAACCCTACCCTAACCTAATGAACGTCTGATGTAAACACGCTTACCTACTTCCGCCGCATCAGGGTGTAAGAAAGGGGGTTCACACGGTGGCCTAAGGTGGTCTAGGGTAGTTCGTTGGGTAAGGGAATAGGTACGTTCACCATTGTTTTGATAAATCGCAGGTTTTCCTTTCCTTTTGATTTCGAAATTTCTAATCGTGTAATACCTTATCATTCCGATTCTTTGTGCAATATCAATCTATGATGTTAGTAGATGTGTTCTGGACCATTGTAATGTCGCCTTTGAGCGTCGTTGACCGTCAGATATGGTGTTTAATCGGAGTGTCAGGCTGTTTTAAAATACGTTTCAGGCCTCTGTTTTCGCGTGTGTTTTCCATCTTGTTAATTAGTGTGTAATTGTTTATGGTTGGGTTTAAATCTGGTCGTGGGTTATGGGTAAGGATAGTAGAAGGTTTATAGGTGTTGTGGTGGTTGAAGGGGGGTGTTTGGGTGGTCGGAGCACCACCACGAGGGAGTCTGTTTTGTTTTTTTTCTACAGGAACAGGGGAGAACAGGGGGTCCGTGGGGGTGGTGTTTTGAGGGTGTTTTGCAGGCAGTTAGGGTCGTGTCGAGGGCTGGTGGTTATCACCAATAGAGTCGTGGGGTGTGGTGGTTGTTGAGGGTGGTAATAGGTGGTGGTTTGGGTGGTTATGCTGGTGGCGGGAGTCTCGTTTTCAGGGCACTCCCGTTGCTGGTACTAATTCATGCGGAGTTGATGAAGGTGAGTCATGGTGGTTGCAGGGGCTGTCGACGGGCTGTTTGGGCGAGATAGGTGTCGAGGGAGGAGTCCAGGGATGCGTTGTAGTGCGGTGGTGCCAACCACCGCGGGTTGGTATTGGTTCGGTTGGTGTAATGAGAGTTATGGGCCTGTTTTGGGGAGACGTTTTGTAACACCCCCATTTATTTAAGGAAGATAATAAAGCACTAATAAAAACAAAAACACTAACATTAAATATAATAATACTAATAATAATAATAATAATAATTAATAATAATAAGTAGTAATATCAATAACAACGACACACCAAAACAGCCCAACACCATCACTAACCCGACTCACGACCAAAACCCACCTACTGCCACCGACGTTCACCCCACAGCCACCAGACCGGAACCCAGAACCACCCACGCTCCTCGCGACCACCGGCAACCAGGTCGCCGGCCACCAGTGAGGTGAACCCACACCACGAAACCCCCTGAAACCCAACCGAACCCGCGATCAGACCCTTCTTTCCAAACCCCTGTCGACGGATGACCAGGTCCAACCACCACTCACCACTGTCACCCCGAACACCCCTGACACCAAACACCTACACCACGGTGGTACCACCGCATCGACCTCCCCCGAGTCCGCGGTGGTGCCACCCCCAAACACCAATACCCGAGTGATAGCAAAAGACCTGGACTCAACCAGAGGGTAAACTCCCTGACTCGACACCACCTACACTACCCGAGACCACCCTGACGACCACCATACTTCGTCCCTGGTCACCACATAACCTCCCCAGCAAAACCCATTAAAAGATGATGAATAGTAAAGCATCGACACCCTCACAAACCTGGTCGGTCAGACTCGATGATCTTAAAATCGATTAAGTGATTCATGACACACGCCTGAAAACCACCCTCTCTGGTGTTGCACGGTGACTGACACAACCACGACTACCACAAAACACGACACCCACACCCAAAGATCACCTTACTCGAAAGAATCAGACCAAACAAGCAATAAACCAGACTCAACGAAACATGCCAAAACGCAGATGTGAAAACCGATTAATATAACGTTAAACATACCTACTTTACGAGTAAATCGACCACCCCTTGCTTGCCTTACAACCACCGCGAGATTCCGTGTTACCACCTAGTGTGACGGCTGAGGTTTGTGTGGTGTTTTGATGGGAATTAAGGTAGGTTTAGCTAGGGTATAGTTGTGCTAAACATGGCGGCATCCCCATAGGGTTAACAAGGTTTGTAAATAAAAACTAAGTATGGGCTGGTATAGAATGCACAAAAACCGAGGCCCAAAATTAGTGCGTGAGGTCTGAGGATCGATCCCTCTTACGAACACAAGTCACAAACCTTTTTATAACATATAACTCATAGCAATTACTAGCAATATTTAAATACCATCTCTACGACAACTATAACAATTATAAACGTAGATATCGTAGTGACAAATTGAGGTATAACATTCATAAGTCGCAACTTAAAATATAACTAATGCACTTACTTAACATATAACTCACAGCTTATAATAATATCAAAACCCTTACTCGATAAATTAATTATCGAGCGCATGTTAGTATAAAGAATAAATATTATAAATAAAATACGGGGTATTACAGTCTTCCCCCCTTAAAATGAGCTTCGTCCCGAAGTTCACCATCCCGTGGTCAACAAACTGTTCACTAAGCACGTACGGACATGTGACACCACACACACAACCACAAAACTAACAAAGGTACTTTGAAACACGAAATGTTACATTCTACCCTCGTTAAGAAAACTTTGTCCCCAAAGTTTCCTGAATTACCAAATTACCATCTTAATTAAGGAATACTTCATGAATCATAATAACATGCATGACAGAAGTAAACAGGATTATCACGTATAAACAATCACCATATACCACTTAGCCATGTAAAACATCTAGACATATTATAAATCAAAAGATTTTACAATCCTATCCTCCTTAAAAACATGGTTACGTCCCCGTAACCTTATGATACAATCTCAGCTCATTAGTCCATCTTACTCATCACTTTGTCTCATACCATCTTACTCCAAGTAACCAAGTATCGCACTCATCGTCGAATCCAAGACCAAGGTCAAGAGGTGAGTGAACCAACGGAATAGACACGCAATCAATACTTCCATTTCAATGTCGATTTCAAACCCAGAATATGACTCAATAAAGAAGGTCACACTTGGCCGAAAGAACACTGTGGCACAACGGCCTAATAACTCATAACTCCAACCAGCAACCAATTCTCATCAAAAGAAAATATTAACAACCGACATAAAAGAACAAATACTAATATTCAACTCATAGAACTACTCGTGAGAAACTCATAGCAATAATCACGTAAACATATATCACCTCGAGCAATGACAAGAGTATTAGGATAGATAGAAACCATATTACGTAGTAAAACAGATTCAGAGTAGCCAACACTTACATACCACTGGAATTTTTAACACAAAGTCCATATATTCACAACAGCGTAAACAACCCAGAGCTCAAAGTCCCTACTTGACCGTTTAAAACATTTCATGTTCGTAAACATATTATAGAAAAGGCATAGGATGAAATTTATTAACATAATTAAACATGGAGCATTGACATATCTCACAGGATATACACAATTCATAGACTCACAAGACCGTATAACATTTCCAGGTATTAAATAGTTATCAAGATCACTTAGGTATAACTCAACTTACATCATTTATCATGAGATTAATAAAATACATGTCTTGCAACATAAAGGTTTATATAAAGCGCAACAATTAAGCATTCGGGCATGCTTTCATCAACCGTAAGTAAGGAATTTGTCATATTGCAAACAATTATCATAATGATTAAAAAAAATAGCAAGCGTCATCATGGTAATCACCACTTTGAAATACAACTTTAAAACTTTTGGAACCTTGAAGCGGTAAATTGGCGACGATTTAAAATCCCAAGTCAAAAGACGAATTGTAACACCCCCATTTATTTAAGGGCCTGTACTAGGACTCCTCAGATAAGTAAGGGTGTTACCATCTCGGTTTCCCGAGGCAGTAGATACAAAGGAAAGAAAAACAGTACTTTAATTAGAATTAAGATCGTTTCAAGTTCTTACAACTGAATTCATAAGTCTTAGCCAAATAAAGAAAGTACAACTCGTGCTAAACTAGCTAAGGTGATCTAGACTCTAATCGGGTCCGGATCCAAGCTCATCCTCCCATAGCTCCCCCTTAGCTTCAGCCACCTGTCAATCTGCTCCCCAATAATTTGGTTCATCACAGGTGATCACGAACACACAGGGTCAACCACGAGGTTGAGTAGGGAAAAGAATAAATATAACAACAATATAATAACTCCGCACCGATCCAACGCCAATTAAACTCCGCACCGATCCAACACCGTATAAACTCCGCACCGATCCAACTCCAAATATACTCCGCACCGATCCAACACCAATGTACTCCGCACCGATCCAACACCAATATACTCCGCACCGATCCAACACCGTATCACAAAACAATATAATATATATGCACATCGTAATAATATCTCAGAATGATATAAATAGCACAAAATAACGATCTCATGATATTATATCGTAAACATGCTTAACACCAAAGATGAACAGATCACACATTATTATAAACCAATACTTTCCCCTACCTGAAATAGTAGGAACGCAGACACAATCCGAGATATGCTTAGAAATGTTCCACTCGAAACTCGCTACCTGTTTCCCTGACCAAAACGATGGGGTTAGACACGGCCAAAAAGACTGTAGGCACTCCCTCTCTCTTCCGTGTGGTGGTGGCTGTAAGATCTAGGGTTTTGTTTAGATGAGAAAGCTCTGAAAATAAGAGCACAACACTCTCTTATATGGCGGCTTGTTCACGGTGTGAGGTGAGGATGAGTGTAAGAATTAGATTAGGGTTATGTTCCCATCGTGGGCTGTGGTGTTTGTGCACAGAAACCGAGGCCCAACACCACTCCTTAGAGGTCTTGAGTTCGAAACCCAAGAGGACCCAAGTCACTACCTCGAGAACCCTTGATCGAACCCCATCAAACACATAAACGTAGCCTAAAACTTATATGCAAAGGAAGTATTAAAACCGTATTTAACCTTGTAACAAAATAAATCTCATAACTAAACGTGACAAAAATCGAGGTATTACACGAATTTACAAGCTGTAATCTGAAGCGGGACTACCCGGAGACGTTCTTACTTTTCTTTAATAAAACATTGTTCTTGAATTATAAAAGTTTTACCGATAGAAATATAAATAGATAAATAAAGAAATAAATAAATAAACGAATTCATAACACGAGTACTTCCATAAATTACCTGTCGACTAGTTAATAATTCAATACATTGTAAACAAATTTGGAAGATGGCAATATGCAATTCACTGCATAGTATAACAATATACTTGAAGAAGTTATAAAGATTATGAACTCATGGAACCAAACAAAGATATACCATTGATATACGAGAGAACATCAATACGATTCGCATTGTTCAAACAATCACAATTACGTATAACAATTAAATCGTTATATCATGCTTATAAGCTTACAGGTTAACTCCATTCTCTCACATGGCAAGGCACTTCTCAGATAAACATGATTTTGACATCGCATCTAAACAACACATAACGATTAGGAAGTCGTAAAACTAGGCAGTAAGAGCGATGGTATAATTGAAACGATTTTATATTTAAACTTAACGAGGTAAACCAGGTTACACTATCATATCGTGAGGTTCAGAATCATAAAATATGCCCACTATTCATGTTACTAATGTCATAACAGGTTATCACATGGTCACAACGCATAGTTCACATTTGATTAAACTTTTATATAGGATTTACATAACTCACAACTTAATTGGTTTGGACAGGAACTTTACAACAATTCATCGGATTATTTGACAGCTTGCAAAACAATCACAATTAAACAACTCGATAAGTTCTTACATAGCTTAACATTTTGGGAAAACGTGAAAGAATATTTTAAACAGTGGAGTTGAAATTGTACATAAAAGTAAACATGTTTCAAATGACTTCTTTCACAAAAACATGGGTCAAAACAGAACCGGACAGTAACAATCTGTCCACTGTCAACTAAAAGATTTATTGCCCTCCAATATAACTCCTATTATCGTGAAATCAAAAGCATTGTAAAGCCAACTCAGGATTATTGCACACGTATAAAATGGCAGCCCGTACAAACCAGACAACACTCCGAAAAAAAAAAAAAAAAATATTATTAAAAGTTTGATTCCCTTGCAACTACACATTACGACATCCACACTCAACCTTTCTTATTCCAAACACATTGAAAATCATTTGCAACATAGACATCACTCTGTACCATATTAACATTCATTCCTCATTTCAATTGTAGTTTTCATCAAAATACAGTAAAGGTTTCGAAACTGAAATAAGATCAACTAAATAGCTTGATAGTTGTACATGTGTTTCAAAATCAATTAGCCCCTCCGATCGCACAATCACAACTCATCCAAGTACGGAAATATAACCTAGGGACTACTACGTGTCCCTTATTGGTGCCCGTCTTCATAACGAACTTAAATGCGTATAACAGGCATAAAATTTTAAGTACGATACATGCAACACATAACTATATACATTCATTGCTTAGGGTAGCACATTCCGCATATCACTAGGCATGGATTACTATAACAATCTGAGTCTGATCTTCCATATCCAAATACCAACCAATATATTACATAGCTACAATAGTCACTTAATAACCATACACCCTACAAACATTCCATGCACCAACACGTTATGATCTCATTACTCTAACCATAGTTCAACATTTACACCACTAAAACTCCTCAAATTTCAATTCCATCATCCGGATTGATCCACATTTCATATCACACATATCGTTCCAACACACATCATTATTCATAACTCACATATTACTTACCTCATTCTTCTTCGGCGAAAACGTTAGTACAGTATAACTGGTTCACTATAGTCTACCCCACTCCTCAATTACTCTCATTGGGTTCCCGAGACAGAACAAAAAGGGCCCAGGTCTGGTGTGAGGGGGCCCCTAACTCATCCCGTTCCTTTTTGGGGCTCCTATCAGTCCCAGCTCGGGGTTCATTTTATTTGACTCTTCCTATGTTCATTATTAATCATTTGGTTTAGGCCTGAGGATCGTTCGCTCTGATACCACTTTGTAACACCCCCATTTATTTAAGGGTCTGTACTAGGACTCCCTAGATAAATAAGGATGTTACCATCTCGGTTTCCCGAGGCAGTAGATACAAAGGAAGATAAACAGTACTTTAAATTGGTAAGTTATCTCAAAGAACAAGTTTATACAACTGAATTAAAACAAACTGTCTTGATAAAACAAAAGTACAACTCATAAGTAACTATTATGGTGATCTAGACTCTAGGCAGGTCCGGATCCAAGCTTCTCTCTTCCCCTAGCTCCCATAGTCTCAACACCTGTCAATCTGCTCCCCAATAATTGGTTCATCACAGGTGATCACGAATACACAGGGTCAACCACGAGGTTGAGTAGAGAAAAACTGTAAACAAACCACATTACTATAAATAGAAAGTCGAACTTCCCCACTCCGAATCACAAGACCCATAATTCTCCACACCAATCACAGACCCTTTATCTCCGCACCAATCACGGACCCTTTATCTCCGCACCAATCACAGACCCTTTATCTCCGCACCAATCACAGACCCTTTATCTCCGCACCAATCACAGACCCTTTATCTCCTCACCTCATATCGTATCACAGAATATATAATCAAATATCATAATATACCAATCAAGTATTAATATAAAACAATTATGGTTATCATCAAATAACAACAGAGTAATCATTATAATATACACCTTATTTCCCCTACCTCAAATAGCAGAAATGCAGATAAGTCCAAAGCTCGCTAGAAATGTTCCACGAGAAACCCGCTACCTATACACATATACGTAACGAATAAATAACCTTCCCGAACCCCTTAACAACCATACATACTATAAATAGAAACATTCCCTAAGTGGAAAGTTTCCATAAATAGAAACTTTCCCAATATAGTAACTTCCAAATATAGAAGCTCCCATGACTTAAATAATTCCCGACTCGCATATTTAAATATCCCGACCCGAAACCGTAAGAAGATAATAAAGCACTAATAAAAACAAAAACACTAACATTAAATATAATAATACTAATAATAATAATAATAATAATAATAGTAATAATAATAATAATAAGTAGTAATATCAATAACAACGACACACCAAAACAGCCCAACACCTTCACTAACCCGACTCACGACCAAAACCCACCTACTACCACCGTCGTTCACTCCACAGCCACCAGACCGGAACCCAGAACCACCCACGCTCCTCGCGACCACCGGCAACCAGGTCGCCGGCCACCAGTGAGGTGAACCCACACCACGAAACCCCCTGAAACCCAACCGAACCCGCGACCAGACCCTTCTTTCCAAACCCCTGTCGACGGATGACCAGGTCAAACCACCACTCACCACAGTCACCCCGAACACCCCTGGCACCAAACACCTAGACCACGGTGGTACCACCGCATCGACCTCCCCCGAGTCCGCCGTGGTGCCACCCCCAAACACCAATACCCGAGTGATAGCAAAAGACATGGACTCAACCAGAGGGTAAACTCCCTGACTCGACACCACCTACACTACCCGAGACCACCCTGACGACCACCGTACTTCGTCCCTAGTCACCCCATAACCTCCCCAGCAAAACCCATTAAAAGATGATGAATAGAAAAGCATCGACACCCTCACAAACCTGGTCGGTCAAACTCGATGATCTTAAAATCGATTAAGTGATTCATGACACACGCCTGAAAACCACCCTCTCTGGTGTTGCACGGTGACTGACACAACCACGACTGCCACAAAACACGACACCCACACCCCAAAGATCACCTTACTCGAAAGAATCAGACCAAACAAGCAATAAACCAGACTCAACGAAACATGCCAAAACGCAGATGTGAAAACCGATTAATACAACGTTAAACATACCTACTTTACGAGTAAATCGACCACCCCTTGCTTGCCTTACAACCACCGCGAGATTCCGTGTTACCACCTAGTGTGACGGCTGAGGTTTGTGTGGTGTTTTGATGGGAATTAGGGTAGGTTTAGCTAGGGTATAGTTGTGCTAAACATGGCGGCATCCCCATAGGGTTAACAAGGTTTGTAAATAAAAACTAAGTATGGGCTAGTATAGAATGCACAAAAACCGAGGCCCAAAATTAGTGCGTGAGGTCTGAGGATCGATCCCTCTTACGAACACAAGTCACAAACCTTTTTATAACATATAACTCATAGCAATTACTAGCAATATTTAAATACCATCTCTACGACAACTATAACAATTATAAACGTAGATATCGTAGTGACAAATTGAGGTATAACATTCATAAGTCGCAACTTAAAATATAACTAATGCACTTACTTAACATATAACTCACAGCTTATAATAATATCAAAACCCTTACTCGATAAATTAATTATCGAGCGCATGTTAGTATAAAGAATAAATATTATAAATAAAATACGGGGTATTACAGATGGAATCTGAGAGATATGATTAGATGAAAATGTAATCATATCATATTGATACCCTATATGACTAAACGGTTAGTCAATGTAATGAAGACATAATTATTTAATACTGATTAAATAATATTAGCTAAGACGAATTAAAATGTTTATTCGTAATTAAATATAAAATTTTATATCTAATTATGTGTAATGAAATTATTTAATAAAGATTAAATGATTTAATTAAATATAAAAGGTTATATTTAATTAGTGGATTATAAATATAAGATATTTATAAGATAAAGCATTACATAAGAGAAAGATATAACCGATTCTATAAAGATAGAATTTTGGTCTGAGCAATGATTAAGTTGTTCAGTGGTTATGAAGTTCTGTAGGTAGAACCAAATACTGATTTGGGGAATCCTAGTTGATGTCTAATAGCAAGGTTGTTTGCAGCTATAAATAGGACATTCACTCTGCACTTAAAACGCACGAGTTACACGACTACTTCCCTCCTCTCTCTCTAGCTTTTCATCTTACACAAAAGTAATGATAATTTTGTAGTTTCTAGCTCAAGAAAAGGGTATTTCTCAGGATATCTTGGGTGCAACGATTAGGAGGATATCTGTTTTGATATCTGATCTTAGCCCTTTGCAAGGACAGAAGGTTAATTCTTGATCTCAATCTTTGTATCTTGTTCTTCGTTTATGACTATAAATCATACATTATAAATTTGTTATAATCCTGCATATAAAGAATTGGGAATATATACAGATATTTTCCCACAGTACTAACATTTCAGCAGCAAAGGTATGAGGTAAGATATGATGTGAAAGATTGATGATGATATATACTGTGAAATACGGAAGTCATATTACATGATGGGTGACATGTATATACCGTTACTTCTAGGCATGGACAGAATGCGTGTTATATATGAGTTTTGAAGATGACGCTGGATTATGTGATGATATGCATGCGGTTATGTGATCCCTAAGCCTTTAGGTAGACTTACAATGTGATGTTGAGTAGGACTTAGCAATGTGAAAGAGGTTACATGTTAGATTATGTATGCTAGTAAGACCCAGGATGAGATAGAAATTGACCTAGGATGCTCATAAATTTTGTCACTTGTGTAGCAATATGCCTTCCAGAAGAGAGCCCAACTCCGCTAACATTTCACAAGAGGAATTAGATCGCTTGTTGGCTATGAATGCTGCTCTATTAGCCAGGATAGGAAGCAATGCTCAATCCGATGCAGTTAAGATGAGTAACAACATTTCTAGGCATAATCCAACCAAATATGATGAAGAGGGAGCACCAAGCCTGCTGGCTGAGTGGTGCCGGGAATTTGAGAGCATCTTTGAACTGTTGACTATCCCAGAGTCGATGAAGGTAGACCAAGCTGTGTTCTACCTAAAGGGTACAACTAGGCTATGGTGGAATAACACCAAAGAGGAGATCAAGGCTTCTGTGGAAGATATTGGGTCAGAATTTGTGAGCTGGGAAGGGTTCAAGGGGATTTTATCCTCTAAGTTCGTACCGGAGCATGTGAAAGGCAAGTTGAGAGCTGAGTTCGATTCCTTCAAAATGACTGAGGGAATGACCGTAGAAGCATATCACAGTAAGTTCGTGCAATTGGCGGAGAATGTCGCCGACCTGGGTTATACTTATGAGATGCTAGCTGCTAGATTCGAGAAGGGACTCACTACTGACATTAAGAAGAGGCTGCTGGATGCCAAGCCCACAACTGTTGAAGATGTCTATGAGAGGGTTGGATAGGCTGAGCGAATTTCTGACATGATTAAGGAGGAGAAGAAAGAAAGAGGTGACAAGAGGAACTCCGAGTCTACAGCTGAGGCCTCGGGGAGCAAGAAACAAAATAACAATCAGTACCGTGCATTCTTTTCTAAAAGTGAACCTGGGGTAACAGGAATCGTGGTGAAAATCGATCTACATCTGGGCCAAGCAGTGCAAAAACCTACATGTTTTAAATGTGGGAAGTACGGGCACAAGATAGCCAATTGTTGGGTTGGAACTCAGAGTGCCGGGAGCAGTTATAATAAGGGGAATCAAAGTGGTGGCTTCAGAACACCAAATGCGAGCTACTCGGGCAACAACAGATCCGGAGTTAACAACTACCAGCGGAATTACAGCAACTATAATAATCAGAACCGCTATCAGGGAAACCAAGGTAGTGGGAATGGTAATCTTTAGAAGAATCATGTTGAGGTCAGCAATCAAAGTGGAGCTGCATCTGTCAACCAGAGTGCAACCAAGAAGAGTGGGACCCTATTTATGATGGGGAAGGAGGCTGTTGAACAAGATGCACATGTCGTCACTGGTACATTTCTTGTACATTCCACTCTTACTTTTGTTTTATTTGACTCTGGTGCATCGCATTCGTTTATCTCTGCGGAGCATGCTAGGGCTATAGGCTTGAATGTATATGATATTATAGCCGATTCTGTAACTATTCTGTCAGGAGAGTCTATATCTTGTAATAGAGTCTATACCAATGTAATGATCCAAGTAGGAGCTGTGTGTTTTGAGTCGAACTTGATAGAGTTTCCCTTGGGTGGCTTTGAGGTGATACTGGGAATGGATTGGCTGAAAAAGTATAAGGCCTACATTGATTGTTACCAAGGGAATATTACCTTGAGATGGCCTAAGGGTGTGAGAGTGTCTTACAAGGGGTACTCTGTGAAGCCTAAGCTGAAGCTGATAACCATCAATGCCCTGAAGACTTGTTTGAAGAAAGGTGACGAGATGTTGTTGTGCCATGTGCGATATTTGACTGCGGCGAAACCTCAAGCTAGTGACATTGATATTGTAAGAGACTTTGAGGATGTATTTCCAGAAAAAATTCCTGGGTTACCGCCAAAGAGGGACTTAGATTTTGGTATTGATCTGAAACCCGGGGCTGAGCCAATTTCTAAAGCACCTTATCGCATGGGACCTATGGAATTGGAAGAACTAAGGAAACAGTTGGATGAGTTAGCAAGCAAGGGGTACGTGAGACCGAGTGTGTCACCTTGGGGAGCACCAATGTTGTTTGTGAAGAAGAAGGATGGAACCATCACTAGTACAAAAATTGCCTATTGCGTCAAGTGATTTACATCAGTTCTACCAAAACCGACGCAAAAAGTACTTAATTTTGGCGGGAATCCAATTTTGCCATATAGTCAAGTCATTTGCGTCAGTTCTTACACAAAACTGACGTATATAATATGTCGGTTATAGTAGAAACTGATGTATTTAATCAAATACGTCAGTTATGTTATGTAACTGACATATTTGACATTATGTTTTTGCATCAGTTTTTTAAAAACCGCTACAAATGATAATAATTAAAGAAAAAAAATCAACGAATAAACACTCACGCCTCAGCCTCTCAAAAGAAAACCTTCATTTCCCAATTAATCAACCCTTATTCTTCCCTCACATCACCAAACCCCCTGGTGGTTGCTCGATCATCGCACCACCACCGTGCTCCTGTCGCACCCCACCACCGACCATCATCGTGTCTTACGTTATCGGCCGAGCAGGGGTTTTCTATTGTCAATCTACTTACGTCTTTCTGCCAAACCCTATCTACGTCCTTGTGCGCAACTTCATCTTTGTTTTCGCCCAACTATCGTCTTCAACAGCTCCGAGTGAGTTTTCCCTTATTTTATGCTATTCATTTTTCAGATTTAATGCTACTTTGAAACAAGTCATCTATTAATTGGTTGATTTTGTTTTGGATTAGTTTCGCTTTTACTAGTTAGCGGCTGATTACCTTTTGACATGTATTTGGATATCCTCTCGTATATGTTAGGGAATTGCTTTTCTCAAACAATTTAGGGTTTTAATTGAAATTTATTGGCCATATTCAATTAGTTTGTTTCAAGTTAATATTGTTTAGTATTTTTTGGTCCAACTTTCTACTCGCATACTTTATTAATTATAGTCTTTAGAGTTGGGAAATTGATTAATCAAGGTTTCAATGTGTAATACTTGCAGAAGGGACAAGACAAATCAAAAGCATGTTGGCGTGATGAGACTGAACTTTGCCAATTAAAGGTTGCTGATCTTTCACTATTTCACTTGACTCCTTAACTAACCG
The DNA here is from genome assembly GCA_029255685.2 of Silene conica. Lineage (NCBI taxonomy): Eukaryota > Viridiplantae > Streptophyta > Magnoliopsida > Caryophyllales > Caryophyllaceae > Silene > Silene conica. Next base: position 31,288,034 of record CM055320.2, read on the forward strand.
GCTTGTAAGACTGCAGTTGTTTACAGATGTTCTAATTGTAGTCATCTGATTGTTATCTCTGAATAATAATAACTTTCACTTACATTTTTTAGATGATATTGAACAGCAGTGTCCATCATTTTCTCTGTTTTTCACCAGATGTTTGGCATTAAGACACTGGTCAAGAGCTACTTGGCTGTCAAGGATGCTCACCTTCATGGTGGGATTGATAGTCTTGTACAGATTCTTTGAAATATGCTTTCGTTTGGAAAATACCAAGAGAAATGGAATCAAGGTACTGTATTGCTCATAATTTTGATGTAAGAAATTTTGCACAATTGTTATTGATCCTTACTCCCCCGTTCATTCAACTTTACAATTTATGGATTCTGGCTCAATATTTAAGACAATAGAATTGGAATAAAATGTAAAAAAGTGATAGAAAAGTGATAGAAAGGAAAGAAGAGAGAAATTATATTTGGCCCTTTGGTTTAAGTGGCCGGAAGCTTTCAGAGAATATAAGGGAAGATTGCGCCTTTCGGGAGAACTTTACATATGCTTCTCTTGGAGGAGTCCTCTCTTTTTAGAGTCTTTTTTATGCTATTTCAGCTTTACCCGTTGGTGTTCCCTTACCAGTTTTTCAGGAACTACTATAGAGCAGTAGTGAAACTAGATCATAGCATTCATATAGAAGAATAGAAAAGTTAGTTTTACATGTTTTGCTTTCTCAAGGAACCCTCTCTTTGTCTGATAAACTTTTTTATGCTTTGTTCCAAGTGCGATAAAGCTTCCTTTTCATTATTCTTCTATGATAAAAGAATTCAATTAAAGAGTCGCTTTTAATGGATAAAGATAGAAAGTTTTCTAAAGACAAAAACTTTAGAAAAAAAACTTTAATTAAAAAAAGATGGATATAAATTAAATAAAGTTTTCTAGGGCAGTTTTCTATTATTATTCATTAAGTTTTCTTTTAAGCTTCCTTTTCCTTTTCATTATTCTTTGCCGACGTTCTCTTCGAAAGTTTCGTTCGAAAGCCTCCTAAAGGTTAGGTTGGTATGAATGATCAATCAAGGTTCTCGGAGGACTCTTTTATAAATAGGGCAAGGAGCCAAACCAAACAAAGAGGGGCAAGGTGGGTTCATCTTTTAACATCTATCAAGATGGGGATCGGGATCTGACAGGCGTCTCACCGCGGGCATAGAAGGAGGCTTCATTAGGAAGAGCAGCATCAAGGGGTGGTGAGCTTATCCAACTAACAACTTAATTGGGGATTATATACAAGGTAAGGCTAAAGTAATGCTATAGTTATCTTATTTGAATATTGAAATGCGCTTGTATAGGCTGCTAGTACTTGCACTTGTGGTAATGCTTATCCGTAGCCGTAGCCGTCTTCGCTTACACTACTCAGGAAGCTTGAGAATTCGTATCCTTATTTGATTGGATTGAACAATAAAAATTTTGCATGTACTAACGAGCAGAATGGGTCTAAGTACTGAGACTGAACCATGTCCTGTAAAGGGGCTTCAATTCCCTTATATTTTGTTTTCATTAATAGGAGAATTCTCTACCAGCTCTAATCATAGGATAGAAAGCTTCTTGGGTCTTGTACCAGAATGCATGTAAATATAGACTTCCGGTTTCTCTTTTATATGCTAGGCTAGCAATTTAACTGGTTGTTTACTTCGTTAGCGGTTGACGAACGAACCAGAGGATTAGCTCGAATGAGACGGAGTACCGCTGCCCACGTAAGAATATAGAATAGAGGATTAATTTTCAAAGAGCAAGTGGGGCTCAAGCCTTCTATACCTTTCCCCTTCAGGTTAATGAACCGTCCAGCCGGCTGTTCGTGGTACACGGCATTGAATTCTGCCCTATATATAACTCCAAGGCTCTTCCTTGAAATACCTTGCCTTTCATTGTTCCAGCTTTGTAGTAGCAAAATGGGCAAGACCCTCTGTATCTGTAACGGAAGTGCCATCCTCTTTACTTTAAGCTTCAGGGCAGTCATTGCATTCCGTTCTGTAATTCTTATTATATTATAAGGAAGTTATAAATGCTAGGTCCATGACATGTCTTAATACACGAGCTTTCTTTATCAAGGCAGGGCTTTTCAAAATAAAAAAGCACGTAAACGAATGGGAAGAGTTAGGAAAAAGTAATGGCGCTCTTTCTTTATTACGAGATCTTTATATACTAGGCTTACTTCTCTAAGCGCTTTTGTGCCGGTACGAAGACTTACTTGAATCACAGAAGATAGTCAAAGAAAGCTAGCTACCCTCTTTAAAGACTAGGTACTTTAGCGACTAAAAATTAAGAATTCTCTTCTTAATCTTTTTTTATTAAGGGCGCGGGTTTATAAACTGCTTATATGCTCTCTATAAGGAATTAAATTCTCTTTATGAAAAAACTTTCTACTTTTTTATTGTGACATATTGCTGTGTACGTTTCTGAGTATAAACTCCGAGGAAAGAAAGGGGCAGCCCGGTAACAAGAAGTTGTCAGGATTCTGTGATCCAGATTATATTGTTATAACAGAGGAAGTATTATTTTTGCTGCGTTACTCACATTGTAGATGTTTAATTTTTTTCTTTTGTAACCGTTTGCAGTCCTGTGGATAAGGCTCACTTAAACGTTGCTTCCGCAAAAGCTATTCTTCGTCTTCAAGATATTGGGAAAATAAGATACTTGTTGATGTTTTCCATCTTGCTTTGAGGATTGTTGAGGTGAGCTTCGGCGTGATAATTTGTTATTAGAAGATTTCAATATTGCTTCTCTTTGTTATTAGAAGATTTCTACATGGCTTCTCTTTGGTAAAACTTGCTGAAGTCCGAGTAATAATCTGTACTCTTGTACAATTGCAGCCGCAGCTGCAGCCGAGTCCGAGTGACATAAATTGCAATGCAGTTCTTGGCGGATAACATTGCTAATGAGCGGATCTTTGTTCGTGGAGCAGAAGCTATTTCTGCCAAAATGGAATCCAGGGATGAAGAGCCGGGTAATAACCTTTAGCTTATACTTTATAGTATGTCATTTCTATCTTTTTGGTTTATGTTGCTAATGATAGATATATTATTCATCTTTATTGGAAGTTCTTGTGGCACATCTTTATTTTGTGATGAAAAAACAAGTAAGACTTGATTAGCGAGTTTCGGTTGTAGACAATGAACTGATTAGCGAGTTTCGGTTGTAGACTATGCAGATTACCAGGTTTTGATAAGACTCAGTTATTACTTATTACTATTTCCATGGCTCTAGCAATTACATTCCGTATGCTTGTTAGTCCGTTTTGACTATTCATTGCTCTTTACTCCCTCTGTATTTATATAAAAGTAGCTCCTTACTCTGTTGTTGGAGGAAGGTGCCGTTTTTGTGTGTGTAAATGCTTCACTCCACAAGTTAAATGATATACTGATATAAATATAGCTAAGCTTTTATTTGATGCTGTTTGCACATTGATAGATATGCAGTACGTGGTTTATCATGCTACAGTCTTGGCTGAAGGACCTGAGGGTTATCAGGTAGGCTTCAATGCTCATTTTCTTTTCCGTCCTCGCTTATAAATTATTTGCTGTCTCAAGTTCACACTTTTTTCTTCCTTCTCAGAATAATGGTCATTTTTTCCAGAAACCAGTCTTACCGGGTTCTTTTAAAACAAAACAGCAGTCCGCACACTTCGTAGAACTTTCTAGCAGGAGCTGGATCAATCTACAACGGTAGAAGCTTAAACTTGTTAGAGGCTGCAGTCTCTTTACCCACATTAACCACTGAAATACCAGGTGCAGCTTTTTAAATATAACTATTGAATCTTATTTACATTGCATACTGTCCTGCCAAATAAGGGACTCAATAAACGAGCTCTTTTCCTCCAAAACCATTAGAGAGTTAAGAGAGATTACTGAGATTGGATCATTCATCATTACATTAGTGATATAAAATTGCAATCAGATATTGCATCATCATCACAACATTAGATGTCATCATAGCATTAGATCTGAGATTGCACCAGTCATCATTATTGATCTAAGATTCACCTCAGAATATTTTCCAACATTCCTAATTCTTAGGCACCAAATGTTCTCTCTTGCTAACAGTTGAGGAGTACATGCTCATCTTATGTTTGTTTATTATAGACCCAAACTTCACGAATCAGATTTCCCTGAACTGTTATGTTTTTTCTGTTCATGACACCGTCTTTATAAGCTATAAGTTTTGGCCACAACTTATTAGCGATTCTATGTGACTGTTTATGTTAGCCAGTCCATTTTGACCACAACTTATTAACGATGACATTTCTTTGCAGGTGCAAGGTGATGGGATCATTGCTGGAAATACAACATACTCAACAGCTGCAGGAGGGTCCATGGTTAGCATAACATTCTAAGCTTGGTGGATTACTACCACAGTTTCGTAGTCAAATCTTCCATTTACGTTGTTGGTTGCAAACGTTAGGTTCGATTGAGTTTGGAACGTTGTTATGTTGGATTGGATTTTGGAACCTTGTTGGTTCAAATGAAATGTAATGTCATTTGGTTGGATATGTTAATGGTTTTAAATTTATGGCTTTTTGGATATCATTTTTATGTGGCGGTGCTGCCGAAATTTCGGTAGCAAATTTTTATATTTTTTTATAAAAACATAAGAGCAAAAGAGTCGGTTCTAAAAAATAACTGACGCAAAAAATAAGAGCAAAAAAATCAGTTCTAAACAGTAACTGACGCAAGACGCAAATACTACCCTATTTGCGTCAGTTACAAAACAAATGATGCAAAAAATAAGAGCAAAAACATCAGTTCTAGACAATAACTGACGCATATACTACACTATTTGCGTCAGTTATAGAAAAACTGATGCAAAAAATAAGAGCAAAAGAGTCAGTTCTACAATAACTGACGCATATACTACACTATTTGCGTCAGTTCTTTTACACAACTGACGCAAAAAGGGCACTTTTTGCGTCAGTTCTTTTACAACAACCGACGCAAATGTCAACTTTTTGCGTCAGTTTTAAAACTGACGTATCAATAAACGCCCCCTCCATATACGTCAAAACCAGAACTGACGCAATTGATCATTTAGAACTGACGCAATAGGGGTTTTTTGTACTAGTGCATGAGGCTGTGTGTGGACTACAGGGAACTCAATAATGTGACGATCAAGAATAGGTATCCTTTACCTCGCATTGATGATCTTTTTTACCAGCTGAGTGGGGCTGGTGTGTTTTCCAAGATTGATTTGAGGTCAGGGTATCATCAGGTGAGAATCAAAGATGCAGATATCCACAAGACTGCGTTCAGATCAAGTTATAGGCATTATGAATTTGTGGTGATGCCATTTGGTTTGACTAATGCGCCTGCTGTTTTCATGGATTTGATGAACAGCGTGTTTAGTCCCTATCTGGACCAGTTTGTGGTGGTGTTCATTGATGACATTTTGGTGTATTCGAAGAAAAGACAACATGTTAAGCATTTGAGATTAGTACTGCAGACTTTGAGGGATCATCAATTGTATGCCAAGTTGAGTAAGTGCGAATTTTGGCTCGAGAAAGTTTCTTCTCTGGAGCCATGTGGTATCTAAGGAGGGTGATGTTTCTGTTGACCCTAGCAAGATTGAAGCCGTTTCAAAGTGGGAGCGACCAAAGAATGTGGCAGATATATATTCGAAGTTTCTTGGGTTTGGCTGGTTATTATAGGAGAATTGTGAAAGACTTCTCAAAGATAGCCAAGCCTATGACTTCATTGATGCGGAAAGAGAATAGAATTATTTGGGATGAGAGCTGTGAGAAGGCATTCCTAGACTTGAAGGAGCGTCTTACTACAGTTCCTATCCTTGCATTGCCAGAAGGAAGTGAAAATTTCGAAGTCTATATAGATGCTTCTAAGAAAGGTCTGGGATGTGTCCTGATGCACAATGGGAGAGTGATTGCTTATGCTTCCAGACAACTGAAGCCATATGAGGAGAATTATCTAACTCATGATTTGGAGCATGGAGCAGTGGTTTTTGCACTTAAGTTGTGGCGACATTATCTCTATGGAGCTACATTTAAGGTATATTCCGATCATAAGAGTTTAAAGTACATTTATACCCAGAGATAACTGAATATGCGTCAGAGGAGGTGGATCGAGCTTATTGGAGACTACGACATGGAGATTCTGTAAAAGAAAGGGAAGGCTAATGTTGTGGGTGATGCATTGAGTAGGAAATATGTTCACGCTCTATGCACAGCTAGATCGAGAATGAGTATGTACCGCGAGTTGGGGCAGATGGGTATTGCAGTGATTCAGAAGGGTGAAACTATGGGAGATTTAATGATCGAGCCTGAGTTATATTCTGAGATCCGAGAACGCTAGAAGGGTGATCCTAGAATTCAGAAATGGCGCACACCTGTAAACAAAGCTAGTGATATAGAGCCATATTCTAAGTTCGAGGTTCATAATGATGATAGTTATTTGAGGTTCGCTGGGAGATGGTGTGTGCCTGATGATGAGGAATTGAATAGAAAGATCCTGGTCGAAGCTCACTATACACCTTATTCCGTTCATCCTGGAGGGGATAAGTTGTACAAAGACCTGAAGAAAGCATTTTGGTGGCCAAAGATGAAGCAGGAGGTGGCTGAGTTTGTTTCTCGATGCTTGGTATGTCAGAGAGTGAAAGGAGAACATAACAGGCCGTAAAGGAAGTTGCAACCACTGGATGTACCTGAGTGGAAGTGGGAAAGCATATCAATGGCGGATTTCATTGTGCGCTTGCCTAGGACTTCGAAAGGGAATGACATGATTTGGGTGATAGTTGATAGGTTGACTAAGTCAACCCATTTCTTACCGATGAAGGAGACTTGGATTAAGGCTGAATTGGTCAAGGCTTCCATTAAGCATGTGGTGAAGCTTCATGGTGGTGGTCCTAAGGACCTTGTTTCTGATCGTGATTCCAGGTTCATCTCTAAGTTTTGGCAAGAGTTACAGACGTTGATGGGAACTACTTTGAAGATGAGTACCGCATTTCATCCAGCGACAGATGGTCAGACTAAGAGGACTATCTAGACACATGGAGTTGGAATTTTTCTAAGGCAAAGATCACAGCTAGCATCTCCTTCTCAGTGGTGAAATAGTTGACTTGAGTCTCATCTAAGGTCCGGCTCACATAATAAATAGAATTCAGAGCCTTGTTCTTCCTTTGACCTAGCACAGCACCCACAACATAGTCACTGGCATCGCACATGATCTCAAATGGGAGATCCCAATCTGGTGGCTGGATGATCGGTGCTGAGATCAAAGCTTCCTTCAACCTGTTAAAAGCTGAAAGGGACTCATCAGTAAACTCAAAGACAGCATCCTTAAGGAGCAACTGTGTAAGTGGTTTAGCAATCTTAGAGAAGTCCTTAATGAAACGCCGGTAAAAACTTGCGTGTCCTAAGAAACTTCTCACCCCCTTAACATTAACAGGAGGGGGTAATTACTCAATCACTTGCACCTTTGCTTTATCTACATGAATACCCTTGTCAGATAAAAGATGCCTTAACAATACCCCCTCAGTGACCATGAACTGACACGTTTCTCAGTTTAAGACAAGGTTTACATCAATACAACGTTGCAAGACTTTATCAAGGTTAGCTAAGCATTGATCAAACTCATTACCATAAACAGAAAAATCATCCATAAAAACCTCCATGATGTTTTCAATAAAATCAGAAAAGATACCCATCAAACAACTTTGAAAAGTGGCAGGAGCATTACACAACCCAAAAGGCATTCTACGGTATGCAAAAACACCTTGTGGGCAAGTAACAGTAGTCTTACTCTGATCGTCAGGATGGATGGGAATCTGGAAAAACCTGAATAACCATCTAGAAAACAGAAGAATTTATTAGAAACAAGTCTCTCGGTCATTTGGTCAACAAAAGGAAGCGGGAAATGGTATTTCTTGGTGGCAGCATTTAACTGTCTATAATCAATGCACATCCGCCACCCTGTCACTACTCTAGTAGGTATTAATTCATTTTTCTCATTTTTAACCACAATGGTTCCTCCTTTCTTAGGAACCACCTGAACTGGGCTAACCCACTTGGAGTTGCCAACTGAATAAATAATACCTGCATCAAGAAGTTTCATCACCTCATCCATAACTACCTCCTACATCTTAGGGTTCAACTTACGTTGACCCTGTCTGTAGGCTTATGCCCTTCCTCTAACTCTATCCTATGCATGCAAACATCAGGATTGATGCCCTTAATGTCATTTAAAGAATAACCTAAAGCTTTCCTGTTCTTTTTTAGAACAGTCATCAAGGCAGAAAGTTGGTTCGGGTCAAGTTTAGAACTAACAATTGCAGGGTACTGCTTAGTGTCATCTAGGAAAACATACTTAAGATTAGGAGGAAGTGGCTTACGCTCTGGTACCTTTACCTCTACGACATGAACAGAATCAGTACTAACAGCATAGCACATGTTTACCAGGTTAGCATTAGCCAAACTCATGAGCTTCTCATCCTCTTCCTCAGTCAGCTCATATTCCTCTATCTCTGCTTCCACCACATCCAGCTCCTCAGCATCCTCAGCAGGATTACCTGCACACTTATCCAAAACTGTTAGAGCATCTAAAGGATCCTTGTTCAAGGATTCCCTCCAGTTACGGATAACATTCCTGTCAATAATATCAATGGAGCAACAAGTATCATCGGTAAGAGTAGTTGCCTTATGGACAAGACTAAACTCGATAGTGTCATCTCCAACCTCTAAAGTAATGATCCCGCGTTTGACATCAATCACAGCACTAGCTGTGTGTAAAAAGGGTCTACCTAAAATGATAGGTATCTGACTATCCCCGGCAACGGCGCCAAAATTTGACACCCGTCGTTGAGGGATGCCAAAGATAAGATTTATAAAAACCTCAGCTTAAACTAGATAGAGTAAGTCAAGGGTCGAACCACAAGGAGACAAGGTTAATATTGTTTGTGAATTTAAAGTCTATTGAAAGTAACAGCAAAAAGGGGGGTTTGATTTGTTGGTTGAGACTAACAACGAAGATGGCAAACAAACAAGAATGCTAAACAAAAGTAAGAAGATGATTAGGAACTTCGGTTCCCCATGGCTAGGGCAAGTCAACAAAGGGTAAATAACCAAATAACACAATCCCAAGGAACAAAGAATAACCCTTTAGGTCAATATTCTACCCAATCCTTACGGTCTTAGGGTTCCTAGTAAATCACTAAACTTTCGTTCATAGGGCAATCCCAAAATTCTTGTTAAACTAATTCTAACAATCTTTCAATCTTAAAGAATTAGTTCACCAACAATAATGGGGATTGATATAATAATCATAAAACCATTAAAACCTAATTTTCGCCATGGTTCCCCTAATTCCCAATCATAAGAATTAGCTATGCATAATTATGAAACTAATACTAACGAAATTGAAGAACAACATGCGAGATAACATTATTGGAGATAAGGATTCAAGAGGGCAAAACACAAAATTGAATAACAATAACAACAAGAACAAGGAATTTGAATGACAAGAAAGATTAATTGCATAAACTTACAAACGAAACGGAAATTAAGAACGAATCTGGAAATTAGAGTTCTTCTCCCTAAAACTAATGTATTTCTTGGTAATGTGACTGCTTAACCTAATTAGTAGTCTCAACCGTCTTTTAATAGTCTTCTAATTACAAGATTAAAAGAAATAAAACCGAAGCAAAATAGCAGAACCCGTCATCTGGTCGACCGACCGGGCATAGTGGTCGGTCGACCAGTTTAGCTGTAGTCAGGCCTTTCTGTAACTGTGCGCTGGTCGGTCGACCAGTTAGGTTGGTCGGTCGACCAATTCCTGTGTATCCCAGCTTCTAATTAGCTTGCACGCATCTCTAGGCTATGAGTTCGGATCCTTGCTTCGTGCATTTCCTTAGAATGGCTTCCGGAGGACGGTTAAAGCTTGATTTTGCTCACTTCCGCTTGTTCCTACATTTAAAACATAGAAATGCCAAAGTAAACCGTTTCGGGAGGAAAAGTAACTAAAAGCTACAAATATGCATAGAAATACGTGCTGAAACTATAAATAAAATGCATAGTAAATGCACGTATCAAACTCCCCAAACCAAACCTTGCTTGTCCTCAAGCAAGCACTAAGACTCAATTTCAAAAGAAAAACTTCTACTTGAAACGGATTTCATCCTCAGAACCAAACACAACGCCATGCCTAACAATTTTAATGCAACTTTTCAAAGAAAATCAAGCTTATTGCCAAATCCAAGCGAATTAAACATGTTGGGATCAAATGCTAAACTTTCGACCTTGCAAGACTCATTCAAATTGGACTCTCACGAATCGCTCCATCACTCAAACAAGCAAAGGGTGATATATATGTGAAAGACAAGAAGATAAACAAGAATATAGACTCTCACCTATCTACGACCCATAAGAACATGCCTGCAATCTAACATGAACAAAATCTCTACAACCGTTCACATGCATTCCAACACTTAAATGACCATGACACATGCCGAGGCGATTTGGGATTGTGAGGCTAAAGGCAAGAAAGGGTTAAATTGAATTATGGAAAGAGGGGTTAAACCGAGCTAACAACCGTCAAACCAAACTACAAAAATACTTCCATTCTTCTTTACAAAACAAGCCAATGCTCAAAAATCGTGAGAATGTTGTCACAACTCCTCTTCTTCTCCTTTCTTTCTTTTCATAAATAACGCTCCTGTTCAGTGGTCGTGGTCGACCGACCGTGTATGTCAGTCGGCCGACCACTTTTGGTAACAGGCAGTCACTACTAAAAATATGACATTAGGTAACACTTAATAAAGAACAGTCAAGTTAAATGAGCGTTCTTTATAAGAGAAAAAACCGCTTATCCAACTTAGGTGTTTTCTATACTTTTATAATAGAGAACACCTACCTTTTTAGAGCGTTTTATAAAATAATAGGAAACGTATATTTAAATTAACAGTTCTCTTATCATAGTTAAATAAAATAAAATAATAACAATTACTAAATCAACTAGGAAGAATATATCATAAAACACAAAAGGTAAGTATTACTCGGCATCAAACCACAATCGTAATAATTCTATACTCCATCTGATTTCGATTCATTCATTCCCACACGTGAAACCCTAGATTTTTAAATCCGATCAAAGTCCCCAGAATTGAAGTTTGTTAATCCGATCAAACTCGTAAAATCAATTTCAATGTTGTTTGATTTGATGCTGAAACCAGCTTGCGGCGGATGCGGCTCAAACACCGATCTCTATGGCAGCAATTGTAAGTATTTAACTCTTTGCTGTAGTTGCGGCAAAACCATGGCCGAAAGTCGCGGCAAATGTAACCAATGTGGCGCCACTCTCACTCGTTTAATCAGGGTTCGCTACATCTCTCTCCTTATCTATCAATTATCATCTCAATATTTCATTTTTATTAGTATCTTTATGGTTTTAAAGGATGATTTAGGTTAGCTGAACCCGTCTGAATTTGGGATTGATGATTTGTTGTTGTTGTTGTATATATATAGGGACTGTCAGAATTAGGGACAAATAATGTGGAGAGCCTATTGATTAACTAGTAATTGTCAATAAGGTACCATATTTGTCATCTATTCAGCATCGGAACATTGTGGCACTCATGGGTTACTGCCAAACTCGTCTATTATACTTGTCTAGTCTTGTTTCCAAAATTTGACACATTCTATTCGTGCATGGTCCTTACTTAAGTGATTTAATTTCTAAAGCAAGTTTTTTAAAGTATTTGTTGAATTTCTGCAGGTTACTTTCTTTACTGCCTTACACAATTTTGTCAGTGGCAACTGTGTACCAAGTATGGGTCTTATTGCCAGCTTCATCCAGGTTCTTTTAATTGTTGGATGATGGTAGTTTGCATTTACGAGTACATACCAAATGGAAGCGTTTCCATTCATTTATATGGTAATTTTAGTGACCTGTTTGATTTTTTTTCTTTCACATTTTTGTCTGATTTGGTGGTAGATTATTTATCGAGCGAATTTACAGTCCCCAGTTCTAGTTCACGGGAGAAGTTGGATTCAAGCACAGACTTGCAATAGCATTAAGGGAAGCTAAAGGCGATTCTTTGCCTAATCTGTGAGCTTTTGTAACACCTCCTGGTATTAGTTCTTCTTTCCCATTTTATCTTATTCTCCCTTATGTTGTGTATGTGTGTGGTAATCTAAAAATAGCCTTTAGTGAAAATAAAAGAAGTTGGTGCATTATAAGAAAGTTACAGGGATTCGAACGACTAAGACATCAATATCTGGTTGCCTTCTTGTTCCGGAAAATCTTAGTTAGCTAGCAGACTTTCATAATGAATACATCCAATTAAGTAAATCTAGGTAGCCCTTATTGCGTTCTATCTCTTTCTTTGTCTTTCTTATTACTATTGTTATAGTCATAGTAACCTTCTAAATACTATGAGAGCTTCCCTGTGTGGGTAAGGCTGGCCTAAGCTTATATGCAAAAGCTACTGCTCCTACTTGAAAGTTGAAAAGAGTCGACAGCCAACATAGAGCATACGACGTACTACTACTTCTAGTCTTGTTAGTGAAGTTGCCGACTAAAGACAAGTAATAAAGGAAACCACTGTCATTTTTGCACTGTATCAAACCACTATCATTTTTTGCACCAGCAGCAGTAGAATGAGGATTAATATCGATACAAAAACCACACCATTGCTCAAGGATAGACAGTATCTGCTTACCGTAAGGACAGTCAAAGAAAATAGGCAGATAAGTTTCCACTGCACTGTCACAGATGCAACAACCATTATCAGAACAGTACCAAAATTTGGTAAAGTTTGTCCTTAATCTTTAGTATTATGTAAAATGATACAGTTTGTCCTTAATCTTTAGAATTTCTATTATATTCTTAAGGTTATTGGCTTTATTTATTCTCAACTAAGAACTTTGATTTAAACTGCTTTATTTATCACTAACATTTATGTTATTGGCTTTATAAATTTTGGAAGGGGTAAATGGATCTCCCGATACGCTGTATTGCCTCTGTGAACAACTTCAGTCATGATATATACACCAAATGTTACTCAATGTTATTCATAGGTATGTTTTGGGACTAGGGTGTTTATAGTGTAGATGAAGACTTGTGTGGATATGTTGGCATTATGGTTGGTGTTGTTTTCCATTTTGCACATTTGAGTGAATTGAGTTTTTATAGACAAGGCCATAGAAGATTACTACAAGATGGACTATGGTTATGAAATTTATGCCTTTGCCATGGAAACCCGAACTTGTGGTGAGCTCCACTGTCATGATAAATACATACTAGCCATATTTTATACAAACTCAAAAATCCTATGTGGTGTTGCTACCTGCTAAGCAATTCTAACATACCAGGAGTTTATGGGTTTATGTAGGATTATTGGGATTCGATCAAGACCAACGACTAATTTTATTTAGACAAGAAAGCTATAACTAACTGTTTATATTCCTAAATGATGAAACAACTCTTATAGTAGATGACAGGTACTCATACATATAATATAGTAGTTGAGAGTGTAGCTTTCTTTCCATTATCATATGCATTCTGATTCATATCTTATGGAAGTTTCAGTTCAGTAGCAGCGTGGTTTTGGTGCGGATATTGCAGTCCAATTCTGGCTTTCTTGTGATCTCAGCAGTAACACTTTCATAGGAGTTTTTAGTCTGGCAGAATAGTTGTGCTAGACCAGTTATGCAGAGCAGACCAGTAGCAGTCCAGTGGTCTATTTGTAATGCTTTGCACGCAGCAAGACCAGTAGCAGTTTTCAGCATCAGACGAGTCATTTGGCAGAAATTTGGTGTTGATCTTGTTGAAGTCTAGCAGCAATTTGAGCTCTGGCTTGTGTTATCGTGACAGTTTTTTCTTCGCTTTCATCAAATGTTCGTGTAGTTTTGATATATGAAGACCTCTTTCGCATAAGGTTTTCGGGCTGTGTTGTATTGTGTTTTTTTTGCTTGACAGTTAGCTATTTAGCATTGCTTTTCTTTTGGTTTTTTATTTTTCACAATGGGGAACCATGTTGGTTTCCTTTATAGATTTGGTATTAGGGCCTTGTAATTTTTCTTTCTGTTTGATATAAGATCCTTTGCTTTTCTGCAAAAAAAAAAAAAAGAATACAAAATGTAGTCGCTTTTGGCAAATTGTTTGGATTGGCTAGTGACAATGTTATTAATGGAATTTTTTCTATTTTTTGATTTCCAGCTACTAGTTGGGTGACTTCTTTACAAATTACGTAAATATTTATTGAGCGTATCTTTATTAGGTATATAATATTTAAAATATTTGTTTTTTAAAAAAAAAGGCAAAAAATTAGAGAACAGTGATATATCTCGACTGTTCTCTATTATATGGGATAGAGAGCTACCATCTTTGATAACCGTTCTCTAAAGTAAAGGAAACACGACGCCTCCCAATTATAAGTGTTCTCTAATAGTAAATGAAAACAAAACGCCCTACACACTAGGCGTTCTCTAATGTATAGCATATAAAACGCTCCACACGTCCGTTCTCTATACATAAGAGAACACTGAGTTGGAGAACGCCTAAGGGGCGTTTTTTAAAGCCCTTTTCAACAGTTCTGTAAGCCTCTTTTTGTAGTAGTGAGTTTCTGGTTTTTTTTTCATATATATTTTTTTTTCATTGAGTTCTTTCTTTTCTTTCTTTCTTTTCTTTTCTGAACTCAGAATTTTTTTCACATCCTTTTCCTTTTTTTTTCATCATTCCCACACAAAAATTTCTTCAATGAAGCATAATAGCCAAAAGATGGTCAAAACAGCCACAACATACCATGTTACTAGCTCGGCTAGGGTAAGCAATTTAAGGATGTAGTATATGGGATAAAAGATGCAATTTGGCTATGTGAGGGTTATGGGTCAAACAAGAAAAGGGAAACCTCTACCACATGTGTCAACAAACCACAAACCCGAATGTATATAGGTATCAAGTAGACAAAGTTCATGCTTATGCAAGTTTATGTGACATGCCTTAGGAGGAGAAACTACTCTCAATCCTACATGAAATCGGTCATGAATGTCACCGATTTATTAAGCTCTAGAACTTAGAATATGAAGTAGCTTGCCAAAGAGAGAGTCAAGTCTAATAATTTAGCATAAAATCAACAAAAACTCGTAGACAATGCAAAAGACTAGCTTGAAATTTTTTTGAAAAAGTAAGGCAAGGCATTAGGCGAAATGTGAGGCATAATCATCATAGTATCCATCCGTTCCGACTCGACCTATATGCTAAAGGAAATGTGCATTTTTTTTTGAATTTTTGGTATGTATGCAGAAAAAGGAGAAAAAGTAACTGGCAAACTGAAAGGAGAAAAAGTAACTGAAATGCAGTAAACGTGCGACAGAAAAAGATGAAATACAGATGCAAACACTACAGAAGGAAAAAGACAAGAGAAACCTAAACAAATGCAGACTCAACAGAAGGATGCATATACCCTCCCCAAACCAAAACGCACAATGCCCCCATTGTTCTCATTAGCATAAATCCACAGCAGAAGGGTGGGGATAGGTACAGACAAACAAAAGAAGAAAGAGAAGAAAACTAAAGGAAAAAAAACAAACAAAAATCAGTGACTTACAAGATGGATGTACCTCCCCAAACCGAACGTCGAAGAGGGGAGGTTTGGGCTCAACACTAATCCTCTGGGTCATACTCCGACCCACTAGATTCCGCTTCCTCCTCCTCCTCCTCGTCAGACCCTATGCCTGTTCCTGAGGCTTCTCCAGATGCTTCCTCGGATCCCTGACCGCCCGCCTAAGGTGTGTAGTAGGAGGGGTGAGTCCATGGGCCCGTGGGGAGCCTACCCTGCGTGGCATACTCCGAGTAAAACGGGTAATGGTAGAGACAATCGTCCAACCGTTTCTGGTTGAACTGCCTGCAAAGGTCAGCCATCATGTGCGGGAGGGACTTGTTATCAATGACAGGAGGAATAGGAAAGTTAGGTGGAGCAGTAAAGTCGGAGGGGTAACCCGTCCCCGGTGCAGCGTAGTGGGCACCAGGGGCGGGTGCCCTATGGCCTCTAGAGGTGCCTCCCCTAAGTGGGAGGCGGTAAGACGGAAGGAGTGGTCTAGGCCCCCCTCAACAGTATCAAAGGGTAGTATGGGAGGGGCATCAGTGATGGGGATGCGATCACTAGTATATGTGACAACCTTCCAAAAATCCTTCCCGTCTACCCAATGCACGGACCAGACATAAGTCATGTCCATGTATCGGGAGAGAGGGTGAAGCGCATCCTCAAAACGGGGGAACTGAAGAATAAGTGAGTTAGCCAAATGAGTGACTAACCCACCACAGACAATAGTGGTCAAGGATGTCCCCTCCCCAACCGTCACGAAGTGAGACGCGACCAAATAAGCTGTGTTATAAAACACAGGACCCCGACGCCTAACATGAAGATAGCCAGCCAAAATCGAAAGCTCGATGTTTTTGACATTTTGAGACTCTTTGCGGCCAAAAACAGTGTTGGCCAACAGACGCAGGTAATATCGGGGGGCGGGCAAGTGAACGGTAATGCTCTTTTTTTTCCTTTCGCGGGAATCAGAGAGACAAGACCAAATTACATTATACGACTCAGCAGGGTCACCAGTACGACCCCCAGCCCTTAAGCCCAAGTAACGAGCAAATTCACCTAAGGTCAGAGAATAGGTGACATTGAACAGCCTAAAAGAAATATAATTGAAATCATAACTAGGGTTGTAGGTCGCGACGTCAAAAATAAAAGACAAAAAGAACTCAAGAGTGAGAATGGGATGCGTGAACTCATCCATGGTGACGAGTCCCGGAAAACCCGTTCCATTGAGCAAGCTCACAACATCCTCATAACACCCCAAAGCCATTAACGCCGGCTCGCACAAGAAGTGAGTCACTACCACATGGCAGTAAGTCACTAGGTGCAAGAACCGGGCCTTTTGGGCCGGGGTGTGGAAAAGAACATGCGGATAGTCCGCTATGTAGACTATCCGTGTTGAGCACTGTTAAGCCTCCGGACCCGTTGGCTTGGCCCCTTGAACTACTAGCTTGTGAACTACGAGCTCTTTTGTTTCCTTGACCGCGGCTCGACATGATGAATCTGCAAAATTACAACAATCATCCTCAACACTTAGACTTCTTGCAACTTTAACTGACTTATTTATCAAAATGAAATCAACTCAAAGACAAAACCAAAGTCCCTGTAACAGTGTCCTGGTCGACCGACTTAACTTCCTGGTTGACCGACCAATTGACAGCAATTTCAGACCTCCTGTAACATTTCCATGGTCGACCGACTTACAACCCTGGTCGACCGACCGACCAATCGAAAAAACGAAATTCTGCAAAAAAACAGATTGGTCAACCGACCTCTATTCCTAGTCGGTCGACTAGGCGCTGTACCAGAATGAACAAACTACTCATGTTTCGACAGTTTTCAAGCATTGAAAATTGGGGAAAGAGCCAAGCTAACCCTAACAACACCAAAAATCACACAAGAAAGTAGATTTAAGCTACGGAAACGAGAGGGAGAGGAGAAAACACAAGGAAGGAACAAAAACACAAGAAAAACAAGCCCTAAAAACAAAAGATAAACTGAAATTAAGTAAAAAACTACCTAAGAAACGGAAACTAAGAGGCTATGAAACGAAAAAAGTAAGGAAAAACTAAAAGAAAACATACCTTGAGTGGAAAAAATTGAGAAAGAGGCAAGAATGAGGTTGAGTGAAAGAGAGGCAGGTTAGGGTTTTTGGGAGAGAGGGTGTCGTTCAAAAAGTGTGAAGTGAAATAATGAAGTTGTTTTTTCAAACAAAATAGACTTAAAGAACCCTTAGGAACCCGGTTTTCTGCTATCTGGTCGATCGACCAAGAGGTTTGGTCGGTCGACCAGTTCACTGCGTACCTTATTTTCCAAAAGCTGTTTATTGTACGCATCTGGTCGGTCGACCTTGGTAGCTGGTCGGTCGACCCAAATAACTGACGATTCTTACCTGTTTTTCTGCTAAAGCTCTAAATCCCATCAAAAGCATACAAAACAAGAAGGAAAAAGTTTACCACTAAAAGGAAACTACAAAAAAAAAACATAATTGAACTACAACACGGGTTGCCTCCCGGTTAGCGCTGGTTTAAAAGGTCCCGCACGACCTTTTTACCTATTATGAAGCATCCGAAAAAGGGTCAAAGTAAGAAACTTCAACCTTCCCTATGAACTCATTTTTCCATGGAAGTGCTTCACATATTGGCCATTAACTTTAAACCTCTCACCGGATGAGGTTTCTAACTCGATTGACCCGAACTTTGAGACTGCTGTGATGGTGTAAGGTCCGCTCCACCTGGATTTCAGCTTACCAGGAAAAAGGCGAATACGAGCATTAAAAAGTAGAACCTTATCCCCTACCTGAAAATCACGCCTAATTATTCTCTTGTCATGCCAGCGCTTAGTTTTCTCCTTGTAGATCCTAGCATTGTCATAGGCAAGCACCCTAAATTCCTCCAACTCGTTCAGCTTTGACAAACGTTTCTCACGGGAAAGGTTAGGGTCTAAATTAAGATCACAAATGGCCCACCAAGACTTGCGTTCTAACTCAACTGGTAAGTGACAAGTTTTACCATAAATCAACCGGAATGGTAACATTCCGATTGGAGTTTTGAACGCAGTTCTATAAGCCCATAAAACATCATCAAGCTTAAGACTCCAATCTTTCCTAGACTTAGAAACAACTTTGGCTAGGGTCTCCTTGAGTTCCCTATTAGAGATCTCAACTTGACCACTAGTTTGAGGGTGATATGCTAGACCCCTACGATGTTGGACACCGAATTTATTTAGCAAGGCACCTAATTGTTTCTCTTTGAAATGCATACCCCCATCACTAATGACAACCATAGGGACACCAAAGCGAGGAAATATGAATTTCTTAAACAGTTTGATAACAGCTTTTGCATCACAATTGGGAGTAGCAATAGCTTCTACCACTTAGACACATAATCAACAGCGACAAGAATCACTACAACAAACTGACACTTGCGCCACGATTTATGCCACGGGAATTTATAATTTGTGGCTAAATTTTGTTTAGCCACGGGAAAAAATTCATTCACTATTTTAGAAAAATTTTATGCCACGGGAAAATTTTTCCCGTGGCAAATAGTCAATTGCGCCACGATTTAGGTTACAGTCGTGGCTAATAATCATTTTTGCCACGAACAATGTCACACCCATGACAAATATATATTTAGCCACAGATCATTCCGTGGTCAATATTTCTTTAGCCACGGCTTACATATTGTCCGTGGCAACATATTTGTTTAGCCACGAAACTAGTAACAAACACCAGTGGCTAAGATTTTTTTCAGACTTTTATCAAGATATTTCATATTAAGGTAAACGTAAAAACTTGGTTTTGTAAGAAATAAAAGGAAAATACAAAAGTTGAATGAAACTTAATCAAATATACATAATATGAAAAATTTAAATGTAAAATTTTGAAAATATTTTGATTAATTTAATAAGTATTTGGTATTTGTTTTTTTAGTCTAATAAGAAATGTAAAACTTCTATAAAATGATACACACGTAAAGAAAATTACCATCGTCTTAATTTTTTTTTTTTTTACAGACTAGAATAATATTTATTGATTTTTCATAACATCGATAATTTAATAAATAATTAATTCTTTTTTGTTACATTTTATAATATTGAATAACATTATTTAGAGATCGCATCACATTTAAAGAGAAAGTATGTCCAATTAAATATTAACTTATTAACACCTATCATTGAGAAGTCTGAAACTAATATATTGTTGATTTACAACTTTATTTGTAAAATATTTCTAGAAGAACTTGAATTCGAGATGTTAAATTGGAAAAAAATTGGGAAAGTTTTTAAGGAGAAAAAAAAAAGAAAAGACAATTAGATTTATAATATGATTAAATAAAAAAAAGTAGTCTAAATAATTAAATTTAAAATGATTTCCAATAAATCATTGAATAAAATGGAAAAAAAACATATTGATAGAATAACCGATATAAAAAAATCAATATAGAAAAACATTTTAATTATTGAAAAGGAGCGTATGAGCGTATCACACCGAAAAGTAAAATGAAAATTAAAATAATAGATTTACATGTGTAAATAATGTGAAATTTTGTTAACAAAAAAAATCAAGAATAATGAAAAGAAATCAATTTAGAGAAAACAAAAATTTGTACGATCTTTTCTGTGTTTTTTGGCAAAAACTGATTATTTTCGAGTGAATAATGTCTTGGTCATTCTTTTAAAACTCGGTCATTGATACCAATATGTAATCATTATTCAAAAGTGATCATTACTTAGTAAGAAGTGATTAAACTTTTTTTCGTTACAAATACGACGATCTTACAAATAGTATTTGTGTTGAAAAATATATGAAAAAATGGATAAAAGAGAATAAAATAAAAATGCCGACAAATGAAAAAAACTAAAAAAAATATATTAGGGAAAAAAATATAAGGAAAATTTGATTAAATAGTTTGGAGAAAATGGTTTTGTTGACTCGGGCGAAAAATAACCCGAGCATCATTAGTCGGGAGGTCAACATTGAAAACTCGAGTAATTTGAGAAAATTATATTTTTTTTGCAAAAATATGTAAATCATTTAATTTTTTTCGCAAAAATAATAATGAAGGTAATTTAGAAAGAAAAAAATATAATTTAAAAAGGTTTCAAAGTGTTAACTATATCAACAAGCTTAAGTTTCAATTTCGGTAGCTCATCATAATAACACCACAGTTAAGCGTGCTCAGGTGAGAGTAGTCTTGGGATGGGTGACCTCCTGGGAAGGATATATGATTCGCAAAAGTGAATGACTTCTGATTGTAAGTAACGAGTTGAGATAACTAGCCAAACAAGGATTAAAGCTTGACAAGATTCCACATGTAACCAAATGTGTTTGGTAGTGTGGTGGTTGCTCACCTCATCCCTTAACCATGAGGTCAGGGGTTCGATCCCTACCCATGGGAATGGAGCAACTCTTTGGCCAGCCGTTTACCTCTTCGTGAGAGCACCCGCGGCGAGGGGATGATACACCGTTGTCGACGGTGGACACCCCCGGTTTATTTAGAAAAAAAAAAGATTTCATATGTGAAAATATTTTCATTATAAGTAAAAAATAATATTTTACATTTGTTTATTTGTTTTTTATTTTTTTGTTTGCCACGGGAATAATTTTGGCCATGAGAATTAACTTTTGGCCACGGGAATTATTAGCCACGTGAGAATCTGTGGCTAAAAATATAATTTTAGCCACGTTCTTGGTTTTCCCGTGGCTATCTGTTAGCCACGGCCACTTGGGCCACGGAAGGTATTTCCGTAGCAAAGAGCTTTAGCCACGGGAAATTAGTACTTGCGCCACGAATTTAGCCGTGGCCCAAGTGCTCAATTGTAGTAGTGAATATACCTGTTACCTTGACTGCTAGGGAAAGGTCCCTGATAATCAATGCCCCAGACATCGATAATGTCTACCTCTAAAATACCAACCTTTGGCATCTCATGTCTTTTGGAGACATTCCCAGATCTCTGAGAAGCATCACAGCTACCTACAAAATTCCTACAGTCAGCATGCAAAGTAGGCCAATAAAAACCAGACTGTAATACCTTGGCCACGGTCCGAGATGGACCGTGGTGACCACCATAAGCATAAGAGTGGCATGCTTCCAGAATGTCCTTCACCTCCCATTGGGGAACGCATCTCCGGATAAGTCCGTCTCCGCATTCCTTGAAAACATAAGGGTCATCCCAAAAATACTGCTTTGCATCAAAGATAAATCTCTTCTTCTGTTGCCATGAAAGCTCTGGAGGAATTTTACCCGTGACAGCAAAGTTAGCAAAATCAGCATACCAAGGAGGGGGATAAGAACCTGAACTATTAATGATAAACAGACTCTCATCAGGAAAAGAATCATCAATAGGTAAAGAATCTTCCTTATCAGTCAGCTGAAGGCGAGATAGGTGGTCAGCTACCACATTCTCCGCGCCCTTCTTATCCCTAATCTCTATGTTAAACTCCCGGAGAAGGAGTATCCACCTCAACAGTCTTGGCTTCGAATATTTCTTCAGGAAGAGGCCCTTCATAGCTGCATGGTCAGTATAAACAATTACCTTATTACCTACCAAATAGGATCGGAATTTTTTTAAGATCACAGCTAGCATCTCCTTCTTAGTGGTGAAGTAGTTAACTTGAGTCTCATCTAGGGTCCGGCTCGCATAATAAATAGCATTCAGAGCCTTGTTCTTCATTTGACCTAGCACAACACCCACAACATATTCACTGGCATCGCACATGATCTCAAATGGGAGATCCCAATCTGGTGGCTGGATGATCGGTGCTGAGATTAAAGCTTCCTTCAACCTGTTAAAAGCTGAAAGGGACTCATCAGTAAACTCAAAGACAGCATCCTTAAGGAGCAACTGTGTAAGTGGTTTAGCAATCTTAGAGAAGTCCTTAATGAAACGCCGGTAAAAACTTGCGTGTCCTAAGAAACTTCTCACCCCCTTAACATTAACAGGAGGGGGTAATTGCTCAATCACTTGCACCTTTGCTTTATCTACATGAATACCCTTGTCAGATATAAGACGCCCTAACACTACCCCCTCAGTGACCATGAACTGACACTTCTCCCAGTTTAAGACAAGGTTTACATCAATACAACGCTGCAAGACATTAACAAGGTTAGCTAAGCATTGATCAGACTCATTACCATAAACAGAAAAATCATCCATAAAAACCTCCATGATGTTTTCAATAAAATCAGAAAAGATACCCATCATACACCTTTGAAAGGTGGCAGGAGCATTACACAACCCAAAAGGCATTCTGCGGTATGCAAAAACACCTTGTGGGCAAGTAACAGTAGTCTTACTCTGATCGTCAAGATGGATGGGAATCTGGAAAAACCTGAATAACCATCTAGAAAACAGAAGAATTTATTAGAAACAAGTCTCTCGGTCATTTGTTCAACAAAAGGAAGGGGGAAATGGTATTTTTGGTGGCAGCATTTAACTGTCTATAATCAATGCACATCCGCCACCCTGTCACTACTCTAGTAGGTATTAATTCATTTTTCTCATTTTTAACCACAATGGTTCCTCCTTTCTTAGGAACCACTTGAACTGGGCTAACCCACTTGGAGTTGCCAACTGAATAAATAATACCTGCATCAAGAAGTTTCATCACCTCAGCCATAACTACCTCCTGCATCTTAGGGTTCAACTTACGTTGACCCTGTCTGTAGGGCTTATGCCCTTCCTCTAACTCTATCCAATGCATGCAAACATCAGGACTGATGCCCTTATTGTCATCCAAAGAATAACCTAAAGCTTTCCTGTTCTTTTTGAGAACAGTCATCAAGGCAGAAAGTTGGTTAGGGTCAAGTTTAGAACAAACAATTGTAGGGTACTGCTCACTGTCATCTAGGAAAACATACTTAAGATTAGGAGGAAGTGGCTTACGCTCTGGTACCTTTACCTCTATGGCATGAACAGAATCAGTACTAACAGTATAACACATGTTTCCCAGGTTAGCATTAGCCAAACTTATGAGCTTCTCATCCTCTTCCTCAGTGAGCTCATATTCCTCTATCTCTGCTTCCACCACATCCAGCTCCTCAGCATCCTCAGCTGGATTACCTGCACACTTATCCAAAACTGTTAGATCATATAAGGGATCCATGGTCAAGGATTCCCTCCAGTTACGGATAAGATTGCTGTCAATAATATCAATGGAGCAACAAGTATCATCAGTAAGAGTAGTTGCTTTATGGGCAAGACTAAACTCGATAGTGTCATATCCAACCTCTAAAGTAATGATCCCGCGTTTGACATCAATCACAGCCCCAGCTGTGTGTAAAAAGAGTCTACCTAAAATGATAGGTATCTTACTATCCCCAGCAACGGCGCCAAAATTTGACACCCGTCGTTGAAGGGTGTCAAAGATAAGATTTATAAAAACCTCAGCTTAAACTAGATAGAGTAAGTCAAGGGTCGAACCACAAGGAGACAAGGTTAATATTGTTTGTGAATTTAAAGTCTATTGAAAGTAACAAAAAAGGGGGGTTTGATTTGTTGGTTGAGACTAACAACTAAGATGGCAAACAAACAAGAATACTAAACAAAAGTAAGAAGATGATTAGGAACTTCGGTTCCCCATGGCTAGGGCAAGTCAACAAAGGGTAAATAACCAAATAACACAATCCCAAGGAACAATGAATAACCCTTTAGGTCAATATTCTACCCAATCCGTACGGTCTTAGGGTTCCTAGTAAAGCACTAAACATTCGTTCATAGGGCAATCCCAAAATTGTTGTTAAACTAATTCTAACAATCTTTCAATCTAAAATAATTAGTTCACCAACAATAATGGGGATTGGTATAATAATCATAAAACCATTAAAACCTAATTTTCACCATGGTTCCCCTAATTCCCAATCATAAGAATTAGCTATGCATAATTATGAAACTAATACTAACGAAATTGAAGAACAACATGCGAGATAACATAATTGGAGATAAGATTTCAAGAGGGCAAAACATAAAATTGAATAACAATAACAACAATAACAAGGAATTTGAATGACAAGAAAGATTAATTGCATAAACTTGCAAACGAAACGGAAATTAAGAACGAATCTGAAAATTGGAGTTCTTCTCCCTAAAAATAATTTGTTTCTTGCTAATGTGACTGCTTAACCTAATTAGAAGTATCAAGTGTCTTTTAATAGTCTTCTAATTACAAGATTAAAAGAAATAAAACCGAAGCAAAACAGCGGAACCCGTCATCTGGTCGACCGACCGGGTATAGTGGTCGGTCGACCAGTTTAGCTGTAGTCAGGCCTTTCTGTAACTGTGCGCTGGTCGGTCGACCACTTAGGTTGGTCGGTCGACCAATTCCTGTGTATCCCAGCCTCTAATTAGCTTGCACGCATCTCTAGGCTATGAGTTCGGGTCCTTGCTTCGTGCATTTCCTTAGAATGGCTTCCGGAGGACGGTTAAAGATTGATTTTGCTCACTTCCGCTTGTTCCTACATTTAAAACATAGAAATGCCAAAGTAAACCGTTTCGGGAGGAAAATAACTAAAAGCTACAAATATGCATAGAAATACGTGCTGAAACTATAAATAAAATGTATCGTAAACGCACGTAACAATAACATAAGATGAATGAATTTCCTTACATTGGTTTTAGACGGTTTATACTCAATAATCACCTATTATTTGAGTCTTGAAAAACCGAAATACTCTTTGTAACGATCTATTATGAAACTGTCTCCAAAAGCTCTTATCAAGGACCCGATCCTAAACTACAACCAATTTTATTACTAGAAAATTGATGATAGTAGAAAATTGATGATAGTAAACTAGAAATAATAATAATATTACTCTTAATATTATTAGTATATAAATGATTTACAATACTAGAAAAACTATTTTCTAGTGTAAATATGGAGAATGAGATATTGTAGTGTTAAGAAAATTTAACAAGCAATAAGTTGAAGTAGTAATGCATGTAGTGTGTTGTGTGACATATAAGGAGCAAAATGAGCTTCCTTGCTCATGCATCTTGGCCGGCCAATGCATGGCTTTCTTACACTTACACAAAGCATACAATATGTCTTACACTTTCTTACACCCTCTTACACACCTAATCATAGGTTTATTGTACAACACACATAATCACAACGTGCATCCATTATCATGGCTGAAATGGGTCTTATTATAGGCCCATTTTATTTTTGTCAATTGTGTTAATTTGTAACATGTCCCACATGTCTCATAACACATGAACCAATTTGTTAATTATGCAATTTTAACTCTTTAAAATTCATAATTCACAATTTTATACATTTAAATAATCCCTCTTGTAATTCGAAATTACTATCTTATAAAAATGTAATATCATAATTTTAATTACAACTCTTTGTAATATTATGATCAACCGTGTTCAATCTCAATTTAATTTTTTCCTTAAAACGAGTAAATAAAACGTGTAATAAAAACAATTTTATTACTTTGACCATTATTATTATAATCCCATTATAATAGTATTCGTCACGTAAAATCATTTCTAAATTTCCAGTTATTAATTAATTCGTATCCAATACGATATTAATTAATTATTCTATTGAGACGGAATTCCTTGAAGATATGACCTTAAGGGATCAACGGATCACCATCATCATATGACGATAATATCAAACTCTAGACAGCCAATCATTATCGGTAAATGTTGATCAGTCGACTTTAAAAGAGTAACATTCCTAGTTGTGTTTCATTCAAATGAGTTTTAAATATGTCAACACACTATTGTCGAGTACACTTCCTCCAACACAACATACATACACAAGCAATGGGTCCTGATGCGTGTATTTTATATAGACCTTTTAGGCCATATTTGTAACATCCCGTATTTTCGTATATAATATTTTAATGATTTTAAAATATTTTCCGGAATATAATATTATTTTATTATAAATCGTAAATCTTATTTTAAGTTTTCCGTTTAGTTCCGTTCAGAAATGAGTGAAAGGACAATATAAAAACCCACTTAAACCTTATTCATCGACATCTTCATTTCTCACAATTCCTTTCACAGTAACATTGAAACACCATTATTCTCTTTTTCTTCAAGCTTAAAATCAACTCGACCCCTTCCTGAACTCGTATCAAGGTAAGCTTTAAATTTTCGGAATCCTCTCGAGATTTTTAATCTTCATATATCTTTCAATTTCAGTTTCCTAAATCTGGAAAAAGACGTTGTTTTTCCCCAAATCCGTTTTGGGCTTATAATCTTCGTTTCTTTTGTTGTAGGAGTTGGATTAGAGGACCCGGAGGTTGATAGTTACGTTATTGAAGAAGAGATTGGAGCTTAACCCGCTTATAAGGTGACTTTGATGAGTAAGTCGGCCTTTTGTTAAAGTAGCAAAATTTGTGGTTATTCTTGATGTTACTTCTGATTTTTATGAGTTATTGATGATGCTTGAGTATAGGAATATGCTAGGAATTCATTTTTATATGTTCTTCACATGATTTAATTAGAGCTTTGATGTTCTTACGCTTGATACATCCTTTTTTTTCAGAATTTGAGTTGTTAAAACGAATACAATGTTTGATCCTAATACGTGTTCTCTTTGTTCAAAAATCGTATATGAGACATACTTGGGATTCTTATGGGTTGATATGTGCTGGTAATATAAGTTTGATGCTTGAAATCATAATGTAGAAGTGTCTGTCGAAAGTTTGAAGGAAATGGCGAATCAGACCTGCCCGTGTCTGTGCGCAGGCTGTGCAACCCTAGGCGTAAGCTGCGCAATCCAGGCGCGGGCTGCTTACCCCATTGCGCAGGCTGCGCAAAAACCGCTGTTGAACAATGTAATAATATATATATTAAGTATATATGTTTATGTTTTGATAATGACAAGTTTAGCTATATATTATATACTCGTGCGTATAATCGTGTGCTAAGTGTACAGAATATTAGTTTAAAAGATCTCATCAATCAAGTATAAAAGATTCAAGAATATTAGTCAATAGAGGATTGACTAAATCGGAGATTGAAGGAAGATCACAAGCGCGCATAATGAACTAAAGTTATACTTATCAACTATAGCTTTAGTATGAGATTGGTTCAAGTTATAGCTCGTAGCTATAACTCCATATAGAAGAAATGATCAATATATGTGCGGTGGTTGAAACGATTTTAGTTTCTAAAAGTTATCGTGAACAATTAATGCTTAATTGGTATTCTATTTTTAAAATATGGAATTATTAATCTTAATGGGTTAATATAAAATAACTTTAGTTATAAAGGAATAAATAATTTTCTTATGAGGCAATTATTTATTTATAATAAACTAAAGGATTTATATTTAACTTATTTGTCAAAGTAATATAAAACTAGATCGTGTTTGAAGCAGTTTGGAAAATCGTGTAACATGGCACGATTTCTTAGACGTGTAAGGGTTGTTTAAATAAATAATGTGTTTATTTAAATAACCTAAAACAATCTAGATTATATTACGGAATAAAATTTATTATACTTTGACAAGGTTTAGGAAGTTGATTTTAATAAGGTTACTATTTGCTTATTATATAAAGATCTTTCCTAAATATGAATTAGGAAATTGATTCTTTATATAATACCTAAAGTATATTAAAATCATTCCTAAATATATTAAGAATAGATTTATGGTAGTATTAGCGAAAGACTAGAATTCTAGTTTAAGTAATATTCCTAAATCATCTAGGGTTCAGAGTACCTAGATATGATTCTATATAAATAGACTATATATGACAAATTAAGACACACGAAATACACACACATAATCACACATATCGAGACAAACCCCCGGTCATCACACTTCAAAGATTCGAGCTCATAATTGTCATATTCGATTCAAGATTCAAGTGCTCCAGCATTGATATTATTCATTCAAGGTTGTGACATCGAAGAACATTGAAGACTTATCTTATTAACGTAAGATAGGTCGAGTATTTCACGGTACTCATTGTAAGCAAGTATTTAATGGTACTTGTAGTAGCTAGATATTTAACGGTATCTAGATAGAGTTTCAACTAACATCAAAAGTTGTACGAGTAGGGTTGATGTAACACCCCGATTTATTAAGGAGTCTTTAGCAAGATATCCTCAGCAAATAGAGCTGTTACCATCTCGGAATATCCGAGGTAGTGAATAACAAAGTAAATCAAACCAAAGTACTTTATATAAAAACTGATTAAATTTAAACTTTGATGTTACAAATACTACGCAGTGAAAACTAAAGTACAACTGATAACTTCGAAGTATGTGATCTAAATCTAAGTCGGTCCATCCAAGTGCTCACGCCATCCCATGCTCCCACAGCACCATCTTTCTTGTCAAAACTGCTCCCCATCACGGATCATCACAGGTGTCACACGAATACACAGGGTCAACCACGAGGTTGAGTACGTAAAACAGATAAAACTTAAACAACAATAAAACTGCATCTTCCTCCATCTCCTTATCATCCAATCAACCACTTCACCTCCAACACACCACAATTCCATCACACCACACCTCCCATCACACCACACCTCCCATGGCCATATCACAAGTCCCATATCACAAGACCCATATCACAAGACCCATTTCACAAGTCCCCGATCTCCACAGTAATCAATAATAATAATAATACAATCCACAGTACCTTCATAAACAACACACACACTTCAAATTATATCAATCTTGCAATAAACAACACACACACACACACACACTTCATGTCGTAAAACAATCATAGATATCCCCTACCTCAATTTGCAGAGTGACAATCCGAACAGCTGCTAGAAATGTTCCACCTCAAATTCAGTTCTTATAAATATTACTTAATATCAATTTATTATCCGAACAACCGAACATTACTCATTAACCAAACAATCATGACAAAAATAAGATTTACTACTAACATGCCCATAACATATACTCATTACTACTTAAGTCATTATCGTAGTCCTTTCGACAACTATATCTACTAACTTTGATAGATCAGAAAATAAATACTTAGTCACAACAACCCAAATATCACAAACCACAACAATAATATTAACATAACACTAATTATGATATTAACAATACTATTAACTTAACTATTAATAAACATGATATATAATTATAACATTTGCCAAAACATACCTAATAATAATAATATTAATATCAATAACATATTAACGTATAATTATAAGGTCACCATAACAATAATAATCCAACTAATAACAATGATAGATATAATATATATATATATAAATATATATATATATATATATATATATATATATATATATATATATATATATATTAATAACAACCACCATGATCATAAAAATATTTTATCATACAACGACTCACGCATTACGAGGCAACATTGTACAAAAACGAATTACGACGCACGCACCTCCCCAAAACCGTGTCCAACAGCCCCCTAAACGTGTAATAACCCGAATGTTTATTCGTATTATTGTTTTATATAATTGTTGAGTCGATAGTTATAAACGCTTTTGCATTCGATAACTAAAATAGATGAATGGTTTTGGGGTGACATGTCGACTAAGGGGTTCGAGCTCGGGACCTTCTGGTCACTTGGGCCTCGTTTTGTGTGTCAACACAAAACAGCCCATACACGTTTACACCTTACCCATACTAAACCCTAATCCACAACAAACACATCACCCTACCGCCTATATACCGTCAAAATAAGAAGGGTTTTACCCTATTTCTAATTTACCTTTCACTCAACCCACACCCTTACACTTCTGCCGCCACCACACGGAGTATACAGAAGGTGTTCACGGCCAGTATAGTCGTACCTAGAGGCCTTCGTTATGATCTAAAGTAGGTACGTGCAAACATGTGTATTCTTACTGTTATATGTCGCATATTTGTATAATGATTTAAGCGTGTTTATGGGTCTCGATGCTGCTGTTATGGGTGTAGTTATAATCTATGGGTTTGGTGTGTCACGTCTGACCCTTGTTGTGAGTATGTCGACCATTGTATGACGTCAGGAAAGGCGTCTGAAAACCGCCTGTCACAGGGATGCGAAATAGGGTATGAGTCTGACCAGTTTGTACATACGGTTTACTGGTTGGTTTGGGGGTGGTGTTACTGGCGACTCGGGGGAGGTCAATACAGTAACACCACCGTGGTTACAGGTAAGTTGTCAGAGGTGGCGTTGGTGGTAGTTGTGTTGGCGCTAGTGGTGTTAATAGTGGTCGATTTGGGGTCTGTTCAGGGTGGTCTGAGTCGCGGATGTGGGTCTGGTCTGAGTCAATGGCCTTGGTCGGGGTTGTCGGCGAGTGTCGTAGGGTGGGGTTGTGTTGTGGTGGTAGTCGGTGATCGGTGGTGTTGGAAGGAAGTGGGTGCTGGCGTTCGAGGTGGTGGTTCATGGTGGTTGTCGCGGGTTGAAGTCGGGTTAGGGGCTGATGGTTTCGAGTCCTTCTTATTTACATTTCCTTATGTTTTATTATTCCTATGATTATTATTATTATTATTATTATTATTATTATTATTATTGTTATTATTAATGTTAGTATTATTATTATTTTATTTTTAATCGGTGTTTTATTATTTCCATACGGTTTCGAGTCGTGTTAATTGAAGATGCGAGTCGGGAATTATTTAAGTCGGGGGAGTTCTATGTTTATTTTTGGAAAGTTTCTATAATTGGAAAGTTTCTATTTTTGGAAACTTTCCACTTATGGGAGGTTTCTATTTATAGTAAGTATGGTTGTTAAGGGGTTCGGGAAGGTTATTAATTCGTTACGTATACCTATCTAGGTAGCGGGTTTCGCGTGGAACATTTCTAAACAAGCCTCGGATTTATCTGCGTTTCCTGCTATTTCAGGTAGGGGAATACTGAATACCTGGTGATGAGTAATTGTTAATATCAGATGTTATCTCTTTATATCTTATTGTATGAATGGTATTACATTGTATTCAATTGACTGAATATTTCTGTGATACAATACGATGTGGCTATTATTGGGTCTTGTGATACGGTGCGGAGTTGACTTTGGTGTTGGATCGGTGCGGAGTTTATTTGGTGTTGGATCGGTGCGGAGTTTATTTGGTGTTGGATCGGTGCGGAGTTTATTTGGCGTTGGATCGGTGCGGAGTATATTATATTGTTGGTTTATTTATTTTTCCTCTACTTAACCTCGTGGTTGACCCTGTGTATTCGTGATCACCTGTGATGAACCAAATTATTGGGGAGCAGATTGACAGGTGGCTGAGACTAAGGGGAGCAATGGGAGAGAGAGCTTGGATCCGGACCAGACTAAAGTCTAGATCACCTTAGTCAGTTTAGCATGAGTTGTACTTTCTTTATTTTTACAAGACAGTTGGATACAATTGTAAGAACATGTTATGAGTTTAACTTTAATTAAAGTACTGTTTATCTTCCTTTGTATCTACTACCTCGGGAAACCGAGATGGTAACACCCTTACTTATCTGAGGAGTCCTAGTATAGGCCCTTAAATAAATGGGGGTGTTACAAAATGGTATCAGAGGGAACGATCCTCATGCCTAACCTAATGAACCCAATGAATGTAGGAGAGTCTAAATAAAATGAACCCCGGGATAAGACTGTTAGGAGCACACTAAAGGAAAAGTATGAGTTTGGGGCCCCCTCACACCGAACCATTGGCCCTATCAGTTTTACCCGGGAACCCAGTGTGAATATACGAGAGAAAAGGGTAGGCTAAGAAAGGATGGAAGCAATGGTATACTGTGATAAGTATTTTATGAGAACTCTTAGTATATGTGACTGTTTGGAAAAGCCGGGAGGGGCATGAGCATGAAAGAATTTTAATTGTTTGAATAAAGGGGTGTATATTAATATGGATATGTGAAGTAATTTGAAACATGTCAGTAATTCTTCTCTCATCATGTCTAGCGATATGCGGTTATGTGAACCCCGAGCCATGTTACAGTTATATGATATTCAATCTGATAGTTAATGATAGACTTTATTGTTTAGGGATTTTAGCCCTAACAGAAATGGGTGCCCACATGCGTCGGGACTCATTTCTTTCTTTGTATTATAGTATGTCTCCGCGAAGAAACAATGTCGCTAACATCACGCAAGAGGATTTGGATCGCTTAATAGCTGAGAACGAGGCCCTAAAGGCCAAACGCATGACTCTGCAAAAATGAGCACAACTATCGCGAGGCATCACCCTACCCAATTCACTGGGGAGGGGGAACCTCATCTGCTGGGATCTTGGTGCCGGGAATTCAGTAACCTGTTCGAGTTGGTGGATTGTCCCGAAGAATTGAGGGTTGACCAAGCAGCCCACTATCTGAGGGGCATGGCTGGAGACTGGTGGACCGGGAACAAGGGAGAGATCCGAGAGGCAGCTCGAGAGGATGGGATCGAGTTTGTTGCTTGGATCGCATTCAAAAGGATCCTATATGAGGTGTTCCTACCAGAATTCCAGAAAAGTAAGCTGAGAGAGGAGTTCGACACATTCAGGATGACGGAAGACATGACGGTGACGGCTTATTACAGAAAATTTATTCAGCTGGTGAGTTATGTGGGGGACATGGGGTTTGATGATGCCATGCTGGCAATGAAGTTCGAGAGAGGGTTATCAATCGCTATCAAGAAGAGACTGATTGCGGCTCCGGCTACCACAATCCGGGACATCTATTTACGGGCTGGGGCGGCGGAGAGGCTCTCAGATATGATTAAGGAAGAAAAGAAGTCAAAATCAGAGAAGAGGAAGGCTGAGGCAGTAACGGAAAGTTCTGGGTCAAAGAAACCAAGCACCAACAAGTATAGTGGTTACTTCGGTAACAACACTTCCGGAGGTGCGAGAAATCAGAGTGGGGGTAATCAAATGAGTGGGGTTTCTGGCAGTGGTTCAACAGGAATAGTGTGTTTTGGCTGTGGAAAGAGGGGACACAAGCAGGCCGTGTGTCACTCTTCTGGGGGAAATCAGTCCGGGGGTTATCGTACGCCTACATCCGGATATCAGGGGTCTCGCACCCAGTCTTATGGTAGCAGTGGCTATCGCACACCCATGACCAACTATGGTGGGGGTGCGAAGTCTGGAGGGAGCAGCAATTATCAGAGGAACTTCAACAACTACCAGAACCGCTTGTACCAGAACCAAAACCATGGGAATGGAGGCAATCAGAAGACTAGAGCAAAAGGGAACCAGTAGGCTGAGACATCTAGTGCCAGTCAGAGTGGGGTCAAATCCAGTGGCAAGCTCTTTGCCATGGGAAAGCAGGCAGCTAAGGAGGATGCTCATGTGGTAACCGGTACTTTTCTTGTGAACTCTAGCCCTACTTTCGTACTATTCGATTCCGGTGCGACCCATTCTTTTGTGTCTAGAGAGCATGTTAGGGTTTTGGGACTTGAGATGTTCGATTTAGTCGCAGACTCCGTGACCATACCTTCTGGAGAGTCGAACATCTGTACTAGAGTTTACCGAAGTGTACCCATCAAAATTAGGGACGCAATTTTCTATTATGACCTCATAGAATTTCCGCTGGGGGTTTTTGAGGTGATCCTAGGGATGGACTGGTTGGGGAAGTATAGGGCTTTCATCGACTGTCATCAAAAGAATATTTCCTTGAAGGGACCTAAAGGAGTGAGGGTGTCTTACAAGGGATACCGAGTCAAACCTAAAATCAAGTTCATTTCCGTCAATACCCTTAAGTCTAGCTTGAGGAAAGGAGAGAGCCTGATCTTGTGCCAGATGTGGAATTGTGAGGCTGAGACTCCTAAGACTAGTGAGATACCTGTGGTGCGGGAGTTTGAGGGGGTATTCCGAGACGACGTTCCAGGGTTACCGCCGAGGAGGGAAGTGGAATTCTCCATTGACCTAAAACCAGGGGCGGGACCAATATCTAAATCACCGTACCGTATGGGACTGAAGGAGATGGAGGAGTTGAAGAAGCAGTTGGATGAACTAGCTGAGAAAGGGTTCATTCGACCCAGTGTCTCACCCTGGGGAGCACCTGTACTTTTTGTGAACAAGAAGGATGGGAGTTTGAGACTTTGTGTTGATTACCGAGAGCTGAACAATGTGACCATCAAGAACCGTTATCCTTTGCCAAGAATTGACGACCTGTTTGACCAGTTGAGTGGAGCTTGGGTTTTCTCCAAGATTGATCTGAGATCCGGGTACCATCAGTTGAGAATAAAAGATGAAGACATTCCCAAGACCGCTTTCAGAACGAGGTATGGCCACTACGAATTTGTGGTTATGCCATTTGGGTTGACTAACGCTCCAGCTGTGTTTATGGATTTGATGAACCGAGTCTTTAGCCCGTATCTGGATAAGTTCGTGGTGGTGTTTATCGATGATATCCTAGTATATTCCAAGAATGCAGAAGAGCACGAGGATCATTTGAGGAGAGTACTTCAGACCTTAGAGGAGCATAAACTCAATGCTAATTTGAGTAAGTGTGAGTTCTAGTTGGAGAAAGTCGCATTTCTGGGGCATGTCATTTCAAAGGAAGGGGTATCTGTCGAGCCTAGTAAGATCGAGGCGGTGACTAAGTGGCAAAGTCCGAAGAACGTGAGTGAGATTCGAAGCTTCCTGGGATTGGCTGGTTATTATCGGAGATTTGTCAAAGATTTTTCAAAGATAGCGAAGCCGTTGACATCGTTGATGAGGAAGGAGAACCGTTTTATCTGGGATGAGAGTTGTGAAAAGGCATTCCTGACCCTTAAGGAACGCCTGACAACAGCTCATATCCTTGCTTTGTCAGTTGGGAGTGATAACTTCGAAGTTTATACTGACGCTTCGAAGCATGGGTTGGGTTGTGTGCTAATGCAGAATGGGAGAGTGATAGCATATGCTTCTCGCCAGTTGAAGACCTACGAAGAAAATTATCCGACTCATGATTTGGAATTGGGCGCAGTCGTATTTGCACTTAAATTGTGGCGCCATTACCTTTATGGAGCCACTTTTAAGGTGTTTTCTGATCATAAGAGCCTGAAGTATATCTACACCCAGAGGGAGTTGAACATGCGACAGAGGAGATGGATAGAGTTGATTGGAGACTATGATATGCAAATTGTCTACCACGAAGGCAAGGCAAATGTAGTAGCTGACGCCCTAAGTAGGAAATCTGTTCATGCTTTGAGTTGTGCCAGGTCGAGAGTGAGGTTGCATGGTGAACTAAGAGAGATGGGAATTTTCGTGATCCGGAAAGGGGATGCCCTTAGTGACTTGACAGTAGAGCCTGAGTTGTATGGTGAGATTCGGGAGTTGCAAAGCACTGATGCGAGAATCCAGAAGTGGCGCAGGATGGTACGGTGGAGAGTGAGGGTGGAGAGACTGCATCCAAGTTCAGTATTCATACCGACGGTAGTTTGAGGTTCAGTGGGCGATGGTGTGTTCCGGATGTAGAGGAGCTAAAGAAGAAGATCCTGATTGAAGCTCATGCTACTCCATATTCCGTTCACCCAGGGGGTGATAAGCTGTATAAAGACCTTAGAAGACGTTCTGGTGGCCTAACATGAAGAAGGAAGTCGCTGAGTTTGTTTCCAGGTGCTTGACATGTCAGAGAGTGAAAGGGGAGCATAAGAGACCTCAGGGGAAAGTTCAACCTTTGATGTACCAGAGTGGAAGTGGGAGAACATTTCGATGGATTTTATCGTGGGGTTGCCTCGGACTCAGAGGGGCAATAACATGATTTGGGTTATTGTGGATCGTTTGACTAAGTCTGCTCACTTTATCCCGATGAAAGATACTTGGAGTAAAGCTGAGTTGGCTAAGTCATATGTGCAGAATGTGGTCAAATTGCATGGTGTACCCAAGGACATTGTTTCCGATCGAGACTCGAGGTTCATATCTAGATTTTGGCAGGAGTTGCAGGCAGCTTTGGGTACCCAATTGAAGATGAGTACTGCTTTCCATCCAGCTACTGACGGTCAGACTGAGAGAACGATTCAGACCCTTGAGGATATGTTGAGGGCATGTGTACTCGATGCTAGTTATTTAGACCATATTAATACTCATATTGTGATCTTAAAATTACAATATATAATCTAAAATGGTCTAAATCTACATGCATGCAAACAAAAGTATAAAAGATGGTATTAAACCATCATAAGATAAAAAAAACCTTACGTTGTATAAGCAAGATAATGGGCACAACACAAGGACTCCTTCCTTATTGTTGTTCTTGAGCTATGGAATAAGAAAGATCCTCCAAGACTACTAACCACCAAATAGATGGTCTCCTAAGGATACACCCAAGATTATCCCAAAAATTACTAAGTTACTAACTAGGTAAATTTAGTAGTAGACCTTGTATTATGTGATAATATTATTACACTAATAACATTATGATATATTTATTATTATGAGGATTTTTCTCTCTTAAAAATTAAGAGGATTTATGTGTATAATGAGGGGTATATATAGGGGTTTGAAATGTAAACAATTAATGGGAACATGCCATGTGTTTACACCACCAAACTTTGACAAATATGTTCAATAAGACCTTATATATATTATGGTTCAAATGGACCCATTTTGGTCCATTTCGATTTCCAACATTTATCCCACAAATGCTTATAAGTCTTATATTTAATTATCTTAATTAATTATTAAATTGATTATTTAACAATTAAATAATACAAATCAACAATTAATAACCACTTAACAATTAAGTTCTTATTAGACTATTTTATCAGTATAAAATATAACTTATGAACCCTTATTAGCTAATTTTACAATCTCTTGTAAATTTAAATAGCTATTTATCTTCGCCTCAAATATATACACATGTCGTAGAAATTTATATAATTAACTATTAATTATAAAATCTCATTTATATTTATTAATTAATTCTCAAATAATTAAATAATAAATCCCCTTGGCCCAAGTTCGTAACTTGTCATCAAATATATATTCACATGACTTATTTAAAAGTCCTGTAATACAAGGATTTAATATAATTGTATCAAATACAAATAATTAGTTTTTTCATTTGGGCATCATCCTATAGGTGTGACCTAAAGGGATCAGCTGGTCACCGCCGTCACACGACAGTAATGTCAAACTCTAGTCAGCCAATCATTACCGATTAACGTTGACCAGCCGACATATATGTAAAATAAATCCCGGACATATTCCTTGTACGAGATTTATTATGTAGACGCACTATTGTGGAGGACACTACTCCAACAATCTCCCACTTGTCTGACACAAGTGTGCGCCACCGATTCTCTTGTCCAAAGTTATCTCCCACTCAATGCAAGATGTCTTCCAGGTCGTTCCTGCACGTGATCTCATCATAAAGTGGTTTCCTCGATCAGGAGAATGATCGTCTGACCGGATTATCTACTATAGACCTTATCCGAGCGTGGCCACGCATTTTCGTCAACTCTCCTCGAGTGGCCTTGAGATAAAAATTTGACATAAGTGGACAATCCTGTTACCCTATTTTCTTTGTTCAATCACAGATCACTATGACCCAGAAGATGCCCATCAGCCTCCTGTTACGGCACGACCTTAAGCAAAAACTAAAGTCAATCGGAAACTGTACTGACTCAGATAAATAGTCTCCAGTCAAAAGAATCAACTCGAAGAAATAAATAGAAATCCTCGCCACGACCTAGCAACAAAAAAACTCTTTAAACGGTCACTGTCCGACAAATTGTCTCACAATCTGCCTATGTAATCGACCAATCATCACTATGACCATATGACAGTCGAACATGTCATCTATCGCCTTACAATCTAGTCATTCCGAGACGTCACCTCATTAAGTAACTAGGGACAAAATACAATGTTAATCCAGTTCACTTAATAGGGTTCGACGTTGTCATTACAACCTATTTGGATAAAACAAAGTATATGAATTTAGACAACAACTAAATACGACGATAAATGTAATTATCATATATGAAATAATTGGTACAATATTTAAAATTATTACCTATCGTATAATTTACAGTAGTTCTGTCATTCGTCTCAACCCCATAGAAACTACATGACTATTATGTTTTGCTTGAGACAATGGCTTGGTTAAAGGATCAGCGATGTTTTCAGCTGTCCCAACCTTACAGACTATAATTTCCTTCCTTTCAATTAGATCTCTAATTACATGAAATTTCCTAAGTACATGTCTAGACTTGTTACTAGACTTGGGCTCTTTAGCTTGAAAAATTGCCCCACTGTTATCACAGTATAAAGTGATAGGATCCTCGGCGGTCGGAACTACTCTCAGTCCCTCCAAAAATTGCCTAATCCAAACAACTTCCTTAGCAGCCTCAGATGCTGCAATGTACTCAGCTTCCGTTGTAGAATCAGCAGTCACAGACTCCTTAAAACTTCTCCAACAAACCGCCCCTCCGTTCATAATATAGACAAAACCAGCCTGGGATTTTAAATCATCCCTATCGGTTTGGAAACTGGCATCCGTATAACCTCTTACACGTAACTCAGATTCTTCTCCGAACACTAAGAATGAATCTCTAGTCCTTCTCAAGTATTTAAGAATATTCTTGACGGCTATCCAGTGACTCTCACCTGGATTATTTTGATAACGACTTCTCATGCTCAAAGCATACGAGACGTCAGGACGAGTGCACATCATAGCATACATGATCGATCCAACAACGGAAGCATAGGGAATCGACTTCATGCGTTCAATATCCTTAGGTTCCGTGGGACACTGAGATTTACTCAAGGTAATCCCACTACCTATTGGCAGAAAACCTTTCTTAGAGTTTTTCATATTGAATCGATCAAGAATTTTATCAATATAAACTTCTTGACTCAATGCTAATATCCTATTGGTTCTATCTCTATAGATCCGGATACCCAAGATGCGCTGTGCTTCTCCCAAATCTTTCATTTGGAAGTGGTTTCCTAACCACTTCTTAACAGAAGTAAGCATATCTATATCATTCCCAATGAGTAATATGTCGTCCACATATAAAAGTAAGAAAACAACTTTACTCCCACTAAACTTCATGTATAAACACGGTTCCTCAACACTTCGAGAAAAACCATTTTGTTTAATCACATGATCAAAACGATGATTCCAACTCTTTGATGCTTGCTTAAGACCATAAATGGATCTCTTAAGCTTGCATACTTTGTTAGGATTTTTAGGATCCACAAAACCTTCAGGTTGTGTCATGTACACTTCCTCTTCCAGAAACCCATTCAGGAAAGCGGTCTTGACATCCATTTGCCATATCTCATAATCATGAAATGCAGCAATCGCTAACATTATCCGAACAGATCTCAGCATAGCAACTGGTGCAAAGGTCTCGTCATAGTGTAAACCATGAACCTGAGTGAACCCTTTCGCCACCACTCTAGCTTTGTAGACATCTTTATGTCCATCCATGCCGATTTTAATCTTAAAAATCCACTTACACTGAAGAGGTCGGACATCTTTAGGTAATTCAACCAGATCCCATACCTGATTGTCATACATGGAATCCATTTCGGATTGCATGGCTTCAAGCCATAACTTAGAGTCAGAACTAACAATAGCTGCTTTGTAGGTTTTAGGTTCGTCACTTTCTAAAAGTAATACCTCATAGTCACCATCTTCCTCAATGACACCAAGGTATCTATCAGGTTGGTGACTTACCCTTCTTGACCTCCTAGGTTCAGAAGGAATAATAACCGATTCAGACGAAGAAGGGACATTTTCCTGTGCAGTCACCTCAGTTTGTGGCTCTTGAACTTCATCAAGATCAAATTTTCTCCCACTCTGTCTCCTAGAAATAAACTCTTTTTCTAGAAAGACAGCCTCACGAGCCACAAACACTTTCTTCTCGTGACTATTGTAGAAGTAATAACCTCGGGTTTCCTTAGGGTAACCTACAAAAGTACATTTATCAGAACGAGGTGCAAGCTTATCGTCACACTTGTTTCTGACATAAGCGTCACAGCCCCATACTTTCAAGTATTGTAGATTAGGGACCCTCCCTTTCCATATCTCATATGGTGTTTTGTGGGTAGCTTTAGTGGGACTCCTGTTCAAAGAACATATTGCAGATAAGATAGCAAATCCCCAGAATGACTCAGGTAATTCAGTTTGACTCATCATTGATCGAACCATATCTAATAAAGTTCGATTCCTCCTCTCATCCACCCCATTTAATTGTGGTGTGCCGGGAGGAGTTAACTGAGATACAATACCACAGTTTTTAAGGTGATCTCTAAAGTCATTGCTTAAATATTCACCACCACAATCTGATCGTAATGTTTTAATCTTCTTATTTAATTGGTTTTCTACTTCATTCTGAAACTCCTTGAACTTATCAAAAGCTTCACTTTTATACTTTATTAAGTAGATATACCCATATCTACTCATGTCATCGGTAAAAGTAATGAAATAGTCATAATTACCTCTAGCAGTGACTGTCATTGGACCACATACATCGGTATGTATTAAACCCAATAAATCACTAGCTCGAGATCCTCTTCCTTGAAAAGGTGAACGAGTCATCTTGCCAAGTAGACAAGATTCACATGTACCAAATGATTCGAAATCAAAAGGTTTAATAACATCAGTCGACACTAGTCTTTTAATGCGTTTCTCGTTAATATGTCCTAATCGACAATGCCATAAATAAGATAGATCGGTATCACCGGTTTTGAGTCTTTTATTATCCAAATGATAAACATCGTTGCAAGTGTCTAGAATATAAATACCATTAATAGAAATAGCTTGACTATATACAATCCCATTAAGGGAAAAAGTACAACACTTGTCCTTAATTACAAAATGAAACCCTTCCGTGTCTAATACAGATACTGATATTATATTCCTAGACAACGGCACAAAATAACAATTATTTAGATACAACTGCAAACCCGACGCTAAACTAAGTACATAGGTTCCAACAGATACGACGGCTACTTTAGATCCGTTTCCCATCCGTAGATCCACGTCACCCTTGTTTAGCTTCCTTACGCTTTTTAGGCCCTGTAAATGATTACACAGGTGAGAACCACAGCCAATATCTAATACCCAAGTTGTAGTAGTAGCGTAATTTATGTCTATCATAAAAGATTTGATTGAGAATTTACATGTTGGCTTCATAATACCAGCTTTGATGTCATCCAGATATTTGGGGCAATTACGCTTCCAATGTCCCTTGATATTACAATAATTACAAGTATCATTGAGATGATTTCCCTTCTTAGATTTTGGTTTGGAAGGGCCATTCGCAATAGCCTTCCCTTTACCTTCAACCTGCACGGGTTTCTTACCACCACTCCTTTTAAACTTCTTCTTCCCCTTTACATTAATAGCTAGGACATCTTTCCTAGTGTTCCCACTTAACCCCATGTCTTTCTCTGCTTGCACAAGCAAAGAATGGAGTTCATGTAGACTTTTCTTCATGTTGGCCATATTATAATTTACTCGAAATTGTGTGAATCCTTTGACCATAGAGAGGGAGTGAAGCACTCGGTCCACAATAAGCTCTTCGGGGATCTTGCATCCCAGCCCTTCTAGAGTTTCCACATACTCAATCATTTTGAGTATATGGGCACTAACAGATTGCCCTTCCTTAAGATTAGCCTCAAAGAAGCGAACAACAGCATCATATTGAAGTATCCTCGGGGCTTGAGAAAACATGGTAGAGAGCCTCGAGTATACCTCATATGCATCTTTGAAGCGGACACATTGCCTTTGTAGGGACGCTTCCATCGCAAATATTAAAACATTTTTAATGGCGGCGGATTGTCTTTGATAATCATTATATGCGTCCCTTACATCAGGAGTAGCCCTAGTACTTGGTAGAGGGGGAGAAGGATCGACAAGGTAGCGTAATTTACCATCACCTGCAGCAGCTAATCGAAGTTGTTCTTCCCAATCTTTAAAATTACTACCATTAGCATTTAAAACATATTTGTCCATGAACTGGCGGAGCCATGATTCTTTAGAAATCGTAGCGGTTTGACTAGAAGAAGCCATTGTGATTTACTACAAAACGGGAATGGAAAGAAAATCAACATTTATCATAAAATACTTGTAAAACAATTTTAACAAGTAGCATTTATATAATGATCTCCCACTGAATTATATAAACTATTCCAAGACCCATCTTTATAATATAAACACGGGCACGGTGAGGCCGTTTCATCCCATATTTATATAAATTTGGTGAGTCAACATTTTGACTGATTCTACTGAATAGAATTCTTGGTTGATGAATTTTCTTAAAATTTATCATTTTAGCCCCGGAATCAACTATGGGCACGGTGAGGCCGATTCATCCCACATTAATCCCGTTGAGTCCAACCAATTTTCACGTGTGATAACTTTTATTACCCTACTTACCCAACGTAAAAAGAGAGTACCCCGGTGAGCCGAGCCTACCTCTAATGAAGAAGGGATTCATAGGTGCTAATACTTTTTTTTTTTTTTTGAGGTGAATAGGTGCTAATACTTGGTAAGGCTTTATCTCAATTTTAAAAGTGAGAGATCTTATCAATTTAATTGTCTATCACTTTTAAGTGAACAAAAATGGTGAATGGTAGACAATTGAATCGATAACAACGAAAAATAAATAAATAAATATGTAGTGATGACGATTTGGCATGAATGCATAAATGTAAATTAGCAAGTCCTAATATGGCCACCTAGTTACCTAAAATTATTACACATCGGAAACCAACTCTTTGGTCCCTTGAGTCTTCACAAATTGCCCTCCTTCTTTAGGATTTCGGATCTCCTTTCCGAAAACACGGTCTTCATGAAAAATCCATCTTTAGATGCTTCATCTAACTACTATTAATTAAATTACATTGCAATAACCTATTATACAATTTGTAATAAAATTAAAATAAAACTATTAATAAATTACAAATTAGGCGATACGAAATCGCAATTAATTACAAAACAAATCGATATTCCCTTACATTACGGGAAATACCAATTTCTACCTATGGCCATATTAGGAAAATTACATAATTATAATGCTAAGAGACATCCATCTAAATGAATAATATAAATGCATTATGTAAAAATGACATGCCAAATCGTCTTACTTACCAACAACGATCATTTGAGCTCGTAATGACGGAATTTTTACCAATAAAAATTCACAATTAATTCTTAAAACAATTTTAAGACTTACTCATCTTAATAATCTGGTCTATTATCAAAATAATTATTCTCAACAATTATCTTGAAATTATATGGGAATTAAAACATAATCATGATAAAAAGATACAATAATTCACAATTATCTTATAAAATTCCATTTAATTTTAAAAATAATGGAAAATTAAATTTCAAAGCTATGAACATTCTGGTCTTACACTAAAAATGTCATGCAAGTGAAAATTTTAGTTTTGAAATTTATTTAAAAAGATTTATAAATTAATCGGTAAAACGGACAATTTTTACGATTTAATTCTAAATCAAACCATAAAAATTGAAATAACTTTAAAATCAAATTTAACATATTTTGGAAAAATTTCCAGGAGCTAAAAATTCAAAAATTTCGAGCCCAAAAATTAAATCAATAATTATTTACAAAATAACCACTATTTGCCCATTTTTATCAAATAAAAATCATTAAACTAAATAAATTAATCACATTAATTTAAAATT
Organism: Silene conica; assembly: GCA_029255685.2. Taxonomy (NCBI): domain Eukaryota; kingdom Viridiplantae; phylum Streptophyta; class Magnoliopsida; order Caryophyllales; family Caryophyllaceae; genus Silene; species Silene conica. Next base: position 31,332,129 of record CM055320.2, read on the forward strand.
TCTACTTTTCTCATAAATAGAACATGCATGTGGTTATTTCTAAATAAACATGCATAAAATTAACATGCAACCAAAAATAATTAACTTTTACTTAGTTTTAATGCATTTTAACATAATTTTATGCCATTTAAAGTCATAAAAAATAAATCAAATAACAAAAAATTAAATTTTCGTCCCATATAATTCTAAGACCATATTATATACATGCAAGACCATATTATGTGATAAAAGCTATTTTTAATGACATAATATCAATTTTACTAATTTATCTCATAGATTATTAAAATCGTCTTAAGACAACATGCATGTATGTAACAATACTCTGATACCACTTGCTAGTTATTTAGACCATATTAATACTCATATTATGATCTGAAAATTACAATTTATAATCTAAAATGGTCTAAATCTACATGCATGTAAACAAAAGTCTAAAAGATGGTATTAAACCATCATAAGATAAAAAAAACCTGCCATTGTATAAGCAAGATAATGGGCACAACACAAGGACTCCTTCCTTATTGTTGTTCTTGAGCTATGGAATAAGAAAGATCCTCCAAGACTACTAACCACCAAATAGATGGTCTCCTAAGGATACACCCAAGATTATCCCAAAAACTACTAAGTTACTAACTAGGTAAATTTAGTAGTAGACCTTGTATTATGTGATAATATTATTACACTAATAACGTTATGATATATTTATTATTATGAGGATTTTTCTCTCTTAAAAATTAAGAGGATTTATGTGTATAATGAGGGGTATATATAGGGGTTTGAAATGTAAACAATTCATGGGAACATGCCATGTGTTTACACCACCAAACTTTGACAAATATGTTCAATAAGACCTTATATATATTATGGTTCAAATGGACCCACTTTGGGCTATTTCGATTTCCAACATTTGTCCCACAAATGCTTATAAGTCTTATATTTAATTATCGTAATTAATTATTAAATTGATTATTTAACAATTAAATAATACAAATCAACAATTAATAACCACTTAACAATTAAGTTCTTATTAGACTATTTTATCAGTATAAAATATAACTTATGAACCCTTATTAGCTAATTTTACAATCTCTTGTAAATTTAAATAGCTATTTATCTTCGCCTCAAATATATACACATGTCGTAGAAATTTATATAATTAACTATTAATTATAAAATCTCATTTATATTTATTAATTAATTCTCAAATAATTAAATAATAAATCCCCTTGGCCCAAGTTCGTAACTTGTCATCAAATATATATTCACACGACTTATTTAAAAGTCCTGTAATACAAGGATTTAATATAATTGTATCAAATACAAATAATTAGTTTTTCCATTTGGGCATCATCCTATAGGTGTGACCTAAAGGGATCAGCTGGTCACCGCCGTCACACGACAGTAATGTCAAACTCTAGTCAGTCAATCATTACCGATTAACGTTGACCAGCCGACATATATGTAAAATAAATACCTGACATATTCCTTGTACGAGATTTATTATGTAGACGCACTATTGTGGAGGACACTACTCCAACACTCGAGTTCGGGGGATCTTGGGAGGATCGACTGAGATTGATAGAGTTTTCTTATAACAACAGCTATCATGCCAGTATAGGGATGGCCCCTTTCGAGGCTCAATATTGGAGGAAGTGTCGGAGCCCTGTGTGTTGGGATGATCGAGCTGATGTTGTGACCTTAGGGCCAGATATGATCCAGGAGATGATGGAGCAGGTTCAGATTATTCGACAGAGGATGAGGGCCGCTCAGGATAGACAGAAGAGCTATGCAGATCTGAAGAGGAGTGAGATTTCATTCGAGGCGGGAGAGAAGGTACTACTGAAAGTATCTCCAATGAAGGGTGTGATGAGATTCGGCAAGCGTGGCAAACTGAGTCAGAAATTTATTGGGCCGTTTGAGATCTTAGACAGAGTTGGAGAGGTGACATATCGTTTAGCTTTACCTCCAACCCTATCCAAGGTCCATAATGTGTTCCATGTGTCTCAGTTGAGGAAATATATGAGTGATCCATCATATGTGCTTCAGCACGAGGTGATTGAGATAGATGAGCAGTTGGCTTACGTTGAGACTCCGAAAGAAATTCTGGACAGGAAGGTACGAAAGACTCGCAATGGGGAGACGTCCTTGGTGAAAGTTCTATGGACCAATCATAATCAGGAAGAGGCTACATGGGAGCCTGAGGCATCCATGAGAGAGCGTTACCCACATTTGTTTGATTGAGGTAAGTTACGCGGACGTAACTTTTCTTTAAGGGAGGTGGAATGTGATACTCTGTGATTTAAGTGAACTTTTTTTGATGTTTTGTGTTACAAGTTCGTTTGGGTTGGTTGTTTGTCACCTAAGTGAGGAAGAACTTCGGGACGAAGTTCGTTTTAAGGGGGGAAAACTGTAATAACCCGAATTTTTATTCGTATTATTGTTTTATATAATTGTTGAGTCGATAGTTATAAACGCTTTTGCATTCGATAACTAAAATAGATGAATGGTTTTGAGGTTTAGACATGTCGATTAAGGGGTTCGAGCTCGGGACCTTCTGATCACTTGGGCCTCGTTTTGTGTGTCAACACAAAACAGCCCATACACGTTTACACCTTACCCATACTAAACCCTAATCCACAACAAACACATCACCCTACCACCTATATATCGTCAAAATAAGAAGGGTTTTACCCTATTTCTAATTTACCTTTCACTCAACCCACACCCTTACACTTCTGCCGCCACCACACAGAGTATACAGAAGGTGTTCACGGCCAGTATAGTCGTACCTAGAGGCCTTCGTTCTGATCTAAAGTAGGTACGTGCAAACATGTGTATTCTTACTGTTATATGTCGCATATTTGTATAATGATTTAAGCGTGTTTATGGGTCTCGAGGCTGCTGTTATGGGTGTAGTTATAATCTATGGGTTTGGTGTGTCACGTCTGACCCTTGTTGTGAGTATGTCGACCACCGTATGACGTCAGGAAAGGCGTCTGAAAACCGCCTGTCACAGGGATGCGAAATAGGGTATGAGTCTGACCAGTTTGTACATACGGTTTACTGGTTGGTTTGGGGGTGGTGTTACTGGCGACTCGAGGGAGGTCAATACAGTAACACCACCGTGGTTACAGGTGGGTTGTCAGAGGTGGCGTTGGTGGTAGTTGTGTTGGCGCTAGTGGTGTTAACACTGGTCGATTTGGGGTCTGTTCAGGGTGGTCTGAGTCGCGGATGTGGGTCTGGTCTGAGTTCAGTGGCCTTGGTCGGGGATGTAGGCGAGTGTCGTAGGGTGGGGTTGTGTTGTGGTGGTAATCGGTGATCGGTGGTGTTGGAAGGAAGTGGGTGCTGGCGTTCGAGGTGGTGGTTCATGGTGGTTGTCGCGGGTTGAAGTCGGGTTAGGGGCTGATGGTTTCGAGTCCTTCTAATTTACATTTCCTTATGTTTTATTATTCCTATGATGATAATTATTATTATTATTATTATTATTGCTATTATTAATGTTAGTATTATTATTATTTTATTGTTAATCGGTGTTTTATTATTTCCATACGGTTTTGGGTCGTGTTAATTGAAGATGCGAGTCCGGAATTATTTAAGTCGGGGGAGTTCTATGTTTATTTTTGGAAAGTTTCTAGAATTGTAAAGTTTCTATAAAGTTTCTATTTTTGGAAACTTTCCACTTATGGGAGGTTTCTAGTTATAGTAAGTATGGTTGTTAAGGGGTTCGGGAAGGTTATTAATTCGTTACGTATACCTGTTTAGGTAGCGGGTTTCGCGTGGAACATTTCTAAACAAGCCTCGGATTTATCTGCGTTTTCTGCTATTTCAGGTAGGGGAATGCTGTATACCTGGTGATGAGTAATTGTTAATATCAGATGTTATCTCTTTATATCTTATTGTATGAATGGTATTACTTTGTATTCAATTGACTGAATATTTCTGTGATACAATACGATGTGGCTATTATTGGGTCTTGGGATACGGTGCGGAGTTGACTTTGGTGTTGGATCGGTGCGGAGTTTATTTGGTGTTGGATCGGTGCGGAGTTTATTTGGTGTTGGATCGGTGCGGAGTTTATTTGGCGTTGGATCGGTGCGGAGTATATTATATTGTTGGTTTATTTATTTTTCCTCTACTCAACCTCGTGGTTGACCCTGTGTATTCGTGATCACCTGTGATGAACCAAATTATTGGGGAGTAGATTGACAGGTGGCTGAGACTAAGGGGAGCTATGGGAGAGAGAGCTTGGATCCGGACCAGACTAAAGTCTAGATCACCTTAGTCAGTTTAGCATGAGTTGTAATTTCTTTATTTTTACAAGACAGTTGGATACAGTTGTAAGAACATGTTATGAGTTTAACTTTAATTAAAGTACTGTTTATCTTTCTTTGTATCTACTACCTCGGGAAACCGAGATGGTAACACCCTTACTTATCTGAGGAGTCCTGGTACAGGCCCAGTTATAAGGAAATATCATGTCATATTCGTCTCGAGGAAACGAAGACATAAAAGAAGTGATGTTGATTGAATGGAAGTAGACCACTATAGGGATAGTGATACTGGTTCAAGTAGAAGCAAATGAATAACATGCGTGAAGTGAAAGGTTCATTTAAGAAATATCAATTACTATAAAAGGTGTGATGTTGATTTTAGTGGGAGCGACATTCATTAGAGAAATGAACGAACCATTCAGAGAGAATTGTGATTCTTTAAAGTGTAAAGAACAAGAAGTTCTCAATTCTAGATGAACTAAATACCATATATCATAGGATGATGGAGCTTCACGAGAAGGTACCCATTAGAATTCAAAATGGTTGGTTACATTATTCATATTGATGAATGTGAACCTAAAACTTTTGATTAAAATTGCCAAGATGAGTGAAAATATTGGAGTGATGAAATCATTAATAACTACAATATAGATTTCAGTACATAAGGGACGATACGTCACGAGTTATAAGATAACAGTGGGAGCTTCCCTCAGGAAAGAAAACTCGAGATCTAGAATGAGTTCTAGATATGTACTCAAATAAGATCATATTATGTGAGATAATATGAGTTAGAAGGAGACCAAAATTTGTAAGTTTTGGAATCATAGGTTTATTCGCAAAACACTGATACAAATTGATGATCGTGCATCATATGCAATGAAATAGTATTGACTATTTTTGCATAACAATATCATTTGAGTTATGATTAACTCACAATGAAAGATACTTTGTCAAAATCAAAATGGGTTGTAAGAGACAACTTTGAACCCCATAAAGTGACCTGGATTGACTTAGTATAGCCCCTGGCCGCTTATATGAGGTGACATCTCAAAGCGACTAGAATGTGAGGCGACTGGTGGCAAGTCCAAATGCCATAGAGTCATATGTGATGACTAGTCGATCACATAGGCAGACTGCAAGAGACACTCTGTCGGGTAGAGTGACCGCTTATAGAGTTCTGGAAATTTGATGATAGCCGGGTCGTGGCAAGAGCTGCTATAGTATACTTATGAGTCAATTCTTAGACTAAAGAGTACTCTCCCAAGATGGTACAGTTTTGGCATAACCTTGATCCATTCTCTACGACTTTTCGTAACTGGAGTCAAATGGGATTGCTTTGGGTTGTGACTGACTGTGGCTATCTAAAGGGAGTAGTACGATAGAAATTGTCCACCCCTTGTCAGGGTTGTTCAAATCTCAAGGCCACTCGAGGAGAAGTTAACTGAAAATGCGTGGCCACGGTCGGAAGGTATCTATGGTAGATAATTCCGGTCAAACAGTTATTCTCCAGATCGAGGAAACCACTCATGATATGATCGAATGCAAGTACGACCTCAGAGAGACATCTTGCATTGAGTGGGAGATTGTAAAAGGACAAGAGAATTGGTGACGCACACTTGTCGAGGACAAGTGGGAGATTGTTGGGAAATGTGTCCTCAACAATAGTGCGATCACATAATTTAATCTCATGACGAAAATGCGCAAGGGATGATACGAAATTATATAAGTCAACTGACCAACATTAATCGGTAATGATTGGCTTGCTAGAGTTTGACATTACCGTCGTATGACGGTGGTGGTCAGATGATCCCTTTAGGTCACACCTATAGGACAATTCCCTTAATTGATAAAATGATCAAATGTATATTGATACGAGTTGATCATATTCCCTAACCTCGTATACCGAGAAATCAGAGGTTAAATCTTATTGTAAGATTTATGTTTATAATTGAAACGTGTCAATTATTAAACATTGAATGATATTTTACAATATCGATATTTTACAACATTGACTTGGGTTGAAAATCAAGTCACCAATATCCAAAATACAACCATTGTTTAGGATTTGAATCCTTATGATACAAGAAAAGACATTGTTCTTTACAATTAAAGTGCATAAATGAAATAAGATGATAATGGAAATTAGAGCCAAGCTCTTGATGTCTTCAATCACTGGATGCTACCATAGCAATCCATGTAAGGAACTTAACGCTTCCCTTTCCTTGTCCTTATCATCATAAGGTGCCCCTTTAAAACAATTAAAAAGGGGTGATAGTCAACAACTTGTATCGCCATACAAAAGTTGACAAAATAACATGAATTTTAGACGAGAATTATTACCTACGGTAAGAGCCTTTCCATTTTTGAGATCGGTCAAGTATTTGGGGCATTTCCGTTTCCAATGCCCTAACCTCGTGCAATAAAAGCACTTGTATTCAACCTTTGAAGATGAGGTGGAAACACCTTTCGAAAATGTCTTCTCTTTAGTAGGTTTGGATTTGGAGGTTTCTTGCCCTTGCCTTTGAAGACACTCCTCTTGAATTTCCCTTTTCCCTTCTTCTCGATGTTCAAAACATCCTTTGTGGAACTATCATTAAGTCTCATGTCCCTTTCTGCTTGGACGAGCATCTTATGCAATTCGTCCAACGTGGTTTCTTGATTTCGCATGTTAAGGTTCACCCGGAACTAAGCATACGATTTCACCTTATTAAGGGAGTGAAGAACTCGGTCAATGATGAGGAAATCGGGAACATCAACTCCTTGCACCTTGAGGGTTTCAACTAACTCAAATAACTTGAGTACATGAGGGCTAACCTTCTGCCCTTCCTTCAAACAAATGTCGAAGAAGGCGGAAGCCGCCTCATATTGAATTACCCTCGGAGTTTGCGAAGACATTGTCGCAAGCTTGGTGTAAATCTCGTATGACGTGCTTTGTAAAACCCCTCGCGAAAGCGGAAATATAAATCACACAAAGTACTAAAACTGCAGCGGAATTAAAACTTTTTAAACATAAACAACATGCGAGGTGAATTAAAACTGAAACTGGAAAAGAAACAGGCTGCAATATCGTGGATCGATTCTTTGCTTGTTAAAGCTATCTTCAGGGCTTGAAATGTGCGCTAGGCTTCGTTCCTTCTTGTCCTTAGTCATGAAAAATCCCGAGGGCATAAATTTGGTATAAAATCGTCCCTTTTCCGCATAAATCTGCAAAAGAGCATAAAAATACGAAAGTAGACGATTGTTGGGAAGTAAATGCTAAAACATCGTAAATGAGCTCTAAAATGCGTGTGAAAATAGATGTAAAACATCATAAAATAGACACGCATCAACTATGCGAGCCGCACCCTAGATGAGACTCAAGTCAACTATTTCACTACTGAGAAGGAGATGCTAGCTGTGATCTTTGCCTTAGAAAAATTCAGGTCCTATTTAGTAGGTAATAAGGTAATTGTTTATACTGACCATGCAGCTTTGAAAGGTCTTTTCCAGAAGAAAGATTCAAAGCCAAGGCTTTTAAGGTGGATACTCCTTCTCCAAGAGTTTGACATTGAGATTAGGGACAAGAAAGGCGCGGAAAACGTGGTAGCTGACCACGTATCTCGCCTTCAGCTGACTGATGGGGAAGATTCTTTACCTATTAATGATTCATTTCCTGATGAGAGTTTATTTATCATTAATAGTTCAGGTTCTTATCCCCCTCCTTGGTATGCTGATTTTGCTAACTTTGCTGTCACAGGTAAAATCCCTCCTGAGTTGTCATGGCAACAAAAGAAGAGATTTATGTTTGATGCAAAACAGTATTTTTGGGATGACCCCTATGTTTTCAAGAAATGCGGAGATGGACTCATCCGGAGATGCGTCCCCCAATGGGAGGTGAAGGACATTCTGGAAGCATGTCACTCTTCTGCATATTGTGGTCACCACGGTCCATCTAGGACCGTAGCCAAGGTATTACAGTCTGGTTTTTATTGGCCTACTTTGCATGCTGACTATAGGAATTTTGTAGGTAGCTGTGATGCCTGTCAAAGAACTGGGAATGTCTCAAAAAGACATGAGATGCCGCAGGTTGGTATTTTAGAGGTAGAGATTTTTGATGTCTGGGGCATTGATTATCAAGGACCTTTTCCCAGTAGTCAAGGTAACAGGTATATTCTTGTAGCTGTTGATTATGTGTCTAAATGGGTAAAATGGCTATATCTCAAGTTCTAGAGCTGATAATGGCGTGATTCCAGTTGGAGGTGATAGCTTATCCTCTTAGCTTTCCAACGCCGCAAGAATCGCTTGATTACGATGAGTAACGAAGAAATGGCAGCTGTTTTAAGATCGACGCGCGATGCAGTCCTGACATCAGGTCGACCGACCTACTAATTGGGTCGACCGACCTCAGCGCAGACCCAGAAGTTTCCGCGAAGCCCATTAAAGTGTTTAGGTCATTAGGAAACTCTTTATTTCCGCCTATTTAAGCTGAATTACGTGATTAGGGTTATTCATTCAGATTTCTATCAAGTTTTCTACCTAGTTTTCTATCACAGAATTACAATTTATTTTAGCTTTAATCTTTCAATTATCATCAAACACTTTTCTTTAGTTTTATTCATTGTTCATCAATCTTTCAACAATAATCAATAAAGTTTGTTCTTTTCTGCCTCAATCCTTATTTCCGGTAATTCCTTTCTTAATTTCAGTTTCATCATTGTTATTTTAGAATTGCTTTTATCCGGTTAAGTTAGAATCCCAAGCCTTTATTATTATTGCATGTTTAGATTGATGTTCATTATAATTTCCATGTTTATTCCTATTTTTATTATTGTTTCAATAGTTATGAGTAGCTAATTTCATATGTTAGGATGTAGGGAGTAAATATGCATAGGTAGTATAATTCTCGAATCAACATGTCGCAGGCAGGAGGTCGACCGACCACCATTATAGGTCGGCCGACCGACTCGTGTTTGAATTCTGTTTCGCTTTTATTTGTAGACTATAATAACCTACAATGAGACCAAAAGGAGACTTGTAGGATGTTAGTAATGACCTACCCAAGATTGAGAGATATGGGAAAGGCATTGGTTTACATCTTAAGACGGCTAGGTTACCCAAGACTGAAAGGTATGTGACCTAGAATTTAGGAATCACCCTTATTGTTGACATCCAATAATTGTGAGACCTGGGAACTAATAGCATAGGCCGAAAGGAGCTATTAGGTAGCATAGACCTAAAGGATATGTTACACCCCTTACGCGACTGCAATACATGTTGACTTAGGATTTATATTATCTTAGCTATTTAGTACCCAAATATCCTAGCATCTCTTTTATCATAGTTTATTCTCATCTTTATTTACTTGTTTTATTTTATATTTGTTTTAGACTTAGCAATAATCAATCAAACCCCCTCTCTATTGTTACTTAATAGATTAAAAATTAGCAAACATAATTAACCTTGTCTCTCTGTGGTTCGACCCTTACTATCACTATCTATAGTTTTAGTTTGGTTTATAAATCTTATCTTTGACACCCACAACGACGGGTATCAAATTTTGGCGCCGTTGCCGGGGAGACGGTATAATTTTGTTTGTTAGTTTTTAGTTTATTTTCCTTGTCTTAAGGAACTTCGGTTCCTTAAGACCGTTACTTACCTTTTCTTCTAGTTTTGTTTTAGAAGACAGGTTTTTGAGAGGAAGACTTGAGTACACTCAGTGCTATTGCGATCATGTCTACTATTTTTGATAATCTTCATCCAGCAGCACACCACCTTCCACAGGGATTTACTCTCCCCTTTGAAATTCATCTCTCCTATATCGAATTGGTGGAGCAAAAACAGTTTGCAGGTCTACCGGATGAAGATCCTTTGAAGCATTTGGAGCTATTTACAGATTATTGTTGTTCCATACCCGTACCGGCGGGAGAGGCGCAAGATGAGGTCAAGGAGAAGTTGTTTCGTTTCTCCTTGAAAGATTCTGCGCGTGAATGGATTCGTCACCTTGATAGGGTAGCGGCTAGAGTTACAGATTGGACATCTCTGGCATTGGCTTTCTACAAACATTACATTTCGCCAGCGAAAACCAATGCTTTGAGAATTCAAATCTCAAATTTCCAGCAAGGACCCGATGAGAAATTTCATGAAGCGTGGGCCCGTTTTAAGAAGTTGGTTCGATCCGTTCCTCACCACGGCTTTGAGGAGTGGTACCTTTGCGACCGATTCTATAACTCTTTGTATGATGACTACAGAGCCATCCTTGATTCGGCTACAAATGATAGTTTTTATAATGTAGCTTATGATAAGGGTTGGGATATTATTGAGGAGATGACGGTTCATAGAGCTGAAAATGGAAATTCACGTGGAAATTCACTGAAAACAAGTATTGAAATAAGTCATGTTGCCGCACTTGAAACATCCAATAACGCCCGTTCCGAAGAACTTGAGAAAGCTTTTGAGGGACCAACCCCAAAGGATGATTCTGCCGTAGTTCAGAACGAAGAAACTGATCCCGTGCACAGGTCAGAAGGTCGACCGACCACAACATCAGGCCGACCGACCTTGACACCTGACGTGAGATTAGTTTCTGCAGAACAGAAAAATTTCGATAATACAGCACCCGGTCGATCGACCAGTATACCAGGTCGACCGACCGCGTTACATGAGCAGATTGTGGGTTCGCCTCCTGAGCTACCTGACTCTCCTCTCATCAATGCCTCGACGGAGATTCTGAAGTTAAAAGAGCCAAATATTGTTGATTCTGCGACAAGCATTGCAGTCCCGTATCCGGATCATTTGGAGAAAGTAAAATTGGAGCATCAGTTCGGAATAATCTTGGAGACCGTCAATGGCCTTAAGCTTAAGAGAGAATTGGAGGATCATCCTATTATTTCTGTTTTTGCAGGTCATGGTAAAGAGGGCATATGAGATCCTGGTGATACTAGTGAGACAAACTTGGAGCAAGTTGCTGAAGAAGATAAGCCGGGCAAAGTAAAGAAGCGTGTCATAGCCTATGCGACACCAGATACCCTTCCTCCATCTAGGCCTGTTGTCTGGAAGCCCAGAGTAGTGATCCATACCGCTGAAAGAACCTCTTTTAGCCAAGTGCCCTACTTTGGGGTATCTTGCTGCTGAGTAGTAGTGCTAGTCAAGCGTTTTTTTTTTTCAATTTTTTGTTGGACTATTTTTTGTTCTTGTTTTTAGACTTAGACTCTTTCTGCTTTTGTTGCTTTGTTTTGAGACATTTTAGACTTGGTTCTGGGATCTTGCGCATTTGTTGGGCGCATATATGATGATTTTTCAGGCTTAAAGAAGAATGATTTGGTTAATACAAGTTATTTCCGAAGAAAAGAAGGGTGTTGTGCAGCAGAGGGGTCGACCGACTAGAGATATGGGTCGGCCGACCTAGTCTCTGCATTCCTGGAGTTCCTGCATTCTGCAGGAAGGTCGGTCGACCTAATACATGGGTCGGTCGACCTGCCCATCTGCCACAGTCTGTTCGTTTCGTCCTTGAAATCGTGCAACCATCTTGGGTACTTGAGTGACACTGCTAGCCACCAAAACCTCCCAGCTTACGCTGGTTTACGGAGGTTTTTCTCATGCGCTTCATAATCCAGTGAGTTCTTTCCAGTTTTTCCTTGGTTTTTATTTTCCTTGCATCTTCTCTTTAATTTTGTGAAACCTTTACTTAGGCTAATGAACAATGGGGACATTGTGCGGGTTGGTTTGGGGAATGGTTTCGTGTCACATGCATTGCATTTTGTCACACGTTTATTGAATTTCCGTATTGCGTCATTCTTTTCTTTTTGCATCGTTCTTTTCTTTTCCTTGCATATACAAAAAATCCAAAATAAAATTCAAAAATTCCCAAAAAAAAAATGCACGTTTATATTAGCATATAGGTCGAGTCGGAACGAAAGTATTTCAAGGATGATTTTGCTATCGTACATGTTTATGCCTTTACCTTGCCTTGCCAACTTGTTTTAGTATGAGAGTCTTTTGCATATCTACGAGTTTTTGTCAAACTATTTGTATATCTTGAGACTTGACTTATACCTTGGCAACCTACTATACATTCTGAGTTTTAGAGCCTTATTCCTGGTTTCATTTTTAAACCAGTTGTCTAGGATGTGAGTAGTACTCCCCTTGGAACATGTTACATCAATATGCATAAACATGAACTTGAATTGCTATATACTAGTTTTACTATCTCGTTTTGTGAGTCTTGATACGTGCATTTGGGAACCCTTTTCTCATATTTACCCATAAGTTTCACATAGCCAAAATTGCCTTTTTATTCCCCCAAAACTACATCCCATACTTAGCCTACCCTTCCAAGCTAGTATTTGTGGTCTTTGGTTTATTTTGAGGCATCTTGGTTTGTATGCTATCTTGAGCAAAAAGAGAAAAGAAAGAAAGAAAGAAAGAAAAAGAAAAAGAACAGAAAAATTCAGAAAAAGAAGGAAAGAAAAAAAAAACGAAAAAAGTCAAAACGTACAGGAAATAGGTCGACCGACCACCATTATAGGTCGGCCGACCGACTGACAGCATTAGAATTCAAAATTTCGTTCTAAAATCCCTTTCTTTTATGTGTTATCACTCCCGTACTTCATTCAAAAATATTTGGGAGTCCTTTCTTATATAATGTGAGAGTTGTGCTACAAAAAGAGCACTTTCTTAATATCAAAAAGTTGTGAATTATGTTGTTGGGAAACAGTTTTACTAGCTTGGCTACTAACCCCACAAGTCCAAAAACATCTTAACCACTTTTTACCTTTTACCTCACATATCTTTCATTACCCCAATTGCATGTATCCGAGTCACTTGATGAGTATGGTTATACATAATTGTTGAATTCGTGTTCATGTTAGATTGCAGGCATGTTTCCATGGGTCGTAGTTAGGTGAGTGTCATGACAATATACTTCTTTCTATCTTCTACATATACTCGCCCTTTGCTTCATGAGTGTCTCGAGCGTACCGCGAGAGTCCATGGTATAAAGTCTTTATAGTCTCTAGTCTTGCAAAGTTTGACGACACCATAACTCGTTTGCATGATTTAAATACTTTCTCATTTTGTACTTGGCATTGGTTTAGGCTTACATGTAAATTTCGCTCTGAGATTGAAATCGTTCCATTAGTTAAGATCGAGTCTATTTCTTGCTTGAGGGCAAGCACGGTTTGGTTTGGGGAATTTGATGCGTGTCTATTTTATGATGTTTTACATCTATTTTCACACGCATTTTAGAGCTCATTTACGATGTTTTAGCATTTATTTCCCAACTATCGTCTACTTTCGTATTTTTATGCTCTTTTGCAGATTTATGCGGAAAAGGGACGATTTTATACCAAATTTATTCCCTCGGGATTTTCCATGACTTAGGACAAGAAGGAACGAAGCCTAGCGCACATTTCAAGGCCTGAAGATAGCTTTAAGAAGCAAAGAATCGATCCACGATGTTGCAGCCTGTTTCAAATGGCTATATCTCGAGTTCTAGAACTGATAATGGAGTGATTCTAGTTGGAGGTGAAAGCTTATCCTCTTAGCTTTCCAACTCCGCAAGAATCGCTTAATTACGATGAGTAACGAAGAAATGGCAGCTGTTTTAAGATCGACGCGCGCTGCAGTCCCGACATCAGGTCGACCGACCTACTAATTGGGTCGACCGACCTCAGCGCAGACCCAGAAGTTTCCGCGAAGCCCATTAAAGTGTTTAGGTCATTAGGAAACTCTTTATTTCCGCCTATTTAAGCTGAATTACGTGATTAGGGTTATTCATTCAGGTTTCTATCAAGTTTTCTACCTAGTTTTCTATCATAGAATTACAATTTAGTTTTAGCTTTAATCTTTCAATTATCATCAAACACTTTTCTTTAGTTTTATTCATTGTTCATCAATCTTTCAACAATAATCAATAAAGCTTGTTCTTTTCTGCCTCAATCCTTATTTCTGGTAATTCCTTTCTTAATTTCAGTTTCATCATTGTTATTTTAGAATTGCTTGTATCCGGTTAAGTTAGAATCCCAAGCCTTTATTATTATTGCATGTTTAGATTGATGTTCATTATAATTTCCATGTTTATTCCTATTTTTATTATTGTTTCAATAGTTATGAGTAGCTAATTTCATATGTTAGGATGTAGGGAGTAAATATGCATAGGTAGTATAATTCTCGAATCAACATATCGCAGGCAAGAGGTCGACCGACCACCATTATAGGTCGGCCGACCGACTCGTGTTTGAATTCTGTTTCGCTTTTATTTGTAGACTATAATAACCTACAATGAGACCAAAAGGAGACTTGTAGGATGTTAGTAATGACCTACCCAAGATTGAGATATATGGGAAGGGCATTGGTTTACATCTTAAGACGGCTAGGTTACCCAAGACTGAAAGGTATGTGACCTAGAATTAGGAATCACCCTTATTGTTGACACCCAATAATTGTGAGACCTGGGAACTAATAGCATAGGCCGAAATGAGCTATTAGGTAGCATAGACCTAAAGGATATGTTACACCCCTTACGCGACTGCAATACATGTTGACTTAGGATTTATATTATCTTAACTATTTAGTACCCAAATATCCTAGCATCTCTTTTATCATAGTTTATTCTCATCTTTATTTACTTGTTTTATTTTATATTTGTTTTAGACTTAGCAACAATCAATCAAACCCCCTCTCTATTGTTACTTAATAGATTAAAAAGTAGCAAAGATAATTAACCTTGTCTCTCTGTGGTTCGACCCTTACTATCACTATCTATAGTTTTAGTTTGGTTTATAAATCTTATCTTTGACACCCACAACGACGGGTATCAATAGTATATAGCATTAAGAGCCCTGTTCTTCCTTTGACCTAGCACAGCACCTACAGCGTAGTCACTAGCATCGCACATGATCTCAAATGGGAGATCCCAATCTGGTGGCTGTATGATTGGTGCTGAGATCAAAGCTTCCTTCAACCTGTTAAAAGCTGAAAGGCACTTATCAGTAAAATCAAAGACAGCATCCTTAAGGAGCAACTGTGTAAGTGGTTTAGCAATCTTAGAAAAGTCCTTAATGAAACGCCTGTAAAAACCTGCGTGTCCTAAGAAACTTCTCACCCCCTTAACATTAACAGGAGGGGGTAATTGCTCAATCACCTGCACTTTTGCTTTATCTACATGTATACCTTTATCAGAAATTAGATGCCCTAACACTACCCCCTCAGTAATCATAAACTGACACTTTTCCCAGTTTAAGACAAGGTTTACATCAATACATCGCTGCAAGACTTTATCAAGATTAGCTAAGCACTGATCAAACGCATTACCATAAACAGAAAAATCATCCATAAATACCTCCATGATGTTTTCTATAAAGTCAGAGAAGATATCCATCATACACCTTTGAAAGGTAGCAGGAGCATTACATAACCCAAAAGGCATCCTGCGATATGCAAAAACACCCTGTGGGCAAGTAAAAGTAGTCTTACTCTGATCATCAGGATGGATGGGAATCTGGAAAAAACCTGAATAACCATCTAGAAAACAGAAGAATTTATTGGAAGCCAGTCTTTCAGTCATTTGGTCAACAAAAGGAAGGGGGAAATGGTCTTTCTTGGTGGCGGCATTTAACTGTCTATAATCAATGCACATCCGCCACCCAGTTACAACTCTAGTGGGTATTAATTCATTTTTCTCATTTTTAACCATTGTTGTTCCTCCTTTCTTAGGAACCACCTGAACTGGGCTAACCCACTTGGAGTTGCCAACTGAATAAATAATACCTGCATCAAGAAGTTTCATTACCTCAGCCATAACCACCTCCTGCATCTTAGGATTCAACTTACGTTGTCCCTGTCTATAAGTCTTATGCCCTTCCTCTAACTCTATTCTGTACATGCAAACATCAGGGCTTATGCCCTTAATATCATCCAAAGAATAACCTAAAGCTTTCCTATTCTTTTTGAGAACAGTCATTAAAGCAGAAAGTTGGTTAGGGTCAAGTTTAGAGCTAACAATCGCAGGGTACTGTTCAGTATCATCTAAGAAAACATATTTGAGGTTAGGAGGAAGTGGCTTACGCTCTGGTACCTTTACCTCAACGGCCTGAACAGAATCAGTACTAATGGAATAGCACATGTTTACCAGATTTGCATTGGCCAAGCTTTTGAGCTTCTCATTCTCTTCTTCAGTAAACTTATACTCCTCTATCTCTGCTTCTATCACCTCCAGCTCTTCAGCATCCTCAGCTGGATTACCTGCACACTTATCCAAAACTGTTAAATCATCTAAGGGATCCTTGGTCAAGGATTCCCTCCAATTGAGGATAACATTCCTGTCTATAATATCAATGGAGCAACAAGTATCATCAGTAAGAGTAGTTGCCTTATGGGCAAGACTAAACTCGATAGTGTCATGTCCAACCTCTAAAGTAATGATCCCGCGTTTGACATCTATTACAGCCCCAGCTGTATGTAAAAATGGTCTTCCTAAAATAATAGGTATTTGACTATCCTCAGCAATGTCTAAAACAACGAAATCAACAGGAATAAATAACTTTCCCACTCTAACTGGGACATCCTCTAAGACCCCTAATGGTCTTTGGGTTGATCTATCAGCCATCTGTAGGGTAATATTGGTGACTTTAAGTCTATCTAAATTAAGTCTTTCACAAACAGAATACGGCATAACACTGACACGAGCCCCTAGATCACAAAGGGCTTTCCCTATAATATGATTACCTATGGTACAAGGGATAGAAAAACTACCTGGGTCCTTTAACTTGGGTGCTATATTAGTTTGTGAAAGAACATAACATTCCTCCACAAAAGCAACAGCACCGTCGTCCTGAAAATTCCTCTTACGACTCAAAATATCTTTCATGAATTTAGCATAAGAAGGTACCTGGGTAATTAAATCAGTGAAAGGGATGGTTACCTCAAGATTCTTCACCATCTCCAAAAACTTACCGAATTTCCGATCCTCTTTTGAATTTTTTAATCTTTCGGGGTATGGAATGGTGACATTAGCCATAGGATCAGCAACCTTTGGCTTTTTCAGCTGTAATATCTCAGTGAGGCCTTGAATGAGGGAAGGATCCAGCGATTCGGGAATAGGAACTGCGTTCTGCTCAGGAACATCGGTCGGTCGACCTCGTACAGGGGTCGGTCGACTAGACGCTGTATCACCGAAATCTTTCTGTTTTCCAGAAACTGATCTCACGTCAGGTATCGTGGTCGGTCGACCTACAGTAGGGGTCGGTCGACCTTCTGTCCTGTGAACAGGATCAATTTCTTCTTCCTGAACTTTAGCAGAGTCCTCCTCAGGGGCTGGTCCTTCATAAGCACGACCACTCCTAAGATTTATAGCATTCAACGTCTCTATGGGTCTTTCACAACTAGCCGGAGAGCTAGTTGTTTGGTTGGCTATGATTATCAATTGATCTCCAAAAGTCTTCATAGAAGCAATTTGAGCCTTTCCCATCTCTAAAACCTGTTTTGTTAGAGCATGAACAAGCTCTCTCAATTCCACAATCTCACCCGTGTTGTCGACCGTAGTAACTAGGTTCGCACTTTCAAGCTTCAGCTGGGTTGCCTCAAGCTTTTCAAAACGGGCTTCAACGGTTGTCTCAAGAGCCAACACTCTATTCATCTCCACATTCAACCTTCGCGAATTCCCACGTGAACTCCCAAAGGCAGCTCTATGCACCGCCATGTCTTCTATGGTTTTCCAAGCCTGCATATGGTTGGTGTTGTTCTGGAATCTCCCATTGGCGGCCGCATCAAGAATCACTTTGTAATCATCGTAGAGGGCGTTGTAAAATTGGTTACATAATTACCATTGATGAAAACCATGGTGAGGGATAGAACGGACCAAACCCTTGAACCGATTCCATGCTTCAAAAAATCCTTCATCTGGCCCTTGTTGAAAGTTAGTGATTTGGCTTCTCAAGTCATTGGTGTAAAACCCCTCGCGAAAGCGGAAATAATAACATACAACAAGTACCAAAAATGCAGCGGAATTAAAACTTTTTAAGGAAACAACATGCGAGAAGTCTTAAACTGAAACAGAAACTGAAATAAAACCAAAATAGATAAGTAACAGTTCTATGTATCAAAACCAATATGTACATCAGCCTGGGATGGAACATCCCTACAGGCACCAAAATGAAAGTAACAACTACGAGTCCAGCTAAACGATATAAGGTAAGTCATATGATGACAGCAAGATCATCACTCGCTAGCTCTCGTGAACCCATCTCCAACCAACATGTACCTACATACATGAAAACATGTACGCCACAATCAGTGGGGAGTGACTAGAGTTCTCCTAGCCACCTTTTGTGACAACACGTAACATATAAAACAATACAGAATACTCCAACATATAACAACACGTGAAGCATAAACATCTCATCATCTGATCTCATATTAACATGCCAACTCTAGTGCACGGCTCTCAACCAACTTCATAAACCGTTAGGAAGGAGAGCCGGTTTCCCTACTGGTTACCCAGTCGGGGGGTCTTTCAATCCAACTATTTATGAAACCGAATTAAGAGTCACCCAATGCCTTGGATGATCAAACCATAACTCAAACAAATATACATGTACTCATCATTATCAATATCTATATCTGACACGTACCAACTCAAGGCAAGCAGATAAAATCAGCAAGTAAAAGGTTCAGCGGTCAACTTAAGACATAACCTAATACCAATCTGAACTCAGAGGCTAGCTTAAGGCATGTTCCAGACACGACAAACATACACATATAGGGCTCAGAGGCCAGCTTAAGGCATATCCCCATATATGACAAACAACTCACGTATTAAGTTCAGAGGCCAGCTTAAGGCATAACTTAATAAGCATCAATACAATATCAACCAAAGTCTATGAACTAATCTGTAGTTCTACTTTTCTTAACTTCTAATCAACACTTAACTGACCCCGAGAACTAAGTTGAGGGAGAGCCGATTTCCCTTTCGGTTACCCGACCGGAGGGTCTCTATCCTTACTCCATTCCCGAACCCAATAAAATGTTTCCCATCCTCCGGGGACCTCAAATACATGACACGGGTATACAAAACGAGTTTCATTCAAAACCGATCAACCGTTTGAAAGTTACAAATACATTTCGATTTCGAAATAACTTACAGGGGTCCCCAGTCGGTCGGCAGGCAGCCGGTCGGCCGGCTGGTGATCCCTCAGCCTACGCTTCTTTTCCAAAACCGAGAAACACCACAAAGGACTCCCAGCCGGTCGGCAGGCAGCCGGTCGGCCGGCTGGCAGTCCAAGGCCAATATTCCAAAATCACGAAAAACATACAAATGCTCTCCCAGCCGGTCGACCGGCGGCCGGTCGGTCGACCGGCTCAGAGAGCCTGATCGCAAAATCGCAAAAACGCAACCTATGGAAAACTTCATAATTCGACACAACAACTCAAGCAAGACTACAATTGGTGATTTCCCAACATTATCAAACACTAAAAACAACTAATCTAACAGCACATAATTCCCATAACAATCCTCAAGCAATTATATCAAGTATCCGTCTTAACTTTGTGAAAAACTGAAAATAGCATATGAATATGTAACAACATCATAAGACATGGATTTCTCACATAAGAACAATCCTAGGCATGCTTCTAAGTTCATTAAACATAATCCCTTGAACAAAATCAGAAACCATAAGGAAAATCACAACAAAAGTGCTAATATACACATAAAGGCCGAGTTTCTCATTATCGTCACCTTTTAAGCTTATTCCGGCAGATGATCCTCCTCAATCACGTAACTATCGGTGTCGGGATCGTCCAAGCCAACACCTACAACATAGAAAACGGATTTTAAGTTCTTAAAACGGATTTTAAGGAAAACAGCCCGTTTTTCAAAGTCGACGAAATGAAAAATGAAAGTGACGGATGACTAGGAAATCGAACGAGGATTCCGAAAATGTACTTACTTTTGCAATTTGAAGAACGGATGATGAAGAATATCTCAAAAGAAGATGATGTTTATGGAGGTTTTAGGAGAAAAGTTGTTTACAGTGGAAATGTTGTGAAGGATGGAGATTATGTCGACATATGTGATTTTAGGGGTTTAAGTAATTGTCCTTTCCGTAAAAAATGAAACGGGTTAGGATACTTGAACTGATATTTAAGTTGGGAACTTAACCTTACCAAGTTTGTATTCGTCTTAAGGACTTAAGGTTCTTAAGACGGATCTTACTTTTAGTTTAAAATCTTTCGAAACAAATTATTAAAATATTATTTTATACGTAAAATAATTTAAAACGCTTAAATTAGATTTTACGAAAATACGGGATGTTACAATCACCCCAACTTCAAAAAGTTTCGTCCTCGAAACTCGAACAGATATAAATCTATATATTATACCTCAATCGAAAAGAGAAGGATGCGCGATACGCATCGATGCCTCAGTCTCCCACGTCTGCTCCTCAACATCACCGCAACGCCAAAGGATCTTCACTAACGGCACCACCTTGCTCCTAAGCTTCTTATCCTGACGGTCTAGGATCTTCACAGGACGCTCCTCGAAGGCAAGACTCGGCTCCAAGTTCTCGATCTCTCTAGGTAAAACATGACTCGGGTCACTAACATACTTACGGAGCTGGGAAACATGAAAAACACTATGAACCTTGCCCAAACTAGGAGGCAAGTCCAATCGGTAAGCAGCAACACCAATCCTCTTCACGATCTCAAAAGGTCCAATATACTTAGGGCTCAACTTGCCCTTAACTCCAAACCTCTTAACACCCTTCATCGGAGACACTCTCAAGAAGACTCGGTCACCCACCTCAAACTCTAAGGGTCTACGGCGGACATCAGCATAGGATTTCTGCCGGTCCTGTGCGGCCTTCATCCTACTTCTGATAAGCTGAACCTGGTCGATAGTAACAGCTAACTGGTCCGGTCCTAGGTCACGAACGTCACTAGCCTGATCCCAACAGATCGGACTACGGCACTTCCTACCATAAAGAGCCTCGTACGGAGCCATACCAATGGAAGCATGATAACTGTTGTTGTAAGAAAACTCTACCAACGGCAAACACTGCTCCCAAGAACTCTGAAAATCAAGGGCACAAGCGTGGAGCAAATCCTCTAGTGTCTGAATGGTCCTCTCGGATTTCCCATCGGTCGCGACATGAAATGCGGTACTCATCAACAAACGGCTACCCATAGCCTCCTGCAAAGCCTTCTAGAACCTGGAACAAAATCTCGGATCTCGATCTGAAACGATCTCTCTCGGCACGCCATGGTAGCGGACTATCTCAGCAATATAAGCCCTGGCTAAACGGTCCATATCCCATGTCTCTCTGATCGGCACGAATCTGGCACACTTAGTTAGACGATCAACAATTACCCAAATCGCATCTTTGCCTCCCACAGTCTTAGGCAAAGCCGTCACAAAATCCATAGATATGCATTCCCACTTCCACTGAGGAACGGGAAGCGGCTGTAGCAAACCACCAGGTCTCCTATGCTCTATCTTGACTTGTTGACAAGTCAAACACCTACTAACATAATCCAAGATCTCCTTCTTCATACCAGGCCACCAAAACATAAGTCTCAAATCCTTGTGCATCTTCTCTCCTCCTGGATGAACGGAATACGGTGACAAATGAGCCTCATCAAGAACCCTCTTCCTCAGATCTGGCACATCAGGAACATACATCCTACCACGGAACCTAAGGAAACCATCAGCATCAATCACCAACTCAGGTGCAACACCACTCGAAATCTTAGCCTCGAACTTCTTGAAATCGGCATCTGAAGGTAAACTCTGGCGAATCTCCCAATATAAAGACGGCTCGGCAGTCATAGCAGCTAACCAATCAAAACCACTACCTACCATCTCTAACCTCAGCTTCCGGAACTCGGAACACAACTCATCGGGCAATACTCTCATGGCACTCATCGAGTGAGAAGTCTTGCGGCTAAGCGCATCTGCAACTACATCGGCTTTTCCCTCATGATATAACAACTCAATGTCGTAATCTTTCACCAACTTTAGCCAACGTCTCTGTCTCATGTTAAGGTCTTTCTGAGTAAAAATGTACTTAAGACTCTTGTGATCTGTGAAAATACGGCAATGAGATCCAATCAGGTAATGACGCCACATCTTCAAAGCATGAACGACTGCGGCCAACTCCAAATCATGTGTCGGATAGTTCACCTCATGAACTCTCAACTGTCTAGATGAGTAAGCTATCACCTTACCACTCTGCATCAGTACGCATCCAAGTCCTAACATCGAAGCATCACAATACACATCAAAGTCAACCCCGATCTCTGGCAAAGCAAGTATAGGAGCGGAGGTCAACCTAGTCTTCAACTCTTGGAAAGAACTCTCACACTTGTCGGTCCACACAAATTTGGCTTCTTTCTTCAGTAACTGAGTCATCGGGCGAGCCAATCTCGAAAAATCCTCTACGAATCGACGGTAATAGCCTGCCAAACCCAAAAAGCTACGGATCTCTCCTACATCCTTGGGACTCTCCCAATCAACCACAGCCTCTATTTTCGCGGGATCTACCATCACACCCTCGCTGGATATCACATGTCCTAAAAAGGCAACTTTCGAGAGCCAAAATTCACACTTCGAAAACTTTGCGAACCATTTCTGTCAGCGCAGAATCCCTAGAATCAATCGAAGATGCTCCGCATGTTCCTCATCGGTCTTCGAATATATCAAGATGTCATCAATGAAAACCACCACACATGTATCTAGGAACTCACTGAAAGTACGGTTCATCTCATCCATGAAAATAGCCGGTGCATTAGTCAACCCAAATGGCATAACTACAAACTCAAAATGCCCATATCTGGTACGAAAAGCAGTCTTCGCAATATCAGCCTCTCTCACTGGAATCTGATGATAACCCGATCGAAGATCAATCTTAGAAAACCTCGAAGCACCTCTCAACTGATCAAACAAGTCATCTATCCGAGGCAAAGGATATCTGTTCTTCACGGTCACTCGGTTCAACTCTCTATAGTCGATACACAGTCTCATGGAACCATCTTTCTTCTTAACGAACAAAACGGGAGCACCCCACGGAGAAGCACTAGGTCTAATGAAACCTTTCTCGATCATCTCTTCCAATTGCTGCTTCAACTCTTTCAACTCTGGTGGAGCCATACGGTAAGGAGCCTTAGAAATCGGTCTGGTACCTGGAACAAGCTCAATAGTAAACTCCACATCTCTCTCTGGCGGTATCCCTGGCAAGTCATCTGGGAAAACATCTGGATAATCACGAACAATGGCTACATCCTCAAGCTTCGGTAGCGATGGTTTAGCAGCTGTAACAACACACAGGAAGGCTTGGCAACCCTTCCTAAGAAGATGAGAAGCTTTCATCGAAGAGATAACACGAACACCCCTTTGAGGGCGAGTTCCCCTATAGGAAACACGAACTCCTGAAGAACTCCTCAAGCAGATTTTCTGGTCGCGACACTCGAAGCGGGCATGGTATCGCGACAACCAATCCATACTGAGGATAATGTCAAACTCCTCGAGAGGAAATCTCAGTAAGTCCGCTGGAAATGTGGCTTGACCAATAATAATAGGAACATCCCTATGGGACGAAGAGCAGGAAAACACGTCTCCAGAAGGTAAGGAAATAGAAGTCTCCTCAACCAATGAAGACTCAAGAGCTAGACGGTCGGCGAACTGAGTCGATATAAATGATAAAGAAGCTCCAGTATCGAATAAAATAAGGCACTCAGCGCCAAGAACAGAAAAGATACCAGCAACGATCTCTGGATGAGCCTCTGCCTCAGCCCTAGTCATCACAAAGATCTTCCCTTTCGGCTTTCCTCCCTTAGTCGCTGCAGCAGCAGTGGCAGCCTTGCCAAGTGCGGTGTTCCTCTCAGGACACTCATAAGACTTGTGCCCAAATCCATTGCAAGTGTAGCACTTGAAAGCATTCTTGAAACAGTCAAAACCCGGATGAGAAGGTTTACCACAACGGTGACAAACACTAGCAGCTGTGTCGGTGTGAACAAAGGTCTTAGCAACCGGAGCAGAGAACCTCTCAAAACGCTTCTTCTGAGAAGAAGGCGAAGAAGTAGAAGGAACAAATGGTCTCTTCCCCTGGTACACGGATCTCTGGTGAGAAGTCACACTAGAAGTAGCAGCACGGGTCTCAGCATCTATGGCACGAATAGAACTCTCAGCCCAAATAGCATCATCATACACCTCCACGAAAGAAGTAGAGTCACGACGAACCATGCTCTCGATGCGCGGTCCTAGCTTGCCACGGTAAAAGTAGACTCTCTCGGCCTCATCTCTGATAAACCTCGATGCGAAATGAGCTAGCTGGTTGAAACGGTCTGTGAACTCCTGAACTGACATCTTGCCTTGCTTCAAATCCATGAATTCTTTGAGTCGCTGTGATCTGAGCTCTTTAGGATAGAACCTCGTCTCGAGCTTATCCTTAAAAGCATCCCAACGAACAGAGGATCCTGAGTGAAAGTAGGTCCTGTCAACGCCGACCACCTGTCGGCCTCAAGGGTAAGAAAGTGAGTGGCTAACCGCACTCTATCCTCTCTACCCACCGAATACATAGCAAAGCTCCTCTCCATCTCCCTGAACCACTCGGTAAGAGCTACCGGATCGACCTCGCCACCATATGTCTTCACGTGGCTACGGGACATCTGCGAAGCTATCCATGAGAAACTACCAGGACGATTAGCCTCGTTGCCTGGCGGTGGAGGAGGCGGAACATTCCCGGCTTGCTGTCTCTGAGTCTCAAGCAAATGCTGAATTGCTTACAGCACAATGTTATCAGCAGCCCTAGGTCTCACCATCCTTCAAAAGAGAAAGCAAGTATTAGCTTAACAATTAGCAATCACAAATAGACTACAAAATAAGTCTTTAGATCTACCCATCTCTCATTCATTATTTGTTTACTTGGTCAAGTTAAGGTTGGGGGTCACATGAGTGCGTCGGGAGCAATAATGCTCTGATACCAACTGTAAAACCCCTCGCGAAAGCGGAAATAATAACATACAACAAGTACCAAAAATGCAGCGGAATTAAAACTTTTTAAGGAAACAACATGCGAGAAGTCTTAAACTGAAACAGAAACTGAAATAAAACCAAAATAGATAAGTACAGTTCTATGTATCAAAACCAATATGTACATCAGCCTGGGATGGAACATCCCTACAGGCACCAAAATGAAAGTAACAACTACGAGTCCAGCTAAACGATATAAGGTAAGTCATATGATGACAGCAGGATCATCACTCGCTAGCTCTCGTGAACCCATCTCCAACCAGCATGTACCTACATACATGAAAACATGTACGCCACAATTAGTGGGGAGTGACTAGAGTTCTCCTAGCCACCTTTTGTGACAACACGTAACATATAAAACAATACAGAATACTCCAACATATAACAACACGTGAAGCATAAACATCTCATCATCTGATCTCATATTAACATGCCAACTCTAGTGCACGGCTCTCAACCAACTTCATAAACCGTTAGGAAGGAGAGCCGGTTTCCCTACTGGTTACCCAGTCGGGGGGTCTTTCAATCCAACTATTTATGAAACCGAATTAAGAGTCACCCAATGCCTTGGATGATCAAACCATAACTCAAACAAATATACATGTACTCATCATTATCAATATCTATATCTGACACGTACCAACTCAAGGCAAGCAGATAAAATCAGCAAGTAAAAGGTTCAGCGGTCAACTTAAGACATAACCTAATACCAAAACATTCAGCAAGTGAAAAGGTTCAGCGGTCAACTTAAGACATAACCTAGACACCAAACATTCAGCAAGCAAGGACTCAGAGGCCAACTTAAGGCATGGACCTGCCAATCAGCAAGACACTAGACTCAGCGGCCAACTTAAGGCATAGACTAGCATCCAAAAGTAAAGGACTCAGAGGCCAGCTTAAGGCATGTCCCTTCACCACATCACAAGGTACTAAACTCAGAGGCCAGCTTAAGGCATGTTCTAGCACCAAACATCTGCACTCCGGGCAAGGTGTCAGTTCCTTAGCCACCCCGTTGTGCAGCTGCTCTACTCGTCAGACTCAGAGGCCAACTTAAGGCATGTCCTGACGCGATCACTATCACACATGTCTGAACTCAGAGGCCAGCTTAAGGCATGTTCCAGACACGACAAACATACACATATAGGGCTCAGAGGCCAGCTTAAGGCATATCCCCATATATGACAAACAACTCACGTATTAAGTTCAGAGGCCAGCTTAAGGCATAACTTAATACGCATCAATACAATATCAACCAAAGTCTATGAACTAATCTGTAGTTCTACTTTTCTTAACTTCTAATCAACACTTAACTGACCCCGAGAACTAAGTTGAGGAAGAGCCGATTTCCCTTTCGGTTACCCGACCGGAGGGTCTCTATCCTTACTCCATTCCCGAACCCAATAAAATGTTGCCCATCCTCCGGGGACCTCAAATACATGACACGGGTATACAAAACGAGTTTCATTCAAAACCGATCAACCATTTGAAAGTTACAAATACATTTCGATTTCGAAATAACTTACAGGGGTCCCCAGCCGGTCGGCAGGCAGCCGGTCGGCCGGCTGGTGATTCCTCAGCCTACGCTTCTTTTCCAAAACCGAGAAACACCACAAAGGACTCCCAGCCGGTCGGCAGGCAGCCGGTCGGCCGGCTGGGAACTCCATACCCTAGCCTTCACAAAATTCGTATCCTTCCCCATATGCACTCCCAGCCGGCTGGCAGGCGGCCGGTCTGCCGGCTGGGCTCCCTTTCTTCCTAGGTTTTTCGCAAAGCAACACTAGACACATTGACTACCAGCCGGTCGGCAGGCAGCCGGTCGGCCGGCTGGCAGTCCAAGGCCAATATTCCAAAATCACGAAAAACATACAAATGCTCTCCCAGCTGGTCGACCGGCTCAGAGAGCCTGATCGCAAAATCGCAAAAACACAACCTATGGAACACTTCATAATTCGACACAACAACTCAAGCAAGACTACAATTGGTGATTTCCCAACATTATCAAACACTAAAAACAACTAATCTAACAGCACATAATTCCCATAACAATCCTCAAGCAATTATATCAAGTATCTGTCTTAACTTTGTGAAAAACTGAAAATGGCATATGAATATGTAACAACATCATAAGACATGGATTTCTCACATAAGAACAATCCTAGGCATGCTTCTAAGTTCATTAAACATAATCCCTTGAACAAAATCAGAAACCATAAGGAAAATCACAACAAAAGTGTTAATATACACATAAAGGCCGAGTTTCTCATTATCGTCACCTTTTAAGCTTATTCCGGCAGATGATCCTCCTCAATCACGTAACTATCGGTGTCGGGATCGTCCAAGCCAACACCTACAACATAGAAAACGGATTTTAAGTTCTTAAAACGGATTTTAAGGAAAACAGCCCGTTTTTCAAAGTCGAGGAAATGAAAAATGAAAGTGACGGATGACTAGGAAATCGAACGAGGATTCCGAAAATGTACTTACTTTTGCAATTTGAAGAACGGATGATGAAGAATTTCTCAAAAGAAGATGATGTTTATGGAGGTTTTAGGAGAAAAGTTGTTTACAGTGGAAATGTTGTGAAGGATGGAGATTATGTCGACATATGTGATTTTAGGGGTTTAAGTAATTGTCCTTTCTGTAAAAAATGAAACGGGTTAGGATACTTGAACGGATATTTAAGTTGGGAACTTAACCTTACCAAGTTTGTATTCGTCTTAAGGACTTAAGGTTCTTAAGACGGATCTTACTTTTAATTTAAAATCTTTCGAAACAAATTATTAAAATATTATTTTATACGTAAAATAATTTAAAACGCTTAAATTAGATTTTACGAAAATACGGGATGTTACAATTGGCCTTTGCAAGAGGGAAGTATTTTCTGTAAAAAGCCAATGCCAAGGAAGTCCAATCCGTAACCTCCTCACCTACCCTATCAAGGTAACGGTACCAAACTCGCACGGCATCTTTCAATGAATAAAGGATCATCATTGCCAGCACCTCATCCTGAGTCACCCCGGCAGGTATGCGTATGGAACAGCAATAATCCGTGAATGTCGCAACATGCTTCAACGGATCCTCGTTGGGTAGACCAGAAAATTGACTCCGTTCCACCAAAAGGATGTGGTTCGTGTGGAGCTCAAAGGAACCAGTTGTAGGAGTAGGCAAGGTGAACCCTTTTGGTAAATCCTGGACCTTTGGTTGCATGTGGTCATAAATAGAAGCCATGCCTAAACAAGAGAGTACTCAAGCCTTCCTCTCGAAAACCTGTCTTCTAATATGCAGAAAACAACACTAGAAGAAAAGGTAAGTAACGGTCGACAAGAAAAATAAACTAAAAACTAACAAACAAAATTATACCGTCTCCCCGGCAACGGCGCCAAAATTTGACACCCGTCGTTGAGGGGTGTCAAAGATAAGATTTATAAAACCTCAGCTTAAACTAGATAGGATAAGTCAAAGGTCGAACCACAAGGAGACAAGGTTAATTATGTTTGCGAATTTAAAGTCTATTACAAGTAACCAAAAAGGGGGGGGAGGGGTTGATTTAAGATTTGAACTAACAACTAAGGGGCTGTTTGGTTCAAATCGTTGGAATGGAATGGAATGGATTCTAATACCAAGGAGGTATGGAGTTAGATACCCATACTTATTATTGGTTGTTTGGTTTGATCTCGTAATGGATTGTAAATGTCATTCTTATTGTTTGGTTCACATTTGGAATGAATTTCAAATTATTTCATTTTCTTCGTCATAGATAACTGCAATTATATTATTTTGAATTAAATTAACTACAATAGAGCAAAATTCAAATTAATCCATAAAAATCAAATGACTCATATAATACGACAATATCAAAATTATTCTAAGACCGGAAAAAATCCGCATAAAAAATTTTACGAAAAAAATCCACATAAAATGTTTTATGAAAAATATCCTCATAAAATGTTTTGTGAAAAATACACAACTTTTTTTATGAAAAAATCCACATAAAATGTTTTATAATAAAATCCACATAAAATGTTTTACGAAAAAATCTACATAAAATGTTTTATGAAAAATACGTAACTTTTTTTTATGACCGCATAAAATGATATGGAAAAAATCCACATAAAATGTTTTACGAAAAAATCGACATAAAATGTTTTATAAAAAAATTCACATAACATATTTTATGAAAAATACGCAATTTTTTTTTAAAAAAAAAAGATCCAAAAAAAATCTACCTAAAATGTTTTATGAAAAATACGTAACTTTTTCTAGGAAAAAAATCCACATAAAATGTTTTATAAAAAATACTTAACTTGGGAGGGGTGGAATGGAGTTAGAATCTTGAGATGAGACATGGGTATGGGATTCCAATGGGTTGGAATTGATTTAGAACCCCTTGGGTATCAAACTCCATTCCAAATTGACCCAACCAAACACTTGAATGGGTGGAATCCATTCCAATCCATTCCAAATGTGTCAACCAAACACCCCCTAAAAGAGCAAAATAAACAAGAGAATTAAAATAAGAAGAAAAGGAGATTAGGAACTTCGGTTCCCCATGGCTAGGGCAAGTCAATAAAGGGTAAAATAACCAAATAACACAATCCCAAGGAACAAAGAATAAACCTTTAGGTCAATATTCTACCCTATCCTTACGGTCTTAGGGTTCCTGGAAAAGCACTAAACTTTCGTTCATATGGCAATCCCAAAGTTGTTGTTAAACTAATCCTAGTAATCTTTCAATCTCAAGGATTAGTTCACTAACAACAATGGGGGATTACCAGCTGGGGCGATGACCACTTGGCCACTGCAGCTCCCGAAGGGGGTGGCTTACATGGTCCATGTGGTGGTGCGGGAATGCATGGGCTCGGGGAGATTAAACCCCTCGTCACCAAAAAAAAAAACAATGGGGGATTGGTAATTTAGTCATAAAACTATCAAAATCAAGTCTTTGCCATGGTTCCCCTAATTTCTAATCACAAGAATTAGTTATGCATGATTTTAACTATGAAACTAACAATAACAAGAATCAAGAACATCAAAGGAATCAACATAACTAAAGATGACAATAAAAGGGAAAACATGTATTGAGAAACAATAATAAGATGAACAATAAGATTAATTGAAAGGGAAAGATTAATTGTATCAAACTTACAAACTTAATTGGAATTTAAGAACAAAGATTAAAACTTGGAAAATATTCTCTCTAAACTATTGAGTTTTCTCTAATCTGGGCTGCTTGACCTTATTTTCGAGTTTAGGTCTCCTTAAATAAGTTCTAATTACAAGATTAAACGAGTAAAACACGAAATAAAAGTCGCGGACGCAGTCACTGGGTCGGTCGACCTCCTATCCGGGTCGGTCGACCTCTCCTGCTGTTATCTGGCTTTCCGAATTCCGGGCTTTGGTCGGTCGACCTCTTTGGTGGGTCGGTCGACCCTTTCCTGTACGTTTCAGCGTAAATTTGGCCCGTAAACAACACTTGGATGTGCATCCGGATCCTTGCTCCGCATTATTACTCAAAACAGCTTCCGGAGGACGATTAAAGTTCAGTTTTGCCCACTTCCGCGTATTCCTACATTTAAAACATAGAAATGCCAAAGTAAACCGTTTCGGGAGAAATAGCAACTAAAAGTCACGAAAATATAAGAAAATACGTGCCAAAAGAATAAATAAAATGCATAAAATAGGCACGTATCAACTGCAATGTTATCAAGCACGATTGTCCCGTGCATTCAACAAAAAGGTGCGCCCTCGATCTTTTCAGACAGGAGACTTGGTGTTCGCAGTAAGAAGGCCGATCATTACTTCTCACAAACCAGGAGAAAAATTTACTTCCAAATGGGATGGGCCATACGTCGTGCAAAAAGTATACACCAATGGTGCTTATAAGATTGTTGATGAAGATAGTGTTCGTGTAGGACCGATCAATGGAAAATTCTTAAAGCGTTATTACTCCTAAGCAAGAGGCTAAACTGCATAAGCTCCTAAGCATGAAGTTAATTTGCACACAAAAATTAATAAAAAAAAAACATAAAAAAAAATCTCTCACAAGAAAATCATCAAAAACAAAAACAACAAAAAAAACTTTCTATGAATTACGTCGGCTTGATCTTGTAAAGTGCTACCTTGGTGCTTTATGAGTACGTAGGCAACTTAAGTAAATCATTGGCTTGATCTTGCATTTTTTCCACCATGGTCACTTTGCGAGTACGTAGGCAGTTTGAACAAACACGTTGTTCAAGTGCAGCCACACCAAAAATCAAAGTCTATCAAAATCGCTCCTGACCCGCAAAAGTTTAAACTGTGTACGACTAAATCAACTTCAAATCCATCAGTCTTGAGGTATAAGTACAATCTTGATCAGTGATGTCTTTTGTAAGAAAATAGATGTCTGCGTGTATCTTCTAGATCTCCAAGTGTCTTGCCTTCTTCGAAAAAGTGTAGAGTATTTGTAGCTGACGGTGATCCACGACGAGCCTCTAACTATCCTTGATGGTCAAGATTGCTTCGATCAAGGAATATAGTTCTAGCTCTTTATGCTATCCTAATCTTCGAAGCTTTGTTTCAAATCAGTCAACAAACTCGATCCTCCATATAGACAGGGATAGTTTTGCAAGGACCTTAGAGAAATTCGCGTTGCATGGCAATTTAACGAAGTAGCGTAGTTATTTGACTCGGGGAGCGACTTGCAAACCTTGTGTGATTTGATTCGGGGAGCGACTTGTAATCCTTGTGTGATTTAACTCGGGGAGCGACTTGCAATCCTTGTGTGATTTGACTCGGGGAGCGACCTATAATCCTTGTATGATTTGACTCGGGGAGCGACTTGTAATTCTTGCGTGATTTGATTTGGGGAACGACTTATAATCCTCTTGCGTCAACTGGTTAACTTCCTGGCATGAGACTGAAACGAGTATCGAAAACTCGGATCCCTTGTAGTCTTTCGTGGTTCATGATTTGGGTACATTGCATAACAACCCTAAGGGAGTCGAAATGATCCACTCATGATTCTTCAAACGCTCTAGCGGCCAGTGGGACATGATGCTTGCGTCATAGCTTGGAAGAAAAATAAAACGAATCAACTCTAAGTAGCTTGAAATTCTCTTGCGCTCAACTAGACAAGTGTGTTGCTTAGCTTGATGAGAAATTGAAATGAATCATCTTGAAAGTTTCAGTTACTCCCATGGTAGACTTGAAGTGTAATACTCCGTATTTTTATTTCGTTTTATTTATTTATTTTGATTTTTTAGTCGATGTTGATATCGATGGGTCATAATAAAACCGATATATTATTGGTGGACGAGGTGTTTTACGTGTTGTATTTAGAGTCGTGTATGCTTATGTGTAACGAGATCGTACTTGAATTATGTTAATTGGGGCCTTGGGATGCGTGTAGAGATGGACCCATACACGTTTGACCTCAACAAGTGGGCCTAGGGTTGCGTGCAACCAATCCTTTACACGGCCTCCACACCTTAATTTCAGAATTTCTGAAATAGTTCTTCCAGCCGCCCTATTTATAACCTTCCCAAACCCTATTTCTAACCTAGACGACACACAAACACAAACACCACTCATCAGCCGCCACTACAGAGACTACAAAGGAGGTGGTTCATGGTGGTTTAAGGGGTGCTAGGGTCCATCGTTTGCATCAAAAAGGGGTACGTACACCACCCTTCGTAAGTTTATGGTTTTTTTGTTCTGTTTTGATTTGCATAATTCAATAGTAATACATGTTTGTAATCCTTACTTCCTTGCTTTCGATAATCTGTGAGGTATGGTAAATATATTTAGGCTACAGTGGTGTCATCTTTGACGGTCTAGGGCCGCCGTGTAGGGTGGTTCTTTGTGTACGATGGTATGTTTTAAATTTCGTCAGAAACAGAGGCCTGAACGTGTTAATTTGTACTATTTCGACTCTTTTTCCTTTTGTGTCTTTTATGGGTTTTAGCATGGTTGGGTGTATGGTAGTCAGGGGAGGTGTTGGGTGGTTGTCACTTTGGGGTGTAGCGTCTCACGGTGGTAGTCTGGTGGTTAGAATATAGGTGGTTTGTAGGATAGATCAGAGTAGGCGTGTGGGTTGGGGTTTTTGAGTGTGTTGGTACGGTTTGTGGTTGCAGTGGCCACGACTGACACCTGTACAAACGGAACCACCATGGACCAGAGGTGGGTCTGGTGGTATCGTGGGTAGAGGTGGTGGTTACTGGTGGTGTCGATGGGAGGTTTTGTCACGGGGGTTTGTTGGTCAGTCTGGTTGTGGGTTCTTTTCAGACACGCGGTCAGGGTTTCTGGTGGTGTTGTTGACGGCTGTGGTCGTGGCAGGTAGCCAGTGACCTCCTCCCTGGAACCACCGTGGCTCAGTGGCGAGCCTGGTGGCGCCAGTGGGGAGGCCAGCGGTGGCAGCAGGTGTTGGGAAGGGTGTTTAACAGGGCTGTTGGCGGTGGGTTCGCGGTTTTGGACTGTTTCGTATGTAGGTTGTGAATGCGTGTTATTTCGTGGAGTAGGTTTTGGGTGTTGGCCTGATTTATAATGTATTTAATTTTATGGGAAATATTATTATTATTATTATTATTAATATTAATAATATTATTATTATTATTATTATTATTATTATTATTATTGTTATTGTTAAGACTTGGTAATTTGATGTTAATAGTGTTATGTGTAGTCTTAACCATGTGTTGATATTTATCGGGATGGTTGCTAACGATAAGCTATATTGTGATTATAATAATTATCTATGTGTTGGGACATAATAATAATTGTTGGTTGAGTTTATGCTATTTGTAGTAAGCCTAAAATAATAAGTTATAATTAGTATGTAATAATTGTATGTTATGGGCATGTTTGTTTGTGGATGTTTCGCAATGTGTTATGGATATATCAGTTAGGGGCATGATCAAGTCTTTTAGTAACGTTGTTTGTATGAGTAGGAATTGATATGAATAATAATTTACAGGAACGGAATTCGAAGTGGAATACTTCTAGAGGGTGATTGCATTCGCAGACTTGCTAATACATGTAGGTTACACTGGTGCTTGTTCTGTGTTAAGTTCTGTGTAATTGTGCATTGTATGTTATGAATGCAAGTATGAGTTCTGAACATGATAGATAAGATTATTTATTTTGGTGTTGCATTGATACTCATGGCATATGCATTGGTTACTGAGAAAGATGTGAATCAGATGTTGTTCTGATATAAAGCCCAGGGTGGTTCTGCAGACCAGGCCTGGTGTCTTATCAGCTTTTGAGCTGGTGTTCGGCGACGGCCGATTATAGTCTGCCGGTAGGTTCGGTATGGCTGGGCGTTTCGGGTTTGAGATTGAGATTGTGATTGAGCTCGAGTATGACATAAGCATTTGCATTGTATTGTTTGTTGCATTATTTATTATTGTGTTATCCTACTCAACCGCGAGGTTGACAGTGTATTCGTGTTCACCTACAATGATCCGGAACGGGGAGTAGATCTTTCAGGTCAGAGACAGGTGGACTAGGACTGGGCATGGAAGAGAGACATGGACTAGACCTACCTAGCTTCTAGATCACTTAACTTTTAAGTTGAACACTTTTGTTTTTCAGTTGTTTTGGAAGTCTTTGGACTATGCTTTGTAATAGTAAACAGTTTGACCATTTACAATTAAAGTACTGTGTTTCTTTCACTGTGAATATCTACTACCCTGGTTTATCCAGGATGGTAACGGTCCTATTTACTCTGTAAGTCCTAGTTCAGGCTCCTAGGTAAATGGGGGTGTTACATGAAGGATCAGACTCCAACATCTTCATGGTTTCCAGCGTCAATGGGTCAAGAATATTGAAATTATCTAACTCGAACTTCCTGATTATCTTCAATCATCAACGGATAGGTTCACGACCCACGATACTTCGAATTCTCCTCCGGCTGACATGACAGGCGCATGTTTATCATAGAGGGTACAATGATGCGTTGATCGCCGAACTAATAGAAGGTACGATGATGTGTTGATGCGTTGATTGCCGAACTAATAGAGGGTACAGTGACGCGTTGATCGCCGAACTAATAAAGGATGCTTCAAGGATATCACCAGAACGAGCAAGCACATCTTCAGCCCACTCCCAGTATCCAGGAATATGCTTTGATTCTCCATATATCTTCAAGGTGTGAGAGCCTCACTTCACCGATCCGGCAATAATTTACCTCCTAAGTAAAGGAAAGGAGAGACTTTCGTCAGGCTTTGACTTGAAGGTGCTCTTCAGAACAAAACGGGCTGACACATCTGGTTTGCTAATATCAAACTTTCACGACATCTTAGGATTGAAGCAACTTTTGTTCACAACACTTGCTTCACCTTTGGAGGAGCTTAAGGAGTGACGAGTAACGAAACGGATTCCGGAACTTGCATCATCTTTTTCATGGTCAACTATGGCAAGGTAGGAAGCGGAATGGCATTATCAGCACAATCATTTTCAATCATGTGTTTGATTGTTTGAGATTGAAATGCAACCGCCTCTTCTACCTCAAAATTCTCGTTGTCTGATGATTTCAGAAAGATTGTCTTAGCTTCTATGGGTAGAGAGGCAGATGATGATGATGATGATGATGATGATGATGCTTCTACTGGGGCCGCCATTGTTACGGGTGTGGAGTTGTGAAGACAGGAGGGATGCTGATAGAAAATCAAGAGTGCTGAGGGTTTGCTGACTTTGACAACTTAGAAGATGTTGCTAATACTGTTGGTGTTTTAAATGACAATAAAATTGATGGATTAAAAAATGGTAATCAGAGAGGCTGCTGGATAAGAAAATTGGTCTGTTATACAAACTCATCTACACTTACTCTTATTGAAAGAAAGAAATACACGTTCTACTGATACGGTCGATGGAGGATGTCAGAATTTCTGAAATTTGCCTTTGTAGAACCAGGCTGCAGCGTGTGAATATAGGAGACAAGAGTTCGTTCGAGGGGGTGTTTTCGTGCGTGAGATTACACCTATCAATACTACTCTGGAATGCTAAGTGTAGTGTGTGCAAAGTAGTGAGTGATTTTTGTTATGCCCTAAAATATGTTATTTTATACTGTAACACGTGGCATCGTGTAATTGGCCCAAGGATGCATACTTGGCACCAAAAGTCAATAGGATGAAAAGGAAGAAAAGTCTACAGTGGAAGAGGAGTGCAAGGGAAGGAAGGAGGCGGCAAAGACGAGGAAGAGGAAAAGGGTAAAAGAAACAAGGCTCGAGATTTGCCTTAAATGGCCACACATGCAGATTCCGTCAGAAAAAGCAAGCAAGAAGAAGAAGCCTAAAGTAGATAAAAGAAGAAGAAGAGATCCGTTGGATTGTGGCCAAATCCAACGGTCCACAAGAAGAAGGTCTTATATATACATGTAAACCTTGTACCTTAGAGATTCATTCATTATCACACTAAGCATACAATAGCACTATGAAAAACCCTAACATACTTGTAACACGATACCTACTCTGAAGGAGAATTCTAGTAGAAACTTGGAGGAAACCTTCCTCCCGCAGTTGTTCCCTAAGGGGTTTTCTGCGTCATCACTTTCTTGTGTTCCTCTACCTCTCTTCCCCTCAATCTCTTAGCAATTAACTCACCTAAACATACCACAATCTAGGCTTGAAATCACTATAACCTCCATAAACAACATTAGGTAAATTTTGACCTAAACATTTTGGCGCCCACCGTGGGGCTGTAGTGATTATTCAACCCAAAAAGTGTGAAAAATCCCAAAACTCTCCAAGAATCTCTCAAAAATGACAAACATAAACTCTCAAACAACGTCATAACCCATTTCCTCGTTGATAGGAGCTACCTCAACCTCAGTGGGGGCTCAGGAAACTCCACCACCAACGACGATGGTGCCCCTCAGCGACAGCACCCCCCAGGTGCAGTCAGGCACCACCAGCGGCGGCACGGTGGCTAGCTCAGGCGACAACAGCGGAGACGCTCCCACCCCAGCCATGTGGAAGACCATGATGGAAGGAATCTTCGCCCTCCACCAAGCGGTAGATGGCTTGAAGAAGGACAACCAGGAGCTGAGAAAGTTAGCCACTGCGCAAAACCAGCCTCCACGTGCCAACGGAGGACCAGGCGCGGAAGCCGGGATCCCAAGGCCTCCAGGAAGCAGGAGTGAGGCAAGAGCTATCCCAAACGAATTGGTCACCAGGCTAGACCTCGCGGGAATAACTCCACCATAAAGAATCGCGCCTACGGGACTAGGCTACCTCTCCGTCGACCTAGACTCGCCCCCGCCACAAACAGGCGCCCCACGTAACGGATTTGTAAGATTACCCATTAGTGCTAACCGACATGGTAATGCAGGACCTTTCTCCACCCCAACCTCGGGCTGGACGCAAGGAGAAGGATCGTCGGCAAGGCAACCACTCCTGCTGGGAGCTGGACCATCAGGATGTTCTGCCCAACCGGCGCCGTCAATAGTCCACACCGCACCGATGGGTCAGCAAGCACTCACTCAACCCACGGTCGGTCAGACCCCAGGAGCACCAGGGTATGCACCTTTCACTCACAATACCCCTTGGAATTTTGCTAACCCTTTTGCAGGACCAAATCCTTGGGAGCACCAATACAAAGAGTTGTGGGACTTAGTCAGCCGCATACCGGGAATGCCAAGACCCCTGGAGAAGGCGGCCCCAGAGAGCTACGCAGATTCCCCGTTCACCCACAACATAGTCTCGGTGGATGTGCCTAAAGGTTTCACCCCCCCCCCCCCCCCAAACATGACGAGCTATGATGGAACGACCGACCCGATAGATCACATCAACCAGTACAAACAAAAAATGATGGTAATAACGGCCTCTGGATCCCTGAAAGAGGCGTGTATGTGCAAGGGATTCGGGTCCACCCTCTCAGGAGCCGCCCTCCAATGGTTCGTCAACCTGCCCAACTCCAGCATCTCCAGCTCTGCAGGCCTGGTGAACGCGTTCAATCAACAGCTCGCCAGCAGCAGGCGGCCAGAAAAGCAGAGCCGTGACCTCTACCAGATCCAGCAAGGTGATGAGGAATCCACCAGAGACTACCTGGCCAGATTCAACAAGGAGATGGTATCCATACCCCATCGCGAGGAGAATGCTGCCATCCACGCCTTCCGCTGGGGGCTACCACAGGCCTCCGACCTATACAAAGAGCTGACCAAATGGCCGTGCACGGCATATGCCCAGGTTCAGCAGAAGGCGTTGGATGCCATCCGAATGGAAGAGGATGCAGGACCTAGAAGGATCAGCTGCAGCTCCGCCTCCACCAGCAGGAAGGCACCAGCAGCAGACAGGCAGGAGAGATCAAAACCCTACAGCAGGCCAGTGCATAAGGTCTCTGGAGGAAAAAGCTGGAAGAATGACCCGAACCTGATGCCAAAGGTACAAGAGTATGGTTTTACTGTCAACCTTGCAGGACTGATCAAAACCCTAAAAGAGCTGGGAGAAAAAGTCAAGTGGCCCAAGAAAAGGGCAGAAGAAAGAAGCAAAGATGGGAGGGACAGCAACCTGAGGTGTGACTTCCAAAACGAGGACATCGGACATACGACCAAGGACTGCATCACCCTCAGAAAGGAGGTCCGATATCAGTACGAGTAGGGTAACCTGAACCACATCCTGCCAAAAGGGACCAAGGTGAACGCAACTCGTCAGGTAGCACCCTCTAGCCCTCATGTCTGCACAAGAACTATTAACGTGATAATAGGGGGCTCGGAACTGTGTGGACTCACCTACTCCGCCGCCAAGAGGCACGCGACCAGAGTCAAAGGAGACAAGCCAGAATCCTCTTGCAGGATCAGCGCCCAGGACCTACCAGTCGTCAGCTTCGACGAAACAGATGTGGAGGAAGGCGCTGAATACCATGATGACGCCCTGATCATCACCCTATCCATAGGGAACTGCAGGGTAAAGAAGATCCTGGTGGATACGGGGAGCTCAGTCAACATCATCATGTTGGAAACACTAAAGAGCATGGGATTTGGAGAAGCAGACCTGACCAAGAAGGCGGTACCGCTGGTGGGATTCAGCGGGGAAACCAAGCACTCTCTTGGAGAAATCCTGATCCCGGCCTATGCCGGAGGAATCAACAAGCAGGTGAGGTACTTGGTAATTGACGGTCCTCTACCTACAATGTCATCCTTGGCAGGCCGTGGATACACGACATGAAGGCCATCCCGTCCTCATACCACCAGTGCCTCAAGTTCCCTACACCATCGGGAGTCCAGACTACAAGAGGAAACCAGGAAGAAGCAAGAAGCTGCTACAAGGTGGCACTCAAACCCACGGCCACTCCTCCTTCAGCATAGCAATCACAGGCGAGGCAGGTCAGGGGAACCTATGAGGAACCTCCCCAGGTGGAGGTAGAGGAAATTCCCCTGGACCTGCTGCATCCGGAGAGGAACGTGCTGGTGGGAGCAGAATGCACAGGTACTGTTCGTTCAGAACTGTTAAATTTGTTAAAAACTAACATCGATTGTTTTGCGTGGTCCCACGAAGACATGGTAAGAATAGACCCAAACATAATCTCGCACAGGTTAAGTGTAAGCCCCGGCTACAAGCCGGTCCAGCAAAAAAGAAGGAAATTTGCTGCGGAAAGGAACCAGGTGATAAACCAGGAGGTGGACGACCTCCTGGCTGCAGGAAAAATCAGAGAGGTAAAATATCCAGAGTGGCTATCAAACGTGGTGGTGGTCCCAAAGAAGAACGGGAAGTGGAGAGTATGCGTAGACTTCACCGACCTGAACAAGGCGTGTCCTAAGGACCCGTTCCCTCTTCCGCACACAGACGCAATGGTGGATGCAACAGCAGGCCACGAGATGCTCACGTTCCTGGATGCCTGGAGTGGGTACAACCAGATCAAGATGCATCCAGAGGACCAGGAAAAGACGGCCTTCAGGTCTGAACGAGGTATCTACTACTATAACGTTATGCCGTTTGGATTGAAAAATGCAGGGTCCACCTACCAAAGGCTGGTGAACATGATGTTCAAGGATCAAATAGGCAAAACCATGGAAGTCTACATAGATGACATGGTGGTCAAATCCAAAGTAGCCAGCCAGCACACCCAGCACCTAGAAGAAACCTTCAGCATACTGAGGAAATACCAAATGAAGCTGAATCCCTCCAAGTGCACATTCGGAGTCTCCAGTGGGAAGTTCCTGGGGAACATGGTCACACAGAGAGGGATCGAGGCAAGCAGCGAGCAGATCAAAGCGCTCCTTCAACTAGAGTCCCCCCAGAAGCCGAAAGACGTGTAGAAACTGACTGGCAGGGTGGCAGCCCTCAACAGGTTCATTTCCAGATCCTCCGACAGGTGCCGGCTATTCTATGACATACTACGAAAGAGCAAGAGATTCGAATGGACGGAGGAACACGAAAAGGCGTTCGCAGAACTGAAGAAATACCTCAGCACCCCTCCACTCCTGTCCAAACCAGAACAAGGGGAGCCGTTATACCTGTATCTGTCAGTAACGGAGGTAGCAGTTAGTGCAGTCTTGGTACGGGAACATGAGGGAACCCAGCATCCACTTTACTACATCAGTAAGTCTCTGCTTCCTGCAGAGACCAGGTACACAGCTCCTGAAAAACTAGTTCTCGCTTTAGTTACAATCTCATATAAACTGAGACCTTACTTTGAATCTCACTCCATATCAGTCTTAACTAGCTACCCCCTGAGACCCATATTGAGTAAACCAGAACTTTCTGGGAAAATGTCCAAATGGTCAGTCCACTTAAGTGGCTACGACCTAAAATTTGAAACCAGAACTGCGATAAAATCACAAGCCCTTGTAGATTTTGTCTCTGATTTTAGCCCAGGAATGGAAAAAGAGGCAGCCAAAGAAATCCTACCTCCATAAATGGATTCTGAAGGATATTGTTGGACGTTGTACGTGGACGGAGCCTCCAACAGTCGGGGAGCAGGAGTGGGAATGGTACTCAGGTCCCCCCAAGGAGACATGATCGTCCAGGCAGTAAGGTGTGAATTCCAAGCAACCAACAACGTGGCGGAATACGAAGCCCTGATCCAAGGGCTCCAACTAGCCCTGGACCTCAAAAGTAGGTACCTCCGAGCATACAACGACTCGCAGCTCATAGTGAACCACGTCAACGGCGAATAAGAGGCCAAAGACGCCAGAATGATAGCTTACCTGGAGGTGGTCAAAGACAAGAAGACAAGGTTCATTACCTTCGAGATAGAACAGATACCCAGGGAGCAGAACGCGGAGGCAGACGCATTGGCCAACCTGGGGGCAACATTCAAACCAGGAGATATCTCTTCTATCCCAATCACCCATGTGTTGGAACCGTCAACTTCCCAGGAAGACCAAGAAGTTGAAAACTCCAGCACGCAGTGGGAAGCAGGACTAGGCGTCCTCAGCAGCACCACAGAACAGCAAGAGCCGCCCGACTGGAGGACACCCTACCGAAACTAGCTGAAAGATGGAACTCTTCCAACAGACAGAAAAGAGGTAAGGGAATTTAAAATGAAAGCCTCAAGATTCATACTAATAGATGATGTGCTGTTCAGGAAATCGCTCGCAGGACCATACCTGAGATGTCTGGGCGACCCCGAAAGACAGACGGTCTTGCATGACCTCCACAGCGGAGACTGCGGAAATCATGCAGGGGGTAGGAGGCTGTTCAACAAAGCAATCAGGATGGGATACTTCTGGCCAACCGTACTGAGAGATGCAGCAGAGCTCGCCAAAAAATGCGAAGCCTGCCAGAAACACGCCCTTGTCACGCACCAACCCGCTGAACCCCTGCACCCAATCATATCACCCTGGCCCTTCATGAAATGAGGGACAGACATTGTAGGACCACTGCCCAGAGCACCTGGAAACATAACCTACATGCTCGCACTAACAGACTACTTCTCCAAGTGGATAGAAGCAGAAGCTTTCCCCCAGGTTACAGAAAATCAGGTGATATCCTTCCTTAAACGCAATATAATCTACAGGTTCGGTATACCTTCTGAAATAGTGTGTGACAATGGCTCACATTCATATCTAGTAAAACGGGAGCATTTTGTGCTAGTTGGAATATCACCCTACTAAAAGCTGCTCCCAGGTACCCACAAACAAACGGTCAAGCAGAATCCAGCAACAGAATCGTCATGGACAACATGAAAAGGAGGCTGGAAGAAGCTGGGGGCAAATGGGCAGACGAGTTACCTTTGGTCCTGTGGTCTGACAGAACCACACCAAAGACGGCAACAGGCCAGACCCCATTCAGCCTGGTATTTGGAGTAGAAGCCGTCATTCCAGCAGAAGTAAAGGTACCAACCCAGAGATACGGTTGCCTAACAGAAGAACGCAATCAAACAGAAATGGCCAGCAGCCTGGATACGGTTGACGAGCTCAGAACCAGCGCCGCCATCAGAATGGCCGCCTACAAGCAAATGGTGGCCCGGAGTTACAACAAAAACGTGAAGATCAGAACTCTCCAGGTGGGAGATCTAGTCCTCAGAAAAGTGTTCCAGAACACGAAGAATCCAAACGCTGGGAAATTCGCCTACAGTTGGGAAGGACCTTATCAGGTGGAAAGCACTACACGAAGTGGATCCTATAGATTAATGGACATGAAGGGGAACATGGTACCCAGACCCTGGAATATCCTCCATATGAAAAAAATATCACATATGAAGGAGCATCCCAGAATACCTCCAGAACCTGCGCCCAGAACCTGCGTCCAAACTCTAGGGTACTTACTCATTTGTTTTGGTTTCATTTCATATTTTAGCTACCTAAAAATGTATTACCCCAGGATCCAGCTATCCTGAGGGAGTTATTTGGAAAGCCAGTTTGCCTATAAATGAAAATCTACTTGAAGTATTTCCTACTATGAATACTTGCAATATGTCGTCTCTATCAAAAATGAACACGAGTTAAATCACACTCAGTTCTCTACACTGCGTGGGTATGGCGAGGTACAAGCAACTGGGACACTGTCGCCCACGATACTTAGCACTCACGAAAGCCTGGCAGCCTCTGACTGAGATGGGTATACGCTGAAGCCAGCACCCACACATGGCCAAACACACACAAGCATGCATAAACAAAAACCAAGGAAAACAAGATATAAAAAGCCGTCCGCAGACGCATAGTTAAGGCAGCACAAAAGCTGCTAGAAGTTTCTGGGCAGCACCCAGCATAAGTTCAAACAAAACAAAGAAAACGAGATAAAAAGCCCGCCACGCAGGGCCCAGGGCACAAAAAATGTTATGGGCACTAGCCCAGCCAACAACAACGAAAAAACAACAAAGTTTTAATGCCACTAAGGGCACAGAAATTAACTATAAGCAGCTTCCTCCACCACCAGCTCACCGCCCAAATACTGGGTAGAGGAAGAACCTTCTTCAGCAGG
The DNA here is from genome assembly GCA_029255685.2 of Silene conica. Taxonomy (NCBI): domain Eukaryota; kingdom Viridiplantae; phylum Streptophyta; class Magnoliopsida; order Caryophyllales; family Caryophyllaceae; genus Silene; species Silene conica. The sequence continues at coordinate 31,375,748 of CM055320.2, forward strand.
GATACCAACGACCTGGTCCTGGAAGATGCCAGCAGGAGCAGGAGAAGCCGGAGCAGCACTCTGGACCTCTGGAGAACCTGTGAGCGGGGAGGGAAGGGATCCATCAGGGTTAATGTCCGAAAGGTCAGGGACCACAGGATGGACAGGGAACAGGTCCACCATAAGCTGTTCTTCCCCCTCCAGATCCCACTTTTCATGTTCTCCCGCCTTGAACTCCTTCATGCAAGCTATCCTCGCCTCTAAAGAGAAAAAAAGAGCCATGTCATACAGCACCTTCTCCAGAGTCTTCTTCTTAGCCACCATGACTTTCACTCGTGCATCCTGCTCCTTCTTCTATCTGCGTAACTCAGCAAGGGTCTCCTCCAGTTCCTTCACTTTGGCCTGGCAGCGTGTCAGCTCCTCTGACTTCCTTGCACGAAGCCCCCTCTCAGCATCTAACCCGGTCTTCAAGGAATGAACCTCCTGGCCCAAGGTCTCGGTTTTACGGCACCCCATCAGTACCTTCTGAAAACCCTGGAGGAAGATCCAAACCGTCGGCAATCAGTCAAAGCAATAGAAACACAAGCACTACAAAGGAAGAAAAAGAGTGAAGCAGAGCTCACCGAGAAAATGTCTTTTGCAGCCTGATGCCACATCGGCATAAAAGGCTGATCTTTCAGCAGCACCTCAGAACCAGGATTCAACAGACGGTCCATAACTGGCTAGGGATCCTCCTCCAGAGCACAACTAAAACCCTCTGGCAGGTGGATGATGTCCTCGCTGAGATCTTCTATGACAGGAGCAGCAGGCCTCTTAGCAAGAGCGGTCGAGGTGGAAGCCTTGTTGCGAGTTCTGGAGGAAATGGCAGGAGGAGGAGGGCATAGGTGGCCGACAGAAGGAGCTGATTCCGAGGGAGCAGGTAGGGTGGCCTTCTTGGAGGCAGGCAATGGTTCACCAGGTCCCAACTTTCTCTTAGCCAGAGGCTTCACCGCCGAAACCACGGCCATTTTTCTACGTTCAGCCAGCATCTCCGCAGGGGTTCTGTTTGTCTTGGTGGAGCTAGTAGACATCTCCTCTGGTTCGTCTTGAGCAAACAAATTATTGAAGCGGCGAGCGTCGGTATCCAATCCAAATAACTTGCTGTAGGTCTCTGTAATGTCGGATGAGAGAACCAAATCTTTCACACCTGCGCAGAAAAAACAGTAAGAACGTAAGCAATAATAAGAAGAAAGACAATAGGAAGGGTCTGCAAGTACCTTTACGCCCCGTAACAGGGTCTATGTAGATATAATCAGCGGACGAAGGAAGTGAATCTACCCGCACGAAAATAAACTGCGTGGACCACCCAGCATCCTAAGCCTTTTTCGGAAGAGTAATGGGGAGGTCCACCTTGGATTTAGCCCGTAAAGTGTACTGGGCACCACCAAGGCCTCTGACCGTGTAAAAATGGGCAAGGTCCCCCAAGGTGATATCGAGCGAGTGGCGCTCGCCCAGCAAGGAGAGGGAAAGGAGTATCCTCCATGCATGAGGATTGATCTGCCAAAGCGGCAGCTTGGAATGGTGTAGAAAATGCTGCACAAGGGCAGGAAAGGGAAAGGACAGCCCCAAAGAGAACGGATATAGGTAGAAGGTAGTCCAGCCTGGACGATAAGCGTCGGGCGCCTGGCCCGGCCGGGGAACGGAAAGTTCAACAGTTTCATCAAAAGGAAAGAAATCCCTAATTACGGACGAATCCATAAGGGAAAAACACGAATCTACACGATAGTCACTGTGTAATAGAGAGCGCGGGGAAAATACATTGGAAGCCATTGCAATTATAACAAAGGGAGTCGCGAAGAAACCGTACCTCAGTCGGAAAGGGAAGCAAAAAGCGGTTGAAGAAGGCGGAAGTTTGGGAAGTTGAAGAGAGAGAAAGTAAAGGTGAAGGTAAAGTGTAAAAGTGAAAAAGGGTAAAGGAGAATAAATAGGGAGTAAATTTTTGAAATTTGAGATAATGGTGGACAGTTGGCAACGGTTGGGGAAGCATTAAAAAGGGTTTCTGGCAAAACCGATACACGTCCCATCGATGTCCCTTCAACTGACGACCCTGTCCGACGTTTCTGCAAGAAACCTGTATCCAAGTCCTGGTCCCAAAAGCTGCAAGAGTTCTCGCATAAATACATTTATGCAAGAACTGGGGGCTAATGTTATGCCCTAAAATATGTTATTTTATACCGTAACACGTGGCATCGTGTAATTGGCCCAAGGATGCATACTTGGCACCAAAAGTCAATAGGTTGAAAAGGAAGAAAAGTCTATAGTGGAAGAGGAGTGCAAGGGAAGGAAGGAGGCGGCAAAGACGAGGAAGAGGATAAGGCTAAAAGAAACAAGGCTCGAGATTTGCCTTAAATGGCCACACATGCAAATTCCGTCAGAAAAAGCAAGCAAGAAGAAGAAGCCTAAAGTAGATAAAAGAAGAAGAAGAGATCCGTTGGATTGTGGCCAAATCCAACGGTCCACAAGAAGAAGGTCTTATATATACATGTAAACCTTGTACCTTAGAGATTCATTCATTATCACACTAAGCATACAATAGCACTAAGAAAAACCCTAATGTAGCGTTTGGAAACGGTAATTTCATTTTAAAACCCCACTTTCAAATTAGAAAAGTGAAATTAGGGATTGTAAATCCAAATTTTTTGTTTGGGAAATAAGAGATTTGAAATTTTGGATTTTGAAATCCAAATTCAGTGTTTGGCAAGACGTAGGATTTAGAAATCCAAATTTGTATTCAAATACTAAAGGCCACAATCCATATGTCAAGGTTTAAACAAAAGGTTTCAACTTAAAAAAAAATCCATCGACCATAATTTTACAATTAGAACATAAAAAACTACTCATACTCAAGTTTTAGGAGTTATTACTCCTCGAGTTCAACTACATCGCTCTACGTTCATGTTCATCGAGACATTGGATTATCCAATCCAACTTTTGGTCGTCTGGAAGGTCCTTGAGCACTTGAAACTTCAACGGGGACTCCACAAACATACTCACCGCTTTCAAAACTTGAGAACGCAAGATGCCAATCACATTTGAAACTTCATCATAAACCTCTTTTCCTCCCAAAGTCGGAGTCGCTTTGAGCCTAGCTTCCACATAAGTTTTGAGAGTATCAGCAACACTAGTCACGACTTCGGCTAAATTATCTCGTTTTTGCTTCTTTTTTGAGCTAGTTGAAGTAGTATCCACACTTGAACTCGCACTGTCGCATGCCTCTTCATCCATCATAGTAGCCCCTTCTTCATGATGCTCTCCTCCATCACCAATAACCCGATCCGGCCCAACCAACACACAAATGTCATCCCAATGATCGATAGACTTATTTGAATATGATGCTGCACTTGGGTTGGCCTGCAATTTAACAATAGTCACGATTATGAATAGCAACAAGAACAATAAACACCCATTGTCGAAAACAGACATTGTTTGAAACAGACATTGTTTGTCTTACTATGACTTGTCAAAACAAATTGCAACGAGAATTGCATTGGCGATTCTGCTACTTCACAAACAACTGTAACTCACAAATCTAAAAACAAACCAATAATCATGGCAGCAGAACATTGTTTGCAGTTGAGCACAACTACAGCAAATGTCAGAGTTACAGTTGCTCTAAACTCCCATAAACAAGTTGATGCAAAGTGTAGTATGCCCAGTTTTCAAGGTCTAAAGAGATCATTTCCAGTCTTATCTTCTTCCTCAGTTGCTCTAAATTTCATGCACAGTATATTATTTTCAATTTGTACACCATTTTCAATCTCTGAAAAATAAAAAGAAATCAGAGGTACCTGTGTATACTTCATCCACTCAGTCATGTCTTCAATTGCTATTACCACCATCTTCTTTTGCTCATCCCACTTGAATTTTGTTTGAGTTCTTATCTCCATTATTACTCCATAGTGTTTTTTCCAAATTTTGACACGATTCCTTACATTTTCAGTTGTAAGAGACATATCTAACTTGTTTCTTAGTTCATCTACCACCTCTTGGTAGGCTTGAGGCTTCCACTCACCATCTCCCTTGTTCCCTTGATTTAGTTGATTATACAACACCGAGATTAGAATAGTGTCCATTTGGGTATTCCAAACAATATAGCCTCGTTTCTTGGACTGTGTAGGGGCTGAAATTTGCTTTCGTTTTTCACTCATCTTCTAAAAAAAACAAAAACTGTAACAAACCAGAGAAAATGTCATAGATAAATGAAGACGAGACAACATAATTAATCAGTAAAAATGAGCAGCAGCAGCAGCATAGATAGTTATTGTAATAGTGTTGAGTAATACTAAAAAGACCATCATGCAAATCATTTTCACTAATGTATGTACTGATGTGCAGAAAAATATATATACTGTAAAATTATCATCAGAAAATATAAATTGAGAGCATCTGAAATACAAATAATTTATACTGTAGTAAGTATGTAAAGTGAGGCATAGAAGCAACAAAAGTAAATTGAGAGCATATGAAATACAAATAATATTCTATGGGATGAATAGCAAGAAAAGAAGAAGAAACCAAGAAGAACATAATGAAATAAGTAAGTAGGTAAGTAAATAGGTATGTATGCATTGATGTACCTGAACGTCCTTGGGTTTAGAATAAACAAAGAAGAAGAAACCAAGAAGAAGACCAATAGGTAGTCCAATGCAATAACCCAGAATTCCTACAAAAGTACTCACAAGTCACGTTTTGATTCAAAGGGGAAAGCTATGGGCAGAAAAGCATTGCCAGCAAACACATGGTGCACATACTAAGCAGTAGTCTATTAATAGTGTAAGTTGATTACACAAAAATAGTATAAGTTGATTATACAAAAACAGAAATGGATACGACATTATAAATAAGAAATAAGACCCACCTCTCCCTCAATGAACTATGCAAGTAAACCCCTTCTGCGTTGATAATCTTCCCACATCTTTTTTGCTAGCTTATCTCTAAACTCATTCCACTCAACCGTTTGTCCAACCGTCGCTATATAATCCTCTTCACCATCCACTTCATCGGCCACAACATTTTGATTTTCTAAATCACGTTCTACCTCAGCCATCAAAGCCGTTTCTTCCATTTTTTCAGATCTTAAGAAGTTATGAAGAATGGCACATGCGTTTATAATTCTGACTTGAGTTTTTTTACCAAAAAAGCTACTCGTCCTCATAATAGCCCAACGCTTTTTCATACACCCAAAGGCTCGTTCAATTCTATTACGAGCTGACGAATGTCGCAAGTTAAATATCTCCTTGTAATTTGTTGGGGGATTCCCTCGCCATAAATTTAGGTGGTATCTTGTACCTTTATAGGGAACTAAGAAACCCTCGCCATTGGTATAACCCAAATCAACAAGAAAATATTTATTTTGTGGTACTCTTAAATTATATTGTTGCCTTTGAAGAGCATCACGGAGGACGCGTGGATCAGAGGCGGATCCCTCCCACCCGGGCAAAACATAAGTAAAACGGAGTTGTGGATCACATGTCGCTAAAACATTTGTAGTAATGTGACCCTTTCTATTCCGATACCTCCCTCTGTCCTCGAGGGGGACAGTCATATCTACATGAGTACCATCGAGAGCTCCAATCGCACCCTCAAACCATTTCCACTTTGTATCACTAAGTAAGCTAGGGGGGTGATCATCTTCCTTGATATAGTATTTTCCAATTTTTAACACAGCACGAAGTACTACATGAAATTGACGACTCACTGTTTCTCCTGATCGAACAAATAAAGCCTGAATTGTTCGATTTTTTAAATTATGAGCAAGAATATGAAGAAAAAATGCAACAACTTCTTCAACTGTCACATTTCTAGACGTTGTTAACCCACCCTTTGATCGAAGAACTCTACATAACTTCTCAAAACAACGTCTATCAAAACGTAATTGTTCTTGACATTTCGTGTTATTTCTAATTGTATCTAACCAAATTGCTCGTTTTTGTGCACGTTCATATTCATTCCAAGCTAACTCCCTCACTTGGTACCTTTGGTACGAAGCAGCTACTACAACGGTAACAAAATTCACGACTAGCAAGACTAATTCAAACTCGTCATCTTCCTCTTCTAACCTAACACGTTTCCTGGATTCCATCATTGCTACATGAAAAAAGAATGACAATTACAATATAATATACAATGATGTATGACTACTGTATAACGAAGTATTAATTAGTTGTCTACTACTGTATAATGATGTATGACTACTGTATAAAGAATGACAATTACAATATAATATACAATTACACGTTTCCTTAGCTATGTCGAGACAGAGCCTAACCCCTGCTCACTATTTAGCTCCACATACATGGAAGTATTAATTAGCTCTCTCAACCAATACCACCCCCGAAAAAACAAATTATAGAATAAGACCGTCTTACGCTACGAGACAGCCCTTTTACTGGTTAAACACGGGCCTTTTTATATGTAAAAGAACTGCCTCACGCTTTAGACGATCTAACACTGTAATTACTCACAATGTGCTATTGTGAATAGTTTTGTGCATTTGTGTATGTAGATTGGCCTTCTGGGTATCGATTATTTTATATTGATTTGTTAGAAATTGAGTACATATGAAATGAATCACTTTACCACTATAACACTATAACACTATAAACACTTTACCAAGTTAGAAATTAAATCAACACACATGTACATATGAAATCATATAGCAGGAATCAACTCATTTTCTTAATCGTTCATATTAAATCATATTAAATCTACACAAACACGGTTTGGCTACTACATAATCCTCAAGAAATGAATCAACTCACTTTCTTAATCGATCAAACAATCTTAATATGCATGCTTCCATTAACTTAAAAATCGAACAACTAACAATTATACTAGTTAAGTAGAGCAGGAAGAAGTTACATGATTGAAACTTGATTGCCGGAGGATTGAAAGTATGATGATTTTGGGGCGATCGAATAGCAGGAAATCGTTGAGAAAATCTAGGGTTTGATGATCAACGAAATGTTATGATTCTATTTTGTCGATGATATTTTATTTGCAAATGACATCTAATTTGATGGTATTTGTATTTGGGCTTATTTGTATTTCTAGCAAATATTGAGAATTTGGCCCAAATTCTAATTTTAAAATTTCAGACATTCGCAAACAAGGGATTTGGGCCAACTCTGTATTTGAGAATGAAATAACCATTCCCAAACAGGCCATAACATACTTGTAACACGATACCTACTCTGAAGGAGAATTCTAGTAGAAACTTGGAGGAAACCTTCCTCCCGCAGTTGTTCCCTAAGGGGTTTTCTGCGTCATCACTTTCTTGTGTTCCTCTACCTCTCTTCCCCTCAATCTCTTAGCAATTAACTCACCTAAATATACCACAATCTAGGCTTGAAATCACTATAACCTCCATAAACAACATTAGGTAAATTTTGACCTAAACAATTTTCTGCAAAAATGGTTGCTCATAGGCCATAGCCAATATTTATAGCCTTCAGGTGAGATTAAGTGGCATGATTTCTGCAGGTTTAAATTGGATAATTATGAGTAATTATGGCCAAAATCAATTTTGATTTTGCTAAAAGAGGGCTGCTTTAGAGTGTAACGTAAATTTGGTTCAAATTGTGAAGGTTTGAGAACAAATTATGTGTAGTTGCGGTTACAAAGTTTGGTACCATGAGTTTCTGTTTTGTCGAACGGGTAAAAGTGCAGGAAGATTTGTACATTAAACACAAAATATTGGTTTGACTAAAAGTTAAACCTCAAGCCGCACAATTTTTGTTCTGAGTGAGATTTGAGCAAATCAAAGTTTACTGGTTAAGCAAATTAAAGTTTACTGGCCAAATTTCTTATTCACTCATTAAAGCAAGGAAGTAATGGATTTAATTTAGTTTTGACATTGTCAAATGCTAAATTATGGGACATTATCTCATAATTTTTGAAGGGACATTCGTCTATTGGACATCTCAAACAAGTTGAACTAGTACATCGTGTGCATTATTCGGCTATTGAATTAGCGTAAAATCGTTGAATGGGTGTATTTTTACCAAGGTTAAAACATTTACTAAGGTAAAAAAATCGTCTACCATGTTAGAAAAAAAAGGGGGACATGAGATGTGTCAAGTTTTAAAAGACTCTTTTAAAAATGTTCATGGACTTTTAAGTCGAGATGAAAATGGGCAAGACAAAAATCATAGGGGGTACTCCTACGACAAGTTAAGTACCCATGGATTTCCAAGTTAAAACAAATTTACATGGATACTTCGACAACGAGTTAAGTACCCATAGACTTCCAAGTCAAACCAAAAAAATCATATGGTTACTCCTACGATAAATTAAGTGCTCGTAGATTTCAAAGTCAAACCAAAGTAAAAAAAAAAATTTCGAGACCTCGCCACGTTTAAACACCCAAAAAGTGTATGTGAGAAGGTCCCGAGGGAGCAATTTGTAGGCACGGAAATTTTATTAAAGTGCAGAAAATAAAACAAATTATGTTATTTTAAGTTAATATCAAATTTTAGCTTAATTTAATTATATTTGTTCCGTTTAATGGAGTTCGGATCGACCCGCATTACAAATTGGGTTATTTGTGCCCAAAAACAAATCAATTGGTCAATTGGCCCAAAAGCAAACCAAGTGGTCAATTGGGCCCAAAAGAGAAGTCAAGTCTATAAACAAGGCACAAACTCAAGTCCATTTGCCAAGGGAGAAATTCTTATAAATAAGTGACTTCTCCACCATTTCAAAAAAAAAAATCACTTTACAAGAGACAGATTCATTTGTCAAAGTGAGGAGAAAAGAGACATCAAAAGCTCTCAAATTCTCTCTACAAATCACACTTTCAAGTAGATAACAAGCACTACAAAATCGTGCCGCCTACTCAAGTAAGCTCAAAGCAAATTCAAGAATCGAAGTAAGATTCAAGTCAATGCGACCCTCTCTAGAAGCTAAAGTCAAGGAAGCGAGCCTCGAAGATCGTAGACTCATAGTTTTAATATTGTTGTAGAATCAGTGGAATAATAGAGGTTGTACACATAACTTTTTGATATTATATAAACTCATTTGTCTATTTATTTTATGTTACCGTTTTATTGCGATACAAAATTTGCTGCTACAGCTAGGTTGAGCAGGTTTTGGGGATAGCTAGTAGTGGACCCTTGAGACCTCTGAGGAACCTAGTTCCTCAGATGTGGGCAGCCATTTCCCATGTACCTTTCGCTAGTCGCAAGGTTGCCCACGTCCACACCCCCGTAGTTCGCATCTTCCTCCAACTCTTGGGAGAGACCATTTTTGCCCGACCTGAGCCGAACAACATTAGGAACATGGAGTTGACCATAGTCGCGGGGTACCTCAACATTGACAGTGGTACCCATTTATTCTTAACATAGCCTATCTAATGGCCACCCATTTTAGCGACATAGGTCGTCGAGTCACTGGCGCTCTTGTGGGCGGCGAACTCGTCACAAGGATATACTGATATCTTTTCGACACTTTGCCTGGTGGCGAGCCTGTCTCCCAAGACATTCACCTTTGCATGGCATCCATGGTCCAGTTGACATCGTTTGCCCACGCTGACCGCCGGACTTAGAGGATTAATGGGGCTCCCTTGGTAGTTCTCCCTTGCGACACCTTACCTGCAATTTCACCCCCCACCGCCGTCAAGGGGGTGAAACCAGCCCCACCATCCTACCGCATGCCTTTCATTGCTTCCTCTGCCAAGAGGAAGCGCTCTTCACCCGTGAGGGAGGTTGGGGAACCTTCTGGTTCTCGAACCTCCTTATCATCTCGATCGACCACCATACACACCACCACATACACCACCACACACACTACCCATACCCGTACACCTACACCTACACCTACACCTACCCCCACCCCCTACATCATCATCTTCATTGGGTTTTCCAGCCCATTTCATTTTACCTCCACTTTTTGAGTTACCTCTGGTTGTAGACTGAGGATACCGTGATCCTCTTATTTTTGAGCTTCTCAGGGCACAATCAGTTCTTCAACGAGATCTTGCTTTAGCTAGCTTCCCTGAGTATGACGCGAGGATGCGCACCGGCACCTTTCATCCTCCTAGTGGCCCACACCCCTCTTTCTTCCGATACCCAGAGCGCGGGTACCTACAGTCCTTACCCGAGGAACCTGTGGAGACACCGGTACATAAAGAGGTGAGGCGACATGGGGACGGAGGAGGACGTTCAGAGAGCCAATGTCGGTGCTAAGGAGAGCTCAGAGACGGAGGAGGGGAGTGGGAGTGGGATTGGGAGTGGGATTGGTAGTAGTGAGGGGAGTGGGAGTGGTAGTGGTGAGAAGAGTGGTAGTGGTGATGGGATTTCGGAGGATGAGAATGAGGCTGAGGAGAGCGATGGTTAGCTGCTGGTTTGGGGAGGTTGTAAGTTCTCTTATTCCTTTTCCATCATTTGTTTTTGTTTTTGTTTTTATTTTTGTTTCATAGTTTTGTATATATCCCTTAGGAACATGTATTAGGTTGTGTACCTCCTTTCCCCTTGTATGTTGTAGCCAATGACTACATTGTCTGTTTTGGTTTGGAGAGGAGTAATGCATCCTATTACGTCTGCATTTTTCATTTTGCATGCATTCATGCTTATTTTATGCATATTTTTAGTTTTCACTTTCATTTTATTTTACCTTTTTCATTTATTTTTTTCAAAAATACAAAAAATGCACGTTTATTTTTGCACATAGTCGAGTTGTAATGGAGTTTACAATGATCATATTTTCTTCTAGGTTATCTATGTTGATTGTTTATTTGCAGTTTTCACCACCTTGTTGTAAAAACCATTTTAGCATGTCCCGAATTCCGTTTTGAAAATTTTTACTTGGACTTTTGAAATTCACTTGACTTGTATTTGGCAAACTACCTATAAATTCGGAGTTTTAGAGCCTATAACTGGTGACATTCATCACCAGTTCATCTAGGATTGAGAGTAGTACTCCCTTTATATCATCGCATTTCACATGTATGACTTTTGATTGCTTTTTGCCTGCACGCATGGCTTTGTTGTTGGTATCACATGTTAGGAGATTACTTGCATATCTCGTTGTTGGGTTCTAAGGTCTCACAAGCCCTAAATCATAGTCTTACTAACATTATTACTAATTAACATTTTAATTAGGTTTTTACAAGATCTTATGCATGCTAATGATAGTGCGGAATAAAGAATCGAAAGCTCACAATTTCGACGGAATAATGCAAGGATGATCCTCCAACCCTAATATCCAACGTAGGATATCTCCTCCAAGATGCACCCAAGACAACCCTTAAGAACCGAAACTTGATGTAGCTAGGGCAAGAAACGATTTTCCTTAAAATAAGTTCTAATCTCTTATTAGAGCTAATGAAACTAATAATATAAATATTATAGTTTTAGAAAATATTATCTTGTAATATTTTAGAGGTTTTAGAATAATTTTCTCTCTAGAAAATTTTACTAAGCATTAGAATGAATTACTTGTGAATAAAATCAGAAGTTTTATTGAGGAGGCTTTGGGGTTGGGACAGCCGGACATAGGGAGCACCAAGGGGGAACATTTTCCCTTTCCCATGCACTTAGGGTGGCCATAGGTAGTATTCTCAAGGCATACTATAATCATTATGTTATTAGGGTAATTAAGATGCTTTTAAACACACCTTAAACCCTCCCCAAAACAGTCACATTTTATGATAAAATGGACATCCATTTTATGTTTGTCAAATTGTACAATTTTACATTTGTGACATACATTATGTTACAATGTAATAAACAATAATTGTTTTAATTTAAAAAGTATATTTATCAAATAAATATCATTTATAAATTAAATAAATCACATTTAACAATTGACTAGTAATTCATATAAAATGGTAATTACATAAATCGTCAATACGATTTACAACACTTGTAATAATAAATAACCCGATTCATTCTAATTACGACATTTCAATAATATCGTTTATTGTTTGATAAATGACACGTTTCAATTTCAAACATAAATCTTACATTAAGATTTAACCTTTGATTTCTCGATATACGAGTTTAAGGAATCTGATCAACTCGTATCAATATACATTTGATCAGTTCATCAATTAAGGTAATTGTCCTATAGGTGTGACCTAAAGGGATCAACTGACCACCACCGTCATACGACAGTAATGTCAAACTCTAGCTAGCCAATCATTACTGATTAATGTTGGTCAGTTGACAATATAATTTCGTATCATCCCTTGCCCATTCTTGTCATGAGATTTAATTATGTGATCGCACTATTGTTGAGGACATAAATCCCAACAATCTTCCACTTGTCCTCGACAAGTGTGCGTCACCAATTCTCTTGTCCTATTACAATCTCCCACTCAATGCAAGGGGTCTCTCTGGTCGTACTTGCATTTGATTATATCATGAGTGGTTTCCTCGATCTGGAGAATAACTGTTTGACCGGAATTATCTACCATAGATACCTTCCGAGCGTGGCCACGCATTTCCTGTTAACTTCTCCTCAAGTGGCCTTGAGATTTGAACAACCCTGACAAGGGGGTGAACAATTTCTATCGCACTACTCCTTTCAACTAGCCACAGTCAGACACAAGCCAAAATAATCCCATTTGACTCCAGTTACGAAAAGTCGTAGATAATGGATCAAGGCTATGCCAAAACTGTGCCATCTTGGATGAGCAGTCTTTAGTCTAAGAATTGACTCATAAGAATACTATAGCAGCTCTTGCCACGACCGGGCTATTATAAAATTTCCAGAACTCTATAAGCGGTCATTTTGCCCGACAGTGTGTCTCTTACAGTCTGTCTATGTGATCGACTAGTCATCACATATGACTCTATGACATTTGAACTTGACATCAATTGTCTCACACTCCAGTCGCTTCGAGATGTCACCTCATACAAGCGGCTAGGGGCTATACTAGGTCAATCCAGTTCACTTTATGGGGTTCAAAGTTGTCTCTTACAACCCATTTGGATTTTGACAAAGTATCTTTCATTGTGAGTTAATTATAACTCAAACGACATTGTCATGCAAGAACAGTCAATACTGCTCCATAGCATTTGATACATGATCATCAATTTGTGTTAGTGGTTTGAATTTGCGAATAAAACTTTTATTCATGTTTTCAAAACCTACAAATTTTGGTCTCCTTCCAACTCATATTATCTCGCATAATATGATCTTATTTGAGTACATATCTAGAACTCATTCTAGATCTTGAGTTTCCTTTCCTGAGGGAAGCTCCCACTGTTATCTTATAACTCGTGACGTATTGGTATGTCAGAGGGATCAAATTATCGCTCTAAAGTACCTAGTCACATATGTACTGAAATCTATTTTGTAGTTATTTATGTTTTCATCACTCTAACATTTTTAATTATCTTGGCTACTTAATCAAAGGTTTTAGGTTTATATTCATCAATATGAATAATGTATCCAACCATTTTGATTTCTAATGGGTGACCTTTTATTATCAATATAATAAACCTACCCATGAAGCTCCATCATTCAATGATATATTACATTTTATTCATCTAGAATTGAAAACTTCTTATTCTTTACACTCTAAAGAATCACCATTCTCTCTTAATGGTATGTTCAATTCTCTAATAAATATCGCTCCCACTAAAACCAATATCACTCTTTCAATAGTGATCGATGTTATTTCTTAAATGAACCTTTCATTTTTTGCATGTTATTCTTTTGCTTCTACTTGAACCAGTATCACTATCCCATAGTGATCTACTTTATCAATCAATTATCCCTTCTTAAATGAACTCTTCATTTCTTGCGATATTTCCTAATTACATTTTTCGATACAAAATAGACTACCATCGAGAGAACTGAGATGATTTCTCCTCTATTATCTTATAATTTTGAGAAACATCATATTTAAGGAACTGATTTTCCTTCCGATTTCATACGGGGTTTCTTTTATCCTCTCTAAGAAACAATGACATGAGGAATAACTTTCGTGTCCTCCCGTAGTTTATTCTGTGTCCTCTCGTAATTTCTTCTAACCATTCATTTAGGGTTCTTCTTAAGAATCCCATGTAGGATTCTTCTCTAAGATCCCACATTTATATCATTGGTTTGCGGGCGAAATATTTTCTCCCACTCTATCCTTTAAAACAACCTTTATTTATATAAGGATAGCAATTTCCCTGTAACCAATGGATATGAATGTTGAAAAAGTTTTTGGGTGTGATAAAATTAATTCTCATTTTTACTTAAAATGATCATCTTTTAATGAATTAATTATATCTCATTTTGATTGATAGTTTCTCATGTGGTGTAGTTCTCCGTTTTAAATTAATCAACACTTTGATTCTTTATATTGATCGTATCAATGTCATTGTACAATGAACGTTTCAGGGTACTTGCTTAGTGATTTATTAAGATCACTTTAATTCATGTTTAACAAGGCATGCACGCAATTTATTTTAGGAACCAATAATTTGATTAAGAACAAAAGGAGTGACTTGGGTTGAAAACCAAGTCACTAACATCCAAAATACAACCATTGTTTAGGATTTAAATCCTTGTCTTACAAGAGAAGAAATTGTTCTTGAAAATAAATTGCATAAATGAAAGAAGACAATAATGAAAATTAGAGCCAAGCTCTTCAAGTCTTCAATCACATGGATGCTACCATAGCCATCCATGTAAGGAACTTCAAGCTTCCTTCTCATTGCCTTTGTCACTAGGAGGTGCCCCTTTAAAACAATTGAAAAAGGGTGATAGTTAACAACTTGTATCACCATACAAGTTGACAAAATAACATGAATTTTAAACGAGAATTATTACCTACGGCGAGAGCCTTCCCATTATTGAGATCGGTCAAGTATTTGGGGCAATTACGTTTCCAATGCCCTAACCTCGTGCAATAATGGCACTTGTCTTCAGCCTTTGAAGATGAGGTGGAAGCGCCTTTCGAAAAGGTCTTCTCTTTAGCCGGTTTGGGCTTGAACGTTTTGTTGCCCTTGCCTTTGAAGGCACTCCTCTTGAAATTGCCTTTCCCTTTCTTCTCGATGTTCAAAACATCCTTAGTAGAACTTTCATGAAGTCCCATGTCCCTCTCCGCTTGGACAAGCATCTTATGCAATTCGTCCAATGTGGTTTCTTGATTTCGCATGTTAAAGTTCACCCGGAACTGAGCATACGATTTCACCTTATTGAGAGAGTGAAGAACTCGGTCAATGATGAGAGAGTCGGGAACATCAACTCCTTGCAACTTGAGAGTTTCCGCTAACTCAACCAATTTGAGTACATGAGGGCATACCTTTTGCCCTTCCTTCAAACAAATGTCGAAGAAGGCGGAGGCCGCCTCATATTGAATCACCCTTGGAGTTTGCGAGAACATAGTCGCAAGTTTGGTGTAAATTTCATATGATGTGCTTAGCTTGATCAAACTCCTTCGGAGATCCTGTAACATCCCGTATTTTCGTAAATTATATTTTAAAGGTTTTAATTTATTTTACGGAATAAAATAATATTTTAATATATATTGTTAAGTTATTTTTAAATCTTACGATAAAATCCGTCTTAAGAAACCTTAAGTCCTTAAGATGTAATAACTTGGCAAAGTCTAAACCCGACTCATAAAACCCGTTCACAACAAATAACCCGTTTCATTTAAGGGAAAAGGACTACTTAAACCCTAATCCCAAGACCCTTATGTCGACATCTTCATTTCTCCAAAAATAAGAACACTGTTTCATCCATTTCCATTTCTCCTTCAACTTTTCAACCTTAAAATCTACTTTCCAAGCTCTTCCCAAATCCGAGTTGAAGAGGAGCTAGGAGCATAACCGCTTTCGAGGTGACGATAATGAGAAACTCGGCCTTTATTGTTATAATAACATGTTTTCTTGATTTTGATTGTAAAATTTCTGAAATTGTTGGTTGTTGTTGTTGTTTGGACTTAGCAACATGATAGGATTACTCATATATGATGTTCATATGCTTAGGTTGTTATTCACATGCTTATATGTTGATTTTCAGAAATTTCATCCTTAAGACGAATACTAAGTATGAACCTAATGTGGCTTATTTGTGGAAATTGATGCTTGCTATTGATTCATATAAGTCTTATATATGTTGGGTAATGTTTGTTGGTGGCAATTTTGGAAGTTTGATATCGATTTAAGGAGTTTAGTAACATATGCGATTTTGCGAATTTGGCGTACATGGACTCTGAGCCGGTAGGCTGACCGGCAGCCGGTCGGCCGGCTCAGAGTCAGGCTTGTTTGTTATTCGTTCGTTTAAGAATGTGTGAAGGAATGATGAGCTCCATTTTGGTCATCATTTCCTTTGCATTTTCTTTGTTTTCGGTCACGATTCGACCTCGATTCGCGTATCTTTAGGTGTTTTTACGTCCGTTGCCTCGTATATTCCTATTCTGTCTAATTTTTGTAGGCATTACGGCGGGGGCGAAGAAACGAGAGAAATCGAGGTGAATTTGGAGCGATTTATGAAGATTTATGAAGGTTTTGTGAAGAAGCCGCTTCAGGCCCTCCCAGCCGGTTCCCAGCCGGCGGCCGGTAGGCCGGCTGGGGAACTTTGACTTGACTTTTGATAAAAATGAGGAAGTTTTCCAGTCCCTTAAGAAAAGGCTCCCAGCCGGTGGCCTACCGGCAGCCGGTAAGCCGGCTGGGATGACTGTTCCATACTTAGCCAAAATTTGAAGAACGAAGAAATTGCATGTTGGGCAGATTCCTGAGAAAGGGCTCCCAGCCGGTGGACTACCGGCAGCCGGTCCACCGGCTGAGGGGACCTGTGCTGAAAGAATTTTGAAGAAAAATCAGAGTTGAAGAAAAGGTCTCCCAGCCGGTGCCAGACCGGCGGCCGGCCGGTCGGCTGGAAAGCTTTGCCATTTGAAGAAAACTCAGAAGTCAGATTTTGGGCTCTCAGCCGGTCCACCACCGGCAGCCGGTCCACCGGCTGGGAAGCATTTTTCAGAATTTCGAGCTCTATATAAACCCGCACTTAGTCTTTCATTTACACACTTCTTATTACGCATTCTTAAGCTTTTTTAGGGTTTACTACTGTTTTGAATACTTAGCACTTAGACTCAAAAACACTAAAAAATACTTTAATCTTATTTAGATCTTTACTTAATCTTTCTTTATTAGTTAATCTCTCTAGAGGATTCTCCTTGAGTTTGTGTTTAAGCATTTGTAGTGGATTATTTGGGTTGTAATTTTGGGGGATTTGAAAGAATCCTTCAACTTGTCATCCAAGTCATTTCCTTTTCCATAGTTAATGGTATAATCTTCTTCATCTTTACTTTATTTTTGCATTTCCTTTAAGTTTTCCTTGTTTACTTGTTTACTCTTTCATTTTCTCATAATGTTTATCATCAATTCCTCATTTGTTCATGTTTCTTCTTTAATCATGTGTGAGTAGTTTCATTCTAGGGTTAGGGGTTTGCTTGGGTAGTTAGTAGCCATGAAAAATGCTTAGGTTTAGTCTTGTTTGCTTCTTTGGTTAAGTTTTCGCATCTTGCATGTTACGTGTTCGACGAATTGCCTCAACGACGGTTGGGTATTAGTCTTCGCTTTGTTTGCTTTAGACGATGGTCTTGAGTTTCATGAGCATGCTTATGTGTTAGGTTAGCTTGGTTTGTAGCGAAAGCTAGGACTAGTCTTGACCTAAGGGTAGTCGACTCGAGAGAAGAGATGACCCTAGACTTACCATAGAAGTGACACGAGACCGTTGCCTTACGTTTGGCTACCGACTTACCTAGGTGACCCCCGACACCCTAGTCCTCCTTATAATCAATTTTATCTTAATTTATTTGCTTTAATTGTTCTTTAGTTGTTAATCAATCTCAAACTTATTACCCGACTCAAGCTCGAACTAGAACTTAAATATACAACTTCCCCACCGTCTTTTGGGTTCGACCCTAAATTATACTACTTAATTTGGGAGTTTAAAAATTGTTTTTGGTGACGGAATCGACGACAAAATCCGGTCATCAAGGAACTCTGACCCGGGTGTTCGGCCGCCGGTCGACCGGCTCAGAGTCTCTCCTTGTTTGTTATTTTTGAAAATTGAAGGCTGGGACTTGATTCCTAGCCGGTTGGCCGGCGGCCGGTCAACCGGCTAAGAATCAGTCCTTATATTGAAAGAAGCGTAGAAATTAAGTAAGAGAGGGTTCCCAGCCGGCAGACCGGCAGACGGTCCACCGGCTGAAAATCTCTTTCCCTCGTTTTGAAAGTTAAGTCTACAGTATAGGAAGGGACTCCCAGCCGGCAGACCGGCAGACGGTCCTCAACCGGCTGAGAGCCCCTGTTATCATTAAATCATTTCTATCTTTTGATTGGTTGGTCCGATTTGTTTGAGATTCGTTCCGTGTACCTTGTATGTGTGTTTGAGGTCCCCGGAGGATCAGCGACACTATATTGGGTTCGGGAATGGAGAGAGGATAGAGCCCCCCCGGTCGGGTACCGAAAAGGAAACCAACTCTCCCTCAACTTAGATCCCGAGACCAATTAAGTGTTGTTTAGAAGTATAGAAGATTAGAACTAAGGATCTAGTTACTATATGTATGTTGTTGTATTGATGTGTATTAAGGTATGCCTTAAGCTGGCCTCTGAGCTTAATACGTGAGCTACTTGTCGCGTGATGGGATATGTGTTAAGTTTACCTCTGGACCCATTACGTGTTTTGTTTGTGGCGTATCGAGATATGTGTTCAGTTCACCTCTGGACCTGACACAAGATCGGTTGTTGCATATTGGGATATGTGTTAAGTTCACCTGTGGACCCAGTGTGCGATAGCTGTGTATTGGGATATGTGTTAAGTTCACCTCTAGACCCAATACTTGTGTGTGGCAGTGGGATATGTGTTAAGTTCACCTCTGGACCCATTGCTTGTGTTTGTATGTTGGGATATGTGTTAAGTTCACCTCTGGACCCGACATTTGTTTGTAGTGGGATATGTGTTAAGTTCACCTCTGGACCCATTACTGAGTTGTGTATTGGGATATGTGTTAAGTTCACCTCTGGACCCTTTACTTGTATTTTAGTGGTATATGTGTTAACTTCACCTCTAGACCCATTACTTGTTGATTATTTGGTATCTAGGTTATGTCTTAAGTTGACCGCTGAACCTTTATACTTGCTGATTTGCATCTGCTTGCCTAGTTATGGTACAGTGTCAGATGTTGCTGTTGATTATGATGGTTATAGTGTTTTGATTATAGAATTGTTCATCCAAGGCATTGGATGACTCTTTAGCTAGTTTCGTAAATGGTTTGGACTGAAAGACCCCCCGGCCGGGCAACCGGAACGGAAACCGGCTCTCCTTCCAAATAGTTTCCGAAGTTGGTTGAGAGCCTTGCATAGTAATTGCATGATGATATGAGATTCAGATATTGAGATTTATATGCTTCACGTGTTATGTATATGTTGGAGTATATTGTATGTTTATGTGTTACGTGTCTTTACAAAAGGTGGCTAGGAGAACTCTAGTCAGTCCCCACTGATTGTGGCGTACATGTTTACATGTATGTAGGTACATGACGGGTTGGCAAAGGGGTTTACATGGAGCTAGCGAGCGATGATCCGTCATTCATCGATTTGACTTACACTTTCGCGTTAGCTAGACTCTAGACTTTCAATTCAGTTTCTGAGTGCCTGTAGGGATGTCCCATCTCAGGCTGTTGTATATATTTTACTTTCAGTACTTAGACAGTACTACTTATCTATGTTTCTGTTTATATCAGTTGTTTCAGTTTCAGTTTTAATTCACCTCGTTTTTATAGATGTCAAAGTTTAAATTCCGCGTAAATTTTGGCATGTTATATATTTTATTTTTCCGCTGCGACGAGGGGTTTTACAGTTGGTATCAGAGCGTTATCGCTCCCGACGCACTCATGTAACCCCCAACCTTAACTTGACCATATAATTGAATAATGAATGAGAGATGGGGTAGATTTAAGGACTTTCATTGTAGCCTGTTTTGTGATTGCTTTTATTAGATTCTAACGTGTTTGTTGATTGTCGTTGATTCTACTTTTGTACCTTCCAATCGACGAACCGTGAGCTTACCCATTTGGCGATCAAGACCGGAGCTTTTACCGAAGATAGAAGGTCTGTGCTACTGTTGGAGAATGCTTCTGAGCCTTGAAGATACTCCTCTTTCTTTGTGCACCACCTTCTTTGATAACTCCGGATGCACATCCTTCTTTTAGAATAATTGTCTATCTTACTTGAACAGATCTTCACATCTATTCAACGTAACTTCGTTGCTTCCTTTCTCAAGGTGCCCTGTAGGTAACCTTCCCTTTTGTTGGATTTGGAGGAACTAGTTTTAGGATAACCGTGAGATGTGCTCTGAGAAATGTTGTTATTTGAGGAATAACTTAAGAGGTATCGAGAGACATGTTTTGGTGATCCAAGTGTCTAGTTGTCTATCCAATTGGGAGAGTGAAAAGGTGTGATATGGTACTTGCTTGAAGGTTGAGTTGTATACGTAGTCTTCTGTGGAGCTTAATCTTGAGAACCATACTTAGATTGTGAAAATTTGTGGATTGAAGAGTACTGTTTAAGGAGTTAGATAAGATACTTGAGGATATAGAACGACCTGAGAGGATGGGCTTAATATGCTAATGAGGAAGAGTAGATGATTAAAGTGAGTTAGTATCACTTGACTTAGGTGAGTGATTGAGCTGAGGAAGGTCCGTGGTTGAGGAATACGAATCATTGGCTATAATAGTTGAGTACTCGAAAAATTTATGATTAAAACTTGGAGGAAGTGAATCGTTATCTGACCCTAGGTTATTTAATGGATCTTAGCGTTCTTCTATTGAAAAACTTAAAGGAAACTTGAGGATGCACCGCCAGTTTGTGAATGGAATAAAGTAATTCATTGGGAGATGTAAGTTCGGAAACATATTGATTTAAGTATGGATATCTAGCGAGCAGTAATGCAAGTGTAGTGGATATAGCATATGGGTTTGATAGCCTAAGAGTGTTATCGAATTATCATTTGAGGGACTAGTAGAGGTGTGACATCTCAAACTTTTGGGAGTAGGTAGTTGTAATAATGATATCGTTTAAAGTTTGGCAGATTAGGGCATATAAATCATTGGAGGAATTGTTCGTGAGAACCGATAATTGAATGACTTGATTTGGAAAGTAAGAAGTGAGAACCCCGTGAGAACAGTGAGAGACCCGCACCTTGGGAGATTTCCGTAATCGTTCCTTTCATGTCGCTTCTCTCCTTTCTTCTCCTTTGCTTCTCCTTCTGCTCTTGGCTACAACTTTGATTGGGGTCCATAGCCTAAAGTTCCTTACCCTTGTCATCTTGTTGTTCCTCGAGCCATCTTCCGTGTGTCCCGCTCGAGACCTGTGTCATGTTTATCCCTGAAGTTCGTATCTCATCTCCTCTTCTGTGAGCCTTGTTCCTTTTAATTCAGATTAGCGGCAAGATCGACTTGTTCTTGGAGTAGTGATACATGCCTCGAGGAATGCTTGGTTTTGCGTTGTCAAAATTTGGGTGAGAGAGTTGTGATAATAATATTCGGGTGATATTGGATAGTGTGACGTCTTGGAAGCTTCATGTTAGATGACTAGATGTAAGTGGTAATAGTAGATTTGGAAGTACCATTTGACGATTTAAATACGATACTTGGAGTCCTATGGGATTTTGGAGGTACATGCTTAAGATGATGATGATGATGTGGTTAAATGGATGAATTAGGTAAGATAGTGCTACTTGATCTTGAGGAATCGCTTAATTGCAGAAAGGACCACATACTTGAGGAACGAGAGTTATTGATAACGGTGTGAGGATGTTGAGACATTTACATGTGGACTTATAGAGCTGACTGAGTGTTGACCTTAAGTTACATATAGAACCTCAACGTTTACCTATTGGGATACTTAATGGAATTTAGAGATGCACCCTGGCTAGGTGGATCGTTTTAATAACTTGTTGAATAATGGAAGCTTGTTAGCTTAATAATACTTCAGGAGTGGTTGACATGAAGCTATTGATGTTTGAGGTGATCATAGTATAGAGATTTGCGACTTATAAGTGTTCATAGATACCATTTGGGAAATCTCGGAATGTGAATGACTAAGTCTTATGGAAACTGTAGGAGTGAAAGTTGTTACTTCTTCGGAACTTCTCTCTGGAATGTATATTGTTGGTAAGTGGTTAGAAACTAGAGGATTTAGAAGTTGTTACTCTAGTAAGGCCTTAACTTGAAGGTTCACTTTGGTAATAAAACTTGGTATTTGAGGATCTCGAGATGCCTGTAGAATGAATTTGATGGAATTGAACTATGTAGGACTAAAGGCTATAGATGATTTTGGTTATGGCCTATCTGATTAGGAAGAGTCATGGTGTAGAGAGTTTGGTGTCCTAATTTTTGGAATTTGATGTTATAATGGAATTTTTGGTTTATAATTTTGTAAGTGTGGAAACCTTGATCTGGAATATGAGCTTAAGCTTCTACCGCGAGTGAAGAAATACCTTGTTCTGTGGATGAGATAAGAGTAAGAGGGATCGTGAAACCATTGTGAGTCGAGAGGTCACTAGAATCGCCTTCTTGGGATATACTAGGAATCGTTGTAACGAGGTTTTGATTATGGGTTGAGCGGTTAGTGTACCCATGTTTAGCAAAAGTTACCGTCTTCCTTGACCTTTAACCTGGTTGTTTCGTTCCTTCGATCCTCCCTTGCATACATGCTTTGTCAGCTGTGGAAATTGGAAACTTCTAATCCTTGGAAATTGGAAACTTCTAATCCTTCGTGTAGAAGGTAATCTTTGCGGTTGTTCTACGCTCTCGGTGACTGTTTTCGAAATTGGTTTCCCATTGTTAACTCTGAAATTTTGTAGTTCTTGGAAAATCTTAATTGTTTTGAGAATTTGAAACTACTTCCTCTCCCGTTGGAGGTAACCTTGGTAGTTGTTACAATTTAACTCTTTTGAGAAATCAAAATAAAGGTTATTTTGGGAAATTTGGTTTTGAAAGAACTGATTGATTGCAATTTGGATTGATCTCAGCGTTGATTTGTCATCTGAACTCGTTATTGGAGACGTCTGATAACCCGTACTGTGCTTATTAACACCGGATCGATCGGGATTCTGAACTTTTAATGATTTAATTTTGGGACTTGTCTCAGATTTGGAATGTCGGGCTCTTGAATACGTAACAAGAATCCCAATGTCCATTGACGAAGGCTTGTGCCTTAAAATCTTTTTCTTGTGAAACTTTTTGAAAGATAATGTTTTGGGTTACCATAACCCAGGTAGTACGTTTTGATAACTAGAGTTGTTGTCGTACTTATTTCTGTCTTCAAGTTTCGAGGACGAAACTTTTTGAAAGATGGGGTGATTGTAACATCCCGTATTTTCGTAAGTTATATTTTAAAGGTTTTAATTTATTTTACGGAATAAAATAATATTTTAATATATATTGTTAAGTTATTTCTAAATCTTCCGATAAGATCCGTCTTAAGAAACCTTAAGTCCTTAAGATGTAATAACTTGGCAAAGTCTAAACCCGACTCATAAAACCCGTTCACAACAAGTAACCTGTTTCATTTAAGGGAAAAGGACTACTTAAACCCTAATCCCAAGAGCCTTATGTCGACATCTTCATTTCTCCAAAAATAAGAACACTGTTCATCCATTTCCATTTCTCCTTCAACTTTTCAACTTTTCAACCTTAAAATCTACTTTCCAAGCTCTTCCTAAATCCGAATCAAGGTATGTTATACATTTTCGGAATCCTTGCAAAACTTCCTTGACATCCGTCTCTTTCAATTTTGATTTCGTGCAACTTGCAAAAGAAGCTGTTTTTGGTAGATTCCGTTTTTAGCTTCTAAAAACCGTTTTCTTTGTTGTAGGAGAGGATTTAGAGGATCTTGGGGTGGATAGTTACGTTGTTGAAGAGGAGCTAGGAGCATAACCGCTTTCGAGGTGACGATAATGAGAAACTCGGCCTTTATTATTATAATAGCATGTTTTCTTGATTTTGATTGTGAAAGTTTCTGAAATTGTTGGTTGTTGTTGTTTGGACTTAGAAACATGATAGGATTACTCATATATGATGTTCATATGCTTAGGTTGTTATTGACATGCTTATATGTTGATTTTCAGAAATTTCATCCTTAAGACGAATACTAAGTATGAACCTAATGTGGCTTATTTGTGGAAATTGATGCTTGCTATTGATTCATATAAGTCTTATATATGTTGGGTAATGTTTGTTGGTTGCAATTTCTGAAGTTTGATATCGTTTTAAGGAGTTTAGTAACATGTGCGATTTTGCGAATTTGGCGTACAGGGACTCTGAGCCGGTAGGCTGACCGGCAGCCAGTCGGCCGGCTCAGAGTCAGGCTTGTTTGTCTTTCGTTCGTTTAAGAATGTGTGAAGGACTCTGAGCCGGGTGGTCGGCCGCCGGTCGACTGGCTCAGAGTCTCTCCTTGTTTGTTATTTTTGAAAATTGATGGCTGGGACTTGATTCCTAGCCAGTTGGCCGGCGGCCGGTCAGCCGGCTAAGAATCAGTCCTTATATTGAAAGAAGCGTAGAAATTAAGTAGGAGAGGGTTCCCAGCCGGCAGACCGGCAGGTGGTCCACCGGCTGAGAATCTCTTTCCCTCGTTTTGAAAGTTAATTCTGCAGTATAGGAAGGGACCCCCAGCCGGCAGACCGGCAGACGGTCCCCAACCGGCTGAGAGCCCCTGTTCTCACTAAATCATTTCTATCTTTTGATCGGTTGGTCCGATTTGTTTGAGATTCATTCCGTGTACCTTGTATGTGTGTTTGAGGTCCCTGGAGGATGGGCGACACTATATTGGGTTCGGGAATGAAGAGAGGATAGAGAACCCCCCCCAGTCGGGTAACCGAAAGGGAAAACCGGCTCTCCCTTAATTAGTTCCCGGGACCAATTAAGTGTTGTTTAGAAGTATAGAAGATTAGAACTAAGGATCTAGTTACTATATGTATGCTGTCGTATTGATGCGTATTAAGGTATGCCTTAAGCTGGCCTCTGAGTTTAATACGTGAGCTACTTATCGCGTGATGGGATATGTGTTAAGTTCACCTCTGGACCCATTACGTGTTTTGTTTGTGGCGTACCGAGATATGTGTTAAGTTCACCTCTGGACCCGGTACGTGTATGGATGTGGCGTGTCAGGATATGTGTTAAATTCACCTCTGGACCTGACACGTGATCGGTTGTTGCATATTGGGATATGTGTTAAGTTCACCTCTGGACCAAATACTTGTGTGTGGCAATGGGATATGTGTTAAGTTCACCTCTGGACCCATTGCTTGTGTTTGTATTTTGGGATATGTGTTAAGTTCACCTCTGGAACCGACATTTGTTTGTAGTGGGATATGTGTTAAGTTCACCTCTGGACCCATTACTGAGTTGTGTATTGGGATATGTGTTAAGTTCACCTCTGGACCCTTTACTTGTATTGTAGTGGGATATGTGTTAAGTTCACCTCTGGACCCATTACTTGCTGATTATTTGGTATCTAGGTTATGTCTTAAGTTGACCGCTGAACCTTTATACTTGCTGATTTGCATCTGCTTGCCTAGTTATGGTACAATGTCAGATGTTGTTGTTGATTATGATGGTTATAGTGTTTTGATTATAGAATTGTTCATCCAAGGCATTGGATGACTCTTTAGCTAGTTTCGTAAATGGTTTGGACTGAAATACCCCCCGGCCGGGCAATCGGAAGGGAAACCGGCTCTCCTTCCAAATAGTTTTCGAAGTTGGTTGAGAGCCTTGCATAGTAATTGTATGATGATATGAGATTCAGATATTGAGATTTATATGCTTCACGTGTTATGTATATGTTGGAGTATATTGTATGTTTTTGTGTTACGTGTCGTTACAAAAGGTGGCTAGGAGAACTCTAGTCAGTCCCCACTGATTGTGGCGTACATGTTTACATGTATGTAGGTACATGACAGCTTAGAAGAGGGGTTTACATGGAGCTAGCGAGCGATGATCCGTCATTCATCGATTTGACTTACACTTTCGCGTTAGCTAGACTCTAGACATTCAATTCAGTTTATGAGTGCCTGTAGGGATATGCCATCCCAGGTTGTTGTATATATTTTACTTTCAGTACTTAGACAATACTACTTATCTATGTTTCTATTTATATCAGTTGTTTCAGTTTTAGTTTTAATTCACCTCGTTTTTATACATGTTAAAGTTTAAATTCCGCGTAAATTTTGGCATGTTGTATGTTTTATTTTTCCGCTGCGACGAGGGGTTTTACAGATCCGGCTTCATAGAGAAGATAAGCACATTCTTGAGAGCGGAAGACTCTTTCATGTAGGCTTCATAAGCCTTACGAGTTGGAGCCGCGGAGCGAGCGGTTGGAGCGGGAGGAGCGGCCTCGGTAAGATAACGAGTCTTATCATCACCTTGAGCGGCCAAAGCCAATTGCGCATCCCAATCCGTAAAATTGGAACCATGTTTATCGAGTTTGCAACGATCCATGAAGGATCGAAGCCATGATACATTAGTGAGAGGTGGAGCGTTGGTGGCCATTGATGATGTTTGAAAATTAAACTACAAATAAAAACGAAGGAATTAAAAACAACATCATTTATATTTAAAACTCGTAAATATATTAAACAAGTTTAGCATTTACTCAATGATCTCTTACCCAATTAAGTAAACGATTCCGAGACCCAAATCCATACTAATTCGGGCACGGTGTAGCCGATTCATCCCTTATTGATATAATTTGGTGGATTAACTCCTTAATTGGTTCTACCTTAGAACTCTCGGTCGACAATTTCCTATAAATTGTCTTTAGCCCGAACTTTTGCAACTACGGTTACGAATACTTTCGTTGAGATCGACCAAATTTCAAGGTGTAATCATATTACCCCACTTACCCAACGTAACAAGCTTAGTACGCCGGTGTAGCCGAGCCCACTTTCTTATGAAGAAGGGAATCATGGGTCTATACTCTTTGGTAAGGCTAAGTCTCAATATTTATATTGTAAGAGATCTAGTCAATTCATTATCTATCTCCGTTTAAGTGAACTAAGTCGGTGAATTATCGATAAATTTAATTGACTTGGTCGATATACTCGAATAAAATGCATGACATGATATGACGATTTGGCTATGCATGCAAACATATAAAGTAAAATAAAAGCATAAAACTTAAAGCATAAGTAACCCTAGTATGGCCTTCCTAGAAAAGAAAAATAATAAAAGTACAAATTCGGAAACCAACTCCTTGGTCCCTTGATCTTCACGAGGCACGCATCCCAAGGCAATCACCGTCTTGGTCGGAACTCCTTTCCGAAAGGCATCGTCTTCAAGGCTCTCCGGATTTTACAAAAATTACAACTTTTCTATCTACTTTATACATTATAAAATAGAAAACAATAAATAAAGTGATACTAGATCATATTAATTACATCCGAATCGATAACCCCTTACATTGCGGGAAATATCGATTAAAACTAAGGCCATACTAAGTAAATTACATAATCCAAAAATTACGTAAATAAAATTATGACAATCATAATAAAATATGCAATGCTTATGAATATGAACTAACATGCAAACCCTAAGCCAAATCGTCCTATTAAATATCATTAAAATATATATAGTTATCGTATACCTTGGTTTTATGGAATTGCGTGTTTTAACGTTTAAAAACAATTAGCATCACGTGAATCGAAATTCACTCTTAATTTAATCATCCTAACTCATTTAGGTTTCAAAATTTAGTCTTACTCAAATCTTGAACATGACTTAACTTATTTGCAAAATATTGTTCGGTATTAATCGGTTTTACGGGAAAAATAATATAAAATTCTAAAAGAGTCACAAAATTTCGAAAATTCAAAATTTAAATTTTGAACATCCTAGAATTTTCTGAAAATTTCAGAACTTAAATATATTAGTATTTAAACGGTATTATTATTTATGTCATAAATAAGACGTAAACAAAACGCGTATTTTGAGACGGAAATTCAATAATTACCTCCATAAAAGCATTTAAAATACTAATAATATTTTTACACTTTCCAAAACACTTTAAGGAACTCAAATGGACAGAAATATTAAAGAACACACTGCCCAATATATCCGAAATTAACACAAAAAAGACTCTTATTATTCTATTTTTAACTTTAACAATTAACAATTAAAAAATAAATATACAGAAACTTTTGGCTCCTGAGAAAAATATGGTGATGAACATATCAAATATGACTTTCATGGGTTAACTTTTTCGGCCATTTTAACAACTTTTGCTATATTTAACAATTTATGTCATATAATGTACAATTTTAACCATTAAAATTATTTCACAAGCATAACATCAAATAAAAATCTCGAAATTTTTATACATGCTGGAAATAATATATATGACATTGTGTAAAATATTTATGGCCAAATTCCAACTCAAACTATTAAAGTCGAAATTATGTCACTAATTATCCGATTTTTACACTAAAAATCAATAATCATGCAATATATGATAAAACTTTCTGGAAAATTTAATATACATTTTAAATATTGCATGTGACATACTTAAAAATTATCATAGTTAAATTCGCAATATAACTATATAAACCCATTTATTCTCATTTTATGGCATTTTAACATTTAAAATTCATAAACCATGCATTTTAACTCCAATATTTACGAAAATTCATATTCATAACATAGGAAATACATGCGATACCATACTAAAAAAAATCTCGGCCAGAAAGTATGAATAGCTATTTTTCCCAAAAATAATTCATTTTAACCATTAAAAATGACAAAAACCGAATTAAATATACTTATGAACAATATATATCAAAAAATTATTCCAAACATCCTAAAATACTTTTAGGACCAGTAGGTATTCATGCATTAGAAATTTCGGCCATATCAAATATGATATTAAAATTTCAATTTTATTTTGTTATCTAATAACATCGTAAAAATTATAAACGAAAAGCATGCAAACAACCGATTCGCTCTGATACCAATTGTTGGGTTCTAAGGTCTCACAAGCCCTAAAACATAGTCTTACTAACATTATTACTAATTAACATTTTAATTAGGTTTTTACAAGATCTTATGCATGCTAATGATAGAGCGGAATAAAGAATCGAAAGCTCACAATTTCGACGGCATAATGCAAGGATGATCCTCCAACCCTAATATCCAACGTAGGATATCTCCTCCAAGATGCACCCAAGACAACCCTTAAGAACCGAAACTTGATGTAGCTAAGACAAGAAACGGTTTTTCCTTAAAATAAGTTCTAATCTCTTATTAGAGCTAATGAAACTAATAATATAAATATTATAGTTTTAGAAAATATTATCTTGTAATATTTTAGAGGTTTTAGAATAATTTTCTCTCTGGAAAATTTTACTAAGCATTAGAATGAATTACTTGTGAATAAAATCACAAGTTTTATTGAGGAGGCCTTGGGGTTGGGACGGCCGGACATAGGGAGCACCAAGGGGGAACATTTTCCCTTTCCCATGCACTTAGGGTGGCCATAGGTAGTATTCTCAAGGCATACTATAATCATTATGGTATTAGGGTAATTAAGATGCTTTTAAACACACCTTAAACCCTCCCCAAAACCGTCACATTTTATGATAAAATGGACATCCATTTAATGTTTGTCAAATTGTATAATTTTACATTTGTGACATACACTATGTTACAATGTAATAAACAATAATTTTTTTAATTTAAAAAGTATATTTATCAAATAAATATCATTTATAAATTAAATAAATCACATTTAACAATTGACTAGTAATTCATAATCACTAATATAAAATGGTAATTACATAAATCGTCAATACGATTTACAACACTTGTAATAATAAATAACCCGATTCATTCTAATTACGACATTTCAATAATATCGTTTATTGTTTGATAAATGACACGTTTCAATTTCAAACATAAATCTTACATTAAGATTTAACCTCTGATTTCTCGATATACGAGTTTAAGGAATCTGATCAACTAGTATCTATATACATTTGATCAGTTCATCAATTAAGGTAATTGTCCTATAGGTGTGACCTAAAGGGATCAACTGACCACGACCGTTATACGACAGTAATGTCAAACTCTAGCTAGCCAATCATTATTGATTAATGTTGGTCAGTTGACAATATAATTTCGTATCATCCCTTGCGCATTCTCGTCATGAGATTTAATTATGTGATCGCACTATTGTCGAGGACATAAATCCCAACACTCGTTCCTCATTTCACCTATTTAACTCCACATTTAGCCAAAAAACTATCAGTTGACCTATAAACTACACTCACATCTTAGCCTACCTTGTGTCGAGCTAGCTTAGTGCTGTTTTGTGGTATGCTTCTATTTCATCAGTTTTGGTTTGGATTTCACTTTGGAGTTGGTATTTTGAGAATGTTGGAACTTGAACTCGGAGTTGGTTCTTTCCATGAGCTTAGCAAAAGAAAAAAAAAAGGAAAAAGAAAAAGAAAAAAATGGAAAGAAAAAGAAAAGAGAAAATGTATTCTCGTGCTCACTTTTGTATCTTTTGGGAATTGAAAAGAAAAAAGAAAGAGAGAAGGGAAGGGAAAACAAAAATAAGCTTGTAGCAACTAATTTTGTATCGCAATAAAAATTGTAACACAAAATAGATAGACAAATGAGTTTATATAATATTAGAAAGTTATGTGTACAACCTCTATTATTCCACTGATTCTACAACAATGTTAAAACTACGAGTCTTCGATCTTCAAGGCTCGCTTGCTTGACTTAGCTTCTTGAGAGGGTCGCGTTGACTTGAATCTCTCTTCGATGCTTGAATTTGATTTGAGTTTACTTGAGTAGGCGGCACGATTTTGTAGTGCTTATTGTCTACTTGCAAGTGTGATTCGTAGAGAGAATTTGAGAGCTTTTGATGTCTCTTTTCCCTTCACTTTGACAAATGATTTTCTCTCTTGTAAAAGTGATTTTTCTCCCTCATTTGAAATGGTGGAGAAATGTCTTATTTATAAGAATTTCTCCCTTGACAAATGGACTTGAGTTTGGGCCTTGTTTGTAGGCTTGACTTCTCTTTTGGGCCCAATTGACCACATTGTTTGGTTCCAAGCCCAATTGACCAATTGGCTTGCTTTTGGGCTTAAATAAACCATTTTGTAATATGGGTCGATCCGAACCACATTAAGCGGGACAAACACAATTAAATTAAGCTAAAATTTGATATTAACTTAAAATAATTTATTTTGCTTTATTCTCGGCACTTTCATAAAATTTCCGTGCCTACAAATTGCCCCCTCGGGACCTTGTCACGTACACTGTTTGGGTGTTTAAACGTGGCGAGGTCTCGAATTTGTTTTGCTTTGGTTTGACTTTGAAATCTATGAGCACCTAACTTATCGTAGGAGTACCCATATGATTTTGTTTGACTTGGAAGTCTACGAGCACTTAACTTATCGTAGGAGTACTCATATAGTTTTTTTTTGGTTTGACTTGGAAGTCTACGAGCACTTAACTTATCGTAGGAGTACTCATATAGTTTTTTGGTTTGACTTGGAAGTCTATGGGTACTTAACTTGTCGTAAGAGTACTCATATAGTTTTTTGGTTTGACTTGGAAGTCTATGGGTACTTAACTTGTCGTAAGAGTACCCCTATGATTTTTTTCTTGTCCATTTTCATCTCGACTTAAAAGTCCGTGAGCATTTTTGAAAGAGTCCTGTAAACCTGGGTCTCATGTCCCTTTTTTGGCATTGTAGACAATTGTTTGTATTTTGACTAAATTTTATTTTACCTTGGTAATTTTTGTAGATATTCATCGAAAAAACTTTCGAGAAACGGTAGCCAACAATTACCATATAATATCGAAACCATGGTAAACGTAACTTCCTAATCAATTATTTTTTTACCAGTTTCTAGCCCAGAGAAGGAGGCCAAAGATCTGGATGCAAAACAGAAGGCACAACAGTCAACAGGCAAAGTCTTAGGACTTGATTTATTGCTTTCCTTTTATCAGTACGCCCAAAAGCTAAGTAGTTAACAAACTGTCGTTTATCACTTAACTTCATTTTTGAATGAGCAAATGAGCAAACACAATTTATCACAGCCAATAAATCACGGAGTGGTATGATTTTATTGATTGATTTTGTAACTGCAATTGAAATGATCACATTTCTGCCATATGCTTGAATTTCAAATTTGATCAAAGTTAATTACTCCATATCTTTTGTGTTTAATAGGAATAATCACATTTTTGTCCGTTGAAACAATAATACGACACCAGCTCTTCGAAACAGCAGCTTTAACTTTTGTTAACATGAATTTTGCCCAAATCTTCAACATGAACCCAATACACGTTACAAGTTTTTTTTGAATTGAATCAAAATTGATTCCACCATAATTATGCATAATTAACCAATTCAAACCCGCAGAAATCATACCACTCAATCTCACCTGAAGGCTATAAATATTGGCTATGACTAGCTATGAGCAACCAAATTTACGAAGGCATAAAAAAATCATTCACAACTTTGCACACACCACACTCAGTATTCAAGAGTAGTACCGATACGTCTAATCCCGTGCACGGAAACGCGCCCTCGTACAAACTCTTAGCCGCTGCACCCAGGTCCGACAGAGGTAAGTTTCAGAAGCAGTGACCAAATAACTCGATTTTTTTAGCAACATTTTGTCACAAAACCCGACTCCAACCCTCCTGCTGAAATGAGACTGTCTTTTTTTTTGAGATATTGCTGTTGAATTGTTGCTGACCCGAACAAAGTAGACACCCGCTACATCTTCGACAAATAATAAATCCGCTTCTGACCAGATTTTGATAAGTGTAGGTGCATACGAGTTTGTATTTCGGTATAACAGACCATTTTTTTTCATATTCACCAAAAATTTCATGCTTGTCATTGATGAACATACCATTTAACTTCTCAATCGCCCTTTGAGTTCCTTGTTCGATATCAAACTGAACAAACCCGTAACCCTTGAACTAAAATACTTCACTTCAACCAAGTAATCATGAAACTGAACACCACATTTCACGGGGACCCTTGTACAAATTTGCTACCGTCTTGTAGAATTACAATAGTAGGAAAGCCTCACATTTTCGATTGATTTGATGAACAATTCTTCAACTTTACGAGTTTTCTGATTGAGTTCTGGGGAGTATGAGGAGGATTTTGATGGGTTTGTAGAATAATCGATTTGAATTTGAGCAAGATTTTAGGTTGTGAATTGGGGATTGGGAAATTAAGATGATAAAGAATTTGTGATTCTGAGCATTTGTGATTCTGAGAAGTAAGCCCTTAGGTGGCGTCCTTATCAATTACTTGACCCCTTTTCTTTGTTGTTTTGGTTTCCTGCCACTTTTCTTTCTTGCTTTTTTTTTTTTCTCTTTTTTTTGACAAAATTCCTTGTTAAATTTAACACGCTTTTTACTGTTTTTTTTTTTTTTTTTCAAGGCATGTCATCACCTCTATGCGCTTCATTCGAGAAGGGACGACACTTCTGAGATCATCACTGACTTTCACCTCATCTTCGCTTTCACGTCTTGAGGCTTTATGCATTTGCCTATGACCTTTAATCCCGTTGGAGTCTTTCAAGCGATCAAACACTGAACGAGATGGAGTGCCCAAACGCTTAAGCACGGATCCTTTCTTCTTCAAATGTGATGAGGTACTTGACTCGCGAGCACTAGTGACATTATCCTGAACACCCAATCTTTTGAAGACGGAAAAACGATTCCTTAAGGGAATTTCTCGTTGTGACAAAGTATGCCCCCCTAATCGATCAAACACAGAAGGAATCACTTTTGTTGTAGATGACCGAATCCTATCGAAGACAGAAGATTTTGGTGCTGTCATATCATTTGGATTTTCATCTTCTTCCACTTCCTCAGGCGTTATGCACTGAGAGGATAATGCATCTACTTTTCGTTGAGCACCAATCCTTACAGGCGAAGGAGATTCATAGCCTAGGCCAACCTTAGAAGCATTGAAGCTCCCTTCTTCCTTAAAAAGTTTCTTTTGAGTCTCATTAAGACCATAAGGCTCAACACTTATAACTTTTCCCAATGGGGTGGGATTTTCAAAGTCGTATCCAGCTTTAGCCAACAATTTATATGCATTGGAGTTGAAAACGCCGCTTGCTTGCCCTTGAGATACTTTGGTTGATGATGGAACAAACCCTGCAGGAGCATATTTCACCACCTGTTTTTCAGCCGTGCCAGGTAGAGGGGTGACGAGTTTCACCATCCACTCTTGCGTGACTACATGGCTAGACTTAACTTTTTCTTTGGCCATTGTCTTTGAGCTATGGCATTCAGCAAAAGGACTTTCACCTTCCTTGCGTCGTGACTTTGGAATATACCGAAGCACTGGAGTTGGACTCTTTTGTGGACCTTTTTCCTTAGTTGGCGCTTCAAGAATAACCTTGTCATTGTTCTGTGATTGGCTACTTTGTCCCACTTCTATCTTTACATCATTGACATGAGCCTCTGGAGAGTTCTCAACCCTTTTTCCTTTGCCTCCTTTCCCAGTTGATGAAATAGTGGATGGTAAAAATTCACTTGAAGTGACATTTTCTTCAAAAAACTTTGCATCCGCGAAGAATGAATCAACCTTATTAAAGGGTTTCACATCACCATTTATTTTTCGCTCACTTCCACGATAATATTTTAGACATTGATGGAGAGTTGAAGCGACCACACCATTCTCATGCTTCCAAGGTCGACCTAACAACAATTTGAACGAGGTCTTCGCATCAATAACATGAAACAAGGTGTCAGAAGATAAATCCTCCATGCTAAGATTTACACGAATTATGCCAACAGCACGCTCGCCATTCAAGTTGAAGCCATGAATTATTGTTCGGCTACTAGACAATTCATCCATTGTAATGCCTAACTCAATCATGGTTGTCTTCGGCATGAGATTCACTCCAGAGCCTCCATCGATCAAGATACGGTTCACCCTTTTGCCTCTTATATAGCCAGATACATACAACGGCCTATTGTGAAGCTTTGATCCAAGCAACAAATCTTCATCAGAAAAAGATAAGGCGGTGTTGCAAGACATGCATTTGTTTTCTTGCTCTGCAGGCTCCCCTGCGTCTTTCAACTTTTCCTCATACAATCCTGGGTTTTGAAGAGCATGGACGACTTGATGACGCATCTCCTCGGGAAGGTGAAACATTTGCTTCCATCCCATTCGCCTTGGAAGAGCATCAAGAATGGCTAACACTTTAGTGTCTTGGGATTGCCTTGAGCTTTCCAATGACACGGAGTTTGGCTTACCATCTTTTTCTTTATCCCTTTCACTTTCATCAGTCACCCCAACAGTATTGACAGAAACTTCGTTGAGATAACCTTCAGGGAAAAACTCTTCAAGAATGATAGGAGCCAGAGGCTGTTGCTCTAACAAATCAATTGGAAGGACATGTGATTTGATCACCTTCTTTGATTTCTTCTTGCCTTCAGAGCGTCGTGAGCCTCTCCTCTTAGTTTGTTTTCTTCTGCGAGGTGTAGGTTGTTGATTTTGTGGTTTCACTTGCTTCCTTGGCTTCTTTCGTGTCACCAATGTCCAACCTTCGTTATCATCATCAATGTTGGCCTCCATGGTTGCAATCGCGCCTTGAGTTTTCTTTTGCGGCGGTGATATCAACCTTTGAACTCGGAACATTGCAGGCTCCAGGCTTCCAAATTGTATCACACATATTTCTTCTTGCTTATGAGGGACCATCACATTCGAACATTCCATGATTGGCATGTCAAATCCTTCAACCGTCACGCTGGTGTGATTTGCTGTCACTGTCTCATCAAGATCCAAGATGATCTTCCCATCCTTTGCTAATTGCATAATCTTTTCTTTGAGGGTTATGCACTTCTCTAGTGGATGACTGACTAAACGATGGTAACGACAGTAGTTGGGATCTGTCGTCCTATTTGCTTGGTCAGGACGCTTTGATTCTGGCAACTGAATGACATTCTTTTCCAACAAGTCATCGAGCATGCCTGAAAGATCTGAATCAGGAAATGGATACTTCTTGTTTTGCAAATCCTTCAATGTTGGTTTATCACGCTTGAAGTCCTTGGCATATGTCTCTTTCTTTTTGTCATACTTTGGTTTTGCAGAGATTTTGACAGGTGCATTACTGGTTGTAACTGTCATAGTCTCCTTGGATGAACCCTTAGAACTCTTGTCGGTTTTCTTGAACTCTTTCTTCTCGCCAGGAGGCTTAGAGGAAGATGATTTTGCCTTGTTCCGAGCATTGATCGTTACCTCCATGTCATGAGCACGAGTCGCCAACTCTTGAAAGCTTTTGGGCTTGATCCCATTCAAGATATATAAGAGCTCCCACTTCATTCCATTGATGCACATTCCAACTGCCGAAGTCTCGCTTAAACGATCCTTGCATTCCAGACTTAGTGCACGCCAACGATTGATGTATTCCACAACAGCTTCATCTTCCCATTGAGTTGTGTTGGTTAGTTCACTCATACTGACTATGCGCCTTGTACTATAGAACCTGTTCATGAACTCATTCTCCATCTGGTCCCAGCTGTCAATCGACTCAGAACCTAGATCCGTGTACCAATCAAATGCAATGCCTTTGAGAGAACGAACAAATTGCTTCACCAACAAGTCTCCATCTGTCCCGGCGTTATTGCATGTCTCCACAAAGTGAGCAATGTGTTGCTTGGGGTTGCCTTTTCCATCGAATTGTTGGAACTTGGGAGGTTGATACCTGGATGGCATGCGTAGGACATCGATCCTCTTTGTATATGGCTTCACATATCGAAGACCGTTGAAGGAACTTTCACCTAGCTGGTTCTTGATCGTGTTGGCTATCAAGTCTTGCAGCTTCTTTTCGGTGTAGGCACTTAGATCATTCTTGGGGGGGTTTCCCACCGTCTTTCTTGTCATCCTCATATTCTTCATCCTCATCATCATCCTCCTCTTCGGTGTCACGATGACTTGACATGTCCTTGTTACGAAGGTCCTCCATTTCCTTCTGAAGTTCTTCAATCTTCTTATTCTTTTCTTCATTTTCCTGCATCATTCTCTCAAGGAGCTTATTCATATTCTCTATCTGTTCTTCAATGCTAGAGCCACCAACGACCATGACTGATTCGAAAATAGGGGTTGGAACTTCCTCCTTCTTTGGCATTGTCTTCTTCACCTTGCGAGGGGATGAACCACTAGCCTTGGACTTCTTGACCTCCTTTTGTGGAGATGAAGCCTTGTTGATTATTGCAGTAGCAGCAGCAGCAATGGATTCAACTGAGTACTTACGAGGCCTCTTAGGAACATGAGCAGTGCGTAGGCTTTCAGCAGCAGCATTGATAACAGCCTTTTTTGACATTCTTCTCGTGGTAACACCAATTGAGGGAATGCTTGATGAAGGAGCAACACTAGGAGACCCTTTGAGGATTGATGCATAAGTTCTTGAAGGTGTGCTTGATGAATTTGAAGACATCCTTGCTTCTTGAAGTTGAACTTGTTGTAGAGATGAGAGGTAGAGGTGTTCACGTCGGGTTCACCAAAAATTTGTAGCAACTAATTTTGTATCGCAATAAAAATTGTAACACAAAATAGATAGACAAATGAGTTTATATAATATTAGAAAGTTATGTGTACAACCTCTATTATTCCACTGATTCTACAACAATGTTAAAACTACGAGTCTTCGATCTTCAAGGCTCGCTTGCTTGACTTAGCTTCTTGAGAGGGTCGCGTTGACTTGAATCTCTCTTCGATGCTTGAATTTGATTTGAGTTTACTTGAGTAGGCGGCACGATTTTGTAGTGCTTATTGTCTACTTGCAAGTGTGATTCGTAGAGAGAATTTGAGAGCTTTTGATGTCTCTTTTCCCTTCACTTTGACAAATGATTTTCTCTCTTGTAAAAGTGATTTTTCTCCCTCATTTGAAATGGTGGAGAAATGTCTTATTTATAAGAATTTCTCCCTTGACAAATGGACTTGAGTTTGGGCCTTGTTTGTAGGCTTGACTTCTCTTTTGGGCCCAATTGACCACATTGTTTGGTTCCAAGCCCAATTGACCAATTGGCTTGCTTTTGGGCTTAAATAAACCATTTTGTAATATGGGTCGATCCGAACCACATTAAGCGGGACAAACACAATTAAATTAAGCTAAAATTTGATATTAACTTAAAATAATTTATTTTGCTTTATTCTCGGCACTTTCATAAAATTTCCGTGCCTACAAAGCTAAGTATGCTTTTTCCCGATTCAAGTTCCGTGGTTCTTTAAGGTCAATTGTCCAAGTGGTTTTTTATTACATGTATGAATTCATTGCTTTTGGTTTTGAACTTCGTGGTGGCTGGTTTTCTGCAATTAGATAGTTAACATATAACCTATACTTGGCTCTAAGGCGATTCCATTCCATTAGGTAGTAGTTAATTAGTTGCATCTAGTTCTTGTAGTTACATTGGTTTGCTTGAGGACAAGCAAAGGTCTGGTTTGAGAATATTTGATACGTGCATATTATATACACTTTTTATCACCTTTTGGCAAGCATTTCCATGCATTTACATGCATTTTATACGCTATTTTGCCCCTATTTCGCTTCTTTGTGTATTTCTTGTTGTTTTGCAGAAAAGTAAGTAAAATTTTCAAAAACCATGCTTTTTTGTCGAAGGCAAGCTATTTTTTGTTGGAGTAAATGTTCTCCACAGTGTGTGATTATTTGAGTAAATCTTTTATAAGATCACGCAGCGATACTTAGTATATTAATTAGTTGATTAACGTTTATCGGTAACGATTGACTCACTAGAAGTTTGACGTTACTGTCATATGATGGCGATAATCAGCTGATCCCTAAAGGTCACGCCTATAGAATAGTACTGAGAAATGTGATTATATATTAATATAATTACATAAATGCTAAACTTAGCTAAATGTAGTTAAGTAGATGATAAACATTTAATATGATTAAATAATAACTAGGAGAAATGAATTAAATGTTAATTCTAATAAATATATATATAAGTTATCTTTATTAATTATATTTTAATAAATGCAAGAATAATATAATTGGGATTAATTAATTACAAGATAATTAATTAATATTCTCCAGGAATTAAATTTGTACACTGAAAAGTATTAAAATATACTCCCTCCATTCAAGACTACACTACCATTATGCATTTTACACACTATTCACAAACGATCATTCAAATTCGATTTTCTCTCGATACGTAAATGAAATCATATTCATGTGGGATCTTGTTTGATTCGTCTTTACGAGTATATTATTAATATCTAACTTTTATAATTTTTGAAAATACGTAGCTAACAATATTTACCTCATAAAATACGCGTTGGCAAACGTGTAAAAAGAAAGTGGTAGGGTGGACTTGAATGGAGGGAGTATATGATATTTTAAGGAAGTTCGGAATAAGGAAATTGACTCAAAATATTATATTATAATGAGGTTTCCTAATTGAAGTACAATACCAACACAAACCAAAACCCTATATATAGAGGGTTTCGGCCGTGAGGTTGGGGACACAAGAAGAAAACGTTTTTCCTCTCTTATTCTCCTTGATTAATTTATCATCTTAATCCCAAAATAAATCCTCTAAAATAATTAATAGTAATTTAGGAGGAGCTTTGAGGGAATCTTTCTCAGTCGTCTTGGGTGCAATCTAAGGAGAACTTCTACCTTGAAGTTTGGGTTTATACTAGGTTGTTCTAGGCCGATCTCATATAGGACCAAAGGTTATTTCTATAATCTTTGTCCTATTATTTCAGTTCTATTGTTTTAATATCCGTTCGTTTTTGATATAATCTTTGGCAGTATTAATTAAGTTAATACTTTTATGAGTAATTTAAGAAATTATTTCCTACATTTTTAGGAGATGGGGCAAAGACAAGGTACCCCACGACCTCGGAAGTGCAATATACAGAAGATAAGAGCTTAAATCGGGAGGAAAATGAAGAACAAAAGCAGCTGGAACAATAAACGAACAATTTGGCCAGATAAAAGATCGATCGAGCTCTGGTGTTTGCTCGATTGAATGGATGCAACTGAGGAAATACTCGATCGAGTGACATCTTACTCGGTCGAGGAAATCACAGGAACAACAGTGGGATCGAAGGATTTTGAAGACTCGATCGAAGGATTCTGGAAGGAAAGTGTTGGGAAATGTGTCCTCATCAATAGTGCGATCACATAATTAAATCTCATGACGAGAATGCGCAAGGGATGATACGAAATTATATTAGTTAACTGACCAACATTAATCGGTAATGATTGACTAGCTAGAGTTTGACATTACTGTCGTATGACGGTGGTGGTCAGTTGATCCCTTTAGGTCACACCTATAGGACAAGTCCCTTAATTGATAAAATGATCAAATGTATATTGATACGAATTGATCATACTCCTTAAACTCGTATACCGAGAAATCAGAGGTTAAATCTTTTTGTAAGATTTATATTTATAATTGAAAAGTGTCGATTATTAAACAATTGAACGATATCTTAAAATTATCGTAATTAGAATGAATCGGGTTAGAATTATTACAAAAGTTGTAGATCGTATTGTCGATTATTATGAATGACCATTTTAAATTAGTAATTATGAATTACTTGTCAACTTGATAAATGTGATTTGTTTAATTTATAAATAATATTTATTTGATAAATATTTATGTTTTAAATTAAAACAATTGTATTTTATAACATTATGACATATTGTATGTCACATAATGTACAAATTATACAATTGACAAAGTTGTAAAATGAAGTCCATTTTAAGCTAAGGTGGGACGGATTAGTGGAGGTAGTTGTGGGGTGATTAGTGTGTTAATTGCGCTTAAGACACAATCATTAAAGGGTACCTTGAGACTATTACCTATAGCCACCCTAGACACATTGAAAAGAGAAAATGTTCCCTTGTGTGTCTTCCCATACCCGGCCACCCACAACCCAAAAACACTACCCACTTAAATATTGTGACATGCTCACAAAATTGATTCATTCATAATCTTGGCAAAATTTTCTAATAAGAAAATTATACTAAAACCTCTCAAATTATTATAAGATAATAAATTATACTATAATAAGTTGTAGTATTGATTTAATATTTCTTATAAAAGATTAGGATATTGTTTAAGGTAAAAACCGATTCTTGTACTAGCATACCTAAAGTTTCGGTTCATCATAAGGGGTGTCTTGGGTGCATCTTGGAGAAGGTGTTCTAGTTGAATACTAAGGAGGATCATCCTTGTGTTGATTTCGTCGAATTGTAAGCATTCGATTCTTACCTTTTTCCGCATAAGTATTAGTATGCATAAGATCTAAAGATATTATAATTAAAAAGTTAATTATCAACTTCATTAGTATGACTAAATTATTAGGTTATGAGATAATTAAACCTAACAATTGGTATCAGAGCAACAAGGTTGTTTGCATGCTTTTCGTTTAATTTATACGAAGTTATTAGATAACAAAATAAATTTGATATTTCTTTTCGTATATGATATGACCGAAATAAATTATGCATGAATACCTACTGATTCTAAATGTATTTTAGGATATTTGGAATACATTTTGCATATATATTGTTCACAAGTATTTTATTTTCGCTTTTTATTATTTTTAATGGTTAAAAATGTTTATTTTTGGGAAAAATAGTTAAAATAAGCTTCCGGCCGAGATTTTTCTGTATGTTTTCACATGTATTTCCTATGATATGAATATGAATTTTCGTAAATTATGGAGTTAAAATACATGATTTATGAATTTTAAATGTTAAAATGCCATAAAATGAATAAAAATGGGTTTGTATAGTTATATTTCGAATTTGACTATAAAATTTTTGGAGCATGTCACTTGAAATATTTAAAATAGATACTAAAGTTTCCAGAAATTTATCTTATATATTGCATGTTTATTGATTTTTAATGTAAAAATCGGATAAAAGTGACATTATTTCGACTTTAATAGTTTAAGTTGGAATTTAGCTATATAAATTACACAAGATGTCATATATATTATTTCCAGCATGTATAAAAATTTCGAGATTTTTATTTAATTTTATGCTTGGGAAATAATTTTAACGGTTAAAATTGTACGATATATGACGTAAATCGTTAAAAATAGCAAAAGTTGTTAACATGGCCGAAACATTTAACCCATAAAAGTCATATTTGACATGTTCATCACCATATTTTTCTTGGGAGCCAAACGTTTCAGCATATTTAATTTTTAATTGTAAATTGTTAAAGTTAAAAAAATTTAATTAAAAGGGGTCATAAATTGCTTTTCAGTCCTTGGGCAGTGTATTAGCTGTAATTTTCAGTCCATATCAGTTTCCTAAGTGTTATGGAATATGTAAAAATAATATTAGTATTTTATTGCATGCTTTTAAAGTGAATTTTGAATTTACGGCTTAAAAATGCGTGTTTTATGTTCTATTTATGAAATAAATTAATAATTTTTGTAATACTAATATTTTTAAAGTTCTGAAATTTTAAGATAATTCCAGGATTTTCAAAATTTGAATTTTGAATTTTTCGAAATTTTATGACTCTTTTCGAATTTTTATAGTATTTTTCCCGTAAAACCGATTAATACCGAACAATATTATAATATTAAGTTAAGTCATGTTCAAAGTTTGAGTAAGACTCAATTTTGAAACTTAAATGAGTTAGGATGATTAACTTAATATTGAATTTCGATTCACATAATGCCAAGTGTTTTTAATCGTTAAAACACGCAATTCCATAAAACCGAGGTATACGATAACTATATATATAAATGATATTTAATAGGACGATTTGGCTTAGGGTTTGCATGTTAGTTCATATTCATAAGCATTGCATATTTTATTATGATTGTCATAATTTTATTTACGTAATTTTGGATTATGTAATTTACTTAGTATGGCCTTAGTTTTAATCGATATTTCCCGTAATGTAAGGGGTTATCGATTCGGATGTAATTAATGTGATATCGTATCACTTTATTTATCGTTTTCTATTTTATAATGTATAAAGTAGACTAGAAAAGTTGTAATTTTTTGTTCATTCCGATGAGCCTTGAAGACGATGCCATTCGGAAAGGAGTTCCGACCAAGACGATGTTAACCTTGGGAAGCGTGCCTCGTGAAGTTCAAGGGACCAAAGGAGTTGGTTTCCGAATTTGTACTTTTATTATTTCTTTTCTAGGAAAGGTCATACTAGGGTTTATTATTATTTTTTATGCTTTTATTTTGCTTTATATTTTTGCATGCATAGCCAAATCGTCATATCATGTCATGCATTTTATTCGATTTAGTCGACCTAGTCAATATTTTATCGATAATTCACCGACTTAGTTCACTTAAACGGAGATAGATAATGATTTGGCTAGATCTCTTACAAATAAATATTGAGACTTAGCCTTACCAAAAAGTATAGACCCATGAATCCCTTCTTCACAAGAATGTAGGCTCGGCTAAACCGGGGTGCTAAAATTGTTACGTTGGGTAAGTGGGGTAATAAGATTACACCTTGAAATTTGGTCGATCTCAACGAAAGTATTCGTAACCGTAGTTGCAATAAGTTCGGGCTAAAGACAATTTTTAGAAAATTGTCG
Source organism: Silene conica (assembly GCA_029255685.2). NCBI lineage: Eukaryota > Viridiplantae > Streptophyta > Magnoliopsida > Caryophyllales > Caryophyllaceae > Silene > Silene conica. Next base: position 31,419,328 of record CM055320.2, read on the forward strand.
ACCGAGAGTTCTAAGGTAGAACCGATTAAAGAGTTAATCCACCAAATTATATCAATAAGGGATGAATCGGCTACACCGTACCCGGATTAATATGGATTTGGGTCTCGGGATTGTTTACTTAATTGGGTAAGAGATCATTAACTAAATAACTAAACTTGTTTAAATTTAATTACGAGTTTTAAATGATGATGTTTTAAATTCCTTCATTTTTATAGTAGTTTAATTTTCAACATCGTCAATGGCAACCAACGCTCCACCTCTCACTAATGTATCATGGTTTCGATCTTTTATGGATCGTTGCAAACTCGATAAGCATGGTTCCAATTTTAAGGATTGGGATGCGCAATCACTTTTAGCCGCTCAAGGTGACGATAAGACTCGTTACCTCTCCGAAGCCGCTCCGACCGCTCGTTCCACGGTTCAAACTCGTGAGGCCTATGAAGCCTACATGAAAGAGTCCTCCGCTCTTAAGCACATCATATGAAATATACACCAAACTTGCGACGATGTTTTCACAAACTCCAAGGGTGATTCAATATTTGGCGGCTTCCGCCTTCTTCGACATTAGCTTGAAGGAAGGACAAAAGATAAGCCCTCATGTACTCAAATTAGTTGAGTTCGCGGAGACTCTAAAAGTGCAAGGAGTTGATGTTCCCGACTCACTCATCATTGACCGAGTTCTTCATTCTCTCAATAAGGTGAAATCGTATGCTCAATTCCGGGTGAATTTCAATATGCGAAATCAAAAGACCACATTGGATGAATTGCATAAGATGCTTGTCCAAGCCGAGAGGGACATGGGACTTCATGAAAGTTCCACTAAGGATGTTTTGAACATCGAGAAGAAAGTGAAAGGTAACTTCAAGAGGAATGTCTTCAAACGCAAGGGCAAGAAAACGTTCAAGCCCAAACCGGCCAAAGAAAAGACCTTTTCGAAAGGCGCTTCCACCTCATCTTCAAAATCTGAAGATAAGTGCCATTATTGCACGAGGTTAGGACATTGGAAGCGTAATTGCCCCAAATACTTGACCGACCTCAAAATTGGAAAGACTCTTACCGTAGGTAATAATTCTCGTTTAAAATTCATGTTGTTTTGTCAACTTTTGTACGGCGATACAAATTGTTAACTATCACCCTTTTTAAATTGCTTTAAAAGGGCACCTTATGATGATAAGGGCAAGGAAATGGAAGCGTTAAGTTCCTTACATAGATTGCTATGGTAGCATCCAGTGATTGAAGACATCAAGAGCTTGGCTCTAAGTTTCATTATCGTCTTCTTTCATTTATGCACTTTAATTATAAAGAACAATGACTTTTATTGTATGAAAAGGATTCAAATCCTAAACAATGGTTGTATTTTAGATATTGGCGACTTGATTTTCAACCCAAGTCACTCCTTTTGTTCTTAATCAAATCGTTGAATAAATTGCATACCTTGTAAAATGAGTTCATGTGATCTTAATAAATCACTAAAGAAGTACCTTGAAACGTTCATTGTACAATAAGATTGATACGATCAAGAGAAAGAATCAAAGTAGTGTTGATTAATTTAAACGAAGAACTACACCTCAAGACAAAACACTCAATGAAAATAGGATATAATTAGTTCATTATAAGATGATCATTTTAAGTGAAAATGAGAATTAATTTATCAACCCTAATACCATTCATCATTCAAAACATTGGTTATGGGGAAATTGTTATCCTTGTATAAATAAGGGTTATTTTAAAGGATAGAGTGGGTGAAAATATTTCGCTCGCCCGCCAACCAATGGGATAAATGTGGGATCCTTGAGAAGAATCTCACAAGGGTTTCTTATGAAGAACCCTAAATGAAGAAATGTTAAATGCTCTGAAGTTCCCAAGGAAGTTTCAGGAGTTGATAATGGAGTGTGTTCAATCCCCATCTTATTCAATTGCTCTAAATGGAGATGTGTTTGGATTTTTTAAAGGAAAGAAAGGGTTAAGGCAAGGTGATCTAATGTCACCACTGCTATTTACTGTGGCTATGGAATATTTGAGCAGAATCCTGAAATGTGCTACTGACAGATTGGAATTCAAGTACCATCCAATGTGCAAGGCTATGAAATTAACCCATTTGATGTTTGCAGATGATTTAATGCTCTTCTGTAAAGGTGAAGCTACCTCTATTATGATTCTGTTAAGATCTTTTGCAGCATTTTCAGAGGCATCAGGTTTGAAAATGAATGCTTTGAAGTCCAGTTGTTATTTTAATGGAGTTAAAAGGGAGATAAGGCAACAAATATTAAGTTTATCTGGTTTTGAAGAAGGGACCTTGCCTTTTAGATATCTGGGAGTTCCTATAACTGCAGGGAGATTACAAAAGAAAGACTGTGATTGTCTCATTGCTAGAATTACTGATAAAATCCATGGGCTGGGTACTAAGCAATTGTCATATGCAGGGAGGCTGGTTTTAGTCCAATCTGTTCTGGCAACAATGCATAACTATTGGGCTTCTATGTTCATCTTGCCCAAAGCAGTGATAAAAAGAGTGGAGAGTGTATGCAGGAATTACTTATGGGAAGGGGGTGCAGAATATAGCAAGGTGCCAGCAGTTGGGTGGCATAAGATATGTGTCCCAAAGAAAGAAGGAGGGCTGAACTTGAAGCAAGGTATTATATGGAATACTGCTCTTGTAGGAAAACTAGTCTGGTGGATTGTGGAGCAACCTAATAGGTTATGGGTTCAGTGGATTCAGCATGTGTATATGAAAAATCAGAACTGGAGAGATTACAAGCCACTGCCTGAAACTAGTTGGTACTGGAGGAAGATCTGTCAAGTAAAAGATCTGGTTAAGGATGGTTTTGTAGAGAATGAATGGAGTCTAAGTACAGGGAGGTACACGGTTAAGTCCTGTTATGAGTGGTTGAGGGATAGAAGGGAAGTAGTAGACTGGTATAAAGCAGTTTGGGATCCTTTTGCTGTTCCTAAACACTGTTTTATAGCTTGGATGATAGTGCAGAAAGCTTTGAAGCTCAAGGAGAAATTGTTAATGTATCATGTGAGTGAAGATGATATCTGTTGTATCTGTGGTTTGCACTCAGAAACTCATCAGCATCTGTTTCTGGAGTGTATGTATGGTAGACAGATTCTGAGAATGGTAGGAGGCTGGTTGGGAGCAGATATTGGAGATATGGACAGTCAAAAGCAAATTCTCAGGAAGAGATGGGGCAGGATAAGGAAGCATGTTACTAATGTTAGCTTAATGGCATGTTGGTATAGTATTTGGATGCAACGAAATGAAGCAAGGCTTAATCAACAACTTCAAAGGCCTGAAATGGTAGTCAAGCAAATCAAGGATATAATACGAAGAAGAATATTGGTACATAGAATTGCAAAAATGTCTAATTCTGATAAAATTTGGTTAGACAAAATTAAAGGAGGTTAATTGGTGATGTTTTGTAAATAAAGATGTTTGTAATATTTTGAAGATTAATGAGAAGCTTACATTTTAGCAAAAAAAAAACCCCTAAATGAATGGATAGAAATAACTTCGAGAGGACACTGAGAAATAACTTCGAGAGGACACTAAAGAAACTACGAGAGGACACGAAAGGAAATATTCCTTATGTCACTGTTTCTTAGAGAGAGGATAAAAGAAACCCCGTATGAAAAAGGAAGGAAAGTGTTTCCTTGATAATGATATTTCTCAAATTATAAGATAAAAGAGGAGAAATCATCTCAATTCTCTCGATGGTAGTTATAAGGGAATATCATGTCATGTTCGTTTCGAGGAAACAAAGACAAGAAATGAAAAGTTCATTTAAGAAATGATATTGATTGAGTAAAAGTTTATCACTATAGAGAGAGTGATATTGGTTTTAGTGGGAGCAATATTCATTAGAAAATTGAAGTGATTCTTTAGAGTGTAAAGAATAAGAGGTTTACAATTCTAAATGAATAAAAATGTTGAACATGATAGGATGATGGAGCTATACGGGAGAGCTTATTATATTGATAATGAAACGTCTCCCATTAGATATCAAAAGGGTTGGATAAATTAATCATATTGATGAACATGGAATCACGTGGTGATTCATACAACCTAAAACTTTTGATTAATAGCCAAGATAATTGAAAATGATGGGTTCTCGAGGAGAACTAGTTATGATGACATCAATAACTAGAAAATAGATTGAAGTACAAAAGTGACTAGATACTTTGGAGCGATAAGTTGATCCCTCTAATATACCAATACGTCAGGAGTTATAAGATAACAGTGGGAGCTTCCCTTAGAGAAGGAAACTCGAAATCTAGAAGGAGTTCTAGATATGTACTCAAATAAGATCATATTATACGGGATAATATGAGATAGAAGGAGACCAAAATTTGTAAGTTTTGGAATCATGAATAAAAGGTTTATTCGCAAAACACTAATACAAATTGATGATCGTACATCAAATGCAATAAAATAGTATTGACTGTTTTTGCATGACAATGTCATTTGAGTTATGATTAACTCACAATGAAAGAGACTTTGTCAAAATCCAAATGGGTTGTAAGAGACAACTTTGAACCCCATAAAGTAAACTAGATTGACTTAGTATAGCCCCTGGCCGCTTACATGAGGTGACATCTCTAAGCGACTAGAATGTGAGGCGACTGATGGCAAGTTCAAGTGCCATAGAGTCCTATGTGATGACTAGTCGATCACATAGATAGACTGCAAGAGACACTATGTCGGACAAAGTGACCGCTTATAGAGTTCTGGAAATTTTATGATAGCCGGGTCGTGGCAAGAGCTGCTATAGTATTCTTATGAGTCAATTCTTAGACTAAAGACTACTCTCCCAAGATGGTACAGTTTTGGCATAACCTTGATCCATTCTCTACGACTTTTCGTAACTGGAGTCAAATGGGATTGCTTTGGGTTGTGACTGACTGTGACTAGTTGAAGGAAGTAGTACGATAGAAATTGTCCACCCCTTGTCAGGGTTGTTCAAATCTCAAGGCCACTCGAGGAGAAGTTAACTGGAAATGCGTGGCCACGCTCGGAAGGTATCTATGGTAGATAATTCCGGTCAAACAGTTAATCTCCAGATCGAGGAAACCACTCAAGATATGATCAAATGCAAGAACGACCAGAGAGACATCTTGCATTGAGCGGGAGATTGTAATAGGACAAGAGAATTGGTGATGCACACTTGTCGAGGACAAGTGGGAGATTGTCGGGAAATGTGTCCTCAACAATAGTGCGATCACATAATTAAATCTCATGACGAGAATGCGCAAGGGATGATACGAAATTCTATTAGTCAACTGACCAACATTAATCGGTAATGATTGGCTAGCTAGAGTTTGACATTACTGTCGTATGACGGTGGTGGTCAGTTGATCCCTTTAGGTCACACCTATAGGACAATTCCCTTAATTGATAAAATGATCAAATGTATATTGATACGAATTGATCAAGTTCCTTAAACTCGTATACCGAGAAATCAGAGGTTAAATCTTATTGTAAGATTTATGTTTATAATTGAAAAGTGTCGATTATTAAACAATTGAATGATATATTAAAATATCGTAATTAGAATGAATCGGGTTAGAATTATTACAAAAATTGTAGATCGTATTAAAGATTATTATGAATGACCATTTTATATTAGTAATTATGAATTACTTGTCTACTTGATAAATGTGATTTGTTTAATTTATAAATAATATTTATTTGATAAATATTTATGATTTAAATTAAAACAATTGTATTTTATAACATTATGACATATTGTATGTCACATAATGTACAAATTATACAATTGACAAAGTTGTAAAATGAAGTCCATTTTAAGCTAAGGTGTGACGGATTAGTGGAGGTAGTTGTGGGGTGATTAGTGTGTTAATTGCTCTTAAGACACAATCATTAAACGGTGCCTTGAGACTATTACCTATAGCCACCCTAGACACATTGAGAAGAGAAAATGTTCCCTTGTGTGTCTTCCCATACCCGGCCACCCACAACCCAAAAACACTACCCACTTAAATATTGTGGCATGCTCAAAAAATTGATTCATTCATAATGTTGGCAAAATTTTCTAGTAAGAAAATTATACTAAAACCTCTCAAATTATTATAAGATAATAACTTATACTATAATAAGTTGTAGTATTGATTTAATATTTCTAATAAAATATTAGGATATTGTTTAAGGTAAAAACCGATTCTTGTACTAGCATACCTAAAGTTTCGGTTCATCATAAGGGGTGTCTTGGGTGCATCTTGGAGGAGGTGTTCTAGTTGAATACTAAGGAGGATCATCCTTGTGTTGATTTCATCGAATTGTAAGCATTCGATTCTTACCTTTTTCCGCATAAGTATTAGTATGCATAAGATCTAAAGATATTATAATTAAAAAGTTAATTATCAACTTCATTAGTATGACTAATTTATTAGGTTATGGGATAATTAAACCTAACAATTGGTATCAGAGCAACAAGGTTGTTTGCATACTTTTCGTTTAATTTATACGAAGTTATTAGATAACAAAATAAATTTGATATTTCTTTTCGTATATGATATGGCCGAAATAAATTATGCATGAATACCTACTGATTCTAAATGTATTTTAGGATATTTGGAATACATTTTGCATATATATATTGTTCACAAGTATTTTATTTTCGGTTTTTATTATTTTTAATGGTTAAAAATGTTTAGTTTTGGGGAAAATAGTTAAAATAAGCTTTTGGCCGAGATTTTTCAGTATGTTTTCACATGTATTTCCTAGATATGAATATGAATTTTCGTAAGTTATGGAGTTAAAATACATGGTTTATGAATTTTAAATGTTAAAATGCCATAAAATGAATAAAAATGGGTTTGTATAGTTATATTTCGAATTTGACTATAAAATTTTTGGAGCATGTCACTTGAAATATTTAAAATAGATACTAAATTTTCCAGAAATTTATCTCATATATTGCATGTTTATTGATTTTTAATGTAAAAATCGGATAAAAGTGACATTATTTCGACTTTAATAGTTTAAGTTGGAATTTGGCCATAAAAATTACACACGATGTCATATATATTATTTCCAGCATGTATAAAAATTTCGAGATTTTATTTAATTTTATGCTTGGGAAATAATTTTAACGGTTAAAATTGTACGATATATGACGTAAATCGTTAAAAATAGCAAAAGTTGTTGAAATGGCCGAAAAATTTAACCCATAAAAGTCGTATTTGATATGTTCATCACCATATTTTTCTTAGGAGCCAAAAGTTTCAGCATATTTAATTTTTAATTGTTAATTGTTAAAGTTAGAAAAATTGAATTAAAAGGGGTCATAAATTGCTCTTCAGTCCTTGGGCAGTGTATTAGCTGTAATTTTCTGTCCATATCAATTTCCTAAGTGTTATGGAATATGTAAAAATAATATTAGTATTTTATTACATGCTTTTAAAGTGAATTTTGAATTTACGGCTTAAAAATGCGTGTTTAATGTTTTATTTATGAAATAAATTAATAATTTTTGTAATACTAATATTTTTAAAGTTCTGAAATTTTAAGATAATTCCAGAATATTCAATATTTGAATTTTGAATTTTTCGAAATTTTATGACTCTTTTTGAATTTTAATAGTATTTTTCCCGCAAAACCGATTAATACCGAACAATATTATAATATTAAGTTAAGTCATGTTCAAAGTTTGAGTAAGACTAAATTTTGAAACCTAAATGAGTTAGGATGATTAACTTAAGAGTGAATTTCGATTCACATAATGCCAAGTGTTTTTAATCGTTAAAACACGCAATTCCATAAAATCGAGGTATACAATAACTATATATATAAATGATATTTAATAGGACGATTTGGCTTAGGGTTTGCATGTTAGTTCATATTCATAAGCATTGCATATTTTATTATTATTGTCATAATTTTATTTACGTAATTTTGGATTATGTAATTTACTTAGTATGGCCTTAGTTTTAATCGATATTTCCCGTAATGTAAGGGGTTATCGATTCGGATGTAATTAATGTGATATCGTATCACTTTATTTATTGTTTTCTATTTTATAATGTATAAAGTAGACTAGAAAAGTTGTAATTTTTTGTTCATTCCGGTGAGCCTTGAAGACGATGCCATTCGGAAAGGAGTTCCGACCAAGACGATGTTAACCTTGGGAAGCGTGCCTCGTGAAGTTCAAGGGACCAAAGGAGTTGGTTTCCGAATTTGTACTTTTATTATTTCTTTTCTAGGAAAGGTCATACTAGGGTTTATTATTATTTTTTATGCTTTTATTTTGATTTATATTTTTGCATGCATAGCCAAATCGTCATATCATGTCATGCATTTTAATCGATTTAGTCGACCTAGTCAATATTTTATCGATAATTCACCGACTTAGTTCACTTAAACGGAGATAGATAATGATTTGGCTAGATCTCTTACAAATAAATATTGAGACTTAGCCTTACCAAAAAGCATAGACCCATGAATCCCTTCTTCACAAGAATGTAGGCTCGGCTAAACCGGGGTTGTAACATCCCAATATTTCGGGACTTGGAAGTTTAATGATTTTAAGTTCAAGTTCGAGAATTAATTTATATTTCGTAATTTTTGGAATTTCTTCTAAATAACTAATTAATTTATGTGATAATATTTTAAAGGATTTAAAATAAGGTTTCATTTAATTTCATAATTTACGTCTTAACAATTTAATTTCATAGTCCGGAAATATTTATATCATCTTAAGTTTATAGTTACCTTACGTCGGTGTTTTTAGCTTAAACCGTCTTAAAACTTGTCTTATGGGCCTAACTTGTTAATGGACCCATTTCCCCTCTTTTTCCTCACAAAACCCTAACCCCACCATCTTCTACCTCCCTCCTCCAATTCATTTTTCAGATTTGCAAACAACAACAAACACTAAGTTTTATCTCATAATCTTTCCGTCAAAATTTCAGCCTGCTCTTGTAATTTCGAAATTCGTGATTTTCTTCGATGTTTGTGTTGTTTTAGACGGTGTTGGTGTTAACCCGGAAGAAGGCTTGGTGATTATTGAGAACGATCTCGAAGATTTCAAAGATTTCGCTAAGTAAAGGTGACGATAATGAGAAACTCGGCCTTTTTGTTAAAATAGCAAGTTTTGATGTGTTCTGGTTATTGTTTCTGATTTTTGTTAAGGTTTGATGATTAATGGACTTAGTAACATGTTTAGGAATGTTCTTATGTGATGAATTCATGCCTTGTTGAAGTTTCATATGTTCTTAAGTGATTTTTCAGAAATTCCATATTTTGCGACGGATACTTATAATAATCGTTTGAGGATTGTGTTGTGGTTTAATTGCTGGTAGATAATGATATTGGGTGATTTGTAATAGTGGGTAAACATCATATGTTGTAATTCCTTAAGTTTGATTTTGATTTGACGATATTTAAATAGGCTGGAAAATACGAATTTTGCGTACAGGCTCTCTGAGCCGGTCGACCGACCGGCCGCCGGTCGACCGGCTGGGAAGGCCTTGTGTTGTTTTTGCGAAATTTTCGATAATGTAGGAATAGGAAGCCCAGCCGGCAGACCGGCCGCCTGCCAGCCGGCTGGGAGTGCTTTTCTAGTGTATTGCGTAGTTTGGGAAACGTAGGGAAATTTGGGTTCCCAGCCGGCCGACCGGCCGCCTGCCAGCCGGCTGGGAGTCCTTTGTTGTTGCTTGGGTTTTTAAGAAGGAAGGCTGAGAGGGATCACCAGCCGGCCGACCGGCTGCCTGCCGACCGGCTGGGGACCCCTGTAGCTTGTTTTCAATTCGTATTTCGTTGATAACTTTTAATCGGTTGATCGGTTTTGATTGAAATTCGTTCCTTGTATCTTGATATGTATTTGAGGTACCCGGAGGACGGGCGACACTGTATTGGGTTCGGGAATGGAGTGAGGATAGAGACCCCCCGGTCGGGTAAACGAAAGGGAAACCGGCTCTCCCTCGTCTTAGTTCCCGGGATCAATTAAGTGTTGATTAGTGGTTTAAGAAGTTAGAACTATAGGTTAGTTTCTATCTTTGGATGTTAATGGTTAAGTTGGATGTCGCGTGATGGGATATGTGTTAAGCTCACCTCTGGACCCATTACGTGTTTTGTATGTCGCGTGACGGGATATGTGTTAAGCTCACCTCTGGACCCGTTACGTGTTTTGCTTGTGGCGTGTCAGGATATGTGTTAAGCTCACCTCTGGACCTGACACGTGATCGGTTGTCGTACACGGGATATGTGTTAAGCTTACCTCTGGACCCGTTGTGCGATAGCTGTGTATTGGGATATGTGTTAAGCTCACCTCTGGACCCAATACTTGTTTGTAGCATTGGGATATGTGTTAAGCTCACCTCTGGACCCTTTGCTTATGGATGTATGTTGGGATATGTGTTAAGCTCACCTCTGGACCCGACATTTGTTTGTAGTGGGTTATGTGTTAAGCTCACCTCTGGACCCATTACTGAATTGTGATTAGGGATATGTGTTAAGCTCACCTCTGGACCCTTCTCTCGAATTGTATGTATTGGGATATGTGTTAAGTTCACCTCTGGACCCTTTACTTGATTTGCATGTTGGGATATGTGTTAAGTTCACCTCTGGACCCGACATTGTTTGGTAGTGGGATATGTGTTAAGTTCACCTCTGGACCCCTTGCTAGTGTTATTGTTATATCTGCTTGCCTTGAGAGTGGTACAGTGTCAGATATGCATGATGAAGTTGATGATTATGTACTTGAGTTATAGTTTGTTCATCCAAGGCATTGGATGACTCTTTGATCGGTTTCATAAATAGTTGGACTGAAAGACCCCCCGACTGGGTAACCAGTAGGGAAACCGGCTCTCCTTCCTAACGGTTTATGAAGTTGGTTGAGAGCCGTGCATTAGTGATTGCATGATAGTACGAGATCAGTTATTGAGATATTGTTATACTTCACATGTTTATATATGCTGGAGTATTCTGTTTGTATTTATGTGTTACGTGTCGTTACAAAAGGTGGCTAGGAGAACTCTAGTCACTCCCCACTGATTGTGGCGTACATGTTTACATGTATGTAGGTACATGACAGGTGGTTGGCAGAGGGTTGCATGGAGCTAGCGAGCGATGATCCTATTCATCGATTGACTTACACGTTTACGTTAGCTAGACTTAGTTTACATTTCAGTTTTGAGCGCCTGTAGGGATGTGCCATCCCAGGCTGATTGTATATGTATATTTTTCTTTCAGTTTCAGTTTTAATTCACCTCGCATGTTAGTTATGTTAAAAAGTTTTAATTCCGCTGCAATTTTTAGTATTTTGTATATTTATTATTTCCGCTTTCGCGAGGGGTTTTACAGTTGGTATCAGAGCGTTATCGCTCCCGACGCACTCATGTAACCCCCAACCTTAACTTGACCATATAATTGAATAATGAATAAGAGATGGGGTAGATTTAAGGACTTATATTGTAGTCTGTTTTGTGATTGTTCTTATTAGGCTCTAACTTGTTTGTTGAATGTCATTGATTTCACTTTTATATCCTTCAATCGACGAACCGTGGGCTTATCCATTTGGCGGTGGAGATCGGAGTTTCTACCGCAGATAGAAGATTCGTGCTACTGTTGGGGAATGCTTCTGAGCCTTGAAGATGCTCCTTTTTCTTTGTGCATCACCTTCTTTGATAACTTCGAATGCACATCCTTCTTTTAGAATATTTGTCTATCTCACTTGAACAGATCTTCATATCTTTTCAGCTTAACCTTGTTGTTTGCTTTCTTAAAGTGCCCCTAGGTAATCTTCCCTTTTATTGGATTTGGAGGAACTAGTCTTAGGATAACCGTAAGCTGTGTTATGAGAAATATTGTTATTTGAGGAATAACTTAAGAGGTATCGAGAGACATGTTTTGGTGATCTAAGGGTCTAGTTGTCTATCCAATTGGGAGAGTGAAAGTGAGTGATAGGATACCGGCTTGAAGGTTGAGTTGTTTACTTAGTATTCGGTGGAACTTAATCTTGAGAACCATGCTTAGATTGTGAAAATATGTGGATTGAAGAGTACTGTTTAAGGAGTTAGATAAGATACTTGAGGATATAGACCGACCTAGAAGAATAGGCTTAAGATGCTAATGAAAAAGAATAGATGAGTAAAGTGAGTTAGTATCACTTGATTTAGGTGAGTGATTAAGTTGAGAAAGGTCCGTTGTTTAGGATTGTGAATCATTGGCTATAATGGTTGAATACTTGAAGAGTTTTGACTTAAGCTTAGGAGAAGTGAATCACTACTTGTCCCTAGGTTGTTTAATGGATTTTAGCGTTTGCCTAATGGAGGACTTAAGAGAAATTTAAGGATGCACCACGGTATGTGGATGGAATAGAGAAGTTCATTTGGAGATGAAAGTTCAGAAACTTGATGGTTAAAAATTGTTAACTTGTGGACAGTGAAGTAAGTAAAGTGGATATAGCATTTAGGGGTGATGACCTAAAAGTGTTATTGAATTGTCATTTGAGGGACTAGAAGAGATGAGACATCTCAAACTTTTGGGAATAGGTAGTTGTAATGATGATATCGTTTAAAGTTTGGAAGATAAGGATATACGAATCATTAGAGGAATTGTTCGTGAGAACCGATAATTGAATGACTTGATGTGGAAAGTAAGAAGTGAGAACCCCGTGAGAATGGTGAGAGACCTGCACCTTGGGAGATGTCCGTAATCGTTTATTTCATTTCGCTTCTCGCCTTTCCCCTCCTTTGCTTCTCCTTTTGATCATGGCTTCAATTTTATTGGAGTCCATAGCCTAAAGTTTGTTACCTGGTCATCTCGTTGCTCCTCGAGTCGTTTCTTAGGACTCTCTCGAGATCTGTATCATGTTTGCCCTTAAAGTTCATATCTCATCTGATCCCATCTTCTGTGAGCCTTGTTCCTTTTCATTTAGATTAGTGGCGAGATCGACCTGTTCTCGGGGTAGAGATACATGCCTTGAGGAGTGCTTGGTTCTGCGTTGTCAGGATTTGGTTGAGAGAGTTGGTGAGAATAGTGTTCGAGCGATGTTGGATAATGTACCGTCTTGAGAGTTCCATGTAGGATGGATCGGTGTGTAAGTGGTATTTGTAGATTTTGAAGTACCATTTGAGGATTTGAATAAAATGCTTGGAGTTCTAGATGAATTTAGAGGAATGTACCTTGGATAATGATGATGTGGTTAATTGGATGAATGAGGTAAGTTAGTGCTACTTAATCTTGAGGAATTTTTGTAATGCAGAAAGGACCACATACTTGAGGAACGAGAGCTATTGGTAACGGTGTGAGAATGTTGAGACATTTACGATTTGACTTATGGAGTTGACTGAGTGTTTGACCGTAGGTTACTTATTGAACCCCAGCGTTTACCTATTGAGATACTTAAGGAAATTGTAAGATGCCCCACTGTTAGGTGGATTGTTTTTGATAGCTGTGGAATAATGGAAGTTTGTTGGCTTAATAACGCTTCATGAGTGGTTGACAGGTAACCATTGATGTCTGAGGTAATCATGGAGTAGAAATTTGTAACTTATAAGTGTTTATGAATATCATTCGGGAACTTCAGAATGCGAATAACTAAACCTTATTGAAACCGTAGGAGTGAAAGTTGTTACTTCTTTGGAACCTTTTCTTTGGGATGTATATTGTTGGTAAGTGGTTGAAACCAGAGGATTTAAGATTTGTTACCTTAGTAATATCTTGGTTTGAATGTTCATTGTGGTAATAAAATTTGGGAATTTATTATATCGAGCCTTGTGGAATAGGTTTGCTAGGATCGAACCATTAAAATTTAAGGTTATAGGATGATGAATACCATATCTTGGGTTTCGAGGTTCGTTGTTATGGTAATAGAATCCCGGTTAAGAGTGTTGGAAGACTTCGTGTTGAGGAATACCTTGTTCTGTGGATGAGGTAATGATAAGAGGGATCGTGAAACCATTGAGAGTCTATAGATCACTTGAATTGCCCTGCAATGGATATATCGGGAATCGTTGTAAGGATGCTTTGATTATGGATCGAGTGATTAGTGATCCCATGTTTAGCAAGAGTTACTGTTTTCCTTGACCTCTAACCTGGTTGTTTCATTCCTTCGATCCTTCCTTGTACGTTCTGTCAGCTGTGAAACTAGGAACTCTTAATCCTTCGTGTCGAAGGTAATCTCTATGACTGTTTCTGCGCTCCCAGCGACTGTTTTTGAAATTCGTTTCCCTATTATTGACTCTAAATTTGCTGTTTTTGGAAAATCGTACTGCTTTTGGAGTTGGAAACTACTTCCTCTTCCGTTGGAGGTAACCTTTTGTCATTTTTACAATTTTACTCTTTCAAGAGTTTGAGAATAAAAGTTAATTTTGAAGGAAACCTGGTTTGAAAGAGCCGAATGTTTTACAACTTTGAGGGATTTCAGCGTTGATTGCCACTGGAACTTGTTATTGGAGACGTCTGATAACCTGTGCTGTGCTTATCAACACCGAATCAATCTAAATTTTGAATTTTAACTGATTTAAATTTGGGACTTGTCTCAGATTTGGAATGTCGGACTCTTGAATACGTAACGAGAATCCCAATGTCCACTGACAGAGACTGGTGCCTTAAAATCTTTTTCTTCTGGGAAATTTTTGAAGGATAAAGTTTTGGGTTACCATAACCCGGTAGTACGTTTTGGTAGTTAAAGTTGTTTTCGTACTTACTTCTGTTTTCAAGTTTCGAGGACGAAACTTTTTGAAAGATGGGGTGATTGTAACATCCCAATATTTCGGGACTTGGAAGTTTAATGATTTTAAGTTCAAGTTCGAGAATTAATTTATATTTCGTAATTTTTGGAATTTCTTCTAAATAACTAATTAATTTATGTGATAATATTTTAAAGGATTTAAAATAAGGTTTCATTTAATTTCATAATTTACGTCTTAACAATTTAATTTCATAGTCCGGAAATATTTATATCATCTTAAGTTTATAGTTACCTTACGTCGGTGTTTTTAGCTTAAACCGTCTTAAAACTTGTCTTATGGGCCTAACTTGTTAATGGACCCATTTCCCCTCTTTTTCCTCACAAAACCCTAACCCCACCATCTTCTACCTCGCTCCTCCAATTCATTTTTCAGATTTGCAAACAACAACAAACACCATTTTTATAAATTTCTCCTTCAATCTTAAAATGCTCATAGAATCTTCGTTTCTTATCCGATTGAGACGATTTTCGCGGCCACGGATTCCTCTTCTCGCCCTCCTTCTTTCTAGGTAAGTTTTATCTCATAATCTTTCCGTCAAAATTTCGGCCTGCTCTTGTAATTTCGAAATTCGTGATTTTCTTCGATGTTTGTGTTGTTTTAGACGGTGTTGGTGTTAACCCGGAAGAAGGCTTGGTGATTATTGAGGACGATCTCGAAGATTTCAAAGAATTTGGCTAAGTAAAGGTGACGATAATGAGAAACTCGGCATTTTTGTTAAAATAGCAAGTTTTGATGTGTTCTGGTTATTGTTTCTGATTTTTGTTAAGGTTTGATGATTAATGGACTTAGTAACATGTTTAGGAATGTTCTTATGTGATGAATTCATGCCTTGTTGAAGTTTCATATGTTCTTAAGTGATTTTTCAGAAATTCCATATTTTGCGACGGATACTTATAATAATCGTTTGAGGATTGTGTTGTGGTTTAATTGCTGGTAGATAATGATATTGGGTGATTTGTAATAATGGGTAAACATCATATGTTGTAATTCCTTAAGTTTGATTTTGATTTGACGATATTTGAATAGGCTGGAAAATACGAATTTTGCGTACAGGCTCTCTGAGCCGGTCGACCGACCGGCCGCCGGTCGACCGGCTGGGAAGGCCTTGTGTTGTTTTTGCGAAATTTTCGATAATGTAGGAATAGGAAGCCCAGCCGGCAGACCGGCCGCCTGCCAGCCGGCTAGGAGTGCTTTTCTAGTGTATTGCGTAGTTTGGGAAACCTAGGGAAATTTGGGTTCCCAGCCGGCCGACCGACCGCCTGCCAGCCGGCTGGGAGTCCTTTGTTGTTGCTTGGGTTTTTAAGAAGGAAGGCTGAGAGGGATCACCAGCCGGCCGACCGGCTGCCTGCCGACCGGCTGGGGACCCCTGTAGCTTGTTTTCAATTCGTATTTCGTTGATAACTTTTAATCGGTTGATCGGTTTTGATTGAAATTCGTTCCTTGTATCTTGATATGTATTTGAGGTACCCGGAGGACGGGCGACACTGTATTGGGTTCGGGAATGGAGTGAGGATAGAGACCCCCCGGTCGGGTAACCGAAAGGGAAACCGGCTCTCCCTCGTCTTATTTCCCGGGATCAATTAAGTGTTGATTAGTGGTTTAAGAAGTTAGAACTATAGGTTAGTTTCTATCTTTGGATGTTAATGGTTAAGTTGGATGTGGCGTGATGGGATATGTGTTAAGCTCACCTCTGGACCCATTACGTGTTTTGTATGTCGCGTGACGGGATATGTGTTAAGCTCACCTCTGGACCCGTTACGTGTTTTGCTTGTGGCGTGTCAGGATATGTGTTAAGCTCACCTCTAGACCTGACACGTGATCGGTTGTCGTACACGGGATATGTGTTAAGCTCACCTCTGGACCCGTTGTGCGATAGCTGTGTATTGGGATATGTGTTAAGCTCACCTCTGGACCCAATACTTGTTTGTAGCATTGGGATATGTGTTAAGCTCACCTCTGGACCCTTTGCTTATGGATGTATGTTGGGATATGTGTTAAGCTCACCTCTGGACCCGACATTTGTTTGTAGTGGGATATGTGTTAAGCTCACCTCTGGACCCATTACTGAATTGTGATTAGGGATATGTGTTAAGCTCACCTCTGGACCCTTCTCTCGAATTGTATGTATTGGGATATGTGTTAAGTTCACCTCTGGACCCTTTACTTGATTTGCATGTTGGGATATGTGTTAAGTTCACCTCTGGACCCGACATTGTTTGGTAGTGGGATATGTGTTAAGTTCACCTCTGGACCCCTTGCTAGTGTTTGTGTTATATCTGCTTGCCTTGAGAGTGGTACAGTGTCAGATATGCATGATGAAGTTGATGATTATGTACTTGAGTTATAGTTTGTTCATCCAAGGCATTGGATGACTCTTTGATCGGTTTCATAAATAGTTGGACTGAAAGACCCCCCGACTGGGTAACCAGTAGGGAAACCGGCTCTCCTTCCTAACGGTTTATGAAGTTGGTTGAGAGCCGTGCATTAGTGATTGCATGATAGTACGAGATCAGTTATTGAGATATTGTTATACTTCACATGTTTATATATGCTGGAGTATTCTGTTTGTATTTATGTGTTACGTGTCGTTACAAAAGGTGGCTAGGAGAACTCTAGTCACTCCCCACTGATTGTGGCGTACATGTTTACATGTATGTAGGTACATGACAGGTGGTTGGCAAAGGGTTGCATGGAGCTAGCGAGCGATGATCCTATCCATCGATTGACTTACACGTTTACGTTAGCTAGACTTAGTTTACATTTCAGTTTTGAGCGCCTGTAGGGATGTGCCATCCCAGGCTGATTGTATATGTATATTTTACTTTCAGTTTCAGTTTTAATTCACCTCGCATGTTAGTTATGTTAAAAAGTTTTAATTCCGCTGCAATTTTTAGTATTTTGTATATTTATTATTTCCGCTTTCGCGAGGGGTTTTACAGGGGTGCTAAAATTGTTACGTTGGGTAAGTGGGATTGTAACACCCCCATTTATTTAAGAGCCTTTAGCAAGACATTCTCAAATAAATAGAGTTGTTACCATCTCGGAATTACCGAGGTAGTGAATAACAAAGTACAACAAACCAAAGTACTTTATATAAAACTGATTAAATTTAAACTTTTAATATTACGTTTACTACGCAACGGAAAAGAAGTACAACTGATAACTTCTAAATATGTGGTCTAATTCTAATTCGGTCCATCCAAGTGCTCACGCCATCCCACGCTCCTATGGATTCATCTTTCCTGTCAAATCTGCTCCCCATAAAGGTTCATCACAGGTGTCAAACGAATACACGGTCAACCTCGCGGTTGAGTAGGATACTAATCAAACCAATAAATATGCAATGAATGAATATGCAAATGGATATGCAATGCCATGGCCTTTAATTTCTACTGAGCTCATCCCCAAACTTCCACCCGCCTCCTCCTGGCCGGGTCTGCCTCGATCGTCATCGAGAAACCAGCTTAACAGCTGAACTACACCATCACGAAGGTATAAAACGGTGTCTGCCGGTAAGTTATTTATACATCACCCGAAGGCTCTTACCATGATGTCTGCCCAGGTTACACCTGTAAACCGATGCATATGCCATGCTAATGAATGCAACCGTGCATGTTATTTCGTAACTCAATTCTTATCCAACCAATAACAATAAATAAATGCAACCATGCTACGTTGTAACTCAATTCATATCCAACTGATAATAATGCATATGCCAAACTGATGAATGTAATATTTCAATATGCCGTAACTCATATCAGGATTCATCCAATAACACCCAAACAGAATAACAAACAAGAAAACAGATTAAATTATCCTACCTGGATAGCAACATAATCCAATAGCAAGCCAGAAAACAATCAAGATTATGCCACTTCAAAACCGTCACCTAGAAAATAATAAATTATTCGATTACTAATTATCATACTTCAGTTTCTCATAATTATTATTCACAATACTTTTTTTTTTTTTTTGGTGACGAGGGGTTTAATCCCCCGGGCCCATGCATTCCCGCACCACCACATGGACCAAGTAAGCCACCCCTTTTGGAGCTGCAGTGACCAAGTGATCATCGCCCCAGTTGGTAATCGAACCTGAGACCTCTCAACTCCTGCATTTCAATTCACAATACTTATCTACTACTTACTATTATCATTATTATCAACTGGGACTACTCATAAATATTAGTTATATATATGAACTAATATGGAAATCACGTAAACTAATTATGTCTACCAATATAAATCCCGAGTCCAACGATATACAATCTTTTATAAATAATCATTGCTTAACATAAAATTACATGTAAATCAATATAAGGAATCGATATCCAAAAACCGTCCCAACACTAATTATTATTTATTAGCAAATAGTTAAATAACAATTATATAAAATATCACTAATAATTAAATAATTATTACTTATCAAATGTGTATTAGGAATTACGAAATTACTCGTGTTAAAATTGCAATACTTGAAAATATAAATGACAAACACACTACATGGACTTAACCATTTACAATGTATGCACTAATGCACTAGCCATTCATGCTTTGAACCTAACAAAGCCCAACCACCACAACAATTACAGCCACCTACCCCACCGTGGTAGCTCCTCCTACACCACGGTGGGTCTTCTCCTATCACCACCCAGACCACCGACATCAACACACCAGCCCAGCCACCACGTCCAAAGGATCTCACTGTAGACACTCTTTTACAAGTCTGCCTCCTAAACTGCCCGACAACCGCCACTACCCTAGCTCACACCACCTCTGGACACAACCGTTGTCACCACTGACCCACGGTGGTTCCAGGGGTGGTTAACCTTATGACTCGTTTTCCCGTAACCGCCATACGCGCCACCACCAAACCGCGTTGCTCTGTTTCTGTTTCACGCATTGTTTTTGTTTCCCCGGCCACCATAGTCATTACCTAGCACTAACAGCCACCACCCATGAATTAGGGTGGTTGCATCAACCCTAGCAGCCACCACGAACCAACCCAGAAGCCAATCCCGCTCCTAACATATCCTAAATCCAACACCAACAACCACCTTATAACCGTTCGCCTATTCTATTTTGTATTTGAAACCAGGCCACCAACTCCATGGTGGTTATCCATGACGGGGTTGGTCAAGAACTTTATCCTAGAGTCTGGGTCAGACATTAGGTGGGTCTGGTATAAAAAGGTTACACAAATGTATAAATAAGACGGTCGTAAATAGTAAAACGATAAACAAAGTGATAAAACGATAACACCACGTACCTTGATTAAATGACTCTAAAAATAAATGAAAGGAACTTGGAGAGGACGAGCAGTAAGACAGGAAGTCAGGAAGAA
Source organism: Silene conica (assembly GCA_029255685.2). NCBI lineage: Eukaryota > Viridiplantae > Streptophyta > Magnoliopsida > Caryophyllales > Caryophyllaceae > Silene > Silene conica. The sequence goes on from CM055320.2 coordinate 31,439,389, forward strand.
ATGAGGAATTAGAAGCAAAACGCAGAAAAAGAATGGAGAAGGAAGAAGGTGTTATACCAAGGGAACGTATACGTTGAATACGAAATTTGAAAGGTTTAATTTGTGCGGTCATGATAATCATGATTCATGAATTTATGTTTTGTTATGGGTAATTGTGTACGTATTTAATAAGTATACTATGTACACGTTGATTATTTTATTTTATGTCTCGTACTACCCGAAATCAAATATCTTAACGCTCGTAGTCAAGCCTCGTTAAATACTCGGTCTTTACTTCCATTTCCAATGTCATCTCATTATTTTATTATACTAACGTTCTCTTTACGAAATTGTAAAACGCATCCAACATAAATAGTTATCGTATTATTAACCACGTTGTATAAATATATAATATCGTTTCACGATAATAATACTACCATAATATCTAATCCAATAAACGAGCTTATAAAAATAATGTCATAACAATAACAAAGGTAATAGTAAAAACCAAGTTACTAATTAGCAAAAGCAATGCAACGATAAAACTATAAAACCATAATATTAATAATAAAATTAATAATAATATTAATAATAAAATTAATAATAATAATAATAATAATAATAATAATAATAATAATAATACAAAATACAAATTATCCACATACATATAAAATAGCACACATATACCATATAAAATTATCTCTAGTTACAATGATTATATTAAAATACGGGTTATTACAGGGGTAATAAGATTACACCTTGAAATTTGGTCGATCTCAACGAAAGTATTCGTAACCGTAGTTGCAATAAGTTCGGGCTAAAGACAATTTTTAGAAAATTGTCGACCGAGAGTTCTAAGGTAGAACCGATTAAAGAGTTAATCCACCAAATTATATCAATAAGGGATGAATCGGCTACACCGTACCCGGATTAATATGGATTTGGGTCTCGGGATTGTTTACTTAATTGGGTAAGAGATCATTAAGTAAATAACTAAACTTGTTTAAATTCAATTACAAGTTTTAAATGATGTTGTTTTAAATTCCTTCATTTTTATTGTAGTTTAATTTTCAACATCGTCATGGCAACCAACGCTCCACCTCTCACTAATGTATCATGGTTTCGATCCTTTATGGATCGTTGCAAACTCGATAAGCATGGTTCCAATTTTAAGGATTGGGATGCGCAATTACTTTTAGCCGCTCAAGGTGACAATAAGACTCGTTACCTCTACGAAGCCGCTCCGACCGCTCGTTCCGTGGTTCAAACTCGTGAGGCCTATGAAGCCTACATGAAAGAGTCCTCCGCTCTTAAAAATGTGCTTATCTTTTCCATGGAGCCGGATCTCCAAAGGATTATGATCAAGTTAAGCACATCATATGAAATATACACCAAACTTGCGACGATGTTTTCACAAACTCCAAGGGTGATTCAATATGAGGCGGCTTCCGCCTTCTTCGACATTAGCTTGAAGGAAGGACAAAAGATAAGCCCTCATATACTCAAATTAGTCGAGTTCGTGGAGACTCTAAAAGTGCAAGGAGTTGATGTTCCCGACTCACTCATCATTGACCGAGTTCTTCATTCTCTCAATAAGGTGAAATCGTATGCTCAATTCCGGGTGAATTTCAATATGCGAAATCAAGAGACCACATTGGATGAATTGCATAAGATGCTTGTCCAAGCCGAGAGGGACATGGGACTTCATGAAAGTTCCACTAAGGATGTTTTGAACATCGAGAAGAAAGTGAAAGGTAACTTCAAGAGGAATGCCTTCAAAGGCAAGGGCAAGAAAACGTTCAAGCCCAAACCGGCCCAAGAAAAGACCTTTTTGAAAGGCGCTTAGACCTCATCTTCAAAATCTGAAGATAAGTGTCATTATTGCACGAGGTTAGGACATTGGAAGCGTAATTGCCCCAAATACTTGACCGACCTCAAAATTGGAAAGGCTCTTACCGTAGGTAATAATTCTCGTTTAAAATTCATGTTGTTTTGTCAACTTTTGTACGGCGATACAAATTGTTGACTATCACCCCTTTTAAATTGCTTTAAAAGGGCACCTTATGATGATAAGGGCAAGGAAAGGGAAGTGTTAAGTTCCTTACATTGATTGCTATGGTAACATCCAGTGATTGAAGACATCAAGAGCTTGGCTCTAAGTTTCATTATCGTCTTCTTTCATTTATGGACTTTAATTTTAAAGAACAATGACTTTTCTTGTATGACAAGGATTCAAATCCTAAACAATGGTTGTATTTTGGATATTGACGACTTGATTTTCAACCCAAGTCACTCCTTTTGTTCTTAATCAAATCGTTGAATAAATTGCATACCTTGTAACATGAGTTCATGTGATCTTAATAAATCACTAAAGAAGTACCCTGAAACGTTCATTGTACAATAAGATTGATACGATCAAGAGAAAGAATCAAAGTAGTGTTGATTAATTTAAACGGAGAACTACACCTCAAGAGAAAACACTCAATCAAAATAGGATATAATTAGTTCATTATAAGATGATCATTTTAAGTGAAAAAGAGAATTAATTTATCAACCCTAATACCATTCATCATTTAAAACATTGGTTATGGGGAAATTGCTATCCTTGTATAAATAAGGGTTATTTTAAAGGATAGAGTGGGAGAAAATATTTCGCTCGCCCGCCAACCAATGGGATAAATGTGGGATCCTTGAGAAAAATCTCACAAGGGTTTCTTATGAAGAACCCTAAATGAATGGATAGAAATAACTTCGAGAGGACACTGAGAAATAACTACGAGAGGACACTAAAGAAACTACGGGAGGACACGAAAGGAAATATACCTTATGTCATTGTTTCTTAGAGAGAGGATAAAAGAAACCCCGTATGAAAAAGGAAGGAAAGTGTTTCCTTGATAATGATATTTCTCAAATTGTAAGATAAAAGAGGAGAAATCTTCTCAAATCTCTCGATTGTAGTTATAAGGGAATATCATGTCATGTTCGTTTCGAGGAAACAAAGACAAGAAATGAAAAGTTCATTTCAGAAATGATATTGATTGAGTAAAAGTTGATTACTATAGAGAGAGTGATATTGGTTTTAGTGGGAGCAATATTCATTAGAAAATTGAAGTGATTCTTTAGAGTGTAAAGAATAAGAGGTTTACAATTCTAAATGAATAAAAATGTTGAACATGATAGGATGATGGAGCTATACGGGAGAGCTTATTATATTGATAATGAAACGTCTCCCATTAGATATCAAAAGGGTTGGATAAATTAATCATATTGATGAACATAGAATCACGTGGTGATTCATACAACCTAAAACTTTTGATTAATAGCCAAGATAATTGAAAATGATGGGTTCTCGAGGAGAACTAGTTATGATGACATCAATAACTAGAAAATAGATTGAAGTACAAAAGTGACTCGGTACTTTGGAGCGATAAGTTGATCCTTCTAATATACCAATACGTCACGAGCTATAAGATAACAGTGGAAGCTTCCCTCAGAGAAGGAAACTCGAAATCTAGAAGGAGTTCTAGATATGTACTCAAATAAGATCATATTATACGAGATAATATGAGATAGAAGGAGACCAAAATTTGTAAGTTTTGGAATCATGAATAAAAGGTTTATTCGCAAAACACTAATACAAATTGATGATCGTGCATCAAATGCAATGAAATAGTATTGACTGTTTTTGCATGACAATGTCATTTGAGTTATGATTTGTTGGAGCCTTGTGTCCTCCACATGTAGTGTGATAACGTCATTGCACATACCCTTGTACGGACAAGTGGGAGATTGTTGGGGCTGGTGTCCTTGACAATTAAGTACAATGACTTATTTCAATCTCTTTAAGGATCACGAGGGCATACTTCAGTATTATTATCAGTTGATCCACGTTTATCAATAACGGTTGGCTTGCTAGATAAGTTTGACGTTATTGTCATACGGATGGCGGTGATCAACTGGTCCCTATACGTCACACCTATAGGACACGTTTGAGAGATGTGAAGGTATGAAAATACAGTCACATTTATGCCGAATATGACTAAACAGTTAGTCAGAGGTATTGACTATTAAATTAGTCAATAAGATGTTGAGATTATTATTTAATACGGATTAAATAATTTTAGCTAATACGGATTACATGATTAATTCGTAAATAAATATAAACGGTTATATTTAATTAAGTATTGTATTCGCGAATTAATATAAACTGTTATATTAATTTGGGTAATTATACAATATCGTTTTTTATCAGACCATTATTAATATATCGACTGTATTAATATCTGATAACATGTTACGATTTATAAATAAAACCCGCGAATAACTTTTAGCTAAATGGGTCGAATCACAAATCAGAATAAGGTAAGAGTGGAAAGCCCACTCTTACCCTATTCGAGAATTTCGGCCGACCAGGGCTACATAAGGAGAGTCCTTCTCCTTATGTCAGGGACTCTTGGTTGAACTGTTGAATCATAATTCTCACAATTAGGATTTTGAGAGCATTCTTCTCCCAAAACTCAGATCTCACATCTAAAACCTCAATAACTTGTGGGGAATAAAGCATGTATTCACCCTAAACTTGCAGGATTATAATGAAAAATACAGTTGTGTTTATAGTCATAAGATTAAAAAGGATAAGAAAAAGAATTCAACCTTTGGTCCTTTGTGCTTATGGCCTAAGAACAGGAATTAAAGTAAATTCCCTCCTATAACTTGCACCCAAGACTTGATTGAGATGATGCCGCGTGTGCTAGAAAATACTCTCCAATTGCCTTGCAATAAGGGGAGAGCTTTTGAGAGGTTTTAGATGTGAGATCTGAGTTTTGGGAAAAAGATGTTCTCAAAACCCTAATTGTGAGAATTATGAATTACCAGTAAGTGACAAAAGGAGAAAGACTCTCCTTTTGTATTACTTAGGTCGGCCGAATGGGTCTTGGGTAAGGGTGGGCTTTTTCCACTCTTACCTTATACCTTTGCGTGATTCGACCCGTTTAGCTTTAAGTTGTTCGCGGGTTTTATTTATAAATCGTAACATGTTATCAGATATTAATACAGTCGATATATTAATAATGGTCTGACAAAATACGATATTGTATAATTACCCAAATTAATATAACTGTTTATATTAATACGCGAATACTATATTTAATTAAATATAACCGTTTATATTTAATTTACGAATTAATCTTGTAATCCGTATTAGCCAAAATTATTTAATCCGTATTAAATAATAATCTCAACATCTTATTGACTAATTTATTAGTCAACACCTCTGACTAACTGTTTAGTCATATCCGGCATAAATGTGACTGTATTTTCATACCTTCACATCTCTCAAACGTGTCCTATAGGTGTGACGTATAGGGACCAGTTAATCACCGCCATCCGTATGACAATAACGTCAAACTTATCTAGCAAGCCAACCGTTATTGATAAACGTGGATCAACTGGTAATAATACAAAAGTATGCCCTTGTGATCCTTAAAAAGATTTAATAAGTCATTGTACTTAATTGTCAAGGACACCAGCCCCAACAATCTCCCACTTGTCCGTACAAGGGTATGTGCAATGACGTTATCACACTACATGTGGAGAACACAATCTCCAACAAACTCCCACTTGTCCGTACAAGTGTAGGTGCGATAACCGAATCTCATATCCTTTTAAAATTTCTCCCACTCAATGCAAGACAATTTGCAAATCCGCATTCGCAAAGGTCGTATCTCACAAGCGATCTGTATCAAGAGTGGTTTCCCCGACTAGAGAGTAACTTAACTGATAAAACGAATCTGTATTCGAGCATGGCCATGCATTTCAGTTACTACTCCTCGAGTGGCCCTGAGAAATGATAAAATCCTGATAAGGGTTTGGATATTTCCCTCAACTCGAATCCTGCCGATATCGCCCAGCATGAAATAACCCAGAAAAAATCCTCTTGGCCCCTGTTACGGTGACCGTGGGAAAGAAACCAAAGTTACCCAAAATCTGTCTTAATCTCAAGAAACAGTTGAAAGTCAAAAGACTCGACTCTAAGGAACACTATGGAGGTCCTATCCACGACCTGGCACCCAATGTTATAAAACATTTAGGACTCCATAACGTTGTCACGGGGTGTCCTACGAGATATCCGTATAACTCGCCTTTGTGATTGGTCAGTCATCCACGTGACTTATGGCTCGTTGAACCCACCATCAACCAATGTCACAAAATGATTACCTGAGTTATCAGCTCAAGTGGGTAATCAAGGACCAAAACGATGTAATGTTAATCAGTTCACTTTGTGGTGTTCAAAATTGGCGTACAATTCCACATGAAAAACAAAACATTTTATATCATAACAATAAGGTTGAATAGAGTACACGAGAAAATGAATTATTACATGAATTCATAAAAGAGTACTACAACTTAGGAATACATCCAATTCCCATGGAATGAATGTGCCCTTCATGCTTATCACGTGGTAATGCTTTTGTGAGAGGATCGGCTATGTTGTCATCCGTAGCGATCTTTTCAATAAAAATCTCCTTTTACTCCACGTAATCTCTGATTAGATGAGCTTTCCGTTGTACATTCCTAGCCTTGCTGCTAGACTTATGCTCCTTAGCTTGGAAGATGGCACCGCTATTGTCACAATAGACGGTGATTGGGTCATTCGAACTAGGCACTACTGATAGTCCTTGTAAGAATTGACGCATCCATATTGCTTCCTTAGCTGCTTCTGAGGCGGCATAGTACTCGGACTCAGTCGTAGAATCTGCTGTAACACTCTGTTTAGAACTTTTCCAGCTGACAGCAGCGCCATTAAGAGTAAAGACAAATCCAGACTGAGATTTCGAGTCATCTCGATCTGTTTGGAAGCTAGCATCTGCGTAACCCGTGGCGCAGAGCGTTGAGTCGCCTCCATAAGTCAATCCCCAATCTTTAGTCCTCCGTAGGTACTTAAGAATGTTTTTCACGGCCATCCAGTGTTGTTCACCTGGATGAGCTTGGAATCGACTTGTCATACTCAATGCATATGCAACGTCAGGACGTGTGCATATCATGGCATACATGATCGATCCTATTGCCGAAGCATAAGGAATCCGACTCATGCGCTCTTTCTCTTCCACTGACTTAGCTTCTTGAGTCTTGCTCAAGTGAAGCCCAGGAGTCATAGGAAGGAACCCCTTTTTGGAGTTCGTCATGCTGAATCTCTCCAGAATCTTCTCTATATAAGATTCCTGACTGAGAGACAACATCCGTCGTGATCTATCCCTGTAGATACGGATGCCCAAAATTCTTTGTGCCTCTCCCAGATCTTTCATCTGGAAATGGTTTTTCAACCATGCTTTAACCGAAGATAAGAGAGGTATGTCATTCCCAATCAAGAGTATGTCATCGACATACAGTACTAGGAATACAATCTTACTCCCACTCGACTTGATATAGAGACATGGTTCCTCGACTGATCGAATGAACCCATTCTCTTTTATCACTTGGTCGAAGCGATGATTCCAACTCCGCGATGCTTGCTTAAGTCCATAGATGGAACGCTTAAGCTTACAAAATTTCTTAGGATGTGCTGGATCGATAAAACCCTCGGGTTGTACCATGTACAACTCTTCCTCCAAATAACCGTTTAAGAAGGCGGTTTTAACGTCCATTTGCCATATTGCATAGTCATGAAATGCGGCGATCGCTAAGATAATCCGAATGGAACGTAGCATGACTACGGGTGCAAAGATTTCATCGTAGTGCAAGCCTGGCACTTGGGTGAAACCTTTAGCAACTAGTCTAGCCTTATGGATATCTTGTTGTCCTTCCACGGCATGCTTTATCTTGTAAAGCCATTTGCATTGAAGGGGACGTACCTTTGCAGGTAGGTCCACAAGATCCCACACGTTGTTCTCATACATGGAGTCCATCTCGGATTGCATGGCTTCTAGCCATAGCTTTGAGTCAGAACTGGTCATGGCACCTTTATAGGTTGTGGGTTCATTACCCTCTAGGAGTAAGACGTCATCTGTATCGTGTTCCTCGACCATACCAATGTATCTGTCCGGTGGAATAGAGACTCTTCCTGACCTCCTAGGTTCCTCAGGGATATCTACCGCAGCCTCGGTTGAAGGTACTGTTTCCTCCAATGGTTGCTCGGTAGTTGGTTCTTGAACCTCCGATAACTCGAAGGTTCTATTACTCGACTTGTTCTCGAGAAATTCTTTCTCTAAGAACGTCGCACTAGCCGCAACAAAAACACGTTGTTCGGTAGGCGAGTAGAAGTAATGACCAAACGTTCCCTTTGGATAGCCTATAAAGTATGTCTTGACCGATCGCGGGCCGAGCTTATCCTCGTGTCTCCACTTGACATAAGCCTCGCAGCCCCAAACCCGAATAAAGGACAAGTTAGGGACCGTTCCCTTCCATAACTCGAATGGAGTCTTGTCAACAGCTTTAGACGGACTTCGGTTAAGTATTAGAGCGGCCGACAAAAGAGCATAGCCCCACAATGAATCAGGCACAACGGTGTGACTCATCATGGATCGAACCATATCAAGTAAAGTTCGATTTCTCCGTTCGGACACACCATTTAATTGTGGTGTTCCAGGTGGAGTCAACTGTAGCACGATCCCACAGTCTTTTAGGTGTTGATCAAACTCGCGTGAAAGATACTCACCACCACGATCCGAGCGTAGTGCTTTAATCTTTCTACCCAGCTGGTTCTGTACCCTATTCTGGTATTCTTTGAACTTGTCAAAGGATTCACTTTTATGTTTCATCAAGTAGACATAGCCATATCTACTCAAATCATCCGTGAAAGTGATGAAATACCTATAGCCTTCTCGTGCGTTGATCGACATAGGGCCACATACGTCCGTATGTATGAGTCCTAATAGGTCGGCAGCGCGCATTCCAACACCTTTGAAGGAAATACGAGTCATTTTGCCGATGAGACATGATTCACACGTGCCATATGATTCGAAATCAAAGGGCGAAATAGCTCCATTCTGTATGAGCTGTTTTACGCGTTTCTCATTTATGTGTCCCATACGACAATGCCATAGGTAAGTTTGATCTTTGTCACCTACCTTTATTCTTTTATTATTCACATGTAATATCTCGGTGGTTTGATCTAAAACATAAATTCCATTCATGGAAACTGCCTTGCCATAAATCATATTGTGTAAGGAGAAAATACAGCTATTATTCTCTATTACAAATGAAAAGCCGAGTTTGTCAAGTGCAGAAACTGAAATAATGTTTTTGGACAAACTAGGAACATAATAACAGTTATATAAAAATAACTCGAATCCACTTGGAAGCTGGATTACGTATGTTCCCTTCGAGACTGCAGCCACACGTGCTCCATTCCCGACACGCAGGTCCACCTCACCCTTGATTAGGGGTTCTTGGTTTCGGAGGCCCTGCACATGATTACATAGATGAGAACCACAACCAGTATCAAGTACCCATGTTCCGCAACTTGCATGGTTAATCTCAATCATGTGAATAAAAGAAGAAGAAGACATACCAACAGGAGTAACACGGCCTGCTTTAATGTCCTCGCGATACACGGGGCATGAGCGCCTCCAATGCCCAGTCTTGTGGCAATGGTGACATTCCATGCTTGTATCCTTGCTCTTTGTCTTGCCTTGTGAGTTACTCGACTCACCAGGCCCACTCTTAGCAAATCCTGGTTTCTTGAACCTGGGCCTACCTACCGCTAGGTCGCCCTGAGCTTTAGCCTTCCCTTTACCTTTTCCCTTACTTGAGATCATGAGAACATCCTGCTTTAGACTCCCACTCAACTTTAGATCCTTCTCAGTCTGTACGAGAAGGGAGTGGAGCTCATGGGGAGTCTTCTTCATGTCGTTCATGTAGTAGTTGGCCCTAAAGAGGGTGAACCCATCATGAAGCGAATGAAGCATGTGATCAACGATGATGTTCTCACTGATCTTGCAGTTTAGGGTCTCCAGTTTCTTGATATTCTCAATCATGTTGAGAATATGTGGGCTAACAGCTTGGCCCTTCTGGAGTTTCGCCTCAAAGAAGCGACAGGTATGCTCATAAGAAACGATTCTCGGAGCCTTGGAGAATTCGTTAGTGAGCGTGGTGAAAATCTTGTTTGCACCATGGGTTATGAAGCGTCTTTGCAAATTAGATTCCATTGCATAGATGAGTACGTTCTTTATCGCACCCGCTTCCATGACGAAGTCGCTATGAGCGCGAACATCGTTGGCTCTAGCTCCAGTTCCTGGGTGTGCCGGAATGGGCTCAGTTAAAAACTTAAGCTTTCCGTCAGCAATGGCAGCATTCCGTAGTGCTGCCTCCCAGTCAGAGAAGTTTGACCCATCATTCCTCAGTCTAGTTGACTGATTCATGGAGTCCATGAAGGCTTTTAGCCAGGATTCACGTGCTAGCTTGGCACTTGGCATTGGGTCTTCACCAGCCATTTTAGTTTTACAGCAGTTTTAATGAACGTGTTCTACACTGAAAGAAGATAAAACAAAACCATATAAGCAACTTATTGTTGTGATTTAAGTCTATATTAAATTGAATTTAAACTCGTAGACTCATGCATTTATATAATTGATCTCCCTCAAGAATTATATAAACGATCCAAGACTCAATTTCCGTATATTGATAAGCCCACAGTTTGGCTAATTCCAATCGTTGGAACTCTTGGTCGATAGATTTCCGTAAATCCTATCTATTAGTCCATCTCAGTCACTGGAATATTATCGAGTGACCATGATGTTGAGATAAAATAAATCATCTGTTCCCACTTACCCGACGTAGAAGGGGTCATATTATGCCTACCGACGAAGAAGGGATTCATGGGAGGCTGATTTATAAAGACTAATCTCAATTTTTGGTTATACGAGGAAGACCCCATCAACTCTTATTTATCCATATTTAAGTGAACTAAAAACTAGCATTTGCGTGAATGAATTAAATAAAGTGATGGCTTTTAAATTGACATGTGACATCTGTATTGTCACAGAAAACTAACGCGTGACCTCTACATGAGTCAGTTTTCAGGCATGATATAGGTGGTTTGGTTTTTAGGCGGAATATGATGCAAGCTATTATCGATGAAAGCGTAAAGATAAATGCAATAAACGTAAATAAAAGTCCTAGTGTGGCCTATCCTACCAAAATAAACATAAAACAACTTGGAATCCACCGTTGGACCCTAGAAGCTTGTCTTGATGTTCTATCTTGGTCCTTGCAGCGGGAGTGAGCATCCGGTCTCCGTCTTGTCTTTGGTCTTCACAAAATTACTAATTTAAATTACAAAAGTAATCCTAGATACATTCTAATTTAAATACAAAAGTAATTACATGGCAAAAACCCAAAACGGAGATTCAAGATCTCAAAATTACAAGCAAGATCGTGTCCCTTCATTACGGTGACACAATCTTCTAAGGCCACACTAAGTTACAACCGTTTGCAAAAATTAAATACGTTATTGAAAGCATTCAAGGCATTCACAAGACGATAAATAAAATGCATCAACTAAAAACAATTTATACATGACATAATACTGTCATTATGATTAATAAATTTATACCAAACCACCTTTTAAGATTAAAATTAAGTGACTATACCGTTTTAATCACCAATTTTAACAAACATATAATCCATTATTTTAAACTGTTTTAAAACAATATGTATCAAACGAGGGTGAACCGTTTCACTAAATAATACACTATTTCCGTATATAGTATATTATTTTAAGCCATGTGAAAATAAAACATGTTATTTTCGAAAATAAAAAAAAAAACGAGTCTGTTACAGGGGGGGAGGTCGACCGACCTAAACTTGTGGTCGACCGACCTCCTGCTGAAAAACGGAAAAATCTGCAACAGTAAAATCGGTCGACCGACCTATTAATTAGGTCGACCGACCAACAAGTAGTAAAAACGAATTTCAGAAAACGCAAAACGCTGCACTTTTTGAAATTAAAACAAGTTTTTACCTTTTAAACTTTGATTAAAACAAGTAAATCAAAATTAACATTAACAAGGGTTCACATATTGTTAAGAATATCGATTAATTAACAATATGTAAACAGGAATCGAAAAACAAGATCGAAAACTCATAAAGGAAACTGTTTTTAAAAAAAAAACAGAAAACTCACACAGGGGCGGTCGACCGACCGCTAAAACAGGTCGACCGACCGACGCAGCGGCAGAAACGAGATTTTTCAAAATCTTTTAAAAAAAAACTTATGAAAAACACAAAAGTAAAATTTTCATGGCCTAAGGCTCTGATACCACTTGTGGGGAATAAAGCATGTATTCACCCTAAACTTGCAGGATTATAATGAAAAATACAGTTGTGTTTATAGTCATAAGATTAAAAAGGATAAGAAAAAGAATTCAACCTTTGGTCCTTTGTGCTTATGGCCTAAGAACAGGAATTAAAGTAAATTCCCTCCTATAACTTGCACCCAAGACTTGATTGAGATGATGCCGCGTGTGCTAGAAAATACTCTCCAATTGCCTTGCAATAAGGGGAGAGCTTTTGAGAGGTTTTAGATGTGAGATCTGAGTTTTGGGAAAAAGATGTTCTCAAAACCCTAATTGTGAGAATTATGAATTACCAGTAAGTGACAAAAGGAGAAAGACTCTCCTTTTGTATTACTTAGGTCGGCCGAATGGGTCTTGGGTAAGGGTGGGCTTTTTCCACTCTTACCTTATACCTTTGCGTGATTCGACCCGTTTAGCTTTAAGTTGTTCGCGGGTTTTATTTATAAATCGTAACATGTTATCAGATATTAATACAGTCGATATATTAATAATGGTCTGACAAAATACGATATTGTATAATTACCCAAATTAATATAACTGTTTATATTAGTACGCGAATACTATATTTAATTAAATATAACCGTTTATATTTAATTTACGAATTAATCTTGTAATCCGTATTAGCCAAAATTATTTAATCCGTATTAAATAATAATCTCAACATCTTATTGACTAATTTATTAGTCAACACCTCTGACTAACTGTTTAGTCATATCCGGCATAAATGTGACTGTATTTTCATACCTTCACATCTCTCAAACGTGTCCTATAGGTGTGACGTATAGGGACCAGTTGATCACCGCCATCCGTATGACAATAACGTCAAACTTATCTAGCAAGCCAACCGTTATTGATAAACGTGGATCAACTGGTAATAATACAAAAGTATGCCCTTGTGATCCTTAAAGAGATTTAATAAGTCATTGTACTTAATTGTCAAGGACACCAGCCCCAACAATCTCCCACTTGTCCGTACAAGGGTATGTGCAATGACGTTATCACACTACATGTGGAGGACACAATCTCCAACATAACTCTCCCCATATTGCAAGGCAATTGGAGAGCCTTTCTAGCACACGCGGCATCGTCTCAAACAAAGTCTTGGGTGCAAGTTATAGGAGGGAATTTACTTTAATTCTTGTTCTTAGGCCTATTCAAGCAAGGACCCAAGGTTGTATTCTTTTTCATGTTTTTATTTATCTTTTGACAATATTCACAACTGTAAATTTCATTATAATCCTGCAAGTTTAGGCGAATACATGCTTTATTCCCCACAAGTGGTATCAGAGCCAGGCCATCAAAATTTTACTTTTGTGTTTTTCATAAGTTTTAAAATCTGAAAAATCGTGTTCTTTTGCTGAGTCGGTCGATCGACCCCCTGTTGCGGTCGGTCGACCGCCTCCTGCGTAATTTTCTGTTTCGACAGTTTATCTTTTGTGAGAAATAGTTTTCAGAAACTCGGTTTCGTGTTTTGTGGTCGGTCGACCTGTTTTTCGGGTCGGTCGACCATTCTGCTGTTACAAAAAAAAAAAAAAAAAAAAAAAAAAAAAAAAAAAAAAATTTCGTCAGGTGGTCGGTCGACCTGTATGTTGGGTCGGTAGACCTCTTTCCTGTAACAGTCGTGTTTTTTTTTCCCGAAAATAACTTGTTTTTATTTTCCCATGGCCTTTAGTACTATACTATATACGGAAATAGTATATTATTATTTTTGTGAAACGGTTCACCCTCGTTTGATACATATTATTTTAAAACGGTTTAAGATAATAAGATTATAAATTTATTAAAATTGGGTGATTAAAACGGTATAATCACATAATTTAATCCCGTAAGGTGGTTTGGTAAAAATTTATTAATCATAATAACAGTATTATGTCATGTATGAATTTTATTTAGTTGATGCATTTTATTTATCGTCTTGTTGAATGCCTTGTGAATGCTTTCAATAACGTATTTATTTTTGCAAACGGTTGTAACTTAGTGTGGCCTTAGTAGATTGTGTCATCGTAATGATGGGACACAGTCTTGCTTGTAATTTTGCGATCTTGAATCTCCGTTTTGGGTTTTTGCCATGTAATTACTTTTGTATTTAAATTAGAATGTAAATAGGTTATATTTGTATTTTAAATTAGTAATTTTGTGAAGACCGAAGACGGAGACCGGATGCTCACTCCCGCTGCAAGGACCAAGATGGAACATCAAGACAAGCTTCTAGGGTCCAACGGTGGATTCCAAAGTTGTTTTTATGTTTATTTTGGTAGGATAGGCCACACTAGGACTTTTATTTACGTTTATTGCATTTATTTTATGCTTTCATCGATAATAGCTTGCATATAAATTCCGCCTAAAACCAAACCACCTATAACATGCCTGAAAACTAACTCATGTAGAGGTTACGCGTTAGTTTTCTGTGACAATACTGATGTCACATGTCAATTGCAAAGCCATCACTTTATTTCATTCATTCACGCATATGCTAGATATTAGTTCATTTAATATGAATAAATATAAGTCGATGGGGTCTTCCTCGTATAACCAAAAATTGAGACTAGTCTTTATAAATCAGACTCCCATGAATCCCTTCTTCGTCGGTAGGCATAATATGACCCCTTCTACGTCGGGTAAGTGGGAACAGATGATTTATTTTATCTCAACATCATGGTCACTCGATACTATCTAGCGGCTGAGATGGACTAATAGATAGGATTTACGGAAATCTATCGACCAAGAGTTCCAACGGTGGAATTAGCCAAGTTGTGGGCTTATCAATATACGGAAATTGAGTCTTGGGATCATTTTTATAATTCTTGAGGAAGATCAATTATATAAATGCATGAGTCTACAAGTTTAAATTCAGTTTAATATAGACTTAAATCACAACAATTAGTTGCTTATATGGTTCTGTTTTATCAGTGTAGAACACGTTCAAATTAAACTGATGTATAACTAATGGCTGGTGAAGACCCAATGCCAAGTGCCAAGCTAGCACGTGAATCCTGGCTAAAAGCCTTCATGGACTCCATGAATCAGTCTACTAGACTGAGGAATGATGGGTCAAACTTCTCTGACTGGGAGGCAGCACTACGGAATGCTGCCATTGCTGTCGGAAAGCTTAAGTATTTAACTGAGCCAATTCCGGCACACCCAGGAACTGGAGCTAGAGCTAACGAAGTTCGCGCTCATAGCGACTTCGTCATGGAAGCGGGTGCGATAAAGAACGTACTCATCTATGCAATGGAATCCAATTTGCAAAGACGCTTCATAGCCAATGGTGCAAACAAGATTTTCACCACGCTCACTAACGAATTCTCAAAGGCTCCGAGGATCGTTTCTTATGAGCATACCTGTCACTTCTTTGAGGCGAAACTCCAGAAGGGCCAAGCTGTTAGCCCACATATTCTTCACATGATTGAGAATATCGAAAAACTGGAGGCCCTAAACTGCAAGATCAGTGAGAACATAATCGTTGATCGAATGCTTCATTCGCTTCATGATGGGTTCGCCCTCTTCAGGGCCAACTATTACATGAACGACATGAAGAAGACTCCTCATGAGCTCCACTCCCTTCTCGTACAGACCGAGAAGGATCTGAAATTAAGTGGGAGCGTGAAGCAAGATGTTCTCATGATTTCCAGTAAGGGTAAGGGTAAGGGTAAAGCTAAAGCTCAGGGCGACCTAACAGTAGGCAAGCCCAAGTTTAAGAAGTCAGGATTTACTAAGAGTGGGCCAGGTGAGTCAAGCAACTCACAGGGCAAAACAAAGAGCAAAGATACTAGCATGGAATGTCACCATTGCCACAAGACTGGGCATTGGAGGCGCTCATGCCCCGTGTATCGTGAGGACATTAAGGCAGGCCGTGTTACTCCTGTTGGTATGTCTTCTTCTTCTTTTATTCACATGATTGAGATTAACCATGCAAGTTACGGAACTTGGGTACTAGATACTGGCTGTGTTTCTCATCTATGTAATCATGTGCAGGGCCTCCGAAACCAAGAACCCCTAATCAAGGGTGAGGTTGACCTGCGTGTCGGGAATGGAGCACGTGTTGCTGCAGTCTCGAGGGGAACATACGTGATCCAGCTTCCAAGTGGATTCGAGTTATCTTTATATAACTGTTATTATGTTCCTTGTTTGTCCAAAAACATTATTTCAGTTTCTGCGCTTGACAAACTCGGTTTTTCATTTGTAATAGAGAATAATAGCTGTATTTTCTCCTTACACAATATGATTTATGGCAAGGCAGTTTCCATGAATGGAATTTATGTTTTAGATCAACCCACCGAGATATTACATGTGAATAGCAAGAGATTAAAGGTAGGTGACAAAGATCAAACTTACCTATGGCATTGTCGTATGGGACACATAAATGAGAAACGCGTGAAACAGCTCATACAGAATGGAGCTATCTCGCCCTTTGATTTCGAATCATATGGCACGTGTGAATCATGTCTCATCGGTTAGATGACTCGTATTTCCTTCAAAGGTGTTGGAATGCGCGCTGCCGACCTATTAGGACTCATACATACGGACGTATGTGGCCCTATGTCGATCAACGCACGAGAAGGCTATAGGTATTTCATCACTTTCACGGATGATTTGAGTAGATATGGCTATGTCTACTTAATGAAGCACAAAAGTAAATCCTTTGACAAGTTCAAAGAATACCAGAATCGGGTACAGAACCAACTGGGAAGAAAGATTAAAGCACTGCGTTCTGATCGTGGTGGTGAGTATCTTTCACACGAGTTTGATCAACACCTTAAAGACTGTGGCATCGTTCTACAGTCAACTCGACCTGGAACACCACAATTAAATGGTGTGTCCGAACGGAGAAATCGAACTTTACTTGATATGGTTCGATCCATGATGAGTCACACCATTGGGCCTGATTCATTGTGGGGCTATGCTCTTTTGTCGGCCGCTCTAATTCTTAACCGAAGTCCGTCTAAAGCTGTTGACAAGACTCCATTCGAATTATGGAAGGGAGCGGTCCCTAACTTGTCCTTTATTCGGGTTTGGGGCTGCGAGGCTTATGTCAAGTGGAGACACGAGGATAAGCGCGGCCCGCGATCGATCAAGACATACTTTATAGGCTATCCAAAGGGAACTTTTGGTCATTACTTCTACTCGTCAACCGAACAACGTGTTTTTGTTGCGGCTAGTGCGACGTTCTTAGAGAAAGAATTTCTCGAGAACAAGTCGAATAATAGAACCTTCGATTTATCGGAGGTTCAAGAACCAACTACCGAGCAACCATTGGAGGAAACAGTTCCTTCAACCGAGGCTGCGGTAGATATTCCTGAGGAACCTAGGAGGTCGGGAAGAGTCTCCATTCCTCCGGACAGATACATTGGTATGGTCGAGGAACATGATATGGATGACGTCTTACTCCTAGAGGGTAATGAACCCTCAACTTATAAAGGTGCCATGACCAGTTCTGACTCAAAGCTATGGCTAGAAGCCATCCAATCCGAGTTGCACTCCATGTATGAGAACAACGTGTGGGATCTTGTGGACCTACCTGCAAAGGTACGCCCCTTCAATGCAAATGGCTTTACAAAATAAAGCATGACGTGGAAGGTAAACAAGATATCCATAAGGCAAGACTAGTTGCTAAAGGTTTCACCCAAGTGCCAGGCTTGCACTACGATGAGATCTTTGCACCCGTAGTCATGCTACGTTCCATTCGGATTATCTTAGCGATAGCCGCATTTCATGACTATGAAATGTTGGGAAATGTGTCCTCAACAATAGTGCGATCACGACAGTGATAAAAATCATTGTCATAAATCTTATGAAATGAATATGCAAGGGACGATCCAATATTGATTTAGTCAACTGACCAATATTAATCGGTAATGATTGGCTGACTAGAGTTTAACATTACTGTCGTATGACGGTGGTAGTCAGTTGATCCCTTTAGGTCACACCTATAGGACAGACCCCTTAAATAATATGTTAATCAATTGTATATGATACGGATTGATTGATCTTCTTAAAACCGTATATCGAGAAGTCAGAGGTTGAATCTTAAAGTAAGATTTATATTTGAAATTGAAATGTGTCAATTGTCAAATATTAATCGATATTTTAGAAATATCGAAGTTAGTATAATGAATGGTTCATGGTTATAACAAACGTTGTAAATATATCGTATTGACGATTATTTTGATAACCATTTGTTGGGACGGTAATTATGAATTACTAAAATACGTTGTTAAATATGATTTAATTAATTTAGAAATATTATTTATATGATAAATATATTTTAAATTAATACAATTGAAGTATGTCACATAGGATGTTACATATTATACAATTGTACAAATTACAAATTGTAAAATGAAAGTCCATTTTATGAATGTATGTGGCGTGTGATTGTGTGTAATAGAAGAACAAATTTGTTTAAATTATGGTCTTACAAACACAATCATAAGGATAGTCTTGAACCTATTAATAGGTATGCATGCCTATATATTATGGTTAGACTAAAAAGCTAAGTGATTCCTCTCTTTGTAGAGAACCTCACGCCTAAAACACAACACCCCAACAAATGTCATTCTCTTTATATATGTGATACCTCACATATTAAAAGACTAATCCTAATGTTGTATTTTTATTCTTGTGTAAGAAACAAAATACAATAACCTCTAAATATTACTTAGATAATATTTGTAGCATACTAATAATATTATTATTAGTACACGGTTTTAACATAACCCAATTCCGTCTCCTAGCTCGGGTTCGGTCTTCGGTGTTTAAGGGTAGGTCTTGGGTGCAACGTAAAGGAGGCAAGCTATTTTGGTTGCTCCGTGGAGGATCGTCCTACCACTTATTTGGACCGTTTGTAAGGCCCTTTCCTTTATTATTCCGCATATGTTGTTGCATGCATAAGATCTTGAGTATAAATTAATATGAGATTAATTAATTAGTAAAATTAGTAAGACTAAATAAGATGAACATGTTAGTATGACTACCTGAGTTCCCTTCATGAAATATGGCAAATGGACGTTAAAACCGCCTTCTTAAACGGTTATTTGGAGGAAGAGTTGTACATGGTACAACCCGAGGGTTTTATTTATCCAAAACATCCTAAGAAGGTTTGCAAGCTTAAGCGTTCCATCTATGGACTTAAGCAGGCATCACGGAGTTGGAATCATCGCTTCGACAAGTAAAAAAGAGAATGGATTCATTCGATCAGTCGAGGAACCATGTCTCTATATCAAGTCGAGTGGGAGCAAGATTGTCTTCCTAGTACTGTATGTCGATGACATACTCTTGATTGGGAATGACATACCTCTCCTTTCTTCGGTTAAAGCATGGTTGAAAAACCATTTCCAGATGAAAGATCTGGGAGAGGCACAAAGAATTTTGGGTATCCGTATCGACAAGGATAGATCACGACGAATGTTTTCTCTCAGTCAGGAGTCTTACATAGATAAGATTCTAGAGAGATTCAGCATAACGAACTCCAAGAAAGGGTTCCTTCCTATGACTAGTGGGCTTCACTTGAGCAAGTCTCAAGAAGCTAAGACATTGGAAGAGAAAGAGCGCATGAGTCGGATTGCTTATGCTTCGGCAATAGGATCGATCATGTATGCCATGATATGCACACGTCCAGACGTTGCATATGCATTGAGTATGAGCAGTCAATTCCAAGCTCATCCAGGTGAACAACACTGGATGGCCGTGAAAAACATTCTTAAGTACCTACGGAGGACTAAAGATTGGGGATTGACTTATGGAGGCGACTCAACGCTCTGCGCCACGGGTTACGCAGACGCTAGTTTCCAAACGGATCGAGACGACTCGAAATCTCAGTCTGGATTCGTTTTTACTCTTAATGGCGCTGCTGTCAGCTGGAAAAGTTCTAAACAAAGTGTTACAGCAGATTCTACATCTGAGTCCGCGTAAAAGGAGATATTTATTGATAAGATCGCTACGGATGACAACATAGCTGATTCTCTCACAAAAGCATTACCACGTGATAAGCATGAAGGGCACATTCATTCCATGGGAATTAGATGTGTTCCTAAGTTGTAGTACTCTTTTATGAATTCATGTAGTAATTCATTTTCTCGTGTACTCTATTCAACCTCATTGTTATGATATATAATGTTTTGTTTTTCATGTGGAATTGTACGCCAATTTTGAACACCACAAAGAGAACTGAATAACATTACATCGTTTTAGTCCTTGATTACCCACTTGAGCTGATAACTCAGGTAATCATTTTGTGACGTTGGTTGATGGTGGGTTCAACGAGCCATAAGTCACGCGGATGACTGACCAATCACAAAGGCGAGTTATACAGATATCTCGTAGGACACCCCGTGACAACGTTATGGAGTCCTAAATGTTTTATAACATTGGGTGCCAGGTCGTGGATAGGACCTCCATAGTGTTCCTTAGAGTCGAGTCTTTTGACTTTCAACTGTCTCTTGAGATTAAGGCAGATTTTGGGTAACTTTGGTTTCTTTTCCACGGTCATCGTAACAGGGGCCAAGAGGATTTTTTCTGGGTTATTTCATGCTGCGCGATATCGGCAGGATTCGAGTTGAGGGAAATATCCAAACCCTTATCAGGATTTTATCATTTCTCAGGGCCACTCGAGGAGTAGTAACTGAAATGCATGGCCATGCTCGAATACAGATTCGTTTTATCAGTTAAGTTACTCTCTAGTCGGGGAAACCACTCTTGATACAGATCGCTTGTGAGATACGACCTTTGCGAATGCGGATTTGCAAATTGTCTTACATTGAGTGGGAGAAATTTTAAAAGGATATGAGAATCGGTTATCACACCTACACTTGTACGGACAAGTGGGAGTTTGTTGGAGGCTTGTGTCCTCCACATGTAGTGTGATAACGTCATTGCACATACCCTTGTATGGACAAGTGGGAGATTGTTAGGGCTGGTGTCCTTGACAATTAAGTACAATGACTTATTAAATCTCTTTAAGGATCACAAGGGCATACTTTAGTATTATTATCAGTTGATCCACGTTTATCAATAACGGTTGGCTTGCTAGATAAGTTTGACGTTATTGTCATACGGATGGCGGTGATCAAATGGTCCCTATACGTCACACCTATAGGACCCGTTTGAGAGATGTGAAGGTATGAAAATACAGTCACATTTATGCCGAATATGACTAAACAGTTAGTCAGAGGTATTGACTATTAAATTAGTCAATAAGATGTTGAGATTATTATTTAATACGGATTAAATAATTTTAGCTAATACGGATTACATGATTAATTCGTAAATTAAATATAAACGGTTATATTTAATTAAGTATTGCATTCGCGAATTAATATAAACTGTTATATTAATTTGGGTTATTATACAATATCGTTTTTTATCAGACCATTATTAATATATCGACTGTATTAATATCTGATAACATGTTACGATTTATAAATAAAACCCGCGAATAACTTTTAGCTAAATGGGTCGAATCACGAATCAGAATAAGGTAAGAGTGGAAAGCCCACTCTTACCCTATTCGAGAATTTCGGCCGACCAGGGCTACATAAGGAGAGTCCTTCTCCTTATGTCAGGGACTCTTGGTTGAACTGTTGAATCATAATTCTCACAATTAGGGCTTTGAGAGCATTCTTCTCCCAAAACTCAGATCTCACATCTAAAAACCTCAATAACTCTCTCCATATTGCAAGGCAATTGGAGAGCCTTTCTAGCACACGCGGCATCGTCTCAAACAAAGTCTTGGGTGCAAGTTATAGGAGGGAATTTACTTTAATTCTTGTTCTTAGGCCTATTCAAGCAAGGACCCAAGGTTGTATTCTTTTTCATGTTTTTATTTATCTTATGACAATATTCACAACTGTAAATTTCATTATAATCCTGCAAGTTTAGGGCGAATACATGCTTTATTCCCCACAAGTGGTATCAGAGCCAGGCCATCAAAATTTTACTTTTGTGTTTTTCATAAGTTTTAAAATCTGAAAAATCGTGTTCTTTCGCTGAGTCGGTCGATCGACCCCCTAATGCGGTCGGTCGACCGCCTCCTGCGTAATTTTCTGTTTCGACAGTTTATCTTTTGTGAGAAATCGTTTTCAGAAACTCGGTTTCGTGTTTTGTGGTCGGTCGACCTGTTTTTCAGGTCGGTCAACCATTCTGCTGTTACAAAAAAAAATGTTTTTGGAAAGAGACGGTACAAAATAACAATTATTTAAATGTAACTCGTATCCACTTGACAAGGCAAGAGTGCAAGTCCCTTTTGAAGTGGCCGCTACCCGAGCTCCAGTTCCTAGTCGGAGATCCATATCACCCTTGTCTACTTTCTCCACTTCTCTTAAACCCTGCAAACGATTACAAAGGTGAGAACCACAACCAGTATCCAATACCCATGTTGTGTTGGATGTAAAATTGATGTCAATAACAAAAATTTCGGATTTGGAATTACCTAACGGAATCACAAGACCTTCTTGGATATGATGTAAGTACTTAGAGCAATTCCTCTTCCAATGGCCCATGACACTACAATAGTGGCATCGCCCTTTTTGTAACTTTCTTTTCTTCTTCTTTATCTTTGCAAGACTCTTCTTGCTAGAACTCCCACTAGCTTCATCATAAGCCCTTTCCTTCAAGTATAAGGCATCCAATTCTTCATTTAGCTCATCTATATAAGCCGTGTCAAGAAACGGACCTTTGGGAGGTGGGAGAGAAGTAATAAAGTTAACATTGCCATCCGGAGCCGTTCCGAAATGAACTTCTCTAGTAGTATCAATGTTGTTTTGGTTTCAAACATCGTCGAAAACATTGTGACAAGAATCAATAGTGATAGGGTTGAATGAATCCATTGCGATTAAATAACTACAAAAACGGAAATGAAGGAAAAATTAACGTTCATCATTTTAATACTTGTTAAACATTTTTAAACAAGCTTAGTATTTACTTAACGATCTCTTACACAATTAAGTAAACAATCCCGAGACCCAAACCCATACTAATGCGGGCACGGTATAGCCCATTCAACCCGTATAGGTATAATTTGGTGGATTAACCCTTTAATCGGTTCTACCTTAGAAGTCCCGGTCGACAATTTTCTAAAAATCGTCTTTAGCCCGAACTTATTGCAACTACGGTTACGAATACTTTCGTTGAGATCGACCAAATTTCAAGTTGTAATCTTTATTACCCCACTTACCCAACGTGACAATTTTAGTACCCTGGTTTAGCCGAGCCTACATTTTGTGAAGAAGGGATTCAGGGTCCATACTCTTTGGTAAGGCTAAGTCTCAATATTTTATACGTAAGAGATCTTATCAAATATTATCTATCTCCTTTTAAGTGAACTAATTAGGTGAATTATCGATAATAATATGATACGTTGAAGACTCGATACTCGATATGCATGACATGTTAATGGCGATTTGGCTATGCATGCAACATATTAAAACAATATAAGGCAAAAATAAAATTCCTAGTATGGCCTTTCCTAAAAGAAAATAAATAAAATACAATTCGGAAACCAACTCCTTTGGTTCCTAGGGCTTCTCGGCAATCACTTGAGGAACACCGTCTTGGACTCCTCCGGGAATGCAACGCCTTGGGAACTCCGAATTACAAATATTACATTCTTAATTCTATCTACTTTATACAATATAAAATAGAAATAAATTACAATTGGGTGATACGAGATCACAAAATTACAACCGAATCAATAACCCCTTTCATTACGGGAATTACCGATTAAACTAAGGCCATACTAGAATAATTACATGATTCAAAATAATGCAATAAAATATGACATTCATACGAAAAACGTAGCAATATAAATGTTATGAATATGTTCATTTTTAATGCCAAATCGCCCTAATATCTTATTAGGTCAACAATAACCCGGTTTTATGAGATTTTTACAACTTTAACCCTTTAAAATGCATAAATTAAAACATAAACAAACTTATGTTCTAAATAATATCCTAACACATTTTAGGATTCAAAATTATTCATAAATATTTTTGATTATAATTAACCTTTAATTATTTTTATATTGTTCAAAATGCCTTAAATTACATAACTCTTTACGAATTAAATCCAAATAAATTACAAAATTTTCGAAATTTGGATTTTATTTTCACAAACATTCTGAAATATTACTTTAATATTTATAATGTCAAAATTTTTGGTCAAGGTTTTCGAAAATCAATTCGAAATATCATATATATTTAACCAAAATTACCTCTTAATACGGTTTTGTAAAATAAAATCGTAAAACATGTTATACAACATCATATTGTACAAAATTTTACATACATTAAGTAAAATAAGCATGTGAGGTCGTGTAGAAAATACAAGGCTAGAAACGTTTTCTATCTATTTTAACCATTCAATTCGATTTTCTCATAAAATACATACAAATGATTAAAATTATATAATGAACAATATTTAAATCTCATAAATTATCTAAATAACCTAAAAACATTTTAGGACCAGATTTATTAACATGCCAAAATGTCGAGTGATTTATCATATGAATCTCAAAATTAATAGTTTTATTTTAAGTCTCAAAAACTCGGAAAAACTAAAAACCGATTAAGCATGCAACAACCTTTGCTCTGATACCAATTGTTAGGTTTATATACCTATTATAGTCATACTAATGATATTATCTTATAATGTAATGAACTTATGCATGCTTAACAATATAAACGAGATCCAAAAGGGAAGAACAAGCTCCCTTACATTGTATGTCACGGCTAGTTAGGGCACAAGTGAAGACACCTTCTTCACTTGTTCTTGAGCTTTTCAATATGGAATGATCCTCCTTGAGCCTTCAAAGAGATGACCTCCAATAGATGAACACCAAGACACACTACTCAGTTACGTATTTTGTATTTTATTTTGCTAGAACAATATACAAAAATCTCTAGTTCATAAGGAGGGTTACACGGTTTTGATGCTTGAATTAGGGAGAGTTTTCTTTCTTTTTCTCTCTAATGCAAAACCCTAGCAACAACATGAATGAATGAATGAATGAGGGAACAAAATTCTCTTTTTTTTCTACTCAAGGGGGTGGCCGGGTGGTGTGTTAAGAGTGCCCAATGAATCGCACCTTAATATTCTACAATGTCTCCCACTCAAGCCATGAGCATTAAATTGGATGTCCTCTATATGTTCCTCACATTAGGAAATATGTAATGTTGTATGTGTGTGTGTTGAACACACGGTCCATGGCACGAAATGGACCCATACGTAACATTGGCTAGGATTATATTAGTTTACGTAATTGTAATTTAACTTTTAAACTCTTTAATCGTAAATTCAAAAGTAATTCAAATAATTACTTATATCCAATTTAATTATTATTTGTTACTACAACAATTGTAATCTTAGATAATTCATTCAAGTATTTTACGTTTCACAAACATAAAAATAATAGTGATGACATTTCAGTCACTAATATATTTTAATTTATAATCTTATTATAAATTTTCTCCTTATATTATTTATAAACTAGAAATGAACTAACTCGTATCAATATACAGTTATTTCATTTATCATTAAGAGAGTTGTCCTAAAGGTGTGACCTAAAGGGATCAACTGCTCACCACCGTCATTATGACAGTAATGTCAAACTCTAGCAAGCCAATCATTACCGATTAATGTTGACCAGTTGACTTATGATTAAGAATCATCCCATGAATATTCTTTTATAGAGATTTGTCAATTAATTATATCATTGACGTGATCACACTATTGTGGAGGACACTTACTCCAACAGGGATGATACGAAATTATATTAGTCAATTGACCAACATTAATCGGTAATGATTGGCTAGCTAGAGTTTGACATTACTGTCGTATGATGGTGGTGGTCAGTTGATCCCTTTAGGTCACACCTATAGGACAATTCCCTTAATTGATAAAATGATCAAATGTATATTGATACGAATTGATCATATTCCTTAAACTCGTATACCGAGAAATCAGATGTTAAATCTTATTGTAAGATTTATGTTTATAATTGAAAAGTGTCGATTATTAAACAATTGAACGATATCTTAAAATATCGTAATTAGAATGAATCGGGTTAGAATTATTACAAAAGTTGTAGATCGTATTGACGATTATTATGAATGACCATTTTATATTAGTAATTATGAATTACTTGTCAACTTGATAAATGTGATTTGTTTAATTTATAAATAATATTTATTTGATAAATATTTATGTTTTAAATTAAAACAATTGTATTTTATAACATTATGACATATTGTATGTCACATAATGTACAAATTATACAATTGACAAAGTTGTAAAATGAAGTCCATTTTAAGCTAAGGTGGGACGGATTAGTGGAGGTAGTTGTGGGGTGATTAGTGTGTTAATTGCTCTTAAGACACAATCATTAAACGGTGCCTTGAGACTATTACCTATAGCCACCCTAGACACATTGAGAAGAGAAAATGTTCCCTTGTGTGTCTTCCCATACCCGGCCACCCACATCCCAAAAACACTACCCACTTAAATATTCTGACATGCTCACAAAATTGATTCATTCATAATCTTGGCAAAATTTTCTAGTAAGAAAATTATACTAAAACCTCACAAATTATTATAAGATAATAACTTATACTATAATAAGTTGTAGTATTGATTTAATATTTCTAATAAAAGATTAGGATATTGTTTAAGGTAAAAACCTATTCTTGTACTAGCATACCTAAAGTTTCGGTTCATCATAAGGGGTGTCTTGGGTGCATCTTGGAGGAGGTGTTCTAGTTGAATACTAAGGAGGATCATCCTTGTGTTGATTTCGTCGAATTGTAAGCATTCGATTCTTACCTTTTTCCGCATAAGTATTAGCATGCATAAGATCTAAAGATATTATAATTAAAAAGTTAATTATCAACTTCATTAGTATGACTAAATTATTAGGTTATGAGATAATTAAACCTAACAGAAACTTGCTCGATCGAGTGATTCTTGAACTCGATCGAGCAACTCACTTAATACACTGGATTTCGCATTTCAGTTTTAGGTTTTAAGATTAAGTAGTGTAACCTAATGTCTATATAAAGATTAGGTTAACATTAATCAGAGACACATTTGACACTATTCACTTTTACTTTACATTTCACTTTTCATTTTAGTCAGTAGCTTTTTTTCATTTCATTTTGCAAATACATTCTGGATCTTGTTCATTCATCGTTCTTGCCAATTTTATTATAATTTCTCTCAATCCCTTCCTTTATTTGTTCTATTTAATTCCTTTCCATTATCATTAGTTATTATCATCTTTTGCTATGTTATATTTCGTTAGTATTATCTTGATTAGCGTAGATCCCGAAGCCATGAGTAGGTAATCTTTTTAATATTTTAGGATGATGGAAGTCGCTGTAGTAATGTCGTAGGATTCACAAGTTAGTCGTCTTTGCGACGAGGTTTGTTTATAGGCAATATAATTAGAAAACCTGTTGACTGAGTGCACGCATGAGACCGGTTTACGTAGTAAAACTTTACATGAATCGAAATATTGGTAGAGTAGGCTTGCTTAGGACAATCCATATAACCTTCCTCGATCGAAAGATTGGTTGGGGAGTCTAGGGCGAGTTGAGACCGAAGGGAGACAATCACTAGCCACCTTGTCAATGACATGACTGACCTAATATTTTCACATGACATGAATTACCGCGGTGACCCGATTCCTGACATATTCCCCTTTTAATTGATAAAACTCGTATTTGTTATCTTCTTTGTTCTTTTATTCTTGTTTTAGTCATTAGTTAATCAACAAACAACAACCCCCCTTTATGACCAATGAACTGAACCTTAGTTAAGACTCTGCTTCCCTGTGGGATTCGACCCTACTACCACTAGCTTTTGTTAGTAATACCTAGGATTTATCTTTGATCGTGTTACGACGACCTGTGTCACTATACATAATTATTTTACGTAATTTCCATATTAGTGTATATGACTGATGTTTTCGAGTCGTCTCGGTTAATAATGATGATGATAATAAGTACTACGTGAGTATTGTGAATAATAGAATAAGAAACCGACAGTATGATAATTAGTAATCGGATAATTTATTATTTGCTAGGTACCGGTTTTGATGTGGCATAATTTTGTTTACTTACTGGCTTGTTATCGGATTATATTGCTATTCAGGTAGGATTATTTACTCATCTTCGACATTATTGTGTATGTTGTTTGATTGGCATGTTTATGTGTGTGTGGTTGAGTTATAGTTGGCTATTATTATTGTCATGAGATTATGGTACTGTGATTATTGGCGTGGTTTATTATGTTGCGTTTATTGGCATGCACTGTAATACCCCGTCTGTTAGCCTCAGTCAACGGCAGTCAAACCATGTTTTATACACTTATTTAAAAAAAAAATGCTTATAAAATATTTTATGTAAACTGTTATTCATATCCCTTTAATGAATAATAATATTTTCTTATTATTATTCTGATTATATTTTATTTTATTTTCTTCTTATTATTATTCTTATTATCAATTACTATTAATTATAGTTTTATCGATGTTGTTACGTTTTATTCTTAGTATTACTTTATTACTACTACTTTATTATTATTATTATTATTATTTTATTATTATTATTATTATTATTATTATTATTATTATTATTATTATTATTATGACGGTCTTTATAAACTCGTAGTCTTGACATTGTGCTAGTATGATTATCGTGAGGTAATAGTATATTTATAATGCGTGTTTAATATTACGATAATTATATGTGTTGGGTGCGTTTTATCTCCCCTTAAAGAGTGCGTTATAGATAATAAAATAATGAGACGGTATTGGGGCTGAGAGTCCAGGCGGCTGAGCACGTATCATTCATTAGAAAAATAATAAAAATAAAAAGCTGATAAAACGAGAAACCCTACAACCTAACGCGCCTCCCTAATGTATGAGTTTTCTCCCTTCTTCTTCCCTACGTTCTCTTCTGCCCTTTTCATCATCGTTGTGCAGACAAAGCTCTCGTTCGGTCATTCGTTGTCAATTACGGTACGATGATATTAAATTAATTAATGTTTAATGCGTTTAGTTATCGTTATTTTGAGACCGTCTTACGTATGCGTTATATGAGTCGTTTTACACCATGACTGACCCTAGGACTGACCTAGACGATCCTGGCCATGTAACAGTTACTGGGCCGTTGTCGTGGGTGGTGTTGGACCACCAGGGCCGACGGTGGAAGGGCTGAAAGGAAGGGAGTTGATGTCGGGTTTTATCGTAATTGAGGGGTCGTATGGTGTTGTCACGAGTTATGGTAGGTAGGAATGGTTTGGTCGACGGTGGTCGATCATAGGGATAACATTGGGGTGTTTATCGGAGCAAGGTGGTGCGTGTGGTGGCCGGAGCACGTAAATACCGGGTGTAACAGAGTGTTTATCCGTGAGTTTTGGGAGGTCGTTCCTCGTGGTGGGGGCCACGGGGATGCTGGCGGCCATTGGGGGAATGGGTTGTCGGCGTAGGGTGAGTATGGGCTTAGGTTGGAGTGGTGGTTTATGGTGGTTAGGCTGGTGGTAGTCGACAAGGGAGCAAAACACTCTGTTTGAGCATGTTGTGGGCAGGCGTTTAGGGTTGCGTTCTCTGGTGGTTGTGAGGGTTGTAGGTAGTGTCCGGAAGGTGGGTATTGTGGGTGGTAGTGTACGTGAGAGAATCCGACCTTTGGTGGTGGTGTTGGGTGGCTAGGATGGTGGTAGAGGGGCCGTGAAGTAGGGTATGTTGTAAGTGTAAAGTGTTGGGTTGTCATATACTGTTACGTGTTTCTAATTGTATGAATGTGTCGTGAGTTTTGAGTGTCATGAGGTAGTAGGTTAGTTGGTAATTAGTGTTTAGTTTAGGGTGGGTTATTTAACTTGTTAAGTTATTATTATTATTAATATTGTCATATTAGTATTGTTATTATGTTATTATTATTATTACTAATGTTACTATTATTATTAGTATTAATATTATTGTTGTTAATGTTGTTAATACTAGTATTATTATTATTGGTAGATTGCCATGTGATTTATTTATTAAAATTGTTAAGTTAATTTTGTTATACAAGGATGTGACGGTGATCAATAGTTCGATTATATTTTCTATATTCGTTTATTTAATTGAATTCAGTTATAAAAGTAATAAGGTCGTGTTGGTTAAGTTAATTGAAATAGACATATTTAATACGATCTTGTTATGCGTAATATATATTATTTAAATCGTTAATTTGAATAATTGATATATTATATTTGTTTACGTAGTTATATTAGTTAGTAATTATGTATATTATTTTATTAGATGTTGAGTATGTGATGGAGTGATTCTACTGAATGGAGGTTAGCTGCGTGATGGGATTATATTGCTATCCAGGTAGGATACACTAACACTATACCACATGATGCGTTATGAATGGATGTTTACTTTGTGATGTGTTATGAATGGATGTTGCATTGTATGTCATGGATGCAAGTATGAGTTATATGAGT
Source organism: Silene conica (assembly GCA_029255685.2). NCBI lineage: Eukaryota > Viridiplantae > Streptophyta > Magnoliopsida > Caryophyllales > Caryophyllaceae > Silene > Silene conica. Next base: position 31,470,141 of record CM055320.2, read on the forward strand.
ATGATATTTAACGGATATTTATTTTAGTGTTGCATTCATTAGCATAGCATATGCATTGGTTACTGAGAAAGTTATGGTCAGATATTGTTCTGATATAAAGCCCATGGTGGTTCTGCAGACCAGGCCTGGTGTCTTATCAGCTTTTGAGCTGGTGTTCGGTGACGACCGATTATAGTCTGCCGGGAGGTTCGGTATGGCTGGGTGTTTCGGGTTTGAGATTGAGGTTGTGATTGAGCTCGAGCATATCATGGCATTTGCATATCATCATTGTTGCATTATTTATTATTTTGTTATCCTACTCAACCGCGAGGTTGACAGTGTATTCGTGTACACCTACGATGATCCGGAATGGGGAGTAGATTCTACAGGTCGGAGACAAATGGACTAGGAGCTTGGGCATGGAGAGAGACACGACTTTGACCTACTTAGAATTAGATCACTTACTTAGATGTTATCAGTTGTACTTTTAGTCTACGTGTAGTACTTGTAATATCAAAACTTTAAATTTAATCAGTTTTATATAAAGTACTTTGGTTTGTTATACTTTGTTATTCACTACCTCGGACATTCCGAGATGGTAACAGTTCTATTTATTTGAGAATGTCTTGCTAAAGGCTCTTAAATAAATGGGGGTGTTACAAAGTGGTATCAGAGCGAACGATCCTCAGGCCTAAACCAAACGAAAAATAATGAACATAGGAAGAGTCTAATAAAATGAACCCCAGGTTAGTAACTGTTAGGAGCCCCAGGATTGGGATGAGTTAGTGGCCCCCTCAAACCAAGCCACTGTCCCTTTCAGTCTAACCTGGTTACCCTTGAGTGACGAAGAGAGTGGGTAGTAACAAAATAAAAGATCAGACCTTGTCTATATTGTACTAATAGTTTTGCAGGAACGGAATGAGGTAAGTAAAGATGTGATACATGGTTAATGATGTGCAATGAAAGAATATGGTTGACATTGACATGCTGAATTATTTGAATAGTTGAGTGACATTTTAGCGTATGGATGACATGAGTTGTGAATTATGAACTATATGATGAAATGCATGCGGCTTTATGATCCCTGAACCCTTAGGTAGAGATATAGTATAATGATATGTGTAATGAGTTGATGATAGCAACACCATCAACTATAGCTACCTAGGAGGTTTGATGTAGGAGAGATTTGACCATGATTGACTAGAATGATTATTAGAGCCCACCATGCTATGTTGTTACAGGAGGCGGAATCAAGTTAAGTATTATGTGTAAAGCTAGTAGACCGAAATGGGTGTCGTGTCCGTTGATAATTGATTTGTTGCTATTCTAAGTGTGTATATACTTCTTGTTTGAATGTCTTAATCCTTGCAAGAGTTTATTGTTTGGCTTACTAGGCAAATGTGATCGACTTTTGGGATTTATGATCATTATTATTTTATTAATTGCCTTAGCAATCAATGTCTAGTGATATGCAGAATGTGTTGCCTTAAGCCATAAATGTTATATAGTTATGTGTTGAAAATTACACGCCCATTTTTTTACGTCTAATTATATACATTTAATTTAGTTATAAAGTTAGTATTCAATAATTGGCACCTTAGTGATTTCTGGGACATTCGTATTTAACTAAGTTGTGATTGTTACGATGGTAGAAAGTAATGCATTGGCTATACATACATGATTACTGAGTTATTTAGTTGATTTTATTTTCGGTTTCGCAATCTTACCGTTTTCTAGATGACAATTACATGTTAATATGGTGTAATGTGTTTTCAATGCTTCAAATGAGATGTCAACATGTTTTAGAGAAGTAATGGTTGTGTTTAAATGTGATAATGCGAAGCAAAAATTTTTTTTTTTCGGAACCAAAATTGTAGTAAATTTTTCAGAATGTTACCTTATTTGTACGGACTGCCATTTAAAAATGTGTTCTTTATATGAATATGGAAATTTTATACGTGATAACCTTCTGATTTAGCTTTCGAATGCTTTTGGTTTCATGTTAATGCGAGTTATATTTTGCGCGAAATAAATATTTTAGTTGACAGTGGCCAGATTGTTACCGCCCAGTTATGTTTCGACCCATGTTTTTGCAAAAGAAACCATTTAAAACGTATTTATTGTTTTTGCATAATTCCAACTCCACTTTTTAGAATATTCATTCACGCTTTCAAAATGATAATCCACGTAAAATCTTATCGAGTCGTTATTTAATAGTGATTTTTTCAAGTTGTCCAAATTTTGTCTAAGTGCTGTAAAGTTTTTGTTCAGACCAACTGAGTTGTAAAATTTGTTATAAATAACTACTTTAAGCGTTGCAATTTATTCTTTTTCCTATGATTAGTTAATTCTTTATATTTCTCAAAAACTATAATAGTTCACAAAATGGCTGAACAGTTTAATTATAATTTTTGGAAGTTGCAACATGATGTTAGATTGTTGAAATTGTAAGTTATGTAAGTTTTCAATTTATATAATAGTTTAACCAAATATGAATTATGTGATCTAGCCCTGTGATATCCTGATATGGCATTAGTGGCATGAACAATAGGCATATGATATGAACATGGACTTTATTATATGATAATAAACCTCTTATTTTGCAAGTTATATTTATTACCGGTTTCATGATAAATGATGTAATTAAAGTGAGTAGATGGAAATGTACTTATGTGATTTTAACTTATTTGTACCTAGAAATGCTAAGCTGACTTGCTAGCCTACGATTGGTGTATATCTCGTGAAATATGTTATTGCTCCGTGTTTAATTACATTAAATGCCTAATGTCTTTTCTAAAACTTGTGTGCATAGACATGATTTTGCTTCTATAATATGAGTAGGAGCATGAAGTGGTTTAATTTGTCAAGTATGAACTATGAGTTAGCTGAATGTCTACATTGGTTTAAAGGTGTTCTGTTGTGTTAAAAATTTCCAAGGGTATATAAGTGTTAATTGCCTTGATTTTTTTTTTTTTTTTTTTTTTTTTTTTTTTTTTATGCGTAGCGTGAAATTGACAAGTATGTGTGTTGCTTTAAAAGCCGATGCTAGTTGCCCAATATAGAGTAATTAACTTATCAGATAATTTGTGACTGTTGTTTCGGCGATCTTCTTTAGCATTGAATGTGAAATTTTATAATGGGGTTACGGGGACGTAACCATGCTTTAAGGAGGATAGGATTGTAAAATCTTAAAGGTTTATGATATGACTAGTTGTTATAGCATGTAAAATTGATATGTCTTGATTGTTTGAATATACTTGATAGTCCTGTTTACTTCTGTTATGCATTATACTGTGATTCATGAAGTATCTTTTAACTTAGTTATGCGTTAAACTTTGAGGACAAAGTTTTCTTAACGAGGGTAGAATGTAACATTTCGTGTTTTGAAGTCTATATATGTGCTACTTGTGATTGTGTCATGCTTGTTATATGTTTCCTTATCGTTACGGGGTGGCGAACTTCGGGACGAAGTTCATTTTAAGGAGGGAAGACTGTAATACCCCGTCTGTTAGCCTCAGTCAACGGCAGTCAAACCATGTTTTATACACTTATTTAAAAAAAAAAATGCTTATAAAATATTTTATGTAAACTGTTATTCATATCCCTTTAATGAATAATAATATTTTCTTATTATTATTCTGATTATATTTTATTTTATTTTCTTCTTATTATCAATTACTATTAATTATAGTTTTATCGATGTTGTTACGTTTTATTTTTAGTATTACTTTATTACTACTACTTTATTATTATTATTATTATTTTATTATTATTATTATTATTATTATTATTATTATTATTATTATTATGACGGTCTTTATAAACTCGTAGTCTTGACATTGTGCTAGTATGATTATCGTGAGGTAATAGTATATTTATAATGCGTGTTTAATATTACGATAATTATATGTGTTGGGTGCGTTTTATCTCCCCTTAAAGAGTGCGTTATAGATAATAAAATAATGAGACGGTATTGGGGCTGAGAGTCCAGGCGGCTGAGCACGTATCATTCATTAGAAAAATAATAAAAATAAAAAGCTGATAAAACGAGAAACCCTACAACCTAACGCGCCTCCCTAATGTATGAGTTTTCTCCCTTCTTCTTCCCTACGTTCTCTTCTGCCCTTTTCATCATCGTTGTGCAGACAAAGCTCTCGTTCGGTCATTCGTTGTCAATTACGGTACGATGATATTAAATTAGTTAATGTTTAATGCGTTTAGTTATCGTTATTTTGAGACCGTCTTACGTATGCTTTATATGAGTCGTTTTACACCATGACTGACCCTAGGACTGACCTAGACGATCCTGGCCATGTAACAGTTACTGGGCCGTTGTCGTGGGTGGTGTTGGACCACCAGGGCCGACGGTGGAAGGGCTGAAAGGAAGGGAGTTGATGTCGGGTTTTATCGTAATTGAGGGGTCGTATGGTGTTGTCGCGAGTTATGGTGGGTAGGAATGGTTTGGTCGACGGTGGTCTATCATAGGGATAACATTGGGGTGTTTATCGGAGCAAGGTGGTGCGTGTGGTGGCCGGAGCACGTAAATACCGGGTGTAACAGAGTGTTTATCCGTGAGTTTTGGGAGGTCGTTCCTCGTGGTGGGGGCCACGGGGATGCTGGCGGCCATTGGGGGAATGGGTTGTCGGCGTAGGGTGAGTATGGGCTTAGGTTGGAGTGGTGGTTTATGGTGGTTAGGCTGGTGGTAGTCGACAAGGGAGCAAAACACTCTGTTTGAGCATGTTGTGGGCAGGCGTTTAGGGTTGCGTTCTCTGGTGGTTGTGAGGGTTGTAGGTAGTGTCCGGAAGGTGGGTATTGTGGGTGGTAGTGTACGTGAGAGAATCCGACCTTTGGTGGTGGTGTTGGGTGGCTAGGATGGTGGTAGAGGGGCCGTGAAGTAGGGTATGTTGTAAGTGTAAAGTGTTGGGTTGTCATATACTGTTACGTGTTTCTAATTGTATGAATGTGTCGTGAGTTTTGAGTGTCATGAGGTAGTAGGTTAGTTGGTAATTAGTGTTTAGTTTAGGGTGGGTTATTTAACTTGTTAAGTTATTATTATTATTAATATTGTCATATTAGTATTGTTATTATGTTATTATAATTATTACTAATGTTACTATTATTATTAGTATTAATATTATTGTTGTTAATGTTGTTAATACTAGTATTATTATTATTGGTAGATTGCCATGTGATTTATTTATTAAAATTGTTAAGTGAATTTTGTTATACAAGGATGTGACGGTGATCAATAGTTCGATTATATTTTCTATATTCGTTTATTTAATTGAATTCAGTTATAAAAGTAATAAGGTCGTGTTGGTTAAGTTAATTGAAATAGTCATATTTAATACGATCTTGTTATGCGTAATATATATTATTTAAATCGTTAATTTGAATAATTGATATATTATATTTGTTTACGTAGTTATATTAGTTAGTAATTATGTATATTATTTTATTAGATGTTGAGTATGTGATGGAGTGATTCTACTGAATGGAGGTTAGCTGCGTGATGGGATTATATTGCTATCCAGGTAGGATACACTAACACTATACCACATGATGCGTTATGAATGGATGTTTACTTTGTGATGTGTTATGAATGGATGTTGCATTGTATGTCATGGATGCAAGTATGAGTTATATGAGTATGATATTTAACGGATATTTATTTTAGTGTTGCATTCATTAGCATAGCATATGCATTGGTTACTGAGAAAGTTATGGTCAGATATTGTTCTGATATAAAGCCCAGGGTGGTTCTGCAGACCAGGCCTGGTGTCTTATCAGCTTTTGAGCTGGTGTTCGGTGACGACCGATTATAGTCTGCCGGGAGGTTCGGTATGGCTGGGTGTTTCGGGTTTGAGATTGAGGTTGTGATTGAGCTCGAGCATATCATGGCATTTGCATATCATCATTGTTGCATTATTTATTATTGTGTTATCCTACTCAACCGCGAGGTTGACAGTGTATTCGTGTACACCTACGATGATCCGGAATGGGGAGTAGATTCTACAGGTCGGAGACAGATGGACTAGGAGCTTGGGCATGGAGAGAGACACGACTTTGACCTACTTAGAATTAGATCACTTACTTAGATGTTATCAGTTGTACTTTTAGTCTACGTGTAGTACTTGTAATATCAAAACTTTAAATTTAATCAGTTTTATATAAAGTACTTTGGTTTGTTATACTTTGTTATTCACTACCTCGGACATTCCGAGATGGTAACAGTTCTATTTATTTGAGAATGTCTTGCTAAAGGCTCTTAAATAAATGGGGGTGTTACATGCACGCATTCATATGTTATCGGTCGTCGGTCGATCGGTGTTTGAGATGGTGGTGATGTTAAAGGACCAGGCAGGAGCTCCCATTTACAAGCTCGTGGTGGTTGCAATCCTTTCTCTGGTGTCCTCAGGTTTATCTTGTTATTTAATCCCAGACTTTTATACAGGCTTGTCTGTTGTGTCCTCTAGCGTTGTCCTGGATCTCAATGACGGTTGAATTTTACCTCGGCCTAGGGAATGGCGGGGCGGGTGACTCTGCATATGTGATCACGAAATAAGAAAAGATGAGATATGTAGTGATGGTGATGGAGTGTTGATGGAGGAGGAGTCTCATTTGCATTGTCATCATAAAGTGTGCATATACTATATTATTATTGCTTCTCTATATCCTACTCTACCCCAGGTTGAACGTGTATTCGTTTGAGACATGTGATGATCCGTAATAGGGAGCGGATTTGATAGGAAAATATGAGTCTATAAGAGCATGGAATGGCGTGAGGACTTGGATGGATTGACTTAGAATTAAACCACATACTTAGAGGTCGTCAGTTGTACTTTTCTTTTTCGGCTACAGTTGTAATACAAAAAGTTTAAATAAGAAACTAATTTGTAGCAAGTTACTTGACGATATTTACTTAAGGTATTTTGTCGTGTCATCTTTGTTACTCACTACCTCAGAAAACTGAGATGGTAACACCCTTATTTATTTCGAAATGTCTTGTTAAAGGCTTATGAATAAATAGGGGTGTCACACATGACTTGGACTAGTATATTACATGGTAAAAACATAAAGTATAAACAAAAATGAGGATTTTTACACCCGCGGACTTACATGTTGCGAAACGGATGTTGACTAATTCTCTATTTATTAAGCTGCTCGACTCAATGTAGTGATGATGCTCTTTGTAGAAATGAAATAAAAACTATGATTTTAAGTATATTTGAGTTTAGTGGTCAAGTGAGTCGGTCAAATGTAACGTGACTTGTGCCCGGAAGGATCTGGGCTTACGTGGTCGAGTAGATCAAGCACGTAGGCATCAAAAGCAATAACGTAGAACTTAGAATGCAAAGAGATAAAAAAAGGTCGGTTAGAAATATGTGAGGCGAAGGCCTCTATTTATACAAATCACGGATATAGCTAGAGTTCTGAAAGCATCAGAGCATATGAGGGATCGGGGAAGAAAAGGGAGTTTGCTGGAACCATGCCCTAGGAAGAGGCGTGGGCCACGCGGCAAGGCCTGTGTTTCTTCCTGAAGTTGTTTCTCCTCAGCCAGATTCCTTTTACGATTTTTCTAGGAATTTGGTTAGGAGTAAGCTTTCCTATTCTGTTAAACATGATAATTTCGGGATAAAAAAACTATTTCAGACATTTTTTTTAGAATTCTAGAAATATCCCGACTCAGATCTAGGACGGTTTTTCGTAAAATTGAAACAGTTTTAGAAAATAATGACGATTTTTAATCGGGGCTCCAAATGTACTCTAATTAATGTCAAAACGACAATATCGAACGTAGATGACATTAGAGGGCTTGACACAACTATTTGAGCAATCATTTTATAGAAGAATTAATAAAATGTCGTAGTATTGCTTCGTATATTGAAGGTGCGGTCCAATCAACATTGGGTGTGTGACGAAGGGTGCAGAATGAGGTATCTACAGGTTACAACCCCGTTTTATTCAACTCGTGACACGTTTGACCTGAATCCGAAATAACCCATTATTTTAGGGTCGAGACCCGAGTCGAACAGGTCGACCTTTTAGGTAAAAGGTAAATTAACAATTTTATTAAAATATTAATATTTATATATTATATCTGGAAAAAACTTGCTAATTTAATATTTTTTATTACTTAAAATTACAAACACAACTAAAAAGTCAATTTTATATAAGTTCTATAGTATTTATTAAAAAATCTTACTTGAACAATTATGACAGTATAAATTAATATAGATGTTGAATACTTTTAAAATATTAACTATCTGGGTGTGCCTATAAAATCTTCTAGGCTTACTCTAATGGACTGCCAACCTCTAGTGCATAAAGTCACTGAACGAATCAGACAGCTGCGAGCAAGGAAATTATCATATGCAGGGAGAATGGTGTTGGTCGAATCTGTACTTAGCACCCTTCATAATTATTGGGCGTCAATCTTCATTATTCCTAAGGGCATTTTGAAGCATATTGAAGCGATGTGTAGGAATTATGATGCCCGTCGTTGAGGGTACCAAAGATAAATTTATAATTCCTAAACTTAAACTATAGATAGTGAAAGTCAGGGTCGAACCACAAAGAGGTGGGGAGTGTTTATTGCTTGATTTTATGTTTAAAGGTAACAAATTTGGGGATTGATTGTGTTGATTACTATATCTAAGGCAAAGATTAAATTAAACAAATAATAAAAGATGAGAATAAAATATAATAAAAGGGATGCTAGGATGTTTGGGTAATAAATAGCTAAGGTAATATAAATCCTAAGATCAACATGTATTGCAGTCGCGTAAGGGGTGTAACATATCCTTTCGGTCTATGGTACCTAATAGCTCCTTTCGGCCTATGCTATTAGTTCCTAGGTCTCACAAATATTGGGTGTCAACAATAAGGGTGATTCCTAAATCCTAGGTCACATACCTTTCAGTCTTAAGTAACCTAGCCGTCTTAAGGTGTAAACCAATGCCCTTCCCGTATCTCTCAATCTTGGGTAGGTCATTACTAACATCCTACAAGTCTCCTTTCAGTCTCATTGTAGGTTATTATAGTCAACAAAGAAAGACGGAACAGAATACATACGCGAGTGGGTCGACCGACCGGCTATTCCAGTCGGCCGACCACCGCCTTGGTCGACCGACCCATTATTTGAGTCGGCCGACCACGGCTCTGCTACCGGTCGGTCTCGAACGTTATACTACCTACGCATATTCATCCCCTACATCCTAACATATGTATTTAGCTACGCATGATTACTAAAACAACGATGAAAACGGGAATAAACATGGAAAACATAGTGAATAATAATCTAAGCATGCAAGATTCGATAAAGCTTGAGAATTCTATCTTAATCGAATGCAATAATAATAAGAACAATAATAAAACTAAATTACGAGAATAATTACCAGAGACAGGATTAAGGCAGAAAGGAACAAACTTTATTGAATGCTTGAGAATTATTGAAAGATTACAATTGAACTAAAAGATTGAATAAAACTAAATTACGAACTTGATTATTATGATGGGTGCTAATTGATAAAAGCTGGATGATCCCTGATTGATGGTAAAAACTAGATGATAAACCCTAATCAAAAGATTAGCTTATATAGGGCAGAAAATCAAGAGTTTCCTAAAGACTCCACACTTCTAATCGATTTCCGAAAACGTTCCTGGGCTTCGCTGAGGTCGGTCGACCAGTTTGGTGGGTCGGTCGACCTCTTTTACGGGCTTCAAGAATGATCTGGGCTTTCTTAAGATTCTGGACTTCTTAAAATTCAGGCCAGGTCGGCCGACCCGTTTAGTAGGTCGGTCGACCCGTTTCTACGTAGAAATTCTCCGGTTCTTCTCGATTTGACTATTGGTACTTAAATAAAGACTCCAGTTGACTTTCCTTCGTTCCTTAATTATGCAAAAATCCCGAGGGCATGAATTTGGTGCAAAATCGTCCCTTTTCCGCATAAATCTGCAAAAGTGCATAAAAATACGAAAGTACACGATTGTTGGGAAATAAGGGCTAAAACATAGTAAATGAGCGATCAAATGCGTGTAAAAATAGATGAAAAACATCATAAAATAGACACGCATCAAATTACCTTTGGGATGGAGGGACGGCATATACAAGAACTCCCCTTGTGGCTTGGAGCAAAATTTGTGATCCTGTTAATAAAGGGGGACTGAATCTGATTCAAACCGGGGTATGGAATAAGGCTGCTCTAGGGAAATTGGTTTGGTGGGTGCTGAAAAAACCTGACAAAATATGGGTTAAATGGATACACTGTGTGTATCTAAAAGGGAAGGACTGGCTGCAATATCAACCACTGCATGATACAAGTTGGGGGTGGAAGAAGATATGTCGTGTTAAGGACATCTAGAGAGCAGGTTTTACAGATCATACTTGGACGGATACTAATGAGTATACTATATCACAGGGGTATCATTGGGCACGAAATAGAGAGGAGGAGATTACATGGCACAAGCTGGTATGCGATAAATGGACCGTTCCTAAGCACAGGATGGTTGCTTGGCTATATCAACACAAAGCTATGCATACCAAAAGTTGGCTTCATCGTTTGAACTTGGCAGCGGATGATAAATGCTATTTATGCAATGAAAGCGCTGAGGACCTTCACCATATGTTCTGCACCTGTACCTACAGTAGGCGGATTCTACAGGCCATGGCTGGTTGGATAAAATGCGACTTACCATGTGACATTTCGAATCAATGGAGGATGCACTTGAGGGGGTCTAGGATGAAGAGGTCTATCATCAATGGAATCATCAATGCTACCATTTATAATATTTGGCACCAAAGGAACAAGAGTAGACTGGAAGGCTGCATCATTCGCCCAGAGTTAGTTAGCAAAACACTGATCAAAGAGCTACAAATGTATTACTTAGCTATTCCTAAGGGCAAACTGCGTAGTAGAGACTCTAGTTTTCTAGCTAAAGTTCAAAAAGCAACTGTTACATTTTATCTGGATCGGAGGGAGTACTTACCTTTTAACAAAAAAACCAAAAAAAAAATATTAACTTGAAGTATGCTTTAAATTTATTTAAATAATTTACTAATTTAAAAGACGTTAGAAATTATTTCATAATGCGTATTTTGACCCTAATCCAATCCGCAATTTGTATCTAACATGTCCCGTAACCCGACCTATTGACCCGTTTGACCGGTCCACATGAAACATATCAAATGGTATGGGAGACCTTGATAAAATAAACATAAATTAAGCTGAATAACTATCATCCATATTCCATAGCGTATCATCCGTAGTCCGTAGAGTAGTGAGAAATTTCACCAATTTGAGTTTGATTCTACTTCATACATCCCTAATTTTTTTTACAATCGGATCATTGAATCAATGAAATCGCTAATGACACTCAAAATGCAACCTTTCCCCAAGCTGTTCAAACCCAAACACGCCACCACCACCCTTTTCTCCCTCATTCACACGACAACCCTCCCTCCGCCGCAACTCGCCACCACTCCTCTCCCTCCGTCCCCAACTTCCTCCACACTGTACGACGATCTTATACAAGAAGCTGCAAAAACCCATGACTTCGGCCGTCTCCACGATCTCTTTACTCGTCGCATCAACGACGGATGTCTCAACACCAACGAGACTTTCCGCTTCATCACCAACTCGCAATCCACCATCGAAATGATCAACCCTCTTTTCGACTGTCTCGCTTCATTACCCGAAGGTGCTCCCAGGGCGAACGCTTGCAACGCCTTAGTGCGCCGCTTATGCAACGTCGGCCTTCTTAACAATGCAGTCCAGGTGCTCGATGAAATGTGTAAAAGAAGATTGGAGCGTACTGCGTGGTCTTTTCGCCCCGTGCTTGAAACGCTTGTTAGACAGGGAGAGCTGGACAAGGCAGTGATGTTTTTGAAGACGATGAAAGAGTTCCGGGTGAAGTTGGATACAGGCTTGTTTAATTGCGTCTTGAGAGAGTATTGTTATTTAGGGGACGTGAACCATGCAGTTGACTGGTTAGAGAAGATGGCTAGAGAGGGGTTAAAGGGTGATGCTTCGACGTATGATGCGATGGTGCTTGGCGCATGTAAGGCGGGGAAGGTGGACGGGGCAATCGCGGTGATGAGGGCTGCTATTGATGACGATGTTAAGCTTTTGAATTCGACTTATGAACATGTGATTAGGGCTTTGATGGAGGATGGGTATTTTGAGCATGCTCTTAAGTTTGTCATGGTTTGTGTTGGGAGAGATAAGACGTTTAATGGTGAGATGTTTAATTTCTTGGCAACTGGGTTGATCAAGTGTGAGAGGTTTGTGGAGGCGAAAATGGTGGTTGATGAGATGAGGAAGAGGGGACTGGTTATGCATGAGAAAGTCCAGGAATTTCAAGAGATGGATGCAAAGGAGTAAAATGGTGTTCCAAGGAGAGTCTTGCAATTGATGTTGGGTTGATGAAGGATAAGAAAGCTGTTTGGCTGAAAGATTGATTATAGGTTAGTATTGAAAGTTATATAACTATTGACAACTTCCCCAACCCAAGTTAGTCATGTAATTCTCTAACGCACATTTTATTTCGAGTCACTTCAATTCGAGTTCATTTATATGCTTTACCATGACATTAAAATCATTTATCATGTACTCCTCAACCTCTTCATCACACATAGTTCTTTTCTTCGAAATCTTTAGATGACGATTTAAGTTTCATCACAGTTAGTTCACCGCGTGAGTCTTTACCACACCTCAGACGACTATATGCAAGACTTTCATGATGGTTGGAGGGTTTGGATCCCAAGTCCGTAAGATGAGAGGTAGTCAATCATCATTATCATCATTATTTTATTACTATAAAAGCAAAATGTTAATTAGCTGACGTGGCGCAATATCGTTTCAGCGTTTCCTATTTCTCGCTCTCGCATTCACCCTCACAAATTTATGTTTCGACTAATCAGGATGTCTGATTCATGCCACATCATATATTTTATAATTTTTTAATAATTAAATCAAATACAAAATAAAATATTCCATAAATCATCATAAAATATGCTAATTTGATTGAATATTCCATAACCGTGTAAGTCAATATATGATTGAATATTTTATCATAAAATATACTCCCTCCTATTCCGAATAAATGTCACATTTGCCATTTTCGTCTATTCACCTAATTGTCACATATTCCATTTTGGGACATTGTTTATACTTATTTTATTCACTCTAACCCACAATAATACTTCACCTTACCCCACAACACTACTTATTTTAATCACCTCTACTAACAATAATAATCAATAATACATTCCCTCTCTCCAATCTTCCCACCCCACACATTACTTTACATTAAACAAATGAATTTCTTAATTCCCGTACCAAACCCGAAATGTGACAATTATTGGGAATAGGAGGGAGTACTAATTTGATTGAATATTCATAACCGTGTAAGTCAATATATGATTGAATATTTTATTCCAAATTATATATACTAATTTGATTTTGATAACCATGTAACATACTCCTATTTCAGCGTTATGTTAAACTATATATGACAAAATAAAATATTCCATAAATCATAAAATATACTAATTTGATTTTCGAATTTTGATACACCCATTTAATTTAGATTTCTACCTGATTAGTTATTTTATTCATCCTATTTGTCCGTCAACTTAAGTTCTTTCACCAATTCATCACAAGGCAAGAACTTTTCAAATTACTCATTATTAACTATTTAATCTTTTTTTTCAATCGTTTATTGTTTCTTCATTTCTCTTATTCATTCCTGTTATCATAATTAATCCAAATATTTTCGTCATTGGTAACAGATATTCGAAAATTAGTGTACCAGGAAATTCACCCAAATTGATCGAACATATATATCTTATACGCAAAACAGCCCTGTTAAAAATCAAATTGTTCGAAAAAATAGAATTGCTTTATAATGAAATAAATTTACCTTTGTCATCTTTAAAAGTAAGTGTACACAACCCCGTGATTTTTCACGGGTGTTACACTAGTTAGGTACTAATTAAAAGATTTAATCAAATTTAATTGATTTATCTAGTAACTAAAAACCTCTTTAAAATTGAGCTTTAAAGACGTATTGTTTCAACTCACACAACGTAATAGTTACGCAAACGGTTACTTGTTAGCTTTGTAAGTGTTGTAGATAACAGTTCAACTTAACATAACAGTATAACAAACAATTACTTTGGTTAAGAGAAAACAAAATTTGAATAAAGAAGACAAGCTTGAGTAAATTTAGCGGAAAGCAACGGTTGTTCTGACAATTACAAGTTCGTCTAGCAGTTGATGTAAAGGCTACAATATGAATGTAACAGTCAATGGAACCGTTGTTTTCAGCAGAGTTAGATAAAGAAAAAATAAACTTAATTGAAAATGAAACAAGAAAAAAAAAATCAACGCAGCGGTCTTTAAATTGGTTCAGCCAACCCTTTAAGAGCGTACGTCCAATTTCTTTATTGAATAAATAAGTGATCTATTCCAACTACTTAGAACCCTTCAAATAAAAAGGTACCAACAACCTACTTCGGTTGCGACAAGAGTCCTAAGATGAATATGTCTAAGAGACTCTACTTTCTAACTAGAATGTTTATACGATCAAGTTTTCCTCGGCCTACTTTTTAAAAGAATTGGGGAGGAGAACTTAGAGACCAAACATAACAAGATAAGAAGTCATAAAAGGAAAATAGCAATAGTACAAACCGAAGGAAATCGAATTTTCAGAAATTATAAACATATCTCATATGTTAGGTTTTATTTAACTCATAAAATAAAATTTGGATCTTATTGATTGGAACTAAGTTCCTGATTTTATACTCAAATCTAATGTGAGTTTTATTTATTTAAGTTTAGTCATTAAAACTTAATTAGATCTTATACATGCATGATGATATCATAAGATGTGATTGTCCTTACATTGGTTTAAGAAGGTTTATACTCAATAATCACCTATTATGTAAGTCTTCAAAACCGAAATACCCTTAAACGATCTAACAAAAATCGTCTCCAAAAGATACGTATCAAGGACCCGATCTCAAACTAACACCAATTTTGTTACTAGAAAATTAGTATTAGTATACTAGAAATATTAATAATATTACTCTTAATATTATTAGTAATGGAAATAATTATTTTCTTAGGAAAAACTATTTTAGTTAAGGAATTATGGAGAATGAGGTTTGTAGTATGAATGTGTTAGTGGAACAATGAAGTATGCATCAACTAACAACTACAAGTATTAGTGAGGTGTGTATGTGGCATTATATAGAGCAATTCAGGTGGGGAATAAAACATGTATTCGCCCTAAAACGTGAAGGATTATAACGAATTTTACAATTGAGATTATAGTCATAAGATAATAAAAACATGAAAAGGAATACAACCTTGGGTCCTTGCTTGAAAAGGCCTAAGACCAGGAATTAAAGTAAATTCCCTCCTATAACTTGCACCCAAGACTTTGTTTAAGATGATGTCGCGTGTGCTAGAAAGGCTCTCCAATTGCCTTGCAATATGGGGAGAGTTTTGTGAGGTTTTGATGTGAGATCTGAGTTTTGGGAAAAGAATGTTCTCAAAACCCTAATTCTTGAGATTATGAATTACCAGTTGAATCAATCACCTGACAAAAGGAGGAGACTCTCCTTATGTAGTACTGGTGGGTCGGCCGAACGGGTTGAGGTCAGAGTGGGCTTTTCCCACTCTTACCTTATTCCTTTGCGTGATTCGACCCGACGCGATTAGCTAAATATTATTCGCGGGTTTTATTTATAAATCGTACACGTGTTATCAAATATTAATGCAGTCGATGTATTAATAATGGTCTGATAAAATTACGATATTGTATAATTACCCAAATTAATATAACCGTTTATATTAATACGCGAATACAATATTTAATTAAATATAACCGTTTATATTTAATTTACGAATTAATCATGTAATCCGTGTTAGCTAAAATTATTTAATCCGTATTCAATAATAATCTCAACATCTTATTGACTAATTTAATAGTCAATACCTCTGACTAACTGTTTAGTCATATCCGGCATAAATGTGACTGTATTTTCATACCTTCACATCTCTCAAACGTGTCTTATAGGTGTGATGTAACATCCCGTATTTTCGTAAAATCTACTTTTAGCGTTTTAAATTATTTTAAGTAATAAAATAATAATTTAGTAAATTATCTCGAAAGATTCTAATTTAATTAGTGAGATCCGTCTTAAGAACCTTAAGTCCTTAAGACGAATACAATTTGGCAAGGTTGAATTCCCGTATCTTAAGTACCCGTTCTAATAATCCGACCCATTTTATGTACTCGGGAAGGACAAGTCCATAAAACCCCCAAAACCCTTCCATCGACATAATGCTTCTTCTTCATTTCATTTCACTGTAAAAATAATCCTCATAAAACCTCCATTAATACTTCCTTCTTTTCAAGCTTTTCTTCATCATCCGTTCATCAAATCGCGAAAGTAAGTACATTTTCGGAATCCTCGTTCGATTTCCAAGTCATCCATCACTTTCATTTTTCATTTTGTCAACTTCGAAAATCGGCCTGTTTTCCTTAGTTCCGTTTTAAGAACTTAAAAACCCGTTTTCTATGTTGTAGGCGTTGGCTTGGACGATCCCGACACCGATAGCTACGTGATTGAGGAGGATCATCTGCCGGAATAAGCTTAAAAGGTGACGATAATGAGAAACTCGGCCTTTATGTGTATATTAGCATGTTTGATGGATTCTCATGTTTGTTTCCGATTTTATTTAAGTATTAAGATTTCTAGACTTAGAAACATGTTTAGGTTTATGCTTATATGAAGGATTCATGCTTGGAAATATGGTTATGTGTTCATAAGTATAATTTCAGTTTTTCATATGTTAAGACGGATACATGAAATTAATCGTTTGAGGATTGTTTTGGGATTTATATGCTGTTAGGAAGTAGTACTTGATGATTTGTAATGTTGAGAAAACAACACTTGTATCGATTCATGAGTTTTTGTGTCGATTTGTTGAGTTTCATGAATGGCTGGAAAATGCGATTTCAGCGACAGGCTCTCTGAGTCGGTCGACCGACCGGTCGCCGGTCGACCGGCTGAGAGCGCTTCTTAGTTTTTTTGATTTTTACGAGTTTATGAGACCCATAGTGATTAGGTCCCCCAACCGGCAGACCGGCCGCCTGCCAGCCGGCTGGGAGTGCATTGTGTTGCATTTTGTAGTTTTGAGAACATAGGAGTAGTCCCAGCCGGCAGACCGGCCGCCTGCCAGCCGGCTGGGAGTGCGTTATTGTTGATACGTGATTTCAAGTTTTTAGGGAGGCTGAGTTCCCAGCCGGCCGACCGGCTGCCTGCCGACCGGCTGGGAGTTCGTGTGTTGTTTCAGAAAAGAAAGAAAAGGCTAAGGTGGTCACCAGCCGGCCTACCGGCTGCCTGCCGACCGGCTGGGGACCCCTGTAGGCTATTTTGAGTTTTTGAAATTTAATCGTAACTTTCAAATTGTTGATCGGTTTTGACTGAAACTCGTTTTGTATACCTTTGACATGTATTTGAGGTCCCCGGAGGATGGGCAATACCATATTGGGTTCGGGAATGGAGTGAGGATAGAGACCCCCCGGCCGGGCAACCGGAAGGGAGACCGGCTCTCCCTCAACTTAGTTTCCGGGATCAATTAAGTGTTGATTAGAGGTTAAGAAAGTAGAACTATAGCTTAGTTCATAGACTTGGATGAAATTGTATTGATGCGTATTAAGGTATGCCTTAAGCTGGCCTCTGAGCTTAATACGTGAGTTGTTTGCCATATATGGGGATATGCCTTAAGCTGGCCTCTGAGCCCTATATGTGTATGTTTGTCGTGTCTGGGATATGCCTTAAGCTGGCCTCTGAGCCCAGACATGTATGATTGTGACCGCGTTGGGACATGCCTTAAGTTGGCCTCTGAGTCTGACGAGTAGAGCAGCTGCACAACGGGGCATTTAGGTCGTAACGCCTCACCCGGAGTGCAGATATTTGGTGCTAGAACATGCCTTAAGCTGGCCTCTGAGTTTAGTACCTTGTGATGTGGTGAAGGGACATGCCTTAAGCTGGCCTCTGAGTCCTTTACTTTTGGATGCTAGTCTATGCCTTAAGTTGGCCGCTGAGTCTAGTGTCTTGCTGATTGGCAGGTTCATGCCTTAAGCTGGCCTCTGAGTCCTTGCTTGCTGAATGTTTTGGTAATTAGGTTATGTCTTAAGTTGACCGCTGAACCTTCTTACTTGCTGAATGTTTTGGTATGTAGGTTATGTCTTAAGTTGACCGCTGAACCTTATACTTGCTGAATTTGTCTGTTTGCCTAGTGATGGTATCGTATCGGAGACAGATGTGTTTGTGGATGTTAAGGTGTTGTAGTTGTTGAGTCTTATGTTTGACTTTAGTATTGTTCATCCAAGGCATTGGATGACTCTTCGATCGGTTTCATAAATAGTTGGACTGAAAGACCCCCCGACTGGGTAACCAGTAGGGAAACCGGCTCTCCTTCCTAACGGTTTATGAAGTTGGGTTGAGAGCTATGCATTAGTATCGCATGATAGTTGAGACAGTTGATGAGATGTTTATACTTCACATGTGGTTATATGTTGGAGTATTCTGTATTGTTTTATGTGTTACGTGTTGTCACAAAAGGTGGCTAGGAGAACTCTAGTCACTCCCCACTGATTGTGGCGTACATGTTTTCATGTATGTAGGTACATGCAGGTTGGAGCGGGGTTCACACGAGAGCTAGCGAGTGATGATCCTTCATCATATGACTTATACCCTATCGTTAGCTAGACTCTTAGACTTTTGATACTTTACGTTTTGGTGCCTGTAGGGATGTTCCATCCCAGGCTGTGTATATATTTCATTTCAGTACTTAGAACTGCTACTTATCTATTTTGGTTTATTTCTGTTGCAGTTTCCATTTCAGTTTAAGACTTCTCGCATGTTGTTTTATCTTCTAAAAAGTTTTAAATTCCGTTGCATTTTTAGTACTTTTATGTGTTTATATTTCCGCTTTCGCGAGGGGTTTTACAGTTGGTATCAGAGCATAATTGCTCCCGACGCACTCATGTGACCCCCAACCTTAACTTGACCAAATAAACAAATAATGAATGAGAGATGGGGTAGATCTAAGGATTTATATTGTAGTCTGTTTGTGCCTTGTTAAGAATATGTCTAACAGTTTACTCTCTTATGATTGAAGAATGGCAGAGCCAACCTATAAAGAGAGTCCTGAGATGCGAGCCCTCATTCAGACTCTTCGGGATTGCGAAGCTAGGTCATCTACGCCTTCTTCCTCATTGCAAATCTCGGGAAGTAACCAACCTGGAGGATTGGCTTGGATTGTCACCCAGATGTGGAGGAACGCAGCTAAGACATTCGACGGAGAGACCAGTGCTGCGACCCTCACTGCTTGGTTCTTCGACATGGAAAGGAATTTCATGATTTATGATGTTCGGCCTGAGGATCAGACCCGAGTAGCATCCCAGTTCTTAGTTCGTGAGGCTAGGAGTTGGTGGATGACGAGCAGTGCTCCTGCTACTCGTGACCCTACTTTCACCTGGAGTCGTTTCAAAACTCTTCTTGGCATGAGGTTTTACCACAGGGACATCCGCCAGGATAAGATGACCGAGTTCTTGAACCTTCGCCAAGGGACCCTTTCTGTTCAAGCCTTCACCAATCGATTTGAGGAGCTGATCCACTTTGTTCCACAGCTAGTTGAGAGAGAAGAGGACAAAGCCTATCTGTTTCGGAGCAAGCTTAATGCTGAGACTAGGAGTGTAGCCGGTGGTGACCCGACTTCTTACTTCCAGAGTTACTACAGTGTCCTGCGAGCGGAGGACCCCTATGAGATCTATTGTGAGGGAGCTAGAGCGTTCTCTCCTCCTCGACCGCCTTTGCATAGATGCCGAAGCGGGAGACCTCTTAGCCCTCTTGCCTCCTCTCCTCTTGGAAAGAGGAAGTGTCCCCAGAAGAACAAGAAGTCCCAGGGAGTTAAGACTTCCCAAATCCGGAGCATGAGCCTCCCATCGGACGTTTCCCTCAAGTGCTTCAAGTGCCACAAGGATCTCCATCTTGGACTTGACTGCCATGGCAACCCGCATCAATGCTTTACCTGCGAGGGATTTGGACATCGCTCTTTCGAGTGCCGCGTAGGGAAGGGCGCCGTCAACCGAGCTATCACTATTGACCCTGAGACTTCTCAGAATCGAGACATGGAACCCTCGACAGAAGCACCCCTGAGATGTTTCAAGTGTCGCGAAACCCTTCATCCCGGAGCTGACTGTCACGGTAACCCTTATCTCTGTCATGCCTGCAAGAAGCCCGGGCATCGCTTCTTCGAGTGCCCCGAGAGGAATACCGCTGTTGACAGAGCTGTTACTACTGACCTAGAGGCTGAGACCAGTGGAGCCAGAGCTGTTCAGGACCAAGCTGAGACTGGAGTTCATCCTGACCCACCGACTGGTATGTTCATGCCTACTGTCTTATTTATGGTTGATATACTTGTAACCGTTAAGATCTTAATCTCCTTCCTTAGATTCCTGTTAATCTTCTTGGGAATCTGTCTTCATTTCCTTTTGACTCAACCTGATAACTTGCTTCCCCTAAAACACCTTGTGCGGTAACCTACCATAGATGGACTTGGAAACCTCTTGCAATTAGCTGTAACCCGTGATTTGGAGAGTGTCGTTACTTGGGGGAGAAACCTAAAGAGCTTATTGAATATGTTTTGGATAACCCTAGTGTTGTTATGTTACTAATTTGAAGAGTAAGTGAATGATGAGATAATGGTGCTAGGTAGAGTGTCTTACGTGGCTTTAGATGGGACTTAGGTGTGAGAATCTTGCCGAGTCATGGATAATTGTGAGTTTGGAATATCCATTTGAGGATCTCGAGGAACTTAGAGTAAAGATTGATTTTGAGGAATATGCTTAAGGTACTGACGTTGTCTGATAATTGAATGAGACAAGTTAATACTGTTTGAACTTGAGGAACGAGAGTTGTTAGTAACGGTGTGAGAACATTTGAATATTTACCAGGGCTGGTGGAATTGGCTGGGTGGTCGATCTTAAGTTACTTAATGGATCTTAGCATTTGTCCTATTGAGAGACTCAAAGGAAAATTTAGGATGCATCAGCAGTTTGAGAATGAATGATTTGTTGAGAGATGTAAGTCCAGAAACGCGTTAATGTGAGTATGGTTATTGTGGACTGTGATACAAGTCTAGCAGATGAATCACATGAGTTGAGTAGCCTGAGAGTTTGGTTGAATCGTCATTTGGGAACTATCTGTGACGAGCTATCTCAACATTTGAGGAATAAATCATTTAAAGGATAATGTTGCTTTAGACTTCGAGGAACCTTGAGATTCGAATCGTTTTGAGGAACTAGTCATGAAGACCCGTCATAGACGTGCCTGACTTGGAAGTTGTTACCTTAATGAGATCTTGTGTTGAATGCTCATTGTGATTATAATTTGGGAGTTTAAGATATTGAACCTTGCGAAATAGGTTGCTAGGATCGAACGGTCAGAATTTAAGGTTAGAGGATAGTTAATACTATATCTTGAGTTTTGAGGATTTATTGTTGTGGTAATAAAGTTTCGATTCAGAGTTTTGGAAACCTTCTTGTTGAGGAATGCCCTGTTTTGTGGATGAGATAGGGGTAATAGGAACCGCGAACCATTGTGAGCATTGAGGTTACTAGAATCGCCTTTTGGGATATACTAAGGATCGTTGGAAGGATGTTTCGATTGTGAATGTAGCGGTTAGTGCACCCATGGTTGGCAAAGGTTACCGTCTTCTTTAACCTCCGACTTAATCGTTCCGTTCCTTCAACCCTTCCTTTTTGTGTCCTTACAGCCGCGAGGCTTGGAACCCCTAATCCTTCTTATCAAAAATAAGCTCTGCGACCGTTTCCGCGCTCTCGAACGTCTGTTTTGGAACTTGTTTCCCAATTGTTGGCTTTAAATCCATTGTTTTTGGAAAAAGCTTAATTGTTTTAAAAAGTTGAAACCGCTTTCTCTTCCGTTAGAAGTAACTTTTAGTCATGGTTACCGTGGTACTCTTCAAAAATTTGAGAAATAAAGGTTAATTTGGAAGAAAACTTGATTTTGAAGAACAGGATATTTTACAATTTGGCAGACTTCAGCGTTGATAGCCACTAGAACGAGTTATTGGAGACGTCTGATAACCCGTACTGTGCCCATCAACACCGAATCGACCTAAATTTCGAATTTTGACTGATTTAATTTTGGGACTTGTCTCAGATTTGGAATGATGGACTCTTGAATACGTAACGAGAATCCCGACATCCATTGACAAGACTTGTGCCTTGAAACCTTTTATTGCTTGAAACCTTTCTGCAAGATAAAGTTTTGGGTTATCATAACCCGCTTGATATATTTTGAAAGTTAGAGTTATTTTTATATTTACTTCTACCTTCGAGTTTCGAGGACGAAACTTTTTGAAGATTGGGTGATTGTAACATCCCGTATTTTCGTAAAATCTACTTTTAGCGTTTTAAATTAATTTAAGTAATAAACTAATAATTTAGTAAATTATCTCGAAAGATTCTAATTTAATTAGTGAGATCCGTCTTAAGAACCTTAAGTCCTTAAGACGAATACAATTTGGCAAGGTTGAATTCCCGTATCTTAAGTACCCGTTCTAATAATCCGACCCATTTTATGTACTCGGGAAGGACAAGTCCATAAAACCCCCAAAACCCTTCCATCGACATAATGCTTCTTCTTCATTTCATTTCACTGTAAAAATAATCCTCATAAAACCTCCATTAATACTTCCTTCTTTTCAAGCTTTTCTTCATCATCCGTTCATCAAATCGCGAAAGTACATTTTCGGAATCCTCGTTCGATTTCCAAGTCATCCATCACTTTCATTTTTCATTTTGTCAACTTCGAAAATCGGCCTGTTTTCCTTAGTTCCGTTTTAAGAACTTAAAAACCCGTTTTCTATGTTGTAGGCGTTGGCTTGGACGATCCCGACACCGATAGCTACGTGATTGAGGAGGATCATCTGCCGGAATAAGCTTAAAAGGTGACGATAATGAGAAACTCGGCCTTTATGTGTATATTAGCATGTTTGATGGATTCTCATGTTTGTTTCTGATTTTATTTAAGTATTAAGATTTCTAGACTTAGAAACATGTTTAGGTTTATGCTTATATGAAGGATTCATGCTTGGAAATATGGTTATGTGTTCATAAGTATAATTTCAGTTTTTCATATGTTAAGACGGATACATGAAATTAATCGTTTGAGGATTGTTTTGGGATTTATATGCTGTTAGGAAGTAGTACTTGATGATTTGTAATGTTGAGAAAACAACACTTGTATCGATTCATGAGTTTTTGTGTCGATTTGTTGAGTTTCATGAATGGCTGGAAAATGCGATTTCAGCGACAGGCTCTCTGAGCCGGTCGACCGACCGGCCGCCGGTCGACCGGCTGAGAGCGCTTCTTAGTTTTTTTGATTTTTACGAGTTTATGAGACCCATAGTGATTAGGTCCCCCAACCGGCAGACCGGCCGCCTGCCAGCCGGCTGGGAGTGCATTGTGTTGCATTTTGTAGTTTTGAGAACATAGGAGTAGTCCCAGCCGGCAGACCGGCCGCCTGCCAGCCGGCTGGGAGTGCGTTATTGTTGATACGTGATTTCAAGTTTTTAGGGAGGCTGAGTTCCCAGCCGGCCGACCGGCTGGGAGTTCGTGTGTTGTTTCAGAAAAGAAAGAAAAGGCTAAGGTGGTCACCAGCCGGCCGACCGGCTGCCTGCCGACCGGCTGGGGACCCCTGTAGGCTATTTTGAGTTTTTGAAATTTAATCGTAACTTTCAAATGGTTGATCGGTTTTGACTGAAACTCGTTTTGTATACCTTTGACATGTATTTGAGGTCCCCGGAGGATGGGCAATACCATATTGGGTTCGGGAATGGAGTGAGGATAGAGACCCCCCGGCCGGGCAACCGGAAGGGAGACCGGCTCTCCCTCAACTTAGTTTCCGGGATCAATTAAGTGTTGATTAGAGGTTAAGAAAGTAGAACTATAGCTTAGTTCATAGACTTGGATGAAATTGTATTGATGCGTATTAAGGTATGCCTTAAGCTGGCCTCTGAGCTTAATACGTGAGTTGTTTGCCATATATGGGGATATGTGCCTTAAGCTGGCCTCTGAGCCCTATATGTGTATGTTTGTCGTGTCTGGGATATGCCTTAAGCTGGCCTCTGAGCCCAGACATGTATGATTGTGACCGCGTTGGGACATGCCTTAAGTTGGCCTCTGAGTCTGACGAGTAGAGCAGCTGCACAACGGGGCATTTAGGTCGTAACGCCTCACCCGGAGTGCAGATGTTTGGTGCTAGAACATGCCTTAAGCTGGCCTCTGAGTTTAGTACCTTGTGATGTGGTGAAGGGACATGCCTTAAGCTGGCCTCTGAGTCCTTTACTTTTGGATGCTAGTCTATGCCTTAAGTTGGCCGCTGAGTCTAGTGTCTTGCTGATTGGCAGGTTCATGCCTTAAGCTGGCCTCTGAGTCCTTGCTTGCTGAATGTTTTGGTAATTAGGTTATGTCTTAAGTTGACCGCTGAACCTTCTTACTTGCTGAATGTTTTGGTATGTAGGTTATGTCTTAAGTTGACCGCTGAACCTTATACTTGCTGAATTTGTCTGTTTGCCTAGTGATGGTATCGTATCGGAGACAGATGTGTTTGTGGATGTTAAGGTGTTGTAGTTGTTGAGTCTTATGTTTGACTTTAGTATTGTTCATCCAAGGCATTGGATGACTCTTCGATCGGTTTCATAAATAGTTGGACTGAAAGACCCCCCGACTGGGTAACCAGTAGGGAAACCGGCTCTCCTTCCTAACGGTTTATGAAGTTGGGTTGAGAGCTATGCATTAGTATCGCATGATAGTTGAGACAGTTGATGAGATGTTTATACTTCACATGTGGTTATATGTTGGAGTATTCTGTATTGTTTTATGTGTTACGTGTTGTCACAAAAGGTGGCTAGGAGAACTCTAGTCACTCCCTACTGATTGTGGCGTACATGTTTTCATGTATGTAGGTACATGCAGGTTGGAGCGGGGTTCACACGAGAGCTAGCGAGTGATGATCCTTCATCATATGACTTATACCCTATCGTTAGCTAGACTCTTAGACTTTTGATACTTTACGTTTTGGTGCCTGTAGGGATGTTCCATCCCAGGCTGTGTATATATTTCATTTCAGTACTTAGAACTGCTACTTATCTATTTTGGTTTATTTCTGTTGCAGTTTCCATTTCAGTTTAAGACTTCTCGCATGTTGTTTTATCTTCTAAAAAGTTTTAAATTCCGCTGCATTTTTAGTACTTTTATGTGTTTATATTTCCGCTTTCGCGAGGGGTTTTACATGTGACCTATAGGGACCAGTTGATCACCGCCATCCGTATGACAATAACGTCAAACTTATCTAGCAAACCAACCGTTATTGATAAACATGGATCAACTGATAATAATACTGAAGTATGCTCTTGTGATCCTTAAAGAGATTTAATAAGTCATTGTACTTAATTGTCAAGGACACCAGCCCCAACAATCTCCCACTTGTTCGTACAAGGGTATGTGCAATGACGTTATCACACTACATGCGGAGGACACAAGCTCCAACAAACTCCCACTTGTCCGTACAAGTGTTGGTGCGATAACCGATTCTCATATCCTTTTAAAATTTCTTTCACTCAATGTAAGACAATTTGCAAATCCGCATTCGCAAAGGTCGTATCTCACAAGCGATCTGTATCAAGAGTGGTTTCCCCGACTAGAGAGTAACTTAACTGATAAAACGAATCTATATTCGAGCATGGCCATGCATTTCAGTTATTACTCCTCGAGTGGCCCTGAGAAATGATAAAATCCTGATAAGGGTTTGGATATTTCCCTCAACTCGATTCCTGCCGATATCGCGCAGCATGAAATAACCCAGAAAAAATCGTCTTGGCCCCTATTACGATGACCGTGGGAAAGAAACCAAAGTTACCCAAAATCTGCCTTAATCTCAAGAGACAGTTGAAAGTCAAAAGACTCGACTCTAAGGAACACTATGGAGGTCCTATCCACGACCTGGCACCCAATGTTATAAAAAATTTAGGAATCCATAACGTTGTCACGGGGTGTCCTACGAGATATCCGTATAACTCGCCTTTGTGATTGGTCAGTCATCCGTGTGACTTATGGCTCGTTGAACCCACCATCAACCAACGTCACAAAATGATTACCTGAGTTATCAGCTCAAGTGGGTAATCAAGGACTAAAACGATGTAATGTTATTCAGTTCACTTTGTGGTGTTCAAAATTGGCGTACAATTCCACATGAAAAAACAAAACATTATATATCATAACAATGAGGTTGAATAGAGTACACGAGAAAATGAATTATTACATGAATTCATAAAAGAGTACTACAACTTAGGAACACATCTAATTCCCATGGAATGAATGTGCCCTTCATGCTTATCACGTGGTAATGCTTTAGTGAGGGAATCAGCTACGTTGTCATCCGTAGCGATCTTATCAATGAATATCTCCTTTTACGTGGACTCAGTTGTAGAATCTGCTGTAACACTCTGTTTAGAACTTTTCCAGCTGACAGCAGCGCCATTAAGAGTAAAAACGAATCCAGACTGAGATTTCGAGTCATCTCGATCCGTTTGGAAGCTAGCATATGCGTAACCCGTGGCGCAGAGCGTCGAGTCGCCTCCGTAAGTTAATCCCCAATCTTTAGTCCTCCGTAGGTACTTAAGAATGTTTTTCACGGCCATCCAGTGTTGTTCACCCGGATGAGCTTGGAATCGACTTGTCATACTCAATGCATATGCAACGTCTGGACGTGTGCATATCATGGCATACATGATCGATCCTATAGCCGAAGCATAAGGAATCCGACTCATGCGCTCCTTCTCTTCCAATGTCTTAGCTGCTTGAGTCTTGCTCAAGTGAAGCCCAGTAGTCATAGGAAGGAACCCTTTCTTGGAGTTCGTCATGCTGAATCTCTCTAAAATCTTATGTATGTAAGACTCCTGACTGAGAGACAACATCCGACGTGATCTATCCCTGTAGATAAGGATGCCCAAAATTCTTTGTGCCTCTCCCAGATCTTTCATCTGGAAATGGTTTTTCAACCATGCTTTAACCGAAGAAAGGAGAGGTATGTCATTCCCAATCAAGAGTATGTCGTCGACATACAGTACTGGGAATACAATCTTGCTCCCACTCGACTTGATATAGAGACATGGTTCCTCAACTGATCGAATGAACCCATTCTCTTTTATCACCTGGTCGAAGCGATGATTCCAACTCCGTGATGCTTGCTTAAGTCCATAGATGGAACGCTTAAGCTTGCAAACCTTCTTAGGATTTTCTGGATCAATAAAACCCTCGGGTTGTACCATGTACAACTCTTCCTCCAAATAACCATTTAAGAAGGCGGTTTTAACGTCCATTTGCCATATTTCATAATCGTGAAATGCGGCGATCGCTAAGATAATCCGAATGGAACGTAGCATGACTACGGGTGCAAAGATCTCATCGTAGTGCAAACCTGACACTTGGGTGAAACCTTTAGCAACTAGTCTAGCCTTATGGATATCTTGTTTACCTTCCACGGCATGCTTTATTTTGTAAAGCCATTTGCATTGAAGGGGACGTACCTTTGCAGGTATGTCCACAAGATCCCACACGTTGTTCTCATACATGGAGTCCATCTCGGATTGCATGGCTTCTAGCCATAGCTTTGAGTCAGAACTGGTCATGGCACCTTTATAGGTTGTGGATTCATTACCCTCTAGGAGTAAGACGTCATCTATGTCATGTTCCTCGACCATACCAATGTATCTGTCCGGAGGAATAGAGACTCTTCCCGACCTCCTAGGTTCCTCAGGAATATCTACCGCAGCCTCGGTTGAAGGAACTGTTTCCTCCAATGGTTGCTCGGTAGTTGGTTCTTGAACCTCCGATAGATGGAAGGTTCTATTACTCGACTTGTTCTTGAGAAATTCTTTCTCTAAGAACGTCGCACTAGCCGCAACAAAGACACGTTGTTCGGTTGGCGAGTAGAAGTAATGACCAAAAGTTCAATTTGGATAGCCTATAAAGTATGTCTTGACCGATCGCGGGCCGAGCTTATCCTCGTGTCTCCACTAGACATAAGCCTCGCAGCCCCAAACCCGAATAAAGGACAAGTTAGGGACCGTTCCCTTCCATAATTCGTATGGAGTCTTGTCAACAGCTTTAGACGGACTTCGGTTAAGTATTAGAGCGGCATACAAAAGAGCATAGCCCCACAATGAATCAGGCACAACGGTGTGACACATCATGGATCGAACCATATCGAGTAGAGTTCGATTTCTCCGTTCGGACACACCATTTAATTGTGGTGTTCCAGGTGGAGTCAACTGTAGCACGATGCCACAGTCTTTAAGGTGTTGATCAAACTCGTGTGAAAGATACTCACCACCACGATCAGAACGTAGTGCTTTAATCTTTCTTCCCAGCTGGTTCTGTACCCGATTCTGGTATTCTTTGAACTTGTCAAAGGATTCACTTTTATGCTTCATTAAGTAGATATAGCCATATCTACTCAAATCTTCCGTGAAAGTGATGAAATACCTATAGCCTTCTCGTGCGTTGATCGACATAGGGCCACATACGTCCGTATGTATGAGTCCTAATAGGTCGGCAGCGCGCATTCCAACACCTTTGAAGGAAATACGAGTCATTTTGCCGATGAGACATGATTGACACGTGCCATATGATTCGAAATCAAAGGCCGAGATAGCTCCATTCTGTATGAGCTGTTTTACGCGTTTCTCATTTATATGTCTCATGCGACAATGTCATAAGTAAGTTTGATCTTTGTCACCTACCTTTAATCTCTTGTTATTCACATGTAATATTTCAGTGGTTTGATCTAAAACATAAATTTCATTCATGGAAACTGCCTTGCCATAAATCATATTGTGTAATGAGAAAATACAACTGTTATTTTCTATTACAAATGAAAAACCAAGTTTGTCAAGTGCAGAAACTGAAATAATGTTTTTGGACAAACAAGGAACATAATAACAGTTATATAAAGATAACTCGAATCCACTTGGAAGCTGGATCACGTATGTTCCCCTCGAGACTGCAGCAACACGTGCTCCATTCCCGACACGCAGGTCAACCTCACCCTTGATGAGGGGTTCTTGGTTTCGGAGGCCCTGTACATGATTACATAGATGAGAACCACAACCAGTATCTAGTACCCAAGTTCCGTAACTTGCATGGTTAATCTCAATCATGTGAATAAAAGAAGAAGACATACCAACAGGAGTAACGCGGCCTGCCTTAATATCCTCACGATACACGGGGCATGAGCGCCTCCAATGCCCAGTCTTGTGGCAATGGTGACATTCCATGCTAGTATTCTTGCTCTTTGTTTTGCCCTGTGAGTTGCTTGACTCACCTGGCCCATTCTTAGTAAATCCTGGTTTCTTGAACCTGGGCTTACCTACCGCTAGGTCGCCCTGAGCTTTAGCCTTTCCCTTACCCTTACCCTTACTGGAGATCATGAGAACATCCTGCTTCACGCTCCCACTTAATTTCAGATCATTCTCGGTCTGTACGAGAAGGGAGTGGAGCTCATGAGGAGTCTTCTTCATGTCGTTCATGTAATAGTTGGCCTTGAAGAGGGCGAACCCATCATGAAGCGAATGAAGCATTCGATCAACGATTATGTTCTCACTGATCTTGCAGTTTAGGGCCTCCAGTTTTTCGATATTCTCAATCATGTGAAGAATATGTGGGCTAACCGCTTGGCCCTTCAGGAGTTTCGCCTCAAAGAAGCGACAGGTATGCTCATAAGAAACGATTCTCGGAGCTTTTGAGAATTCGGTAGTGAGCGTTGTGAAAATCTTGTTTGCACCATGGGTTATGAAGCGTCTTTGCAAATTGGATTCCATTGCATAGATGAGTACGTTCTTTATCACACCCGCTTCCATGACGAAGTCGCTATGAGCGCGAACTTCGTTAGCTCTAGCTCCAGTTCCTGGGTGTGCCGGAATTGGCTCAGTTAAGTACTTAAGCTTTCCGTCATCAATGGCAGCATTTCGTAGTGCTGCCTCCCAGTCAGAGAAGTTTGACCCATCATTCCTCAGTCTAGTAGACTGATTCATGGAGTCCATGAAGGCTTTTAGCCAGGATTCACGTGCTAGCTTGGCACTTGGCATTGGGTCTTCACCAGCCATTAGTTATACAGCAGTTTAATTGAACGTGTTCTACACTGAAAAGAAGATAAAACAGAACCGTATAAGCAACTCATTGTTGTGATTTAAGTCTATATTAAAATGTATTTAAACTCGTAGACTCATGCATTTATATAATTGATCTCCCTTAAGAATTATATAAACGATCCCAAGACTCAATTTCCGTATATTGATAAGCCCACAGCTTGGCTAATTCCACTGTTGGAACTCTTGGTCGATAGATTTCCGTAAATCCTATCTATTAGTCCATCTCAGTCGCTAGATAGTATCGAGTGACGATGATGTTGAGATAAAATAAATCATTTGTTCCCACTTACCCGACGTAGAAGGGGTCATATTATGCCTACCGACGAAGAAGGGATTCATGGGAGTCTGATTTATAAAGACTAGTCTCAATTTTTGGTTATACGAGGAAGACCCCATGGACTTATATTTATTCATATTAAGTGAACTAATATCTAGCATATGCGTGAATGAATGAAATAAAGTGATGGCTTTGCAATTGACATGTGACATCTGTATTGTCACAGAAAACTAACGCGTAACCTCTACATGAGTCAGTTTTCAGGCATGTTATAAGTGGTCTGGTTTTAGGCGGAATATGAGCCAAGCTATTATCGATGAAAGCATAAAATAAATGCAATAAACGTAAATAAAAAGTCCTAGTGTGGCCTATCCTACCAAAATAAACATAAAACAACTTGGAATCCACCGTTGGACCCTAGATGCTTGTCTTGATGTTCCATCTTGGTCCTTGCAGCGGGAGTGAGCATCCGGTCTCTGTCTTTGGTCTTCACAAAATTACTAATTTAAATTACAAATATAACCCTATTTACATTCTAATTTAAATACAAAAGTAATTACATGGCAAAAACCCAAAACGGAGATTCAAGATCTCAAAATTACAAGCAAGACTGTGTCCCATCATTACGGTGACACAATCTTCTAAGGCCACACTAAGTTACAACCGTTTGCAAAATTAAATACGTTATAGAAAGCATTCAAAAGGCATTCAACAAGACGATAAATAAAATGCATCAACTAAAACTAAAATTCATTCATGACATAATACTGTTATTATGATTAACAAATTTTACCAAACCACCTTTTCGGGATTAAAACTATGTGATTATACCGTTTTAACCACTTTAATTTTAATAAGTTTATAATCCATTATCTTAAACCGTTTTAAAATAATATGTATCAAACGAGAGTGAACCGTTTCACAAAAATAATATACTATTTCCGTATACAGCATATTACTTTTTGGCCAAGGGAAAATAAAAACAAGTTATTTTCGGGAAAATAAAACACGACTGTTACAGGGAAGTGGTCGACCGACCTCAACACGGGGTCGACCGACCTACTGTAAAAAAAAATTTCTTGTATCAGCAAAGTGGTCGACCGACCCATTAAACAGGTCTACCGACCTCCTGACAGAAAAAAAATTTCCTGTAACTGCAGAGTGGTCGACTAACCCAATAAACAGGTCGACCGATCACAAAATACCAAGTCGAGTTTCTGAAAACGCGAAAGTGTTGTACTTTCAATCAAAACAAGTTTTAACCTTTGATTCAAAATGCGTAAATCAAAATAAACAGCAATTAGGGTTCACATATTGTCAAGAATATCGATTAATTAACAATATGTAAACAGGAATCAAAAACAAGATCGATTACAAGAAGAGAAACTGTCGGAAAAAACAGAAACTCTACGCGGGTGGTGGTCGACCGACCACAATAATGGGTCGACCAACCCACACGCCGGCAGAAAACGATTTTCAAAATTTTTAAACAAAACTTATGAAAAACACAAAAGTAAAACACTACAAAAAAAACACGGAGTACTGACCGAATTTCTGACGGATTATACAGTCCGTCAAAAATCTCGGTCTACTGATCAATTTCTGACGGATTTTCGGTCAGAAAATTTTTTTGACGGATTATTCGTCAAAAATCCGTCAACATAAAAGCCCGCGAAAAAATTAGGGAAGCCGCGAAATTTTGGTTGCATTTTCTGACGGAAATTCGGTCAGAAAACTTTACTGACCGAAATTCGGTCAGAAATGGGACTGACAAAAAGCTGCAAATTCTGAAAAAGTTAAAAGGCGTACTGACGGATTTTCGGTCAGGAAAAAAATTCTGACGGATTTTCGGTCAGAAAATGCCACGTACCTCCGTTACTGACGGAAATTCGGTCAGGACTTTTTTTTTATTCTTTCAGAAACTATTTCCGCCTTCATTATTCCGTTCGTTTTTTCCCCAAATTAAATCGCCCCTTCTATTTCTCCTCCCAAAATCCGTTTTTCACTCTAACAATGCTACCACCGTGACAACCACAACCACACGTCCACACTACCAACTCCACCTTGCATAATAGGTAAGGTATGTATGTTTTTTGCTTTAATTTACAAATTTCTTTTCATTTTATTTCATTTAATAATTGATTTTTTTTGTTTATTGCAGTGTGACAACCACCACCACCGTCACAACCATCACCACTACGGCCGTGCGTCACCTCCCCCTTGCAAAATTCATTAGGTAATTGTTTATGTTTACTACTTAATTAGTTTATTGAAAAATTGGTTAGTTTGGTAAAGTTAGTGTAATTGATTTAGGTTTAATTAGTTAGCAAATTTGATCTAGGATAGTGCCAATTAGATAGAAAAAATGACCTAGGATAGTAGCCGGTTAGATAGAAAAATTGACCTAGGATATAAAGTTGCTAATAATTTGTTGTTGGTGTTTTATTGTAAATAATTGTTAGTATAGTTACTTGAATTTTTAATTATTATTGTTGTTGTTTTTGATAGTTGTTAGTTGTTAATTTTGAATAGTTATTGATAATTCTTAATTTTTAGTTGTTAATTGTAGATAATTGTTAATAGTGCCAAATTTTGACTTCATTTCTGACGGAAAATCGGTCAGAAATTCAAATTTTCTGACGGAATTTCCGTCACAAATTTGACCTTTTCTGACGGATTTTCCATCAGAATAGTAAGTTTCTGACGAAAAATCGGTCAGAAAAAGTCAAAAAAAAAAATTGACTTCTATTTTTTTTCCCACCGTTAAACCGTCAGAAATCCGTCACAAATGAATTTCTGACGGAAAATCGGTCAGGAACTTGATTTTCGTGACGAAATTTTGGGACGGAAATTTCTGACGGAAAATCCGTCAGAAATGCGAATTTCCTGACGGATTTTAGCTTTTCTGACGGATTTTTTCCGTCAGAACACCGTGTTTTTTTTGTAGTGAAATCTCGTGGACCTGGCTCTGATACCACTTGTGGGGAATAAAGCATGTATTCGCCCTAAAACGTGAAGGATTATAACGAATTTTACAATTGAGATTATAGTCATAAGATAATAAAAACATGAAAAGGAATACAAGCCTGGGTCCTTGCTTGAATAGGCATAAGAACAGGAATTAAAGTAAATTCTCTCCTATAACTTGCACCCAAGACTTTGTTTAAGATGATGCCGCGTGTACTAGAAAGGCTCTCCAATTGCCTTGCAATATGAGGAGAGTTTTGTGAGGTTTTGATGTGAGATCTGAGTTTTGGGAAAAGAATGTTCTCAAAACCCTAATTCTTGAGATTATGAATTACCAGTTGAATCAATCACCTGACAAAAGGAGGAGACTCTCCTTATGTAGTACTGGTGGGTCGGCCGAACGGGTTGAGGTCAGAGTGGGCTTTTCCCACTCTTACCTTATTCCTTTGCGTGATTCGACCCGATTAGCTAAATATTATTCGCGGGTTTTATTTATAAATCGTACACGTGTTATCAAATATTAATGCAGTCGATGTATTAATAATGGTCTGATAAAATTACGATATTGTATAATTACCCAAATTAATATAACCGTTTATATTAATACGCGAATACAATATTTAATTAAATATAACCGTTTATATTTAATTTACGAATTAATCATGTAATCCGTGTTAGCTAAAATTATTTAATCCGTATTAAATAATAATCTCAACATTTTATTGACTAATTTAATAGTCAATACCTCTGACTAACAGTTTAGTCATATCCGGCATATAAATGTGACTGTATTTTCATACCTTCACATCTCTCAAACGTGTCCTATAGGTGTGACGTATAGGGACCAGTTGATCACCGCCATTCGTATGACAATAACGTCAAACTTATCTAGCAAGCCAACCGTTATTGATAAACATGGATCAACTGATAATAATACTGAAGTATGCCCTTGTGATCCTTAAAGAGATTTAATAAGTCATTGTACTTAATTGTCAAGGACACCAGCCCCAACAATCTCCCACTTGTCCGTACAAGGGTATGTGCAATGACGTTATCACACTACATGCGGAGGACACAAGCTCCAACAATTCATGCTCTCAATTGAGTGCGTTAGGCCGGCCAAAACCAAGCCAAGAGGGAGCCAATGCATGCTCTCTTTGCTCTTACAAAAAGCTAGCAATATACCTTACATATTCCTTATGTGTGTCATACACAATGCATTTGCTTACTTACACACACAACCTCACCACACATACATACATACACGGCTGAAATGGGTCTTTTATGGACCCGTTTTATCTTTGTCAATTGTGTTAATTTGTAACATGTCACACATGTCTTATAACACATGTCCCAATTTGTTAATTATGCAATTTTAACTATTAAAATCCATAATTTACAAATTTATTACATGTAAATAATTATTCCAATATTTCGAATTTATTATTGTATAAAATGTAATATCATAATTTTAATTACAACTCTTTGTAATTTTATGATCAACCGTGTTCATTCTCAATTTAATCGTTTCCCGAACGAATAAATAAAACCGTGTAATAAAAACAATTTTATTACTTTGACTAATATTATTATAATCCCATTATAAAATATTCGTCATATAAAATTGTTTCCAAATTTCCAGTTATTAATTAATTCGTATCCAATACAATATTAATTAATATTCCATTGAGACGAAATTCCCTGAAGATATGACCTTAAGGGATCAACTGATCACCACCATCATATGACGATGATGTCAAACTCTAGACAGCCAATCATTATAGGTAAATATTGATCAGTTGACTTTAAAAGAGTAACACTCCCAGTTGTGTTTCATTCAAATGAGTTTTAATTACGTCAACACATTATTGTCGAGGACACTTCCTCCAACAATCTCCCACTTGTCCGAGACAAGTGTGTGTTACCAATTCTCTTGCCCTATTACTATCTCCCACTCAATGCATGGCGTCCTCTCAGGTCGTGCCGGCAATTGATTAAAAATCTAGAGTGGTTTATCTCGATCTGGAGTTATAACTACTGACCGGAATTATCTACCATAGATACCTTCCGAGCGTGGCCACGCATTTCTAGTTATTATTCTCCTCGAGTGGCCTAGAGATATTTCTCAACCCTGACAAGGGGTGGCCAATTCCTAATCAACTTATTCCTTCCGGCTGGCCACAACCCATCATAACCCAAAATATGTCCTTATAAACCCCAGTTACGAAAGTGTTAGGACATAAATCAAAGTTAATCTGAAAACTATGCCACCTCAGAGAACAGTCATTAGTCCAAGAACTGACTCATGTGAAACACGATAGATGCTCCCGCCACGACCAGGCAGTCTTTTTATAAGAGTACGCCAGAGCTCTATCAGCGGTCATTAGCCCGGCAAATGTGTCTTAACATGTCTATGCCTAGGTGATCGATTAGTCATCTCGTATGACTCTATGGCAATTGAACTCACCATCAATCGCATCACACATCCGGTTGCATTGAGATGTCACCTCACTTAAGCAACTAGGGGCGAGGTCATGATAATTCAATTCACTTTAATGAGGTTCAATATGGTCTTACCATCCCATTTGAATTTTACTTGACCTTTCGTGAGTTATAAATAACTCGAACGATTAGTGGATTACTCCATCCAAGTGGTCAACCTTTGAAACACCATTTAATTTACAATGAGCTTGAGGGTCTCTCGTTCATATCCCTTAAAATTGTAATTATCTTCATTTCGGGTAAACCAGGTTTACCACGTTTCGTGCGAGCGTTCACTTTGTGGATCATATCCATATCTGCTCTCTCATCTGAAAGAGATAAGTCATCTCATGACTAACAAATATTATGTGCATTGTCTAACTCCCAGCTATAGCAATGCTTTTACATAATTTGTGAACTTATACATTTTGTAGAATCTTGTGATGACCATGTAGTTAAAATACAAGTCATTGAGATGCATAGTCAATGAATGTAAGCTAAAGATTATCATAAATCTTTGCTTGGTATCTTGGAACTTGAGTCGTTGCAAACCTTTTACCATACGACTAAGTTATTTTCCAAAATCTTGAATTTGTCTTTCATCTTCATGGGAGAATACTTTGACAGTTGATCAAGGTTTAATCATTGGTTTAACACCTTCTCAACAGGTTGTCCTGCAAACGGCGCGCACCCACTTTACAAGATTATACTAATGGCGGAAACATTAGCGATTTAAACGTGCAAACAATAGTAATTAAGGTTCGATAAATTTCCATGATCCCATCATGGCTATACTATCTTCATCTCCACGAACAACCTTAATACTAATAACAAGATGTCTCTTATAATCTCAACCAAACATCCCATGTTTAATTAGATTTAATTTATATCAATATGTCATCTAGAACCAAAAACTCGTGTACCTTTCATAAGTATCAATGCTTCATTCCAAGCGAGCAATGAGTTGTTTTAGATAATGTTTACTCCCACTAAACTCTTGTTCTTGCCTGATTCTGAAGATCCCGAAGTCATACCCATGACTCAATAGCTTCAAATCCTGGAGCGAGAACTCCCACTGAACTTTACATTTAACCGTAAATCATAAAGCTCCCACTCAATTCAATGTTCCTTAACATTTAATGAATTGAAATGGTTAGGACTTAACCATATGTGCTAATAGTCACATCCCTTTCAAATACCTTTTTGAAAAGCGGTTACTGAGTTTACTGAATTCATTCTCAATGAATTACTTTACTACTTTCAACAAAGTTACCCTTAACTTTGTAGATTGCTGACATCCTCATGTTAATCTATGCTTCTCCCAATAAATCTCATTTATTAGCATATATATCTTATAAATTTCATGGTCTGAGAATTTGCATTGGCACATTTAGATCACCATCTAAATCCAAGAACCCTTTCTTGAGCCTTTACAAATTCTTTTGAATAATTTTCTTCGAGTGTCCTCCCGTAGTTTCTATAAGAGTCTTTTCTTATGGTATATAATTTTTATGTGTGGGAACTTTCAGTTCCCCACATTTATCTTATCTTATACTGTAGGAGGACTCTATCATGGATCTTATCCATGTATAGAAATTTTCCTTACTAACTTCAAGAATTTATTCCTGAAGTATCCCCCAGGGCCGGGGCCGTTGGGTTCAAAAGGCGTAGTTTTTAAGCAAATCGTAGATCTTACCCACAAATTTAGCTACCTTTAAAATCATGAGGTGT
This sequence comes from Silene conica, assembly GCA_029255685.2. Classification (NCBI taxonomy): domain Eukaryota; kingdom Viridiplantae; phylum Streptophyta; class Magnoliopsida; order Caryophyllales; family Caryophyllaceae; genus Silene; species Silene conica. The sequence goes on from CM055320.2 coordinate 31,507,896, forward strand.
AGATTTTCTCAAATCGTAGATCCCATCCACAACTTAATCTTCCTTCTTATCTTTCACATAACCAAAACACAATAAATCCTACTATTCACTAATAGATCAAATCTATTGTGCTTTTCAAAATCATGTGCTATTTGTGGCCTTTTAAAATTTCTCCCACTATATCTTTGTAATAATAATCTCATTTCATTATCAAAGATAGCCACTAAGGCCACAAGCAATGACTTTGATGTCGGTTTGTGTACCCTTATGATTTATTACAGAAAATATTCGATTTAAAGCTTAGATAGTTTTGGATGGTTGATAACTTTTCCTCATAATTGAGTTCTAAACTTAATTTTGATTTTGATTTGATTTGAATTGGGTATCCTATACCTATTCGGTTACAATGGTCATACATTGAAATGTGACAATCAATTCTATTTTATGTTTAAGATTTGCAAGTGTTAAACTAAACAAGAACATAATTATAAAACCGATAGTGACTTGGGTTGAAAACCAAGTCACTACATCATCCAAAATACAACAAATTGTTCAAGGATTACCCTTTCCTTGTCCAACAAGGAAATAAAACATAGGTTCTAAATTCTTCATACAACACTTGAAATACTAGCAAAATAAGCGAAAAACAAAGCTCCTTGATCATCCCGAGTGGAGCTACTCTTAGTTCCCTTGATCCATCAAGCTTGTTTCTCTTTTCTCTTATCTTTGCTTTCATGCCCTAATTCAAGTAAGAAGAGCATTCACATCACAACTTGTATCATAATATATTAGTTGAGATTAACATAAAATTGGGATAGTTATCATACCAATTGGAAGAATTTTCCCAGCTTTTAGATCGCTGAGATACTTGGAACAGTTCCTCTTCCAATGTCCTTTGTCATTGCAATAAAAGCACTTGGCCCCTTGATGAGGGCTCTTCTTGGAATTTGAGGTGCTTGCCTCAGAAGACACTTTCTTTGAACCTTTGGAAGATTGCTTCCCCTTCCCCTTTGCCTTACCCTTCCTTTTGAACTTTCCCTTGCTCTTAACATCAATGTTGAGCACATCCTTAGGGGCACTAACATTTAGGCCCATATCCCTTTCAGCTTGCACGATCATATTGTGCAATTCGTCGAGAGAGATGTCCTGGTTCCTCATGTTGAAATTCACCCGGAATTGTACATAAGTTTTAACCTTAGACAAGGAGTGGAGGATTCTGTCAATCACAAGTTCCTTAGGAATGTCCACTTGATTCAACCTTAGGGTTTCTACATGCTCAATTAACTTGAGCACATGTGGGCTAACCTTTTGCCCCTCCTTAAGGTTGAGATCAAAGAAGGCCGATGCCGCCTCGTATTGGACAATTCTCGAAACCTTTGAGAACATTGTCACAAGTCTGGAGTAAATCTCGTAGGCCGTGCCAATCTTTATGGCACTCCTTTGGAGTTTCGGCTCCATCGAGAAGATCAAAACATTTTTTATTGCCGCAGACTCCTTCTGATAAGTATCATAGGGTCGCCTTGTTGCGGCGGTGGCATTTTCTGCAGGTTCAGGAGGTGATTCTTCGATGAGGTATTCGGTCTTACCGTCACCTTGTGCTGCCAACAAAAGTTGGGCCTCCCAATCGGCAAAGTTTGCCCCATTCTTTTCTAGCTTACAACGATCCATGAAGGAACGTAACCATGAAGTGTTCGTAGTAGTGGTGGAAGCGGTCATGATTGATATTAATTTGAAGACTTAACTACAAAATTTTAACATATGAAGAAATTAAATGCTAATCGTTTTAATTTTAACTTGTAAACATTTTTACTAAGTTGATGCATCTATAAAATGACCTCTATCCAATTTTATAAATGATTCCAAGACCCAAACCCATACCACCGAAATCGTGAACCACTGGAACTCCGACCCAACAATATGGTTTGGTGGGTTAAAAACCGGTTCTACCATAGAACTCTTGGTTGATGACAAATCATAATTTATTCATCTTAGCCCGGAACACATTGACCACTGGTCCTCTACACTTCCGTTGAGTACAAACCAAATTTCAAATGCATCGAGATGCGATCCGCCCACTGAACTAAATCCACCCCATTGCCCCACTTTTCCTACGTAATGAGGTTCGTACTGCCCACTGGACTAGCACCACCCCACGAAATAGAAGCTCATGGGTTCTACTATTTGGTAAGGCTAATTCTCAATTGTTTTGTTTAATATAGAGGTCTTGTCAATTTATTATCTATCTCCTTTAAGTGAATTAAATTGGTGAACTCGATAATTTTAATTGACACGGTCGTTTTTAACGATCTAAACTAATATGCATGTTTATGGCGATTTGGCTATGCATGCAAACATATTAATAATGCAAAAATAAAAGCAATAAAGCAATAAAGATCCTAGTATGGCCTTCCTAGTAATAGTAAAAATAATTAACTATTACAATTCGGAAACCAACTCCATGGTCCCTTGAACTTCATTGGCACGCCATCCAAGAAAACACCGTCTTGTCGGAACTTCTTTCCGTATGGCACCGTCTTTTGAATCTTCGGAATTACAATAAAATAATACAACTATTCTATTTGTAAAACTGAAAATTAAATTAAATTACAAACCCGTGATTCGAGATCACATAAATTACAACCGAATCAATATTCTCTTTCATTACGGGTAATATTGATTAAAACGAAGGTCATACTAAGAAAATTACATAATTCCAAATTATATAAATAATATTCAAAATATGACATTCATATTAAATAAAATGCACTAATAAAATATGTATGCACATGCTCAATTTTTAATGCCAAATCGCCTTATGGGAGCAAATATCTCATATTTGTTTACGGTTTTTACGGATATGCGCGATTTTAACTATTAAAATCATCAAAATTACATAAATCTAATTTATGTCCAAGTTAATCATCCTAACTTACTTTAGGAATCAATGTTTAGTCTCTACTAATATTTGATCATGATTTAACTTGATTTTGCATTATTGTTCATAAATTACTTGTATTTTCGGGAAAAATAAATAAAATACGGCCAAATGAGTCAATAAAATTCGAAATTTAAAATTCAAACTTTTAAACTTTCTGGAAATTTTTCTAAAAATTCAGAAATTAATAAAATGGTCTTATGCAAATATTTATGGTTTATTTGTTAAATAAATCGTATAAAAGCCGTTTTTATGGTTAAAAATCCGATTTAAATTATAAAAACTTGCAATAATTTGCCATAAATTTTTAGTCATCCTAAAATATATATTAGAACCTGAAAATGACCAAAAATTACAGACCATGCTCGAAATTGTATTTTTACGACTCATAAATTACGATTATTAACTAATTAACTCATAAAAATTAATAATCACAAAAACAGAAACTTTTTGATATCCAACTTTTAGATCTGATGTTCCTATTATATAAGACATCTATGGGTAAAATTTTATGCCATAATATTAAGATTAACTATTTTTAACACAACAAGTCATTATTTAGCCGATTTTAACTATTAAAATCACAAAACATGCATCACTTGAGAATAAATTCCCAAAACTTATATATATTCTGTAAATATTGCATGTGACATTGTGTTAAATGTTTATGGCAAAACTCCAACTATAACTATTAAAGTCGAATTTAAGTCACTATTAATCCGATTTTTACTATAAAAATAATTAATCATGCAATACAAGTCCAATAAATCCGAAAATTTATACAGGTATTTTATATATTGCATGTGACTTCTCATAAAATTTTGAAGGTCAAATTCGAAATATAACCTTCTATACCCATTTTTACTCATATTATGACTATTTATCTCATAAAATTCATAATCCATGCATATTAACTCCATTTCTTACGAAAAATCATATACAATATATTAAATGTGCATGTGAGAACATATCAAAAAATCTCGGCCAGAAACTATGTTTAGCTATTTTTCCCATTAATTGTTGTTTAAAACCGATTTAAACTACAAAATATAAAAATAAATATAAAAATGAACAATAAAAATCCATAAAATCATTTTTATCTCCTAAAACCATTTTAGAATCAGAAATTTTAACATGCAATATTTTGTGATTTATCATAATAAATACAAAATTTTCGAAAATTATATGTTAATCCGTTTAACATAAAACATGAATCTGATCATGCATGCAACAACCGTAATGCTCTGATACCACTTGATGGGAACTAAGTTCCTGATTTGATACTCAAATCTAATGTGAGTTTTATTTATTTAAGTTTAGTCATTAAAACTTAATTAGATATTATGCATGCATGATGATATCATAAGATGTGATTGTCCTTACATTGGTTTAAGAAGGTTTATACTCAATAATCACCTATTATGCGAGTCTTCAAAACCGAAATACCCTTAAACGATCTAACAAAAATCGTTCCAAAAGATACGTATCAAGGACCCGATCTCAAACTAACACCAATTTTGTTACTAGAAAATTAGTATTAGTATACTAGAAATATTAATAATATTAATCTTAATATTATTAGTAATGGAAATAATTATTTTCTTAGGAAAAACTATTTTAGCTAAAGAATTATGGAGAATGAGGTTTGTAGTATGAATGTGTTAGTGGAACAATGAAGTATGCATCAACTAACAACTACAAGTATTAGTGAGGTGTGTATGTGGCATTATATAGAGCAATTCATGCTCTCAATTGAGTGCATTAGGCCGGCCAAAACCAAGCCAAGAGGGAGCCAATGCATGCTCTCTTTGCTCTTACAAAAAGCTAGCAATATACCTTACATATTCCTTATGTGTGTCATACACAATGCATTTGCTTACTTACACACACAACCTCACCACACATACATACATACACGACTGAAATGGGTCTTTTATGGACCCATTTTATCTTTGACAATTGTGTTAATTTGTAACATGTCACACATGTCTTATAACACATGTCCCAATTTGTTAATTATGCAATTTTAACTATTAAAATCCATAATTTACAAATTTATTACATTTAAATAATTATTCCAATATTTCGAATTTATTATTGTATAAAATGTAATATCATAATTTTAATTACAACTCTTTGTAATTTTATGATCAACCGTGTTCATTCTCAATTTAATCGTTTCCCGAACGAATAAATAAAACCGTGTAATAAAAACAATTTTATTACTTTGACTAATATTATTATAATCCCATTATAATAATATCAAACTCTAGACAGCCAATCATTATCGGTAATGTCAAACTCTAGACATCCAATCATTATCGGTAAATGTTGATCAGTTGACTTTAAAAGAGTAACACTCCCAGTTGTGTTTCATTCAAATGAGTTTTAATTACGTCAACACATTATTGTCGAGGACACTTCCTCCAACACTTATGCATGCAAGTTAATTGTCGAAATCTTACATTGCGGAAAATGGCACAATGGGCACGGTTTAGGTCACCTACCAAAAACCGTTCTTGATCTATAATTAAGGGATGAAATCCGAGACTCCAATTATAGAAGCCCTCCTTAGTTGCACCCAAAATGCTACTCGAAAATACCACTAATAATAATAATCTTATTATAACTAGTAATAGCCTTAATAATAATATTACAAATACTACTCTAGTATAAAGGATGTAATATTAATTATTTTGAACTCACAAAATAATTAGAGAGAATTTGTTGGATGAGAGGATTTTTTACCGTCAAAAATGACTAAGTGTTCATCAGAAAACTAGAGTGCATAGGATGTGGTAGTGTACATTATATAGAAAAATGAAAAGAAAACTCTTTCTTTTCTTCTCATGAGTACACGACACACATGCATACAATGGGAAGAGTAATTTGTTTTTTTCTCTTATCCATAATATGCATTAGTCATATCACATAAGACTAGATTAGGGTATATATTATTTACCTTATTCTTAATAAGATAAAAAACAATCATCACCCATGCACACATACATACATAAACAATTATCAAATGTGATTATGAAACATGAAAGATGGGGTAGTCAAATACCTGCTAGAAGTATATTTCCAGATTTTATGTCGGAAAGGTACTTGAAACAATTTCCTTTACAATGCTCAAAGCCATTAATATAATGGTACTTGTCCTCAATAGAGGTTGCCTCTTTGGTCTTTGAGGTGCTAACCTCCAAAAACATCTTTTTGCTCTTAATGGGAGCATGCTTCTTCAAGCCCTTTTTGGCCCTTCTTAAAAGGTCCTCTTGCTCATAGAGTTGGCATTTAAGACATTTCTCATGGTGCTAATTTTTAGCCCTATGTCCTTTTCGTTTTGCACAAGCATGTTGTGCAAATCATCAAGAGATGTGTCCAAGTTTTGCATGTTGACGTTCACCTTGAATTGAACATAAGCTTTCACTTTGGACAAGAATGAAGAATTCGGTAAAGAACGAGTTCTTTCGGGATGTCAACTTAGTGCAATCTAAGAGTCTCAACATGCTCCACTAATTGAGCACATGAGGGCTAACCTCTTGCCCTTCATTAAAGTCGAGATCAAAGAAAGCGGTTACCGCTTCAAATTGGACAATTTTTGAAGCCCTCAAGAACATAGTCGCAAGCTTTGTGTAAATCTCATACGCGGGGCCAATCTTTATGGCACTCCTTTGGAGCTATGAGCTCAATGGAGATAATAAAAACATTTTTTACTGCCGCCGATTCTTTATGGTGGGACTCATAGGTCCACTTAGTGGCGGATGAAGCGGTGTGAGCAGTGGGTGAAGCCTCGGATAGGTAACGAATCTTATCGTCACCTTGGGCAGCCAATCTTTATTGGGCGTCCTTAATTGGCATAAATTGACCCATTTTTATCAAGTTTATAACGATCCATAAAAGATCTAAGTCATGAAACAATTATAACGATGTTGGGATATGGAGTGGAATTCGCGGAAGTCGATATTACGATTGGTGAATGAATACGTTACTTACTACAAAATTAAAATCGAAAAATTAATCACTTATCGTATTTATACTTGTAAATATAAATAAACAAGATTTTAAGCATTTATAAAGTGACCTTAACCCAACTTATATAAATGATTCCTAGACCCAAATCAGTACTAATTTTCATGTGGAATACCGGTCCCTCTACACTTCCATTAGCACGACTTGGTGGATTAACTTTTTAATCGGTTCTACACTACAACTCTCGGTCGAAAGAATTACACTAATTCAATCTCCTTGGCTCCGGATACACGTGTGGAACACCGGTCCCTTTACGCTCTTCCGCTGATCCCAACCCAAATTTCGATGTAATAACACTTATTACCCACGCACCTAACGTAACAAGGTTTGTACCCCGGTGGAGCCGAGTCTACTCCCTTATGAAATTAGGATCTATGGTTCTAATCTTTGGTACGGCCAATGCTCAATTATTTAATAACGTTGAGGCCTTGACAATTTATTATATATCTATCACGTTTTAAGTGAACTAAAGCAGTGAGTTCGATAATTAATCGTCACGGTCGATTTAAACTCGATTAATTTATATGCATGTTTAGTTATGGCGATTTGGCGATACATGCAAACATATAAAGAAAATGCAAAACAAGAAATAAAAACCCTAGTACGACCTTCCTAAAAATAGAAAATCTAATTAACTATTACAAATTCGGAAACCAACTCCATTGGTCCCTTGAACTTCAATGCGTGCCTCCCAAGAAAACATCGTCTTGACGAAACTCCTTTCCGAATGACACCATCTCTTGGAATCACCGGGATTACAATAAAATAAATACAAACTATTCTATTGTAAATAAAATTTAAAACTATTAAATTACAAGCCGGTGTTACGAGAACACATTAAATTACAACCAAATCGATATTCCCTTACATTACGGGTAATACCAATAAAAATACTAAGGTCATACTAAGAAATTACATAATTCCAAATTAAGTAAAATAAATATGAGATTCATATTAAATAAAATGCAACATTAAAATATGTATGAAAATGCCAAATTTTAAGCCAAATCGTATTGGGAGCAAATATCGTATATTTGATTACGGTTTTTACGGATTTGCGTGATAATAACCTTTTAAAATCACTATAAATTACATAAATCTCATTTATGTTCAAGTAATCATCCTAACACTTTTAGGTACTAAAATTCGGTGCCACCGAATTTCAATCATAACTCAACTTGATTTATTAATATATTGTTCGGTAATTAGTCGTTTTTACAGGAAAAATAATATAAAAAGCCAAATCAGTCATAAAGGTAAAGAGGTTTGAACCCATGACCTTTGGGTAACTTACCAATTCTAAGCCATTGAACCACTTTTATTTATTGTTAATTGGAATACTAAAATTTATTTTATTCTACGAATTTGATATTATTTTTACATATACTCAGAATTTAAATTATTTTAGAAAAAAAAGTTGAAAAAAGATATTCCCTCTTATTCTCTGTTTTCTTCCCTGTTTCCTTAAAAGGATTATTCAGGTTTTCTTGTTCTTTCCTATTTTGGTAACTTTTAATTATATTTTATTCATTACTCTCTCTTATCACCCAACCCCACCCAACTTTCTTACCCCTATTTTATTTATTTCATCAATGTTTGGGGCCCACAAATCATTATTTAACTCCTAGTTATTATCCTTTTCTCGTATTCCAAACCCCACCCAAGTCTTTCTTCATTAAAAAAAACATTTTTTCTTGAGTATCGTGCCCCTTTCAAATTGGAAGAAAACACAGAATAGGAGGAAGTATGTCTATACTCCATAACCAATATGTTTTCATTCTTTTACTAATACATGAATAATTTAAGAAAAAAAACTCTAAAATATAAAAATATTGTCTTAGTTATACGTAGATAACACGTCAAAAAAAAATTGTGCCCCCTGGAACAAAATTTCTGCGTCCGCCATTGGATATATAAGTCAAATATTTCACTTTTTTTATGCATAATGTTGTTGTTTTGTCTTATTAATCTTGTATATATTTGATATGTTTAAACAAGAATTTTTGTATTTTTATAATGTCGAGCTAATACGTTGTTTTTAATTAATTCTAATTTAAGCGTATAAATTCTTTTTACATTTTATATTAGTATAACAATATTATTATTAAAATGATACGTTTATTAAATTATTAAATGTATTCGCCTTCTTTATTGATTTTTCACTTAAATAAAATTAAACCCGTGCAGTTTTTTCGCAGGCGTAAAACTAGTTTATTTAATAAAAGAATGAAATAATTAAATTAGAATAATTAAATTTAGAATATTAAAGTATAAAGATGAGAGAAGACAATTAATTAGACGAAATAAGGTGAGAGGAGTAGAGAGATTAGTTAATTTAGTAAAAATAAACGTTGGGATTACTTTGTTTGTTTTACTTCCTAAAAATTAATACTCACTGAAAACATTCTAAAATGATTCCTAGTAAAGGGATTTTTGACTCAGAGGCCATTTGTTTATGCAAAGTAAGCCCCCAATTTGCGAAGTTTTATTATAATCCAAGCCTCATATGAAGCTTAAACCCAAATTGAGGGATAAGTTGGCAAAAGTTTGAGTTGCATGATGGACATGTATACAGTGATAACGCTGCCATCTGGATTAACATACAGTAAATTGTAGAAATGGCGACTTTTTGTCAATTTTTTGGTGCATGACTCATTTAATAAGTAGACAAATTAGTGTTTATGAATGTTTAGAGGAAGCAAGAGAGACAGAAGGAACAAGTAAAAAGTTGGATGCTCCATTGGTTCCGTTGAGAGGAAGAGAGATCAAATTCCGGTATTTCATCTTTACTTTTGCTCTAATTTCTGTATATTTGAGTACCATGGATAATGGATTGTTGTCTTACATGATCTAACTCATAATCTACATTACCAATTACCATATATAACTAAAAACAATGCTTAATATGAATATGAATATGAATATGAATGGTAGGGATTATGAGAAGATGTGATGGAGACAATATCCTATAGGAATGAATTATCCTATTGTCTGAGTTGTGAGTTGTGAGTTGTGAGTTTTGAGTTCATATTTGTGATAAATAGGGTTTATTGGTGCCAAGATGGTGAGCAACCAAGTTGAATGTGGTAAGCAGCGAAAGCATTTTAGTGAAGGAGGAGCATCTTTCATAAAGCATCTCGGCCATGACTTCTCAAAACAACTCGTATGTATCTCTCATTCTCTCCTACATTTATTACTGCAAGTCTGCAACTGCATACATCCTTTTTTTTTTTTTTTGTATCAACATCTATACTATACTTATTTCTATGTTGCAGCAAATACCCCGAGAGTTTACCATCATCTTTAATGGCTATGTACCTCATCGATTTATCATTGAGACGGGTATGACTCGTCAATGCTGGAGAGTCGAAATTGAAGAGGAGAGGAACGGAGTCTTTTATTTTCGTCAAGGGTGGCCAGATTTCGTAGAAGCACACGCTTTACAAACGGGTGACTTCCTACTCTTTCTATACCAACAACACTCCATTTTCCTAGTCAAACTATATGACACAAATGGGTGTCAAAAGATGCTTCTACATGCTCAACCTGCTAAACATAACCCTTTAAGGGTTGTTGATTTTGAAGAAACCAATGAGAGTGGAACCTTCGGATATGAACCCAAATTACTTGCAACAGATTTCCCTGCTCCACAACCTGCAAAACGGTTATACACAGGTAATAAATCTAACTAATACGGAGTATCATCATTTACAATCAATCTCAAGATTCTCAACAGTTGTTTAATTTATTTATTTACATGTCTAGATAAAAACGGAATATCCAAGAAGAAGCACGCCATTACCAGGACTCCAAAGAAACATGCAAGAACCGCCAGGGTGCTGTTTACTCAAAACAAAATGATTTTCTCTGTTAAGATCCACAAAATTATGAAATATCAATTTCAGCAGATGGTATACTTCTATCCTTCCTTTACAGAAACTTTCAAATGTTCAGAATAAAATACAGCCTAGTAACTACCAAAAACCACTATATACTTACTATATGCAGACCTTGCCAAAGGCGTTAGCAATGAAGTTAGCCAACAAAACTGAACTCATACTTGAGGATGCTATGGGAAATCGTTGGCCAGTTGGACTCTCACATGTTATTGATGGTCGTGCCGCTATAACTCGTGGTTGGAGGGGATTTATGAGAGATAATAACATTAAAGGCGGAGATTTATTGATCTTCGAGTTTCTCTCAGAGGGTCTCGTCAATGTTTCTGTCAAAAAACCTTCTCAAGTTGAACATAAATCTGGAGAACCAAATTTGCAAAATGGAGCAACCATATCACAAAATATGACTTGTAAGTTATGGCTGATTAGTGGGTTTCTTTTGGACTTTATTGAAGTTCGAGTTTCCCAGGCGTCAAACCATGTAATATTTCAAAGAAAGGGACAAATCACGGTTGCATATTAATTTATAGTATACGGAGGAGGGTATCTTCATTTGGTTCCTTCTTCTATGTATGCAGGTGAAACTGATGAGCTTCATTCTTTTTCCCCGGATGTCAGTCCGGCTGAAGCTTCAATCATCACCAGAAAGGGTGGAAAGAGGTCTTCTTTTGAATCAACTACTTCTTCATTTTCTCTCTTATGGAGGCCAGCCACTGCTGGCATTTACCTGGTATATTAATTAATCTTTCATCTTCACTACTGATCGATTGATGGCACATTTTTACCATTACCCGTGTTACATAAGACTCTTCAATTTCGGTCTTATACCCATGTCAGACATGACCCTATGAGTAGGGACTAGGGAGTCTTTACATGACCTACAAAGGTTCAAAAGTTCTCCATAAAAATGGAGGCGCAGATGATCAATATAGTGCAACTGGCAGTTGTATGATTTTCAACAATTTTGGAGTTCAAAAGTTAAATTATACTCCCAATTTGTAGTTTGAGTCTGTTTTCCCTACCAATGTCCTCGTCCTGGACAGAGTCTCCGTGTCCCAAAAAGTTCAAAACTTCAGGAATCATAGCGAGCCGACACCTTGATATGTACCAATCAGACACCCATACTTGAGCAAAAGGAACATACATTATATAACATGAAAATATTGGAAATAATCAACTTGTGGATATGTTTTCAAATTTTCAGCATGTTCCAAAGGCAGTAAGTGAGGGACAGAATCTAGTGAATGAAGACAGTGTAGTGCTTCGTGATCCTGATGGCAAGTGTTGGCCTCTTGAAGTAAGCACACGCCGTGATGGTCGTGTCGCCTTAACCAATGGATGGGTTGATTTTTGTAATGGTCATGCCATCAAAGTCGGCGACTCCTTGGATTTTGAATTTGTCTCCAAGTATTTAATTCAAGTCAAGATCAATAGAGGTAAGTCAGCACATTTTCCTCAATAGATCTGACGAAGATATCAACTTTCGCGGCGTCCAAGCCAGTAACGGTCATGACTCAGTCCAGTGGTGGTGGCTAGTCTCCTAGTCCTAGTCCTACTCCGACTCATCCTCTACCTGAAGCCACAGTTAAATTTAACGATGATAAAAAATAAATGTCTCCGTGTTTTAGTTAATTCATTAATTGTCAGGGGAAAGTAATGTCAAGATTACATGTAGCTAACAAGAGTGCTCTCTGGAATTGGATAAAATTATTTGTGTACGCAGGTAAACTTGATGACCTCGATTCTTATACTGCCGATATCAATCCTGCTGAAGCTTCAATCCCCTCCAAAAGGGGTAGAAAGAGGAGTTCAGCTGAGCCGACTAGTTCTTCATTTTCTTTCTTATGGGGACCGGCCACTCTTGGCTCTTACCTGGTACTGTAGTCTATCTTTTACCTTAAGCAAAGGAATCCAGTCTTTGTTTCTGGCCACGAAATTGATGAGGTTGCATCTGTATTGTTCCTTGTGCTACTTGAATCTTCCCTTCGTGTCTTATACCCATGTTTGAAAATTATATTTTGATTTCATATATTCAGCACGGTCCAGTCGGTCCTCATTATATTTTAATTTGAAAAAGTTTACATTCTGAAATTTTTTAATTAATTAAAGATAGTAGACCATAACCTTCTGAAATTTTTACATTCAAACTTTTAATTAAATAATTAAAATTATATTTTGAATTTGAAAATGTTTTCCCTCAGCATGGTCCTCATTCTCTACTGAGTTTTGGTGTTGGGGTCATTATAGGGAGCTCGATACATGGATTTGTACCTGCATTGATACCCTATGCAACTGAGTGACAAAATAAGGTATAATATTTACATGAAAGTGTGAGATTATTGACCCGTGGTTTTGATTTCATATATTCAGCATGTTCCGAAGGTAGTTACAGAGGGTCAGAATCTGGCGAATAAGGACAGTGTAGTGCTTCGTGATTCGGATGGCAAGTGTTGGCCACTCAAAGTAACCATGCGCCGTGATGGTCGTGTTGCCTTAACCAAAGGATGGGATGACTTCTGGAAAACTCATGCCATCAAAGCCGGTGACTCCTTGGATTTTGAATTTGCGTGTGAGAATCTGATTCAAGTTAAGATTAATAGAGGTGAGCCGTTCCAATCCCCTTATAAAATTGAAGACAATATCATCAACTTGAGCCTCACTAATAACAATGACCCACCTACCAATCCAGAAATGTTCATGACCCAGGCTGTACCAGTGATTAATAATAAAATTGAAGACAATATCATCAACTTGAGCCTCACTAATAACAATGACCCTCCTACCGATCCAGAAATGTTTATGACCCAGGCGGTACCAGTGATTACTAGGCCTGAAACGACTGATGCTGCACTTGGAACTTATTGATTTCAGTTAGTCTGTAGTTCAGGAATGAGCTGATGCCAAACTAAAGCATCATTAGTGGAAATGAATGATTTTTTGCATGCAAAGATTGTATGAAATGGTGGGAATGTAATCAAGTGTTGTAGTGTACAGGTGTAGATGTTGATGTTCTGGGTTAGGCTTGTGTAATTGTGTAAGCTATTGTAAATTATCGAACATGTTACATGTCGTTTTCGGAACTTATATTATTGCGTGTTAGTTTAGTTAATGTTACATGTCAGGTTAATGGATGATGTAGTTTTGACAGTAAGATGAGAACCTTGGGTGTTAGTCAGTTGGCCTTTATAGTTATTGTGTGCGACCATCGAACGATGCGACATACAAAAACAACCATTTTATGATCCGAACAATGATCATGTTATGTTAAACATTGAGCACCTATAAAAAGTGACTAAAAGGGAAAAATGAGGAGGCCTATATATGGAACTCCAAAGTGCAGGAGAGGGCAGTGTCATATGCCAAATTCCATCTGAAGTTTGCCAAAAGTCTTATTTAATAAACATGAAATAAAAAGTGACTAATTTTAAGGAAAAATGAGGCGCGGCGGCGGTTGTTATATATGGAACGCCAAAGTGCAGGAGGAGAGGGCGTATGCCAAAGTCCATCTGAAACAAAAGATGGCTAATAATTGAAACTCAGTAAAAACGCTCTCCCTTCTCTCCTCTTTCTCTATCTACAAAACCCAAATAAATTACCTTTGTAGCCGTTGTCTCTCCCTCACCGATCACTCCCTCCTTTTATCTGCCCGGTCTTTCGCTGAAGTTTGGGTCTTTTCTTGACCTGAGTCCGGCGGAAAATGCACTCCTTCTTACCTTCTGTTTGTTTTATTAATCGCCTCTTCACTAAGATCGATCTTTCCCTTTCGTTGGTCTCGTTTTGGTTTTGTTTTCGATCGTCATCTGTGACGATCGTGTCGGCGCTGATCCTTTTGGTGGTGGTTGGTTTTGTATAAGAAGATCGGAGCTCTCCTTTCTAGTCTCCCATTTCTCTCCGTCTGTCTCCTTGGTGGTCTCCTTGCATGCAATCTTTGGGAGTATGTTCTTCCTACACATCGGAGCAAAAGTCTTCATGTGTATTTGATTTTCCATTTTGCTGGGTTTTGGTCCTTACTTTTGTCGTCGTCCCTCCGGTACCTTGTCCAGTCACCGTTGGTGTTTTTTTCCCTTCCCAGGGGTGATCCCCCCATTTCCCCCACCCCTGGTTTTTGTCTGTAGTCGTGTCAATGAGTATAGCTCATTCTATCGTTATTGTCTTACGTGGTCGGGTTTTGTGTCCGATATGGTGATCCCCCCATTCCCCCACCTATCGGCCTCGTTTCCTGCGTGTTCGTCTGGTTGTTTGTATGTTGGTGGTCCTGGGAGGTATTGTCTGGTGAAACGGTTCCGGTTGGTAGGTGTCTGTAATCCGCCGGATGGTTTTTTGTTCGGTTGTCTACTCCCATTTTTTGGGGTTGCATGCATGTGTCTTTGTCTTCGGAGTCAGTTACGGTCTGTTTCTTTAGGAGGTTTGATATGTGGGTGCTCTTGTTTGTGTATGTCATTGGTTTTGTGTTGTCGAGACTCTTGTTTTGGTTGATCGGTCGAAGTGTGGTTTCCTTGTCTAGTTTGTGAGGGGTCATTGAGGAGTGCCCCGGGTAAGCTCTTGGGGTGTTGGTTGTGATGTTGGTTTGGGTCGGAGGCGGTGGTTTCATCTCCCTAGCTAACTCATGACCTTTAGTACTATAATATCTTTTGTTTTAATAAGTCTCTTTACAAAGACCATGTTTTTTGTTTGTCTTTTGTTTCTTATGTGTCCTTCAAAGGCGAGGTTGGTAGTAATTGGTGGAAGGTTGGTTGGGAGGAGATTTCTGGCCTTTCTTATCACTTTACTGACTTTCTTGGGTCGTTGGTCTTTGGACTGTTGCGGTCGACCACCACGGTGTAGGAGATCCCTCTCCACTGAGGACAAGCTTTTTCAGCTCGTTCTTCCCCTTTTATTTCTACGCACTTTTGGCGTAAGTGCACCTGGCTCGTCTCTTTGGCTCATGGAAGTTCTTAGTATTGCTGATAATTTGGACGAAGTTGCATGTGGCCTCTCTACATCATCTTACCAGCTTGTCTTTAGTCGTCTCTTTTACTACGAGATGATGATTGTCTTAGTAGTTTTATGGTTTATTTTATTCTTAGATAATGTTCAATGTAATAGTATTAGGATTGCTCCAACTTTAGCTATTTTCATAGCTTGAGTCAGTAATCTTTTCAACTTTGTCAAAAAAAAAAAAAAAAAAAAAAAAAGTCAGCTAATATACCTGAAATAAAAAGTGACTAAAAGGTGACAATTTTAAGGAAAAATGAGGCAGTGGCGGTTGCTATATATGAAACACCAAAAGTGCAGGAGGAGAGGGGAATATCGTGGAATTTTTTGGTTAATGGGTGTTATTTACCCAATTAATTGGGTAATTGGTGTTATTTTGAAAGTATTTGGGGTTCTAGTGTCCACGTGGACACCTTTCTTTTTTTGCAGAATTTAAGCAAAGCCGCTGAGGTTATCGGCGGCTTCATTAAGCATATGCTCCCTCATATTCAAGATAAACGTCTCATTGTCGGTTTAGCACAAGAATTAAGGAATTCATTTGTTTATTGTAAAATAATGTGTGGGGGTAAGAAGATTGGAGAGAGGTAATAAAATATTATTGATTATTATTGTGAGTAGAGGTGGTTAAAATAAGTAGTGTTCTGTGGTAGGGTGGGTTATTGTTGTGAGTTAAAGAGATTAAAATAAGTATAAATATTTACCAAAAATGGACAATGGGACATTATTGTGAATAGACGAAAATAGACAATGGGACAGTTATTTTGAATAGGAGGGAATATTTTTTTTTTGGACAGAAAGTTTCCAGGGGGTTTGGGAGTTGAAGGGAAATAGAGGGAGGGGAGAAGCCACTACTATTCCCCGCGGCCTTCGCCGAAAAATTTCAAAAAAAATAAAAGCAAAGAGAGTAAGGTCGCTATACTTCCTGGCGGCTTTGCTGAATATATAAAAAAAACGCGACATTTTCTCACCATTCACTCATTCACTCACCCAAAAAATCCCCAATTAAAAACCCTCAAACCCTAATTTTCGACACTTCCATTTTTGTCCCAAATTCCTCCATTTTTGGTTCTATTAATTGTTCCTCATCATTCTATTTTCATCTAAAGGTATCAATTCATCCTTTATTCATGTATTAATTCATCCTAATGTATTATTTTGGTTTGATTTAGCATCATCCCCAATTTCCTAGTTAGTTTAGTTCTTGGTTATTAGCTTAGTACATTAGTTTTATTGTTCAAATTAGTTGTTATATATAGTTTATTATTTACAATGGAGGTAAATAATTACCCATTAACATGTTGGTGGAATGGTGAAATTGTTGCTAATGGTGAAGAGGTTAGTTATAAGGGTGGTTGTGAATGCTTTATTTTTGTTAGTAGTAATATCAGTTTTAATGAGCTTAAGGGTGAAATATATGGGTCATTAGAGGTAGATAGAACAAAATTTGAGCTTAATATCAAAATGAAATACCCAAGTGTAAGAGGTTACAAAGTAATATCATTGAGTAATGATCGTAGTTTGAAAGCATTGTGGCTAATTGTGTGTCAATCAAAAGCCTTATCCATGGATTTGTTCATTGAGTTAAATCCTCTTGAAAATCCCCAAATATCTCAACAACCTTTTACTATGTCATTCACAAATATGCTTAGTCAAGTTGAGGAACCTAATTGGCAAGTGTGTTTGTCAACTAATAATGTTGATGAAGCGTCCATAGTAGATGCTAATATTTTTGGAGATGAGATTGAGGAGGAGGATGCAATGTTTGAGTTGAGTGAGGATGAGGATGATATGGTGGAATTTGTTTCTCAAGCATGTGCTAACTCCCAATTTATTGAACTCGAATCTTTAAATGTGGGTCTTGAAAATAATTGGTATAAATCTAGTGTGGATCATTTAGGAATGGGGATGAATTTATGGTTGGACAAAATTTTGGAAGCAAGGAGATTTTGTGACAACTTGTTACATTTTACAACATCGCTAGAAATCAAGTTTATAAAATTGCCGAGTCGAGACCTCATACCGTGACCTACAAGTGTAATAGACAACTATTAGCTTGTAAATGGTATTTGAGAGCGAGTCAAAAGAATTTACACTCGAAAGTTTTCACAATTGTGTCATACAAAGGCCCACATGAAGCTTCTTGTGTGGTTCGAAAACCATCTCTTGATCGTCCTAATTTGAAGGGGGGTTTCATAAGCAATGCTATTAAGCATCTTGTGAAAGAAGATTGGGGGGCTAAGGTTAGTTTGTTAGGGGCATCCATAACTAAGGAATTCAACTTCAAGATTTCGTATTGGAAGACTTGGATGGCAAAACAAAGGGCCTTGGCGGATCTTTATGGAGATTGGGAGGAGTCTTATGCGTTTCTTCCCCGTTACCTAGATGCTTTAGAAGAGGTAAATCCGGGAACCGTCGTCCATTTCGTCAATCAGCCTACTAATGATCCCAATATCCAACAATTTGATAAAGTGTTTTGGTCACTTGGTCCGTCGATCAAAGGTTTTCGTCATTGTAGTCCCATTATTACCATAAATGGCACTCATCTTTATGGCAAAAATCGTGGGGTTATGTTGATTGCAATGGGAGTTGATGCCAATGAACAAATATTTCCATTAGCGTTTGCCATTGTTGAGAAGGACTATGAGAATTGGAGTTTATTTTTGGCTTGCATAAGACATTATGTGACAGATCTTATAGGTCTTTGTGTCTTGTCTGACCGACATAAGGGTATTTTAAAATCAATGAGTACAGTGGGGAGTGGGTGGGAAGAGCCTTACGCTTTTCATAGGTATTGTGTTCGTCATCATGCATCCAATATTAACAAGATGTTCAAAGATGCAAATTTGAAATCCACTTTCTCCGAGACCGTTATGCAACACCAAATTTCTAAATTTGACTTAGGTATGGTCCAAATTGGTGAGATGAATTCTCAAGCTAGAGCTATGTTAGAGAATCTCCTTGCAAGTAATTGGTCTCTTGCTCACGATGGTGGTAAGAGATATGGGTTGAAAACAACAAATATGAGTGAATGTTTCAATGGTGTCCTCAAGGGGGTAAGATTTCTCCCAATCCCAGCTCTCGTAAAAGCCACTTATACCCGAGTAAACAAGTATTTCGTTGAGATAAGAAAAATGACTAAATTAAACAAAGGTTGTTAAGTGGTTTGAAATGGTCGGCTAAAATAAATAAGGCGCTTGATGCAATAGAAGAAATTGCAGCCCACCATGAAGTTAGTCAACATGATTTTGAACAAGGCCTTTATCAAGTGATTACATGTCAAGGTCGTAGGCTAGCGAATAGTGGTGGAAGAAGTCACACGGTTCGATTGAATGAAAATACTGTTGGGAAATGTGTGCTCAACAATAGTGCATTCACGACAGTGATAAAAATCATTGTCATAAATCTTATGAAAAGAATATGCAAGGGACGATCCGATATTTGATATAGTCAACTGACCAACATTAATCGGTAATGATTGGCTGACTAGAGTTTGACATTACTGTCGTATGACGGTGGTGGTCAGTTGATCTCTTTAGGTCACACCTATAGGACAGACCCCTTAAACATATATTGATTAATTGTATAGGATACGAATTGATCGATATTCTTAAAACCGTATATTGAGGAATCAGAGGTTGAATCTTAAGGTAAGATTTATATTTGAAATTGAAATGTGTCAATTGTCAAATATTAATTGATATTTTAGAAATATCAAAATTAGAATATTAATGGTTCATGGTTATAACGAACGTTGTTAATATATCGTATCGACGATTATTACGATAACCACATGTTGGGACAGTAATTTCGAATTACTAAATAATTTGTTAAATATGATTTAATTAATTTAGAAATATTATTTATGTGATAAATGTATTTTTTAAATTAATACAATTATTATGTCACATAAGATGTTACGTAAATAGTTAAATTGTACGAACTATAAATCGTAAAATAAAGGTCCATTTTACGATTTAGTGTGCCGTGTAAGTTGACAATATATGATAAAATTATATTTGATATTTTATCTTATTATTATTGTTTACATTTTTACATGATGTGACTATACCTTGTGCATGTAAGTATGACAATATGGACTAATATCCTTCCCCATGCACTTGTAGTACACGACACACCCACCCCAACCAAAACCCATATTATCTCTTTATATATGTGATACTTCACATACAAAAAAAAAGAATAATCCTCATGCATAGTTTTCTAGTGTAAAAAAGCTCCAGAAAACCTCCTAAATATTACTTAGATAATATTTGTAGTATACTAATATTAATATTAGTACACGGTTTTAAAACCTATTTCCGTCTCCTAGCTCGGGTTCGGTCTTCGGTGTTTAAGGGTAGGTCTTGGGTGCATCGTAAAGGAGGCAAGCTACTTTGATTGCTCCGTGGAGGATCGTCCTTTGCACTATTTGGACCGTTTGTAAGAATCTATTTCTTAATATTTCCGCTTTAGTTTTGCATGCATAAGATCGACTAAATAAATATGAGATTATTTAGTAAACTTAGTAAGACTAAATAATATGAACATGTTAGTATGACTATAAGTTCTCATCAAGTGGTATCAGATCATTAGGTTGCTTGCATGCAACTCGGTTTTTACGTTTTTGCGAAAAAATGCGATTTTAATTAAAAACGAAAATGATTAGTACATATAGGATATGCACGAAAATCATAATGCATGTATACTTTCTGGTCTTAAAATAGTTTTAAGTCATTTTGATGATTTATGGAATAATATTGTTCTATATTGTAATTAAATTGTTTAATTTAGGCTTAAAATCGGTTAAAAATGTTTTATTATGGGAAAAATAGCTAAATAATGTTTCTGGCCGAGATTTTTAAATATGTTCTCACATGCATTTAACATATTATGAATATATATAATTTTCGAAATGATTGAGTTTTTATGCATGGTTTATGATTTTTAAAGGTTAAATAGTCATAAAATGAGATAAATATGGGTTAAATAGTTATATTATGAATTTAACTATAAATTTTTTTGTAGATGTCACATGCAATATATAAAATATATGATGAATTTTCCAGAAATTTTTCTTTAATATTGCATGAATATTGATTTTTATCGTAAAAATCGTAATATTAGTGACATATTTTAGCTTAAACAGTTTAAGTTCGAATTTGACCATAAAATTTTTATATAGTGTCACATATATTATTTATAGCATGCATGTAAATTTTTAGCTAATTATTTCGAATTTTGCATGAGAAATGATTTTAATCGGTAAAATCGCGTAATATATGACACGAATTATTAAAAATAATAAAAGTTACTTAAATGGTCCGAAAATTTCACCCATATTAGTCATATTAAATATGATCATTAACATATTTTTATTTAGTGCCAAAAGTTTCTGAAATTTTAAATTTTAATTTTAAAAGTTAAAGTTGAAATTGAGTGTTGTAAGAGTCATAATCATTAATTTTTCAGACCTTGAACAGTGTTTTTCAGCCTGATTTTTCTGCATTTTTAGATACTTTGAGTGTCTAGGAAGATGTAAATATTATATTAGTATTTTATTGCATAATTTTGAAGTAGTTTTTGATTTTTCCGAATTATTATGCATATTATACGGCTATTTTACGAAATAAATAGTGTATTTCGAAAATATTTAATTTTTAAGGATCTGAAATTTTAGAAAATTTTCAGTATGTTCAAAATTTTGAATTTTGAATTTTCGAAATTTTTATGACTCGTTTGATTATTTTCATGCTATTTCCCGTAAAACCGATTAAAACCGAACAATATTAAAATAAAATGTTAAGTTATTTCGAAATTTGAGTAAGACTAAATTTTGAATCCTAAAATGTGTTAGGAAACTTAACTAAATCGTGAATAGTGATTCATAGAGTGATTAGTGATTTTAACATTGTTTAAATCACGTTATTCCATAAAACCGTGTTATTACGAATAACGATATTTAAAACATGTTTAAATAGGACGATTTGGCTTAGGTTTTGCATTTTACATAAGCATTGCATATTTAATTATTGTTTATGAATGTCATAATTTATTTACGTAATTTTGAATTATTTAATTTACTTAGTATGGCCTTAGATTTTAATCGATATTTCCCGTAATGTAAGGGTTTCTCGATTCGGTTGTAATTTAATGTGATCTCGTATCACTTTATTTTATTTTGTTTTATTTTATAATGTGTAAAAATAGATAGAAAATTTGTAATTATTTATAATTCCGAAGATCCTTGAAGACGGTGCCATTTCGGAAAGGAGTTCCGACCAAGACGGAGTTTGCCTTGGGATGCGTGCCGCGTGTGAAGTTCAAGGGACCAAAGGAGTTGGTTTCCGAATTTGTATTTTTACTTTGTTTTCTATTTTAGGAAAGGCCATACTAGGGTTTTATTTATGCTTTTAAGTTTATATGCTTTTATTTATGCTTATCATGTTTGCATGCATAGCCAAATCGTCATTCATATCATGCATTTCATCGATTTTATCGACCGTGTCAATCAATTTATCGATAATTCACCGACTTAGTTCACTTAAAGGAGATAGATAATAAATTGACAAGATCTCTTACGTTATTTAAAAATCGGGACATAGCCTTACCAAAAAATAAAGAACCCGCGAAGGATCTTCTTCATAAGGGAGTAGGCTCAGCTAAACCGGGGTGCAAACCTTATTACGTTGGTGAAGTGGGGTAATATGATTACGTTCTCGAAATTTGGTTGATCTCGACGAAGGTATTCGAGCCACCGTAGTGGTAATAAGTTCGGGCTAAGATAAGAATTAATGTAATTTTATCGACCGAGAGTTCTAAAAGTAGAATTGATTAAGGGGTTAATCTACCGAGTCATATTAATGAGGGATGTATCGGCTAAACCGTGCCCGAGTTAGTATGTATTTGGGTCTCGGGATCATTTACTTAATTGGGTAAGAGATCATTAAGTAGATGTTTAACTTGTTTAAATTTACAAGTTCAAATTATTAAAACAATAATTGTGTTTTAATTCCTTTATTTTCATTTGTAGTTCATTTTCGACTATCAATCATCAATGGCAAATAACGCTCCACCACTCCCACACGTTTCATGGCTTCGGTCTTTTATGGATCGTTGCAAGCTTGAGAAGCATGGCGCCAATTTTAAAAATTGGGATGCCCAATTGGTGTTGGCAGCGGAAGCCGACGATAAGACTCGTTATCTTACCATTGCCGCTCCTCCCACTCCCGGTGCTCGTTCATCGGAAGCGACTCGTGAGGCCTATGAGACCTACATGAAGGAGTCACATGCTTTGAAGAACATGCTTATTTTTTCGATGGAGCCGGATCTCCAAAGAAGAATGATTAAGCTAGCCACGGCTAATGAGATTTACACTAAAATTGTGACCATGTTTTCGCAAGCTCCTAGGGTAATCCAATATGAGGCGGCCTCCGCATTCTTTGATTTGACCTTAAAGGAAGGTCAAAGAGTTAGTCCTCATGTGCTCAAAATGGTTGAGCTAGCCGAAACCTTGAAGTTGCAAGGGGTGAATGTTCCCGACTCGCTTATTATTGACAAAATCCTTCACTCCCTCAACAAAGTGAAATCGTACGTTCAATTTCGGGTAAATTATAACATGCGCAATCAAGAAACCTCCTTGGACGAGTTACATAATATGTTGGTCCAAGCGGAGAGGGATATGGGACTTAATGAGAGTTCCCCAAAGGATGTTCTAATTATCGAGACGAAAAGCAAGGGGAAGTTTAAGCGCAAGGCTAACAAGGGTAAAAATGTCAAAGTCTTCAAACCCGCATCTCCTAAGGAGAAGACTTTTACGAAAGGTGCTTCTTCTTCGTCGTCGTCAAAGGTTGATGACAAGTGCCATTATTGCACTAAGATGGGGCATTGGAAGCGCAATTGCCCGAAATATCTCCATGACCTCAAAGCCGGAAAGGTTCTTGCAGTAGGTATTAATTCTCGTCAAAATCATGTTATTTAATCAATTTTTGTATATTGATACAAGTTATTGATTCTTACCCGTTTATAAATTGTTTTAAAGGGGCTCCTACCAAAGACAAAGGCAATGAGAAAGCGAAGGATGCTTGAAGTTCCTTCCATGGATGGCTATGGTAGCATCCAAGATTGAAGACATAAAAGAGCATGACTCTAATTTTTCGTTTTGATGTCTTCTTTCCTTTTGCATTTTAATTTAAGAACTTTGTATTTCTTGTACGACAAGAAACTTGTTGAAACAATGGTTGTAATAGTGGTGACTTGGTTTTCAACCCAAGTCATCCTTTTGTTCTTAATCAAACATGTTGGTTTTAAAATGCTTTTGTAATATAGAACATGAGTTGATACGATTTTCAAGATCGTAATAAAGTACCTTGAATGATTCACCGTACGAAAGAAATGATAGGATCATTATAAAAGTAATATGACTTACTTAAAACGAGAATGACACCCCGTGAAATACTTCAAATTCAAACATAAGAACATCAGTTCGTTATAAGATGATCACCTTAAACGAATGATAGTACTAATGTCTCACTACTCACATAATTCTTTATCCAATACATTGTTGACGGGCGAAATTGCTATCCTAATTAAATAATGGTTATTTTAAAGGATAGAGTGGGAGAAATTCTACGCCCGCAAACCAATGAAATTAACATAGGATCTTTGAGAAGAATCCTATAATGAGTCCTTGAGAAGAACTCTAAAAGATTGGATAGAAGAAACTACGAGAGGACACAGAAGAAACTACGCGAGGAGACAAAAGGAAATGTTCCATATGTTGTCATTAGTTCCCAGAGAGGACAAAGGGAACCGCGAGTGTTAACGGAAGTAAATCGTTTCCATGATGTTAATCGTTCTGTTTTATAAAGATAATAGAGGAGAAATCATCTCCCGTTCTCGTGGGAAAAAAAAATGAAATGTTCATTATGAGTTGAGAAGATGTTTGAAGATGCTACCAAAACACTATGAAGATAGTGGGAGTTATTAAACTATAAGATAGTGATACGAAATTCAGTGGGAGAAAAGTTATTAAGGAAACGAAACCTACCATTTAGAGAGAATGGTGATTCTTTAAAGGTTAAAGAATATGAGTTTTTCAATTCTAGATGAATGTATGTTAAGAAAATAAATCATAAGTGAGTTTATTCAGTTAACAAGGTTTGGATTTGAATCCAAGATATGAAAATGTTAATTCATATAACCTTGATCAAAATGCCATAAGTTGAAATAAAACCCTATTTCGATATAAGTTTCTCGAGGAGAACTAATGGATCGAATCTAGGTTAACTACAATATGAATTCTAGTACAATATGACTGTGTTCATATGAATGACATGTCATGAGTTTTAAGAAAATAGTGGGAGCTTCCTTAAAGTAAGGAGACTCGAGTCGAGTATAAAGACTTGAAATGTACTTGAATAAGATCATATTATGCGAGATAATATGAGTCATAAGGAAACCAGAATTTGTAGGTTAAAGGATGTGAAGATATGGTATATTCACATACTAAAACCATTAATACAAATTGATGTATGAGCATCAAAGATTGTTTATGTGGAGCAGCAATATCGTATTGATTGTTCGCACATAACAATCACTCTTATCGTTTGAGTTATTATTAACTCACAATTTATACTTTGTGAAATCCAAATGGGTTGTAAGAGACAATTTTGAACCCCATAAGTGAACTGAATTAACTTAGTATAGCCCATAGTCGCTTGTATGAGGTGACGTCTCGAAGCGACTAGAGTGTGAGGCGATTGATGGCAAGTTCAAATGTCATAGAGTCATATGGGATGACTAGTCGATCACATAGGCAGACTGTGTGACACTTTGTCGGGCATTTAGTGACCGCATATAGAGTTCTGGAAATTTTATAATTAGCCTGGTCGTGGCAAGAGCTACTATATTATTCACATAAGTCGATTCTTTGACTTGAGACTGTTCGCCCAAGGTGATGCAGCCTCGGATTGACTTTGATTTTAGCTCTACGATCAACCGTTAAAGGGGGTCAAAAAGGCTTCTTTTGGGTCATGATGGACTGTGTTAGTCGAAGGGAACAGTAGGAAAGGAATTGTCCAGTCCCTCGTCGAGGTTGTCTTAAAATCTTAGGGCCACTCGAGGAGAAGTTTAACTGAAAATGCGTGGCCACGCTCGGAAGGTATCTATGGTAGATAATTCCGGTCAAAACAGTTAAATCTCCATATCGAGAAAACCGCTCAAGATATGATCAAATGCAAGTACGACCTGGAAGACACCTTGCATTGAGTGGGAGATGACGTAATAGGACAAGAGAATTTGTGACGCACACTTGTCGAGGACAAGTGGGAGATTGTTGGGAAATGTGTCCTCAACAATAGTGCGTTCACGACAGTGATAAAAATCATTGTCATAAATCTTATGAAAAGAATATGCAAGGGACGATCCGATATTTGATATAGTCAACTGACCAACATTAATCGGTAATGATTGGCTGACTAGAGTTTGACATTACTGTCGTATGACGGTGGTGGTCAGTTGATCTCTTTAGGTCACACCTATAGGACAGACCCCTTAAACATATATTGATTAATTGTATAGGATACGAATTGATCGATATTCTTAAAACCGTATATTGAGGAATCAGAGGTTGAATCTTAAGGTAAGATTTATATTTGAAATTGAAATGTGTCAATTGTCAAATATTAATTGATATTTTAGAAATATCAAAATTAGAATATGAATGGTTCATGGTTATAACGAACGTTGTTAATATATCGTATCGACGATTATTACGATAACCACATGTTGGGACAGTAATTTCGAATTACTAAATAATTTGTTAAATATGATTTAATTAATTTAGAAATATTATTTATGTGATAAATGTATTTTTTAAATTAATACAATTATTATGTCACATAAGATGTTACGTAAATAGTTAAATTGTACGAACTATAAATCGTAAAATAAAGGTCCATTTTACGATTTAGTGTGCCGTGTAAGTTGACAATATATGATAAAATTATATTTGATATTTTATCTTATTATTATTGTTTACATTTTTACATGATGTGACTATACCTTGTGCATGTAAGTATAACAATATGGACTAATATCCTTCCCCATGCACTTGTAGTACACGACACACCCACCCCAACCAAAACCCATATTATCTCTTTATATATGTGATACCTCACATACAAAAAAAAAGAATAATCCTCATGCATAGTTTTCTAGTGTAAGAAAACTCAAGAAAACCTCCTAAATATTACTTAGATAATATTTGTAGTATACTAATATTAATATTAGTACACGGTTTTAAAACCTATTTCCGTACCCTAGCTCGGGTTCGGTCTTCGGTGTTTAAGGGTAGGTCTTGGGTGCATCGTAAAGGAGGCAAGCTACTTTGATTGCTCCGTGGAGGATCGTCCTTTGCACTATTTGGAGCGTTTGTAAGAATCTATTTCTTAATATTTCCGCTTTAGTTTTGCATGCATAAGATCGACTAAATAAATATGAGATTATTTAGTAAACTTAGTAAGACTAAATAATATGAACATGTTAGTATGACTATAAGTTCTCTTCAAATACATGTACTTGTAACAAGTGGCAAAACTTTCAGTACCCTTGTTCACATGTAATGGCGGTATGTCATGCATGTTATAGAGTACGATCAATATGTTGACCCAGTATACTCTTCCGGGGAATATCATGGTTGTTATCGTGAAATCTTTCAACCAATTCCGGATGTGGGTTATTGGAAACCATGGACGGGACCGGGTTTTCATTCCAAACGGAGAAATGGTAAGATGAAAGGGAAGATCGAAATCTCAAAGAATTCGTAATGAAATGGATGAAAGTTCCAAGTCGACTATCACTTGTAGTTTGTGCAACGTTGAGGGTCATAACAAGCGGTCATGTGGAAGAAGTAATGCTAGGGGGTAATATATCATGCTATATAATTATTTATTTATTTATTATATATCATGTTGTTTATTTTGATAAACTAATATTGACAATCTTATTTTGCAGGTCAAATAAAGTCGGGCCCAGTGGATGCTAGCGTTCTCAAATTGTAGAAAGAGCATAGAAGTGAGGTTATTTGGGAGGTAGAGGTAATATATAATTTTAGCAATATATGTTTTTTTGAGCTTCTCATTTTCTTATATAATTTTTTTTTGCCATTTGTAGGATCTTTCGGCTCTAAAATGCAGAAATCATCACTTTTCCAAGGATCATTTCATCGTTCCTGAAGCTGTTGTCAACTACATTAGTGGAACTCAATTTCATGGTATTCATAGGTTAGCTTATGTTGTCGCTCGTCCTGATATGATAACTGCTTTAGTTGAGCGTTGGAGACAAGAAACACACACCTTTCATTTGCCGGTTGGAGAGACCACGATCACTTTGCAAGATGTCAATCTTTTGTTAGGTCTAAAGGTCGGTGGATTGCCTATTACTGGTAGGGTTGATTATTTTTGGGTTGAGTTAGTTGAGCAGGCACTAGGGAGGCGGCCACCTCAAGATGCATTAAAAGGTAACTCTTTAAAGCTTTCTTGGATAACAACATTTTTTCAAGACCTTGAGCACGACGCTCCCGAGTATATGGTTTATAGGTATGTTAGAGCCTATTTGTTATATTTGGTCGGAACCGTGCTCTTTCCGGATAAAAGTGGAAACAAAATACAACTGATTTACCTTCCTCTTCTGATTGATTTGACCAAATTGGATCATTATAGTTGGGGTAGTGGTGTACTTGCCTATTTGTATAGAAATTTGTGTATCGCTTCTAAGGGAAGATGCATTGAGATTAGTGGATGTCTTCTACTTCTCCAACTTTGGTCTTGGGAGCATATATCGATTGGTAGGCCTACGATAATGACACCTCAAATAGTCGGGGAAGATAACCTTCTAGGTTCACAAGTAATCCCGGGTGTTGGCCCTCTCGGTTGTAGGTGGTTAAGAGTAGACTGTGCTTACAGGGACCACTTACTTGGATTAGTTACCTGTAGGCATGCTTTTGATACCATGACGGACTCCATGTTTACTTGGGAACCCTACAGTAGGCGAGTCCTAGAGCTTCTCCCTAACATTTGTACTGAAGATCCTAGTGAGTGGATTGTGAATGCACCACTCATATGCTTTGAAATAGTTGAGTGACATTTTACCGAGTGGGTTGTTAGGCAATTTGGTTGGCATCCCGCGGTGCCCCCTATGTGCAAGACGTCTAAGAAGTTACATAAGCTTGATCGTCGGGGAAATGTCACCGATTACGCGGAAATGCATAGAGGTACCATTCAAAAGTGGCTAAACCGGAAAAGAAGAATGACTCCTCACGGTGCTCCGTACATGGGTTTTATTAACTACAATGATTCATACCTTCAATGGTATCGTTCTATCACTCGTCGTATAGTTAGCCCACTTAGTGTCGAACAACAATCCAGAGACATATACGAGTTTCATCACAACTTCTATCCGAATGCGGCCGACAATATGGTGTTGGGGCTGGTGTCCTTGACAGTTAGTACAATGACTTACTAAATCTCTTAAAGGATCACAAGGGCAAACTTTTGTATTATTATCAGTTGATCCACGTTTATCAATAACGGTTGGCTTGCTAGATATGTTTGACGTTATTTTCATACGGATGGCGGTGGTCAACTGGTCCCTATACGTCACACCTATAGGACACGTTTGAGAGATGTGAAGGTATGAAAATACAATCACATTTATGCCGGATATGACTAAACAGTTAGATAGAGGTATTGAGTATTAAATTAGTCAATAAGATGTTGAGATTATTATTTAATACGGATTAAATAATTTTAGCTAATACGGAATACATGATTAATTCGTAAAATTAAATATAAACGGTTATATTTAATTAAATATTGTATTCGCATATTAATATAAACAGTTATATTAATTAGGGTAATTATACAATATCGTATTTTGTCAGACCATTATTAATATATCGACTGTATTAATAACTGATAACATGTTACGATTTATAAATAAAACCCACGAATTATATTTTAGCAATTGGGTCGAATCACGCATTGGAATAAGGTAAGAGTGGGAAGCCCACTCCTACCCGACATCCAATTCGGCCGTGTACTACATAAGGAGAGGGACTCTCCTTATGCCAAATACTCTTGTTTCACTGTTTAAACAAATCTCAAGAAAATTAGGGTTTGAGAGCATTCTTCTCCCATAACCCAGATCTCACATCTAAAACTCAAAAGGCTCTCCCGATATTGCAAGGCAGTTGGAGAGGATTTCTAGCACACGCGGCAACGTCTCATTCTAAGTCTTGGGTGCAAGTTATAGGAGGGAATTTGTGTTAATTCTTGTTCTTAGGCCTTTCGCACAAGGACTAAAGGTTGTACTCTTATTCGTATCTTTTTAATCTTATGACTATATACACGACTGTAATTTTCATTATAATCCTGCAAATATAGGGCGAATACACGTTATATTTCCCACAAGTGGTATCAGAGCCTATGGCCATGAAATTTTACAATTGTGTTGTTCGTAAGATTTAAAATTTTGAAAATTCGATGCATTCTGCCTCGACACTCGATCGAGTGTCTGTAGCACTCGATCGAGTGTCTGTAGCACTCGATCGAGTGTCTGTAGCACTCGATCGAGTGTCCTCGTACCAGGCTTCATGCGTGTGGTTTTTAGGTTGTAATCGATCTTGTTATTCGATTCTTATTTACATATTGTTAATTAATCGATATTTTTAGCAATATGTGAATCTTTTGTTGTTGTTTATTTATGATTTACACGTTTTAAATCCAAGATATAAACTTGTTTTGATTTCCAAAGTGCAGCGTTTGCGTTTTAACGAGTCACTCGATCGAGCCCCTGCTGCACTCGATCGAGTGACACTGACACTCGATCGAGTGCCCCTGTTGCTCGATCGAGTGCTCATCTTTCAGGCTTTCTTTTTCGAAAATAACTTGTTTCTTATTTTCACATGGCCTAAAATAATATACTGTATACGGAAATAGTATATTATTTTTGTGAAACGATTCACCCTCGTTTGATACATATTGTTTTAAAACAGTTTAAAATAATGGATTATATGTTTATTAAAATTGGTGATTAAAGCGGTATAGTCACATAATTTTAATCTTAAAAGGTGGTTTGGTAAAATTTATTAATCATAATAACAGTATTATGTCATGTATGAATTTTAATTTAGTTGATGCATTTTATTTATCGTCTTGTGAATGCTTAGTGAATTTTTTCAATAACGTATTTATTTTTTGCAAACGGTTGTAACTTAGTGTGGCCTTAGAAGATTGTGTCACCGTAATGATGGGACACAGTCTTGCTTGTAATTTTGAGATCTTGAATCTCCATTTTGGGTTTTTGCCATGTAATTACTTTTGTATTTAAATTAGAATGTAAATAGGTTATATTTGTAATTTAAATTAGTAATTTTGTGAAGACCAAAGACGGAGACCGGATGCTCACTCCCGCTGCAAGACCAAGATGGAACATCAAGACAAGCTTCTAGGGTCCAACGGTGGATTCCAAGTTGTTTTATGTTTATTTTGGTAGGATAGGCCACACTAGGACTTTTATTTACGTTTATTGCATTTATCTTTATGCTTTCATCGATAATAGCTTGCATCATATTCCGCCTAAAACCAAACCACCTATAACATGCCTGAAAACTGACTCATGTAGAGGTTACGCGTTAGTTTTCTGTGACAATACAGATTTCACATGTCACATGTAAAGCCATCACTTTATTTAATTCATTCACGTTTATGCTAGTTTTTAGTTCACTTAAATATGAATAAATAAAAGTTGATGGGGTCTTCCTCGTATAACCGAAAATTGGGATTAGTCTTTATAAATCAGCCTCCCATGAATCCCTTCTTCGTCGGTAGGCATAATATGACCCCTTCTACGTCGGGTAAGTGGGAACAGATGATTTATTTTATCTCAACATCATGGTCACTCGATACTATCTAGCGACTGAGATGGACTAATAGATAGGATATACAGAAATCTATCGACCAAGAGTTCCAACGGTGGAATTAGCCAAACTGTGGGCTTATCAATATACGGAAATTGAGTCTTGGAATCGTTTATATAATTCTTGAGGGAGATCAATTATATAAATGCATGAGTCTACGAGTTTAAATTCAATTTAATATAGACTTAAATCACAACAATAAGTTGCTTATATGGTTTTGTTTTATCTTCTTTTTCAGTGTAGAACACGTTCATTAAAACTGCTGTATAACTAAATGGCTGGTGAAGACCCAATGCCAAGTGCCAAGCTAGCACGTGAATCCTGGCTAAAAGCCTTCATGGACTCCATGAATCAGTCTACTAGACTGAGAAATGATGAGTCAAACTTCTCTGACTGGGAGGCAGCACTACGGAATGTTGCCATTGCTGACGGAAAGCTTAAGTATTTAACTGAGCCCATTCCGGCACACCCAGGAACTGGAGCTAGAGCTAACGAAGTTCGCGCTCATAGCGACTTCGTCATGGAAGCGGGTGCGATAAAGAACGTACTCATCTATGCAATGGAATCAAATTTGCAAAGACGCTTCATATCCCATGGTGCAAACAAGATTTTCACCACGCTCTCTAACGAATTCTCGAAAGCTCCGAGAATCGTTTCTTATGAGCATACCTGTCGCTTCTTTGAGGCGAAACTCCAGAAGGGCCAAGCTGTTAGCCCACATATTCTCAACATGATTGAGAATATCAAGAAACTGGAGACCCTAAACTGCAAGATCAGTGAGAACATAATCGTTGATCGTATGCTTCATTCGCTTCATGATGGGTTCGCCCTCTTAAGGGCCAACTACTACATGAACGACATGAAGAAGACTCCTCATGAGCTCCACTCCCTTCTCGTACAGACTGAGAAGGATCTGAAATTAAGTGGGAGCATGAAGCAGGATGTTCTCATGATCTCCAGTAAGGGAAAGGGTAAAGGGAAGGCTAAAGCTCAGGGCGACCTAGCAGTAGGTAAGCCCAGGTTCAAGAAACCAGGATTTACTAAGAGTGGGCCAGGTGAGTCGAGCAACTCACAGGGCAAGACAAAGAGCAAGGATAATAGCATGGAATGCCACCACTGCCACAAGACTGGGCATTGGAGGCGCTCATGCCCCGTGTATCGCGAGGACATTAAGGCAGGCCGCGTTACTCCTGTTGGTATGTCTTCTTCTTTTATTCACATGATTGAGATTAACCATGCAAGTTGCGGAACTTGGGTACTTGATACTGGTTGTGGTTCTCATCTATGTAATCATGTGCAGGGCCTCCAAAACCAAGAACCCCTAATCAAGGGTGAGGTGGACCTGCGTGTCGGGAATGGAGCACGCGTTGCTGCAGTCTCGAAGGGAACATACGTGATCCAGCTTCCAAGTGGATTCGAGTTATTTTTATATAACTGTTATTATGTTCCTAGTTTGTCCAAAAACATTATTTCAGTTTCTGCACTTGACAAACTCGGTTTTTCATTTGTAATAGAGAATAATAGCTGTATTTTCTCCTTACACAATATGATTTATGGCAAGGCAGTTTCCATGAATGTAATTTATGTTTTAGATCAAACTACCGAGATATTACATGTGAATAACAAGAGATTAAAGGTAGGTGACAAAGATCAAACTTACCTATGGCATTGTCGTATGGGACACATAAATGAGAAACGCGTGAAACAGCTCATACAGAATGGAGCTATCTCGCCCTTTGATTTCGAATCATATGGCACGTGTGAATCATGTCTCATCGGTAAGATGACTCGTATTTCCTTCAAAGGTGTTGGAATGCGCGCTGCCGACCTATTAGAACTCATACATACGGACGTATGTGGCCCTATGTCGATCAACGCACGAGAAGGCTATAGGTATTTCATCACTTTCACGGATGATTTGAGTAGATATGGCTATGTCTACTTGATGAAACATAAAAGTGAATCCTTTGACAAGTTCAAAGTATACCAGAATCGGGTACAGAACCAGCTGGGTAGAAAGATTAAAGCACTACGTTCGGATCGTGGTGGTGAGTATCTTTCACACGAGTTTGATCAACACCTTAAAGACTGTGGCATCGTGCTACAGTTGACTCCACCTGGAACACCACAATTAAATGGTGTGTCCGAACGGAGAAATCGAACTCTACTTGATATGGTTCGATCCATGATGAGTCACACCGTTGTGCCTGATTCATTGTGGGGCTATGCTCTTTTGTCAGCCGCTCTAATACTTAACCGAAGTCCGTCTAAAGCTGTTGACAAGACTCCATACGAATTATGGAAGGGAACGGTCCCTAACTTGTCCTTTATTCGGGTTTGGGGCTGCGAGGCTTATGTCAAGTGGAGACACGAGGATAAGCTCGGCCCGCGATCGGTCAAGACATACTTTATAGGCTACCCAAAGGGAACTTTTGGTCATTACTTCTACTCGCCAACCGAACAACGTGTTTTTGTTGCGGCTAGTGCGACGTTCTTAGAGAAGGAATTTCTCGAGAACAAGTCGAGTAATAGAACCTTCGAGTTATCGGAGGTTCAAGAACCAACTACCGAGCAACCATTG
This sequence comes from Silene conica, assembly GCA_029255685.2. NCBI lineage: Eukaryota > Viridiplantae > Streptophyta > Magnoliopsida > Caryophyllales > Caryophyllaceae > Silene > Silene conica. The sequence goes on from CM055320.2 coordinate 31,542,269, forward strand.
GAGGAAACAGTACCTTCAACCGAGGCTGCGGTAGATATCCCTGAGGAACCTAGGAGGTCGGGAAGAGTCTCAATTCCTCCGGACAGATACATTGGTATGGTCGAGGAACGTGATATAGATGACGTCTTACTCCTAGAGGGTAATGAACCCACAACCTATAAAGGTGCCATGACCAGTTCTGACTCAAAGCTATGGCTAGAAGCCATGCAATCCGAGATGGACTCCATGTATGAGAACAACGTGTGGGATCTTGTGGACCTACCTGCAAAGGTACGTCCCCTTCAATGCAAATGGCTTTACAAGATAAAGCATGTCGTGGAAGGACAACAAGATATCCACAAGGCTAGACTAGTTGCTAAAGGTTTCACCCAAGTGCCAGGCTTGCACTACGATGAGATCTTTGCACCCGTAGTCATGCTACGTTCCATTCGGATTATCTTAGCGATCGACACATTTCACGATTATGAAATATGGTAAATGGACGTTAAAACCGCCTTCTTAAACGGTTATTTGGAGGAAGAGTTGTACATGGTACAACCCGAGGGTTTTATTGATCCTGAACATCCTAAGAAAGTTTGCAAGCTTAAGCGTTCCATCTATGGACTTAAGCAAGCATCGCGGAGTTGGAATCATCGCTTCGACCAAGTGATAAAAGAGAATGGATTCATTCGATCAGTCGAGGAACCATGTCTCTATATCAAGTCGAGTGGGAGCAAGATTGTATTCCTAGTACTGTATGTCGACGACATACTCTTGATTGCGAATGACATACCTCTCTTATCTTCGGTTAAAGCATGGTTGAAAAACCATTTCCAGATGAAAGATCTGGGAGAGGCACAAAGAATTTTGGGCATCCGTATCTACAGGGATAGATCACGACGGATGTTGTCTCTCAGTCAGGAGTCTTATATAGATAAGATCCTGGAGAGATTCAGCATGACGAACTCCAAGAAGGGGTTCCTTCCTATGACTCCTGGGCTTCACTTGAGCAAGACTCAAGAAGCTAAGTCATTGGAAGAGAAAGAGCGCATGAGTCGGATTCCTTATGCTTCGGCAATAGGATCGATCATGTATGCCATGATATGCACACGTCCAGACGTTGCATATGCATTGAGTATGACCAGTCGATTCCAAGCTCATCCAGGTGAACCACACTGGATGGCCGTGAAAAACATTCTTAAGTACCTACGGAGGACTAAAGATTGGGGATTGACTTACGGAGGCGACTCGACGCTCTGCGCCACGGGTTACGCAGATGCTAGCTTCCAAACGGATCGAGATGACTCGAAATCTCAGTCTGGATTCGTTTGATACATATTGTTTTAAAACAGTTTAAAATAATGGATTATATGTTTATTAAAATTGGTGATTAAAGCGGTATAGTCACATAATTTTAATCTTAAAAGGTGGTTTGGTAAAATTTATTAATCATAATAACAGTATTATGTCATGTATGAATTTTAATTTAGTTGATGCATTTTATTTATCGTCTTGTGAATGCTTAGTGAATTTTTTCAATAACGTATTTATTTTTTGCAAACGGTTGTAACTTAGTGTGGCCTTAGAAGATTGTGTCACCGTAATGATGGGACACAGTCTTGCTTGTAATTTTTAGATCTTGAATCTCCATTTTGGGTTTTTGCCATGTAATTACTTTTGTATTTAAATTAGAATGTAAATAGGTTATATTTGTAATTTAAATTAGTAATTTTGTGAAGACCAAAGACGGAGACCGGATGCTCACTCCCGCTGCAAGACCAAGATGGAACATCAAGACAAGCTTCTAGGGTCCAACGGTGGATTCCAAGTTGTTTTATGTTTATTTTGGTAGGATAGGCCACACTAGGACTTTTATTTACGTTTATTGCATTTATCTTTATGCTTTCATCGATAATAGCTTGCATCATATTCCGCCTAAAACCAAACCACATATAACATGCCTGAAAACTGACTCATGTAGAGGTTACGCGTTAGTTTTCTGTGACAATACAGATGTCACATGTCACATGTAAAGCCATCACTTTATTTAATTCATTCACGTTTATGCTAGTTTTTAGTTCACTTAAATATGAATAAATAAAAGTTGATGGGGTCTTCCTCGTATAACCAAAAATTGGGATTAGTCTTTATAAATCAGCCTCCCATGAATCCCTTCTTCGTCGGTAGGCATAATATGACCCCTTCTACGTCGGGTAAGTGGGAACAGATGATTTATTTTATCTCAACATCATGGTCACTCGATACTATCTAGCGACTGAGATGGACTAATAGATAGGATATACAGAAATCTATCGACCAAGAGTTCCAACGGTGGAATTAGCCAAACTGTGGGCTTATCAATATACGGAAATTGAGTCTTGGAATCGTTTATATAATTCTTGAGGGAGATCAATTATATAAATGCATGAGTCTACGAGTTTAAATTCAATTTAATATAGACTTAAATCACAACAATAAGTTGCTTATATGGTTTTGTTTTATCTTCTTTTTCAGTGTAGAACACGTTCATTAAAACTGCTGTATAACTAAATGGCTGGTGAAGACCCAATGCCAAGTGCCAAGCTAGCACGTGAATCCTGGCTAAAAGCCTTCATGGACTCCATGAATCAGTCTACTAGACTGAGAAATGATGAGTCAAACTTCTCTGACTGGGAGGCAGCACTACGGAATGTTGCCATTGCTGACGGAAAGCTTAAGTATTTAACTGAGCCCATTCCGGCACACCCAGGAACTGGAGCTAGAGCTAACGAAGTTCGCGCTCATAGCGACTTCGTCATGGAAGCGGGTGCGATAAAGAACGTACTCATCTATGCAATGGAATCAAATTTGCAAAGACGCTTCATATCCCATGGTGCAAACAAGATTTTCACCACGCTCTCTAACGAATTCTCGAAAGCTCCGAGAATCGTTTCTTATGAGCATACCTGTCGCTTCTTTGAGGCGAAACTCCAGAAGGGCCAAGCTGTTAGCCCACATATTCTCAACATGATTGAGAATATCAAGAAACTGGAGACCCTAAACTGCAAGATCAGTGAGAACATAATCGTTGATCGTATGCTTCATTCGCTTCATGATGGGTTCGCCCTCTTTAGGGCCAACTACTACATGAACGACATGAAGAAGACTCCTCATGAGCTCCACTCCCTTCTCGTACAGACTGAGAAGGATCTGAAATTAAGTGGGAGCATGAAGCAGGATGTTCTCATGATCTCCAGTAAGGGAAAGGGTAAAGGGAAGGCTAAAGCTCAGGGCGACCTAGCAGTAGGTAAGCCCAGGTTCAAGAAACCAGGATTTACTAAGAGTGGGCCAGGTGAGTCGAGCAACTCACAGGGCAAGACAAAGAGCAAGGATAATAGCATGGAATTCCACCACTGCCACAAGACTGGGCATTGGAGGCGCTCATGCCCCGTGTATCGCGAAGACATTAAGGCAGGCCGCGTTACTCCTGTTGGTATGTCTTCTTCTTTTATTCACATGATTGAGATTAACCATGCAAGTTGCGGAACTTGGGTACTTGATACTGGTTGTGGTTCTCATCTATGTAATCATGTGCAGGGCCTCCAAAACCAAGAACCCCTAATCAAGGGTGAGGTGGACCTGCGTGTCGGGAATGGAGCACGCGTTGCTGCAGTCTCGAAGGGAACATACGTGATCCAGCTTCCAAGTGGATTCGAGTTATTTTTATATAACTGTTATTATGTTCCTAGTTTGTCCAAAAACATTATTTCAGTTTCTGCACTTGACAAACTCGGTTTTTCATTTGTAATAGAGAATAATAGCTGTATTTTCTCCTTACACAATATGATTTATGGCAAGGCAGTTTCCATGAATGTAATTTATGTTTTAGATCAAACTACCGAGATATTACATGTGAATAACAAGAGATTAAAGGTAGGTGACAAAGATCAAACTTACCTATGGCATTGTCGTATGGGACACATAAATGAGAAACGCGTGAAACAGCTCATACAGAATGGAGCTATCTCGCCCTTTGATTTCGAATCATATGGCACGTGTGAATCATGTCTCATCGGTAAGATGACTCGTATTTCCTTCAAAGGTGTTGGAATGCGCGCTGCTGACCTATTAGAACTCATACATACGGACGGATGTGGCCCTATGTCGATCAACGCACGAGAAGGCTATAGGTATTTCATCACTTTCACGGATGATTTGAGTAGATATGGCTATGTCTACTTGATGAAACATAAAAGTGAATCCTTTGACAAGTTCAAAGTATACCAGAATCGGGTACAGAACCAGCTGGGTAGAAAGATTAAAGCACTACGTTCGGATCGTGGTGGTGAGTATCTTTCACACGAGTTTGATCAACACCTTAAAGACTGTGGCATCGTGCTACAGTTGACTCCACCTGGAACACCACAATTAAATGGTGTGTCCGAACGGAGAAATCGAACTCTACTTGATATGGTTCGATCCATGATGAGTCACACCGTTGTGCCTGATTCATTGTGGGGCTATGCTCTTTTGTCAGCCGCTCTAATACTTAACCGAAGTCCGTCTAAAGCTGTTGACAAGACTCCATACGAATTATGGAAGGGAACGGTCCCTAACTTGTCCTTTATTCGGGTTTGGGGCTGCGAGGCTTATGTCAAGTGGAGACACGAGGATAAGCTCGGCCCGCGATCGGTCAAGACATACTTTATAGGCTACCCAAAGGGAACTTTTGGTCATTACTTCTACTCGCCAACCGAACAACGTGTTTTTGTTGCGGCTAGTGCGACGTTCTTAGAGAAGGAATTTCTCGAGAACAAGTCGAGTAATAGAACCTTCGAGTTATCGGAGGTTCAAGAACCAACTACCGAGCAACCATTGGAGGAAACAGTACCTTCAACCGAGGCTGCGGTAGATATCCCTGAGGAACCTAGGAGGTCGGGAAGAGTCTCTATTCCTCCGGACAGATACATTGGTATGGTCGAGGAACGTGATATAGATGACGTCTTACTCCTAGAGGGTAATGAAACCACAACCTATAAAGGTGCCATGACCAGTTCTGACTCAAAGCTATGGCTAGAAGCCATGCAATCCGAGATGGACTCCATGTATGAGAACAACGTGTGGGATCTTGTGGACCTACCTGCAAAGGTACGTCCCCTTCAATGCAAATGGCTTTACAAGATAAAGCATGTCGTGGAAGGACAACAAGATATCCACAAGGCTAGACTAGTTGCTAAAGGTTTCACCCAAGTGCCAGGCTTGCACTACGATGAGATCTTTGCACCCGTAGTCATGCTACGTTCCATTCGGATTATCTTAGCGATCGACACATTTCACGATTATGAAATATGGTAAATGGACGTTAAAACCGCCTTCTTAAACGGTTATTTGGAGGAAGAGTTGTACATGGTACAACCCGAGGGTTTTATTGATCCTGAACATCCTAAGAAAGTTTGCAAGCTTAAGCGTTCCATCTATGGACTTAAGCAAGCATCGCGGAGTTGGAATCATCGCTTCGACCAAGTGATAAAAGAGAATGGATTCATTCGATCAGTCGAGGAACCATGTCTCTATATCAAGTCGAGTGGGAGCAAGATTGTATTCCTAGTACTGTATGTCGACGACATACTCTTGATTGCGAATGACATACCTCTCTTATCTTCGGTTAAAGCATGGTTGAAAAACCATTTCCAGATGAAAGATCTGGGAGAGGCACAAAGAATTTTGGGCATCCGTATCTACAGGGATAGATCACGACGGATGTTGTCTCTCAGTCAGGAGTCTTATATAGATAAGATCCTGGAGAGATTCAGCATGACGAACTCCAAGAAGGGGTTCCTTCCTATGACTCCTGGGCTTCACTTGAGCAAGACTCAAGAAGCTAAGTCATTGGAAGAGAAAGAGCGCATGAGTCGGATTCCTTATGCTTCGGCAATAGGATCGATCATGTATGCCATGATATGCACACGTCCAGACGTTGCATATGCATTGAGTATGACCAGTCGATTCCAAGCTCATCCAGGTGAACCACACTGGATGGCCGTGAAAAACATTCTTAAGTACCTACGGAGGACTAAAGATTGGGGATTGACTTACGGAGGCGACTCGACGCTCTGCGCCACGGGTTACGCAGATGCTAGCTTCCAAACGGATCGAGATGACTCGAAATCTCAGTCTGGATTCGTTTGATACATATTGTTTTAAAACAGTTTAAAATAATGGATTATATGTTTATTAAAATTGGTGATTAAAGCGGTATAGTCACATAATTTTAATCTTAAAAGGTGGTTTGGTAAAATTTATTAATCATAATAACAGTATTATGTCATGTATGAATTTTAATTTAGTTGATGCATTTTATTTATCGTCTTGTGAATGCTTAGTGAATTTTTTCAATAACGTATTTATTTTTTGCAAACGGTTGTAACTTAGTGTGGCCTTAGAAGATTGTGTCACCGTAATGATGGGACACAGTCTTGCTTGTAATTTTTAGATCTTGAATCTCCATTTTGGGTTTTTGCCATGTAATTACTTTTGTATTTAAATTAGAATGTAAATAGGTTATATTTGTAATTTAAATTAGTAATTTTGTGAAGACCAAAGACGGAGACCGGATGCTCACTCCCGCTGCAAGACCAAGATGGAACATCAAGACAAGCTTCTAGGGTCCAACGGTGGATTCCAAGTTGTTTTATGTTTATTTTGGTAGGATAGGCCACACTAGGACTTTTATTTACGTTTATTGCATTTATCTTTATGCTTTCATCGATAATAGCTTGCATCATATTCCGCCTAAAACCAAACCACATATAACATGCCTGAAAACTGACTCATGTAGAGGTTACGCGTTAGTTTTCTGTGACAATACAGATGTCACATGTCACATGTAAAGCCATCACTTTATTTAATTCATTCACGTTTATGCTAGTTTTTAGTTCACTTAAATATGAATAAATAAAAGTTGATGGGGTCTTCCTCGTATAACCAAAAATTGGGATTAGTCTTTATAAATCAGCCTCCCATGAATCCCTTCTTCGTCGGTAGGCATAATATGACCCCTTCTACGTCGGGTAAGTGGGAACAGATGATTTATTTTATCTCAACATCATGGTCACTCGATACTATCTAGCGACTGAGATGGACTAATAGATAGGATATACAGAAATCTATCGACCAAGAGTTCCAACGGTGGAATTAGCCAAACTGTGGGCTTATCAATATACGGAAATTGAGTCTTGGAATCGTTTATATAATTCTTGAGGGAGATCAATTATATAAATGCATGAGTCTACGAGTTTAAATTCAATTTAATATAGACTTAAATCACAACAATAAGTTGCTTATATGGTTTTGTTTTATCTTCTTTTTCAGTGTAGAACACGTTCATTAAAACTGCTGTATAACTAAATGGCTGGTGAAGACCCAATGCCAAGTGCCAAGCTAGCACGTGAATCCTGGCTAAAAGCCTTCATGGACTCCATGAATCAGTCTACTAGACTGAGAAATGATGAGTCAAACTTCTCTGACTGGGAGGCAGCACTACGGAATGTTGCCATTGCTGACGGAAAGCTTAAGTATTTAACTGAGCCCATTCCGGCACACCCAGGAACTGGAGCTAGAGCTAACGAAGTTCGTGCTCATAGCGACTTCGTCATGGAAGCGGGTGCGATAAAGAACGTACTCATCTATGCAATGGAATCAAATTTGCAAAGACGCTTCATATCCCATGGTGCAAACAAGATTTTCACCACGCTCTCTAACGAATTCTCGAAAGCTCCGAGAATCGTTTCTTATGAGCATACCTGTCGCTTCTTTGAGGCGAAACTCCAGAAGGGCCAAGCTGTTAGCCCACATATTCTCAACATGATTGAGAATATCAAGAAACTGGAGACCCTAAACTGCAAGATCAGTGAGAACATAATCGTTGATCGTATGCTTCATTCGCTTCATGATGGGTTCGCCCTCTTTAGGGCCAACTACTACATGAACGACATGAAGAAGACTCCTCATGAGCTCCACTCCCTTCTCGTACAGACTGAGAAGGATCTGAAATTAAGTGGGAGCATGAAGTAGGATGTTCTCATGATCTCCAGTAAGGGAAAGGGTAAAGGGAAGGCTAAAGCTCAGGGCGACCTAGCAGTAGGTAAGCCCAGGTTCAAGAAACCAGGATTTACTAAGAGTGGGCCAGGTGAGTCGAGCAACTCACAGGGCAAGACAAAGAGCAAGGATAATAGCATGGAATTCCACCACTGCCACAAGACTGGGCATTGGAGGCGCTCATGCCCCGTGTATCGCGAAGACATTAAGGCAGGCCGCGTTACTCCTGTTGGTATGTCTTCTTCTTTTATTCACATGATTGAGATTAACCATGCAAGTTGCGGAACTTGGGTACTTGATACTGGTTGTGGTTCTCATCTATGTAATCATGTGCAGGGCCTCCAAAACCAAGAACCCCTAATCAAGGGTGAGGTGGACCTGCGTGTCGGGAATGGAGCACGCGTTGCTGCAGTCTCGAAGGGAACATACGTGATCCAGCTTCCAAGTGGATTCGAGTTATTTTTATATAACTGTTATTATGTTCCTAGTTTGTCCAAAAACATTATTTCAGTTTCTGCACTTGACAAACTCGGTTTTTCATTTGTAATAGAGAATAATAGCTGTATTTTCTCCTTACACAATATGATTTATGGCAAGGCAGTTTCCATGAATGTAATTTATGTTTTAGATCAAACTACCGAGATATTACATGTGAATAACAAGAGATTAAAGGTAGGTGACAAAGATCAAACTTACCTATGGCATTGTCGTATGGGACACATAAATGAGAAACGCGTGAAACAGCTCATACAGAATGGAGCTATCTCGCCCTTTGATTTCGAATCATATGGCACGTGTGAATCATGTCTCATCGGTAAGATGACTCGTATTTCCTTCAAAGGTGTTGGAATGCGCGCTGCCGACCTATTAGAACTCATACATACGGACGTATGTGGCCCTATGTCGATCAACGCACGAGAAGGCTATAGGTATTTCATCACTTTCACGGATGATTTGAGTAGATATGGCTATGTCTACTTGATGAAACATAAAAGTGAATCCTTTGACAAGTTCAAAGTATACCAGAATCGGGTACAGAACCAGCTGGGTAGAAAGATTAAAGCACTACGTTCGGATCGTGGTGGTGAGTATCTTTCACACGAGTTTGATCAACACCTTAAAGACTGTGGCATCGTGCTACAGTTGACTCCACCTGGAACACCACAATTAAATGGTGTGTCCGAACGGAGAAATCGAACTCTACTTGATATGGTTCGATCCATGATGAGTCACACCGTTGTGCCTGATTCATTGTGGGGCTATGCTCTTTTGTCAGCCGCTCTAATACTTAACCGAAGTCCGTCTAAAGCTGTTGACAAGACTCCATACGAATTATGGAAGGGAACGGTCCCTAACTTGTCCTTTATTCGGGTTTGGGGCTGCGAGGCTTATGTCAAGTGGAGACACGAGGATAAGCTCGGCCCGCGATCGGTCAAGACATACTTTATAGGCTACCCAAAGGGAACTTTTGGTCATTACTTCTACTCGCCAACCGAACAACGTGTTTTTGTTGCGGCTAGTGCGACGTTCTTAGAGAAGGAATTTCTCGAGAACAAGTCGAGTAATAGAACCTTCGAGTTATCGGAGGTTCAAGAACCAACTACCGAGCAACCATTGGAGGAAACAGTACCTTCAACCGAGGCTGTGGTAGATATCCCTGAGGAACCTAGGAGGTCGGGAAGAGTCTCTATTCCTCCGGACAGATACATTGGTATGGTCGAGGAACGTGATATAGATGACGTCTTACTCCTAGAGGGTAATGAAACCACAACCTATAAAGGTGCCATGACCAGTTCTGACTCAAAGCTATGGCTAGAAGCCATGCAATCCGAGATGGACTCCATGTATGAGAACAACGTGTGGGATCTTGTGGACCTACCTGCAAAGGTACGTCCCCTTCAATGCAAATGGCTTTACAAGATAAAGCATGCCGTGGAAGGACAACAAGATATCCACAAGGCTAGACTAGTTGCTAAAGGTTTCACCCAAGTGCCAGGCTTGCACTACGATGAGATCTTTGCACCCGTAGTCATGCTACGTTCCATTCGGATTATCTTAGCGATCGACACATTTCACGATTATGAAATATGGTAAATGGACGTTAAAACCGCCTTCTTAAACGGTTATTTGGAGGAAGAGTTGTACATGGTACAACCCGAGGGTTTTATTGATCCTGAACATCCTAAGAAAGTTTGCAAGCTTAAGCGTTCCATCTATGGACTTAAGCAAGCATCGCGGAGTTGGAATCATCGCTTCGACCAAGTGATAAAAGAGAATGGATTCATTCGATCAGTCGAGGAACCATGTCTCTATATCAAGTCGAGTGGGAGTAAGATTGTATTCCTAGTACTGTATGTCGACGACATACTCTTGATTGCGAATGACATACCTCTCTTATCTTCGGTTAAAGCATGGTTGAAAAACCATTTCCAGATGAAAGATCTGGGAGAGGCACAAAGAATTTTGGGCATCCGTATCTACAGGGATAGATCACGACGGATGTTGTCTCTCAGTCAGGAGTCTTATATAGATAAGATCCTGGAGAGATTCAGCATGACGAACTCCAAGAAGGGGTTCCTTCCTATGACTCCTGGGCTTCACTTGAGCAAGACTCAAGAAGCTAAGTCATTGGAAGAGAAAGAGCGCATGAGTCGGATTCCTTATGCTTCGGCAATAGGATCGATCATGTATGCCATGATATGCACACGTCCAGACGTTGCATATGCATTGAGTATGACCAGTCGATTCCAAGCTCATCCAGGTGAACCACACTGGATGGCCGTGAAAAACATTCTTAAGTACCTACGGAGGACTAAAGATTGGGGATTGACTTACGGAGGCGACTCGACGCTCTGCGCCACGGGTTACGCAGATGCTAGCTTCCAAACGGATCGAGATGACTCGAAATCTCAGTCTGGATTCGTTTTTACTCTTAATGGCGCAGCTGTCAGCTGGAAAAGTTCTAAACAGAGTGTTACAGCAGATTCTACGACTGAGTCCGAGTACTATGCCGCCTCAGAAGCAGCTAAGGAAGCAATATGGATGCGTCAATTCTTACAAGGACTATCAGTAGTGCCTAGTTCGAATGACTCAATCACCGTTTATTGTGATAATAAAGGTGTCATCTTCCAAGCTAAGGAGCATAAGTCTAGCAACAAGGCTAGGCATGTACAACGGAAAGCTCATCTAATCAGAGATTACGTGGAGCAAAAGGAGATTTTCATTGATAAGATCGCTACGGATGACAACATAGCTGATCCTCTCACAAAAGCATTACCACGTGATAAGCATGAAGGGCACATTCATTCCATGGGAATTGGATGTGTTCCTAAGTTGTAGTACTCTTTTATGAATTCATGTAATAATTCATTTTCTCGTGTACTCTATTCAACCTTATTGTTATGATATATAATGTTTTGTTTTTCATGTGGAATTGTACGCCAATTTTGAACACCACAAAGTGAACTGATTAACAATACATCGTTTTGGTCCTTTATTACCCACTTGAGCTGATAACTCAGGTAATCATTTTGTGACGTTGGTTGATGGTGGGTTCAACGAGCCATAAGTCACACGGCTGACTGACCAATCACAAAGGCGAGTTATACGGATATCTCGTAGGACACCCCGTGACAGCGTTATGGAGTCCTAAATGTTTTATAACATTAGGTGCCAGGTCGTGGATAGGACCTCCATAGTGTTCCTTAGAGTCGAGTCTTTTGACTTTCAACTGTCTCTTGAGATTAAGGCAGATTTTGGGTAACTTTGGTTTCTTTTCCACGGTCACCGTAACAGGGGCCAAGAGGATTTTTTCTGGGTTATTTCATGCTGCGCGATATCGGCAGGATTCGAGTTGAGGGAAATATCCAAACCCTTATCAGGATTTTATCATTTCTCAGGGCCACTCGAGGAGTAGTAACTGAAATGCATGGCCATGCTCGAATACAGATTCGTTTTATCTGTTAAGTTACTCTCTAGTCGGGGAAACCACTCTTGATACAGATCGCTTGTGAGATACGACCTTTGCGAATGCGGATTTGCAAATTGTCTTACATTGAGTGGGAGAAATTTTAAAAGGATATGAGAATCGGTTATCGCACCTACACTTGTACGGACAAGTGGGAGTTTGTTGGAGACTTGTGTCCTCCACATGTAGTGTGATAACGTCATTGCACATACCCTTGTACGGACAAGTGGGAGATTGTTGGGGCTGGTGTCCTTGACAGTTAGTACAATGACTTACTAAATCTCTTAAAGGATCACAAGGGCATACTTTTGTATTATTATCAGTTGATCCACGTTTATCAATAACGGTTGGCTTGCTAGATAAGTTTGACGTTATTGTCATACGGATGGCGGTGGTCAACTGGTCCCTATACGTCACACCTATAGGACACGTTTGACAGATGTGAAGGTATGAAAATACAATCACATTTATGCCGGATATGACTAAACAGTTAGTCAGAGGTATTGACTATTAAATTAGTCAATAAGATGTTGAGATTATTATTTAATACGGATTAAATAATTTTAGCTAATACGGATTACATGATTAATTCGTAAAATTAAATATACACGGTTATATTTAATTAAATATTGTATTCGCATATTAATATAAACAGTTATATTAATTAGGGTAATTATACAATATCGTATTTTGTCAGACCATTATTAATATATCGACTGTATTAATAACTGATAACATGTTATGATTTATAAATAAAACCCACGAATTGTATTTTAGCAATTGGGTCGAATCACGCATTGGAATAAGGTAAGAGTGGGAAGCCCACTCCTACCCGACATCCAATTCGGCCGTGTACTACATAAGGAGAGGGACTCTCCTTATGCCAAATACTCTTGTTTCACTGTTTAAACAAATCTCAAGAAAATTAGGGTTTGAGAGCATTCTTCTCCCATAACCCAGATCTCACATCTAAAACTCAAAAGGCTCTCCCGATATTGCAAGGCAGTTGGAGAGGATTTCTAGCACACGCGGCAACGTCTCATTCTAAGTCTTGGGTGCAAGTTATAGGAGGGAATTTGTGTTAATTCCTGTTCTTAGGCCTTTCGCACAAGGACTAAAGGTTGTACTCTTATTCGTATCTTTTTAATCTTATGACTATATACACGACTGTAATTTTAATTATAATCCTGCAAATATAGGGCGAATACACGTTATATTCCCCACATATGGTGCTTGTAGTGTTTTAATTTTATGCTCTTTCTCTAATTTTAGTACCTATATTTCATTTTAACAACATTTGTGTAATATGTTATTTGTTTAATTTTGTAGAGCGAGGGTCATGTATTCAATTACAACCATGCTACAACTATGTTTTCTAACATGCCGGATGATGTTCCACTAGCTCATATCGACATAGTGCACGAGATGCAGTCGATGTCCCTCTCATGCTTGCAACAAACGGGACATGGATATCGTGTCCAATCCTTTGAAGCCGACCATCCTAGCCCTCAACATCAAATGGCTCCTAGGTATGATTTTCGACACTTGGATCATAGACTTCAAGACCAAGAGGAAGATACACTTACCGGTTCAACTTCAAGACCGAGCGGAAAGAGGAGTCGCAAAAGATTAGGCTAGTTTGATATCATGTTTTACTAATCTGTATGAAAATTCAGATTTCGTAATTGTTATTAACTTTAGCTTACGGCATTTGTATTAAATTTCGGAATTAGATTTCATATCTCTCATGTATGAACTTTAGTTTTGGCAATTCAAACATGTTTTTTACGTCAAGACGATCCTTTCATAATTCATGCAACTACATAGAAGTGACTTGTATGAAATTGGTGAGCATAGAAGTGATTTTATTGGCAATTCAAACATTTTTGTCATTAAAACTCACCAAAGACGCTACTTACCTTGGCGGCTTTGCTGATTTTTTGTATGATTTAATGGAATTTAACAAACAGAAACTTCTAGTCATGAACTTGCCCATAGAAAGAGAAAAGCCGCTACTTACCTTGGCGGCTTTGCTTAGTTTTTAACTTCCTGATCAAAGCCGCTCCTAAACTTAGCGGCTTCTCCCCTCCCTTTATTTTCCCTCAACTCCCAAACCCCCTGGAAACTTTCTGTCCAAAAAAAATATATATGCTTAGTGACGCCGCTGATAACCTCAGCGGCTTTGCTTAAATTCTACAAAAAAAAACGAAAAGTGTCCACGTGGACACTAGAACCCCAAATAGTTTCAAAACAATACCAATTACCAATTAATTGGGTAAATAACACCAATACTCCAAAAAATTCAATATCGTGTGCCAAAGTCCATATGAAATTTGCCAAAAGTTGCTAATAAACATGAAAAAAAAGGTTTTGGGGAAGGATCGCCACATCTTTTGTAGCGTCACTATAGATTTACATAGTTTCTGTGAACTATAGTACTTTATTATTTTTTTCAGACGGTTGTATACTTTTACTCTATTTTTATTAATAAAGGTTGCTTGTGATTTTACTTGAATATTATGCCTCAGAAAACTAAGATAGTAACATCTTTATAGTTGATTGTACTATCTAAACGCTTTGGATTATGAGGGTGTTATAACAATACCTCCCATATCTTCAATCACCTCATCCCACAACAATACTTTAGGGTTATTTTAATCAAATTCTTAATTTTTGTGTCAGTACCGAATTGGAAATGTTATCTCGAATAAGAGGAAGTATATGTAGTGGTTATAAATATAAGGTTTTTTATATAATTTTTTTTTAACTCATAACATGATTTAGAAGGCTTGAATTTATTTTATACTTGTTTCATATTTGATATATGAATGTTAATATATTGGGTTTATATTTCTATACAAATCATTCTATATTTGAGCATGTCAATTCCAAAATTTAATAATACTATTATTTTGTTAAATAATTAATAAGAATAAATATTTGAAAAACAAACTCGTGTAATTTTGTACGGGGTAACTGTTAACTATAATAAAGCAAGCCCAAAGCCCACAACTCAGGAAGATACTCAGCCAAAGTTCTTACGAAAGCAAATCAACACAAATCAAGCAAAAAGAATATAATTATTGTATTTTAGTCAAGTATATTCACATATAGCTAGCAAACCTAGTATCCTTAGCCTTATTTACCTCTATATCCATCCTTAATTAGCTTGTAAAAACTCCTATAAAAGCATGTACATTCACTGTTAATAAATCAAGTTTTCAAAACTCAAATCTCTATTGTTTTATATGGTATCAACGAGTCTTAACCGATCCAACCCATTACGCCCCAAAAGAAATTCCTTCAAACGCACAAAAACTACCCTACTTCCGCACGCCACCATGAACCCTAAACCTCATGCCCACGTCTAAAACCCCCACGACGCATCCAACCCTCTCACCACCCCAAATCTCGTGAACGTCATCAAACTCACTCCGTTCAACTACACGACCTGGCGTTTCCAGCTATCCAACATACTTTTCGGCCTAAGCCTTCTTGTTTTTGTCGATGGTACCAACCCACCGCCGGCAGCCACCTTACCCAATGCCGATAACACAGAGTCCCCAAACCCCGCTTACCTCTCCTGGCTAAAACAGGATGGGTTAATTTTAGGCGCCTTAGTCAGGACAATCACCGCTGCCCTACAAACACTCATTGTTAGGGCGAAATCCGCACGCGAAGCATTGGAAATTTTGGCAAACACCTATGCTAATCCTTCCCGGATTCATATCCAACAATTAAAAACCCGCTTCGATGCAATTACGAAAACAACAAGCCAAACCATAACCGAGTACATTCACTCGATTAAGGCTTGCGTAGATCAATTGGCCTTAATGGGCAAAAACCTAGACCATGAAGATGTCATATCTCGAGTGCTAAATGGCCTCGACTATGATCTCTATAAATCCATGATCGACCAAGTACGCGCTCGTGACACACCCATAACCTTTGAAGCGCTTCACGAGAAACTCTTACACCAAGAATTACTACTCCAACACCAAAACCCAACTGTGAATCATTATACACCCTCTGCCAATGCTACGTTGTTTAAAACCAATAATGGCTACAACCGATACACAACTCGCTCCAACACCACATATCACCACGGCTCCTCTAGCAACAACCAAGCAACCCCACGACCCTTCAAAGGAAGGTACCAGTGGTGCCGCGAAACGGGGCACGTAATCGCGAACTGCCCCCTCTTTCGCAAAAATTACCCGAATATCAAGTTCTCCGAACCTACCCAAAACCGCCAGTATGGGCAGCAACCCCACGCTCATGTCGCTACCACACCCGCTGACTACCCAAATCTCAACTCCGGGTACCTCCTGGATAGTGGCGCGAGCCACCACGTTACAAACGACTTACACACCCTAGCTTTTCACTCTCCATATGCGGAATCGATGACCTTCTAATTGGCGATGGCTCGGGTTTGGAAATTGCCAACACAGGTAACATCCGTCTCAATGGTCTTAATTTAACTAATGTGCTTCATGTTCCTAAAATCTCACGTAAAATCATATCAATATCAAAATTGTGTAAAGATAATAAAGCTTATGTCGTTTTCTCACATAATGCATTTTTTGTTAAGGACATGAAAACGGACACATCGATTCTCCAAGGCCAAGTTAAAGACGACATCTACGAGTGGCGTCCACCATCACCACGAGCCTACACCGTGACCAAAGGGCCCACTCCTCTATCGTTACATCATAGATTAGGGCATCCGTCTCATGATGTAATAAAAATTATCAATAAAACGTTATCTCTATCGATTTCTGATTATGAACACTGTGCCTCTTGCAATCTTACAAAAAGTAAGAAACTACCATTTTCGTTATCTACGTTTCAAACCAACGAACCACTACAATTAATTTTTTCGGACCTATGGACTAGTCTAATTCACTCCTTCGACAATTTCAAATACTATGTTATATTTGTGGACCACTATAACAAATACATGTGGCTTTATCTGCTAAAACAAAAATCCGACACAACGAATGTATTTAAACAATTCAAAGCCATAGTCGAAAAATATTTTAACAAACCAATCATTCACTTCTTCTCCGACAATGGCGGCGAGTATGTTAAACTCAACACGACTCTACTAAATAATGGAATTACACACTCGACGTCCCCACCTCACACCCCCGAACACAATGGCTACGCAGAAAGACGCCACCGACACATCGTCGAAACAGGCCTCGCTCTACTAAAACACGCTCATCTACCCATAAAATATTGGACATTTGCCTTCAGTACGGCAACCTATCTCATCAACTGTATGCCAACAAGATCTTTGCAAAACAACTCACCATACTCCACCATTCATAACAAACAACCCGACTATACAACGTTACATAATTTTGGTTGTTTATGTTATCCATGGCTCCGACCTTACACCAAACACAAACTTGAAGATCGATCATCCCCATGTATTTTTATAGGCTACTCCACCACTCAAAGTGTGTACCACGGTCTTGATCCAAAAACGAATCGTATATACACATCCCGCCACCTTAAATTCTATGATGACCTATACCCTTTTGCCACCAAACCACACGACACACCATCAGCTACCTCTGTCGACAAGTGGACTGCTCTTCCTCTCCACGTTCTTACACCACAAACAGCCCCATCACAACCCTCATCGACGCCACTCTCACCACCACGCCAGCCACCACCACCCCTCTCTCACGTGTACACCCGACGCCCAACCACCACCCGCATCCCCACCCCTATGACAGCACCAGAAACCCCTGTCGAAGCCCACGCTCAACCCACGTCTCACGCTACTCCATCACAACCACCCTCCACTGCCACCCCAATCGACAACACCCCTGACCCAACGACCGCTCACCACCACCACTCCCCATCTCCTCACACTACAACCTCCCCTACCCCCACCACCTCGAACCCATCAACCGAGCCTACAGCCACCTTCACCGCCTCTCAACATGACCTGCCACACCCTTCTAAAAAGAGTACAATCACCACTCGCCTCGACAATAATATTCGAAAATCGAACCCAAAATATGCCACCACCGTTCACATGTCTCCATCAAAAACCACCATTCTCACCACTATCAAACAAGCACTCGTCATTCCTCACTGGCGACAAGCGATTCAGGATGAATACGATGCTTTATCTCGCAATAACACGTGGACATTAGTCCCTAAATCACAAGCACAAAACATAGTTGGCTGTAAATGGGTTTTCCGAAACAAATTCAACCATGACGGAACACTAAAGCAGCATAAGGCACGTCTTGTTGCAAAAGGATTCCACCAACGACCAAGGATAGACTATACCGAAACATTCAGTCCTGTAATCAAGCCAACCACCGTACGACTCATTCTCTCTATCGTAGTCACAAAACAATGATCCCTACGTCAACTTGATGTCAACAACGCCTTCTAACAAGGTACACTCACCGAAGACGTTTACATGACTCAACCACCAGGTTTTGTTCAACAACAATCATCTGACTTCATCTGTAAACTCAACAAAGCTATCTATGGACTAAAACAAGCCCCTCGAGCGTGGTATACCGAACTAAAAACCTACCTCACCTCGATTGGCTTCAAACAATCTGTCTCGGACCCCTCCCTATTTCTCGTTCAAACAACACAATTAACAATCTACATGTTAATCTATGTTGATGACATCATAATAACTGGATCAAACTGAAACCACCTACAAGCATTCATAACAACACTAGCAACTTGATTCTCTCTAAAAGACTTGAGATCTTTATCCTACTTCCTAGGAATAGAGGTCACACCTAACACACACGACATTGACCTAAGTCAGGCCAAATACACCCTAGACCTTCTTACAAAATATAAAATGGCTGAAGCAAAACCAAATTCCACCCCTATGGCCACATCACCACCACTTATACGAGAAGACCAACACCCAATCCACGATCAATCAGACTACCGAGCTATTGTAGGCAGCCTTCAATATCTCTCTCTCTCACCCGACCAGACATCGCATTTCCGGTCAATCGACTAGCACAATTTCTTCACCATCCCACGTCTACCCACTGGACAGATCTCAAACGCTTACTAAGATACCTCCAAGGATCCATACACCATGGAATACAATTCTACAAAGACACCCAACTCTGCCTTCATACATACTGTGACGCTGACTTCGGTGGAGACAAAGACCGTTACCTCTCAACAACCGGATACATTGCCTACCTTGGTCGCAACCCTATCGCTTGGTCATCAAAGAAACAAAAAGGAATTGCTCTTTCAACAACCGAAGCTGAATTTCGCGCCATTGCCTCTGTCACAACAGAAACAATCTGGTTACGCAACCTCCTGTCAGAACTACATACTTAACTCACGGAGCCACCCGTCATCTTCTGTGACAATATCTCTGCAACCCTCTATGCCAAGAATCCGGTCTTCCACTCTCGCATGAAGCACATGGCACTCTCGTTTCACTATGTCAAACAACAATTACAACTGGGTCAAATCCGCATCTCACACATTGCAAGCAAAGATCTACTCGCAGACATCCTCACAAAGCCTCTTCACAAACAACAATTCCACGACTTACGTAACAAGCTTGGACTCACAGACCGATCGTCCAACTTGAGGGGGAGTGTTAACTATAATAAAGCAGGCCCAAAGCCCACAACTCAGGAAGATACTCAGCCAAAGTTCTTACGAAAGCAAATCAACACAAATCAAGCAAAAAGAATATAATTATTGTATTTTAGTCAAGTATATTCCCATATAGCAAACCTAGTATCCCTAGCCTTATTTACCTCTATATCCATCTTTAATTAGCTTATAAAACTCCTATAAAAGTATGTACATTTACGGTTAATAAATCAAGTTTTCAAAACTCAAATCTCTATTGTTTTATAGTAACCAGTAACGAGGTAATACTAAATGGATATTTAAAAGGGTAGTTATAGTTAGTATTTGGTAGGAATAGGAAAATAGGAAAAGTGGTATAGAAGTGTGGAATTAGTTAGGTAGCGCGGGTGACAAAGAGACATGGTTAGGCGATGGTGTAGTAGGGAAATAGCCACGCGTATTCCAGTCTCCAACAAAATATGCATCCCACACCGCTGACTTACACTATTTTGCTCCATGCATAGAAGTATAGAACTCTAATCACTCTTCTTCTGTAAATCCCTCCACATTATTCTTCAAGATTATCAACTACTACTACACTACTACTCCCTAAGCTAGTAAATTAACTTTTGGTTTATCAAGTTTTAATATAGGCTGGGAGTGGCTACGATGGGAAGCAAGCGTAAAGATTGGAGTAGAACACCATCCTTTTTAAAGGTTCTTCATCATGACTTCTCCCATAAGCTGGTACTTCTTCAACCATTTCATTTTCTCACTCACTCACTCACTCACTCACTCCTGCTCCGCCTCAATGCTTTTAAAATAACCCATACAAATTTCACTTTGCTTTTACCAAACTTCGCCTCACTTTTGTTCCCGATTATTCATTTTATTCACTACAGATACTTCCTCCATTTATATTTACTTTTTGCACACCTATTAAAAAAGAGGTCAAAAAACTATTAAAAAGTACGATTAGAAGTATACAAAGTCTATTGTATTAATTTAGATGTTCTATACTAATTCATTAAGGGTGGGTACATTTTTTTGTAAATAAAGAATTTTCATAAGGATATTTTAGTCATTTTCTTTACCCATAATATTACTTTTAGTCATAAATTTCGGTCAAAATATTAGCTCCGACACAAAATCAATACCAATTACGAAGTAGAATTTTTGCACTTAAGTTAATATTTTTTTATGACTAAAACTAACCTTACCTTCATCTTGTATATTCTCTTAATATGTTCAACCCAAATCAGATTTCACAACTCTATTTCTAGTTCTTCATTTTTTCAAATATTTCACCTAATCTTATTTTAGGTTATTCAATTTAATTGAATTTTAATTCTATTATTCCATTATATCTTAAAATTAATTAGTATTTTTCATCGTCAATTTCCCCAAATTGAAAATATTTAGGGTTTTTCAATTTCCCCCAAATTGAAAACCTAAAATTCAACTCAATCAATCGAAAACAACAAATTGATTTCCATTTTATCTTTAAAATTAATTAGCGTTCTTCATCATTAATTTTCCCTAAATTGAAAATAATTAGGGTTTTTTAATTTTTCCCAAATTGAAAATAACTAGAGTTCAAGCCCGAGCGTTGCCCAAGTAATACCTGAAAAATGAACTCTAAATATCTATTTTGAAATTGTTGCTTCAAAGACATTTTATAAGAAATATATACATGGGATATATCACAATATTGGTTCAAGGTACTCTATTTTTTAAGCTAACTCTATAATTTTGTTCAATATAGAGATTATGCTCGTATTTTTAATATCTCTGAGACTCTGGTCATATATATGAAATTAATCTTAGAAAGTTTTACACTCCATTTGTGCTTTATGTTACAATTAGAGAGAAACGAACTTAGTGGGTGCCCTGTACAATCTTTATTTCGATAAAAAAAAATATAACCTTAAATTGAGAAAGGTGTTTATATATATTACTAAAATATAAAAACATTATTCATATTAATAATTACATAAAAATATATTATTTTCCTACTTAAAAAAGCTCTTCTTGAGTCATAAGACCCGCAGATCCTTATTTGCAACGGCACTATCCGTCGCAAGCTTGTAACGGATATCGTTTTTTCTCACAAAATATCCAATTTTTCTCTCTCTCCAACACTATTCATGTGGTCCCCTTTCTCCAGTACGTAACTCATTTTGTATCCCATTTATCTCACAAAATATTCGTCACAAATGGTGACCCGTCGCATATCTCACAAAATATTCGTCACAAATGGTGACCCGTCGCAAGTAAGATTTACTACATAAGACCAAGTCACTTTTTCTTAATAGTACTAAAAGGGTACAAATACTTACTTGAGATGGCTATATGCCTATATGTATGAAATTAATATAGAAAACTCGTAGTCCTATGTGCACGGGAAATAATAAACATTACTTAGTCTTAAACGACGTGTTTTTTAATCTATTTTACAATAAGACTATTTAAGAGAAACTTTACAAATAAAATAAAGTTTTAAATAGAAAACTCGAGTCTGGCAGTGGATGATAAGATTGGATACACGGTACTTTAAATCAGATTGACAAGCTAAACATCTTCTGTCATGGAGTCATGGAGAATATACATAACCAAAAATAAATAAACTTTGTACAATTCACATAAAAGTTACGCTATAAACAATCCGGTAAATATTTTCATTGAAAATTGAAAAAGAATGACACATCGTGTTCGTCACACAAAATTTGCTAAGATACGTGACATATTTAAAATATTGGTGGTTTAATTTACTTTAGTAGGATTTAATTAAGAGACTAATTAAAGTCAAAGTATTTTATCTTTTATATACATTATTTTGTTTTTATTTATAACCATAAGTAGTTTATGATATTTGGACTCTTTAAGTGAAACCGTACTCCTGTCACGAGCCATTTGTTATAGTCTTTTGAACTAATCTTTTTTTATTATGTGAAAATATAATTCTTTAATTCAACTCTACAAAGGACTCTTTTTCTTAATAATAAAAAATGTTCATGGCTTTAATTAAAAGTGCGTTAAAGCTAGATAAATATTGTTTGGTAAATCAATACATATCTAAAATAAACTTGATCTTTACAACAACAAATCTCGTAAATGCACTAATTTACACCAACAATTCACATACCAATAGCACGTTCTATCTCAAAATTTATATTCACTATATAACAAATCAAGGAATTTGAGAAAAAAAGTGAAATTATATTTCGATGCTTAAAGAACACATTTATAATCGTTTTCTCGACTGGGTCAAAGGTCGGTATAAGTATTTAGTATCATAGTCTTTATATAGGTCTGTGATAATATCGAAGATTATATATCCCTCCGTCTCGATCAATAGTTTATACAAAGTGAGTGTAACTATTCAATGAGACAAACGTTAACACTTCCGTATGAATAGGTTATTGTGAGACGATCTCTTAATAATAAAATCTAATATTAACACTTCCGTCTACTTCATTTCATATGAAGTATAAAAATTGTGTTCACAACTCACAATAAATATTTGGAAGGCAAAGGGGAAAATACCGAGAAAATTATGTTTGAAAATTTAGAATTTTTTATGCAAAAAATGTCATATTTATATATGCTAATATATAGTTAGAGTCCCATTACAACTAAAATTATTCATTAAGGACTAAAAAGTTCTAAAATTGACATTGTTATTATACATAAAAAAAGGTGAAGTAGTAGTGAGCCGTACAATACTGAAACATGCTCAACTCTCGCATTTGCTAACAATAGGTAGGAGTTAGGACTCTAGCACGTAAGATCTTGTAGGCATATTAAATATAACTAATAAAATAATTAAAAAAAATTAAATACCAAAACACGATCTACTTTAATTGGTAGTAGTACTTTATTGAGTTTTTTGTCAGATAACACCTAATATTTACACTGTCTGTAATATTTACACTGTCTGTAGAAATAGTACCTATAGTTTTTTTTTTGCCCAAAAACACCTAACATTTTATGTTTTTTGTCAAATAACACCAAAATCAATTTTCCGTCAAAAAATGTCAACTTTCCGTCTTGAATAACGGTTGACTTCGTTTGACCTTATTTCTTCCTTCTTCCTTTGCCATTGATGCATCTCAACACTTACTTCTCTATCCCTCACAAAACTCCCTCCATCAATCTCCAACAAATTAATAAATTATTTGCATTTTTAGTTATAAATAATAAATCTCTAACAAATTAATAAAGTAATTGACATCTGAATAATCAAAGGTATGTAATTGTTTACTTCTTTTCATTTTGGATTATAAAAAATCAAATTAATAAAGTACTTGCATTGATTCTTTCAAAGCATAATACTTTAAGAATTTGTGATTAATTAAATTTGAATAACCCTAATTTTTTAATTAATTTGCCTCTATCTATTGTTGTTTTACTGTGATTTAATTAATTTGAATAACCCTACTATTTATTGTCACAGAATCTGTATTGTTGCATTATGATTGCTAATTTCTTATAGGATGGGTATTTTCGACAACAAGAAAAATTATGCTCACAACTTTGGGGATAATTTAAGAATCTATCATGATGGGTATTTTGTGACCAAAAACGTATAAACAAAACTGGATATGCAAATAACTTATTAATTTGTTGGAAATTGATGAAGGGAGTTTTGTGAGAGATAGAGAGGTGAGTGTTGAGAAGCAACAATGGAAAAGGAAGAAAGAAGAAATAAGGTCAAACGAAGTCTACCGTTAGTCAAGACGGAATGTTGACATTTTTTGACGGAAAATTGATTTTGGTGTTATTTGACAAAAAAACATAAAATGTTAGGTAGTTTTGGGCAAAAAAAATAACTTTAGGTACTATTTATACAGACAGTGTAAATGTTAGGTGTTATCTAACAAAAAACTCTACTTTATTCAATACTTTTACTTTAATTGGTTAACTACGATCTTGTAGGAGTTAGGACTCTACGATGATTAACATTAAAAAAATTAGAAGGCTATAAATTTCAAAAAAAAAGTTGTTTAAAAGGCTGTAATGAACAATTTTTTCATAGTTTAATTATAAGGCTGTAAATTTCAAAAAAAAAGTTGTTTAAAAGGCTGTAATGAACAATTTTTTCATAGATTAATTATAATTCCCTCCGTCTGATCATTTGTTGGACTTTGGTGTACCAAAACTCAAAAACCATCTAACTAATTATCAATGGCATTAAATTTATATTTATTGCTTGCATAGCGTATCTTTACATTTTATTTTTAAAACTATTTGGCACATTAGAGTAGTGTAGTTTAGCGCACATTAATGTATTACCGTATCATTAGCGGATCTTTATGGGAGCATTGTTTGGCTATATAAACAATATTAATAATACAATATTGATAGATTTAATAGCGTTTATGATTTTCATATTTTTTAAGGCGGTTGCTTTCGCATTATATTACTCCGTACCGTAGTAAAAATAGTTGTTTGCAGAATTTCAAAAATACGTGGACACAAGTTGAAAGAAAAAAATTGTAAAAGATGTATATGCTATGAAACGCATAAAATCATGATCAAACAATATTTATACTTAGGAAGAAAACAAATTAAATTTATAATCTTCATGCTTACTGGCTTGCCGCACAGCTACAACATCTGCACATAAATAATAAAAAAACAGGTCGTTGTGAGACGATCTCTTAATAAAATCTAATATTAACACTTTTGTGAAAAAGTTTTTAGAAATATTTGCCATATTAAAATTTGAAAAACATGATTACCTCAAATATGCTATATTTTATGTAATATCTCCCCATATTACACTACACAAAATAAAAAAGAATAAAATTAAGTTAGCAAGCAAAAATGACTTAGAATAATGAGAAACATAATAGAAACCTCAAATGTACTTCATTTCATATGAAGTATAAAAATTGTGTTCACAAATCACAATAAATATCTAGAAGGAAAGGGGCAAATACCGAGAAAACTATGTTTGAAAATTTAGAATTTTTTTCATGCAAAAAAGTCATATTTATTTATGCTAATAGTTAGAGTCCCATTACAACTAAAATTATTCATTAAGGACTAAAAAGTCTTAAAATTGACATTGTTATTATACATCAAAAGGCGAAGTAGTAGCGAGGTAGAATACTGAATACATGCTCAAGTTTCTCGCATTTGCTAACAATAGGTAGGACTCTGGCACGTAAGATCTTCTAAGCATATTAAATATAACTAATAAAAGAATTAAGTACAACTATTATTCTAATGTATATCTTTTTATACACCTAATTTATTGAACAAATTTAAGAACTAATATATTTATCTTATTTCAATATTATATAGCTTAAATAATTCACAAAATTTGAACCAAGAATTAAGTACAACAATTATTCTAATGTATATCTTTTTATAGACCTAATTTATTGAACAAATTTAAGAACTAATATATTTATCTTATTTCAATATTATATAGCTTAAATAATTCACAAAATTTGAACCAATGAAATTGCTCGAAAAGTTCCTCTTTTAAGTATATATATTGATTAGGATTTTTCAATTTTCCCAAATTGAAAGCCTAATGTTCGATTCAATCAATTGAAAAACAAAAATTGTGGACAATATCTGCCAACAACAACAAATTAAATTTAAGAGAAAATAAAGTTTATGATTGGGGAGATTTGGGAAAAATTTGGGGGAAATGTTAAGAGGGAGATGAAAGAGGGTTTTGGGTGATTGAAAGAGGTAATGAAAAAATCTGGGTAAGTAATGAAATAGGTAAGGGTATATCGGTCAAAAAATTGACCGAAAAGTCAACGTGATGCAGTTTCGGGTAATTTTAAAAGAATAGTAATATTATGGATATAATTTTTATTTTAAATATTATAAGACTATAATTTTAAAAAAAATGGTTTTTGAAAGGGGGTAATCAACAATTTTATAAAAATATAAAAATAAATAAAGAAAATTGACTCTACCAATGACAATGTCTTACACCGAAAGTTATCTTCGCCTATTAGGAAAAATGAGGTATAGTGGACAGTAGATCCCACTTCAAATCCCCCTCTATTATAACGCCCTTGTGACTTATTCAAACGAGAACGTCTTACAATGAACACAAAGTCTGCTTAAAACCATCTTATGTTAAGTGCTTTAAGTTGTCTTACACCGAAAGTTATCTTAGCCTATTAGGGAAAATGAGGTATAGTGGACATTAGGTCCCGCTTCAAATCCCCCTTTATTGTAACGCCCTTGTGGCTTATTTAATCGAGAATGTCTTACAATGAACACAAAGTGCTTAAAACAATCTTATGTTAAGTGCCTTAAGTTAAGACGGCACTAAGACGTTGAAGTAACCCAATACCACTTTTGGGAGAGTAATCCATTATACAACAGAATGGATTAGTTGGATAAACTGTAGAAAATTAAACGGTTAACCCTGTGGAGTATATATAATATACATCACTTTTGTTACTTTAATTAATAATTAACAAGACTTGTATACTTGTTCTGTTCTTATAGACAATACCCCGGGCATTCATCAAAAACTTCAATGGAGATATACCACATTGGTTTGTCTTAGAAATTGCTGGAACTCGAAAAGGCTGGAGAGTCGACACAGCACAAGACGGGACTGGTAGCTTCTATTTCGGTTATGGTTGGAATGAGTTTGTTGAAGATAAATCTCTACAATGTGGTGACTTTTTGCTCTTTGAACATCAACAACCATTGATTCTCCATGTCAAAATCTTCGAAAAAGATGGTACTGAAAAAACAGCGGGAACCATTTTGGAACCCGAGTTTGAGATTCAAGGCACTGAATGTAGAATATCAAGTCCGGAAACTCACTGCGTAGGAGAAGCAGACTTGTGGTCTGCAAGGTCTAGTAAGTCTAACTAATGATTAGGAAATGGTTCTAGCCACATACCCATCGGCCAACCTATAATAATATATTTCAATTTTTCAGCAGTACACCAGGAACAAAATTTCCTAGGCACGTCACTGGTGTTAGTTGATGGATACAAAGAACACGAGAAGTTTCAGGAGGCTATTGACCTGATAGAAAAAGAAACAGGTGAACAGCATTTTCATTTCTCTTTTTATAGATTGTTAGAGTATGATTCAAGAATCATCAAAATGTAACTGTGTGTCTGTTTTTCTAGCTGACCAATGTGGGATATACGAGAAGCAGCAAGATGGAATTGACGGAATTTCTATGGTGTCAGGTGACCTATCCTTAAATCATGTTAATTCTCGTAACTAGTACAATCTTCAGTTACACCCCTTCCTACAATTCTTCTAGAAATAGTTTTTAATTAATTGAGCTGTTAGATTATGGCTACAAGATGTATGAAAAGAAGCATGGCCTCAATGACACAGATGTATCAGAGATGGGTAATGTCTCTGCAGTTGTTCTCTTCGAATTAATGCAAGACCAACTCTCATTCTTGAGAAATGATAATTATTTTTTTTTTGTGTATGTTGTTAGATGTTCAACACGGGGCACATGAGAAGGGATTGGAAAAGTTTCACAGGGTTGACAGAGGAACAGGCAAAATGTTTGTTGCTGAACAAGGTGTTTGTTACACTATCACCTGGAGAAACGTGCCGCACTTGTATTATTACCTGGTAATTGACAGTTTAAGCGAATTACCATTTGTGTGTGTGTTTCGTTATTGGAAAGTGAGGTACGGTTATCAGTGATACTAAGTTTATATAACACCCTTTACTCTCCAAGTTCTTCCCCTATTTGTAGCATCGACAGGACATACGCGAAAGGGTGGTACTATCACACCGTCTTAGGTTGATTCCTGAATTTGAGGAAAAAGAGGATCACTTTCAAAAAAATGATAAGACTTTTCAGCCAAGTAGAAAGATTTATGTAATGAGTAATGACTTAACCAGAGACGGTTTGAGGTGCAGACAATTCCAAGATCAATTGTTACTCGGAAGGCGGTCTCTAATGATGAGATGGTCGTACTCAAAGACCATGAGGGAACTACTTGGCCCATGAAGCTTAGAGAAAGACCTTGTGGACGAGTGGATTTAGTTAAAGGATGGAAGGAGTTTCTTATTGAGAATCATGTAAGAAATGGTGACATTCTAACCTTACAGTTTGTGTCGGACGATGTGATACACATTCATATCGAACGGGCATTTCAATTCAATCTTCCTCCCGAAAAAGCGCACAAATCGAAACCAATGGTATCCCTGGAAAATAAATGTAAGTCAAGATTTCAGCTGAATAGAAGACAAGCAATTGAGAAATTTGTTATATTCTATATTTGCTAGTGTTTTAAGAGTTTTAAATGATGCTGTGGAATGTGGATGTCCAGGTGAGAAGGTTGATGAAGGCTATACTACCAGCAGTGGTTATGTACCAGAAACTAAGGGGAAAATAGAAACAGCTTTCTTTGATGATTTCACTAACTCTTCATTTTCAGTGACTTGGAGGCATACCACAAGAGGATCATATTTGGTTGGTTCTTTCCCGCCTCTTCATATTTTTGATGTGATGACAGTTTTAAGTAATTACTAACTCTGATTTTTTATTAAGCTGCGAGTGAAATTGTCAAGTCGCATTAACGACTTGTCCATGATTAAATTAAAAGATTGATATTGTTGCGAGGTTATATAACACATACAAATGCGTAATTTCCGAGTATGTTACTTTGAGTTTCATTTTTTGCCAAAAATGTGAATCGAGTCCTACATTCAAACATCCACAATGTGTTCTAATGCGCAATTTGAGCAATGCAGATTTGTACAAAATAATGTGGATAAACGAAATAGGTTTTGAAGATGTTTTGGTTTTTTATGACCACTTTGAGACCTGAGTTATGTAAGCTCATTACATATTGGAGATACTGGTAATTTTGCAGCACATTCCAAAGGGAGTTGCCACAAAGCAGAAGCTGGAGAACAAAGACAGTGTGGTGGTTTGCGATCCAGAAGGAAGGAAATGGGAGATGAAAGTAAGAAGGAGAGCGTCAGACGGACGTGTAGGATTAGCCCAAGGATGGAGTACATTTTGGAGACACCATAATATATCAACTGGTGACACTTTGGTTTTCAAGTTTGAGGCGGATCACTTGATGAAAGTAAACATCATCAAGGCGTTGGAAGTACACCCGTCTCTTGTTAACGTACGACCTATTTCGAAGCAAGAAATGATGCAGATAGAGTGAGTTGTATTTTTGAGCTGGAGTGGGTTGTAGACTTCTAGTATGGTTTTGAAGTTTTGTAAACAAGCAATGCATCAAATAGAGATGGGGCCTGGAGGGTAGGGGCTATATCCACCTTCCAATGTTGTAAATACAACTTGTACTTAAATATGAACCCTTGGTTTCCCTTGTTATGCTTTACCGTCTTCAAAAGTAAATTTTACATACTTTACTGGCAAAACAGAGTAAATTGCAGAAATTGGTTTCTAAATGAGATCTAAGATGATCTAAACTAGGTTGTAAGTGATCTGAACCGGCTCGTGGAGCCCTCGGAATCCGCTCAGTAGAAGCTCAGTTCGAAATCGGTCAAAAATAATTCCGAGCAGGGGTGGTCCAAATCCGAGCCGATTCCGAGCTTAGTAGAGTTCGGAATCGGAAGTTCGTTTAGGCTCATTTTATTTATTATTTTTAGTTATTTTGTCATTTTGTAATTGTTTTTGTTCCTAATAAAATGTCATTTTAGCATTTATAATCATATGTTTCTTATATTTGCATTTTTCTTAAAATATATTTATTTTTAATTTGATTTAAAAGTTCAATAAAGTAAAGAAAATAAATTTAACCGAACTCGAACAAAGAGCTCGAGCCTAATCTGAGCTGATTCAAAACTTTACTTTTTTAAGCTCGGTTAATTCCGAGCCGATTTCAAGCTCAAACTCAAGTTTCCGAGCTAATTTCAAACCCACCCGAGCTCGAGCTCAAATCGGCTCGATTACACCCCTAATCTAGACACAGGCACACAGCATTAGCGGGTTATTTGTTGTAACTTGTAAGAGAGTTTCAAGATGGCTGGTCAAAAGGTGAATAAACTAATCTTAAGGGTTATCCAAAATAATTATACTCGATTATAATAATGTAAAGATTGAAGACATGTATCACTACTCTACTAAAACAATTACTTTCTTTGACTACAGAAGCTTTTCTGCCAAGAAATATACCTTCTCTGTAACAAGATCAATCTGACCAAAAAAAAAAATACTGTATATAAATACAAGGCAATGTTTAGCATTTACTTGCAACTTGAAAATATATATATATATCTCCTTTGAAAGAAAAATGGTTATTTTAATTGTTCTTCTATTCTCTGCATCTTTCATTTCATATTTGGTGTTCAAAATTGGAAATTCAATATGGTGGAAGCCGACAACGCTAGGAAAGCAACTAAAATTACAAGGCATAAAGGGCAACGACTACAAGCTCTTGTTTGGTGATATGAAAGAGCTGGTGAATCACTACAAGGAAGCTTGGTCTAAACCCAGCAACCTTAATCACCAGATCGCTGCTCGTGTTGATCCTTTTACCCATACCATGGTGGACAAGTACGGTATGTCAATAAACTTGCAAACACGTGGGTTGGGACGCTTTTGGGTCAGGTTAATGCTTTAAGGTTTTTATTTTGTGTGTGTTCCACATTAACAGGCCAAATCGAGCTCAGCTTGGTTTGGCAGTTCGACAAGAAGTCGATTGATATTTGGGTCATCGTTAAATTTAGTTTTGACCAGGTTAAGGCCGGATATATGAGTCTAAAACAAAACAGTATTCTTGAGTACGAAAGTATAACCTTGACGACAGCTACTGGCTACCAAAGCACTTGCTACTAAGCCAAAATTTCAACATCTGAACATAAAAGCATTTCTGTTTTTCAATCCTATCTAATGACAACAAAGTAGAAACAAGACTGAAAGGATGAATATTGATGAAAACAGGGAAGGTGAGCTTGTGTTGGACAGGATCGACGCCAAGTCTAGTCATCAAGGATCCAGAAATGATAAAACAAGTCTTAATCAACAAGCAAGGTCACTTCCAAAAGCCTTACATTAATCCTCTCATTCTTGTCCTCACCAAAGGCATTACCACTTTGGAGGGTGATCAATGGGCTAAACATAGAAAGATTATCAATCCTGCTTTCCACATTCACAAACTAAAGGTTTCTACAAACCATAATCAAAATCTATAATTTTTCAAAACTTGAATCATAATACTCATAACTTCGAGAATACCTAATATGCATGCGTTCACAACTTCAGGGCATGGTACCGGTAATGGCTGCTACTTGCAATGACTTTATTGTTCGATGGAGAAGTATGATCAGCGCTCAACAGGGGAGTTGTCAGCTGGATATCTGGCCTGAGTTTCAAAATTTGACAGCAGACATTATTTCAAGAACAGGATTTGGGAGTAACTATGAAGAAGGGAGTAAGATTTTCAAGCTTCAGAAGGAGCTGGTGACCCTGGTGATTGAAGCCATGCAAACCTTGTACATTCCCGGCTTCAGGTACTCTATAAAACTAATTTCATATTAGGGATTACCACGATTTCTAAACCCTCAATTCAGTCAAGGTAAGAACTACCGGAAGCTCAGAAATGAGTACAAATAACTTGAGCTCAAGTAATATTCACGGAGTTTGATGAGGGTATTTTTTGCCGCAGGTTCATTCCAACCAAAAAGAACAGAAGGAGAAAGGAATTAGACAAGATGATTACATCAATGCTCATGCACTTGATCAGGAAAAGGGAGAATACTATTAGATCACAAGAATCTCAGACAGATGACTTGCTAGGACTCTTATTACACTCAAATTACCACAATAACGAGCCAAACAAAACAGAACACCTGAAACAAGGCAGGATGACAATTGAAGAGGTGATTGAGGAGTGCAAACAGTTTTACTTGGCTGGACAAGAAACAACAGCAAGCTTGCTTACATGGACAATCATCGTATTGGCTATGCACCCTGACTGGCAGGAGAAAGCGAGAGGCGAAGTTATGCAAGTCTGTGGAAGAGATTCTATCAATTTCGAAGCAATTAAGAACCTCAACATTGTAAGTCTTTATTCAAGCTTAATTTAACTATGTCCTCCAGCTTTTCACTTTTCGATCCTAAAGCCGACTTTTATATCTAGGTCTAAAGTTCTCAGATCATGATCTGTCGGTATAAAGACCAACAGTTCAACACATGTACATGAAATTTTATTCATTCTACCGATCTGGATTTTGAAGATGAAAACTTTATTCAGATTCATTTCAACAGTTAATATTAGGTACACAGTCCACTACGTGAACAGGGTCTAAGTTTCAGTCATCCTTATCATTGCCATCAATCTCCCAGCTCCTTCATAACTTGGAGGAAGAAAAAAAGAAAAATAACTGAGTAAAACAAAGGAACGTAAAGACACAACTCGGATTTCATTATTTTCTTGTTTTTGTGGCCCTTCAGGTGACCATGATCCTTAATGAGGTTTTAAGGTTATATCCTCCAGTGATTGCACATTACCGACACACATGCAAGGAAACCAAAATTGGAGAAATCACCATACCTGCTGGAGTAAATGTCACCCTTCCTACGTTACTTATGCAACATGATCACGACATCTGGGGCAATGATGCTGAGGAGTTCAAACCAGAGAGATTTTCTGAAGGAGCAGCAAAGGCATCCAAGGATGCATTCTTCCCCTTTGGTTACGGTCCAAGGATATGCGTTGGCCAAACTTTTGCTCTTATTGAAGCTAAGGTGGCTTTATCTATGATTCTACAGAATTTTTCAATTCAACTTTCACCATCTTACATTCATGCTCCTCATACTGTGATGATGCTTCAACCTCAGCATGGAGCTCACATCGTAGTACAGCCTCTATATTAAGTCATGTTGTAACAAACTAAACTGCATTTTGTGTGATAAATATTGAAGAATAATGTAAATAAAAAATGAATATTTTGTGCTGATCAGGAGGTCATTCCCAATCAGAAGCATGACAATTAAACTACTAAGAGATGCAGAGGAGCAGAGGAGCAGAGCTACGTCATAATAGCAAAGATTAACAAATAATACCCTGAATTCCAATATATTATTGGACCCAAGAAATATTTTTACCTGAAACCTGGATAATAATGAGATACAACTAGCTCTTTAGGCGTTTAAGAACCTCAAGGGTCCGTCCACTACATTGCTCCCAAATCTAACCCAGATGACACGACTCCAGTGAGCCAATACAAAATCTGAATAAAACCAGAAGATAGCAACAGAATATGACCAAAACTGAAATTGATCTCACCCACGTCACCCAATTCAAAACCTGCTGCGGTATACCATTCCAAAACCACCCCATCCCTCCAAACCTTGAAAAATGATCTGCTCTGAAATTAATTATATTAATTTGGAACTTACATGTCTATCCACATGACAAATGCAGAGCACATAGTTAGAAAAATCTTAATAAATACGACTCAATATTACCCGACTCCTACTCAATTGACCGGCCTGTAAACACTGAACTGTATGAGCTTTAGTGAGTGGGGAGGCCACGGAATTGAATGATGCAAAAGACTCAGTGAATTTATAGGTCAGTCCCTAGCATACTGTAAGCAGATCATATATGCAAATACAAGTTTGCAAGATACAGCTGGAGGAAGTGACTGATTTGAGGAAGACAAAAGGTCAGTGACACGTTTCCATATGTTTTCATAATAAGAACCGAGTTGAGGAAGATAGTAGTTTGTATTTGATAGATATCGAATTGGCAGGACAAGGAAGCCAAGGGTTTTACGAAACCAGCTATACCAATATGAAGAAACTAATGATATATAGATAATGGGACGACAGAATATAGAACCGAAAAGAGTACACATATTGACATATTGTAATGAGATAATTGAGATGAAACAGCTTCAACCGTTGAACACAAATTAACCTGAAAGACAAGACAGAAACCAGTAGGAAGGAGCTGTTTGTCTCAGTAGATAATAGAATGCAACGAGTACAAGATGCAAATGTCCGAATTAAAAAAAGGTTTAAATATAATTTATTTGTTGAAATGTAGACGATGATCGTCAGAGACTAGCAGATTGAGTCGAGGGAACAACATAATCAACCACGATAAGGCTATCAATATAATTCCTAACCTTATCTTTCTCTTCATTTATCTCAACATTCCCTTCTAGAGCATCCAACTCCTTAACCCCAGCAAAAATCCCAATTGATGCCACCGAAAACCCTTTTGCCCTTGCCGGTGAAAAATTCTCCCCAAAACTAAGCTCTTCAATTCCCTCAAATTTATCCTTTAATCCACCAATTACGCCAAGTACCTCCCCCTTCTCTGTCTCCCCTAACCCATCCTTCAACTTCACGAATTGAACTCTCATTGCAGACCCAGCTTTGACCTCTGCGGGACCCTCAAATTTCTCAGCCACCCAATCAACAGCCATGATGTCATCACAAATGGGAAGTACACTACTACGTACCACAGATAGATGTGCATCATGAGCTGAATAGCTAGCAAGATCCTCCTTGGTTCGGTACCTGCTATGAAGGATGTGGGTGAAGTTAAGGGAAGAAGAGCGGTTACGGAGAAGTGGGCCAGCGGAAATATGGAGAACCATAGGGAGAGATCGAAGAGAATTGAGGCCATTAACCATGGCGGCGAGTTGACTTGACTCGGCGGAGGGTTTGACGTTGAACAGGACGATATGCTCTACTGTCTGAGTTTGAGAGGATGACATTCTCGCTTGAACTGCGGACAGACTGTGTCCACGGTGGTTGATACGGCGGAGAAGAGGGAAAGACTGACGTTGTGCGAGGTGGGATATTGTCACTGGGTTTACAAGTGCCCGTGGTATCGTGTTTAGCATTTTTCTTGCCTTCTTTATTTACAAGTGCCCATGCTATCGTGTTTAGTCTTCCAAGTTAGGTGGCCTAACCCCCTTCAAAGTCTTGCCTTTTTGTCTACCGAATAGCCAGGGTTTCCTTTAACGTAATTTATTTTCATACTACGTTTTTTTTTTTCTCAATACAATATGTTTTTTCATCAAATTTTTCATTTATTGTCCTTTCTTAGAAAAATATTAAACCTAAATTCTCGCTTTCTTCTCTCTAATATTGAAACCTTTACCATCTTTCACCCTATTAAAAATTTACAACTGTGAACGATTATTCAAGTGTCGAACAGGTAATTAATTCATTAATCTTATATTACTTATTAATCTGATTGTTTTTTTAATAATATAGTTTCTTTTTTAAAGGGTTTGTTCATCAACATGAAAAGAAGTTAATTATTTAGAAACGAATTGACATGCTTAATATTACGTCTTTTTTAGATAATTAATTCATTAATATGGAGTAAGGAAGTAGAAAGCGGTCCGATCATTATTTTAGCCTAACTTCGTCCTTGAACCATTACATAGATACTTCGTAGATAATAGTTTGTATAATACGGAGTAGTATGTAGGATAATTTGAATTTTAAAACATTTTAATTAATTATGATAATTTATTACACTATATTTATATTTTATATTATATTAGTTAGAACAAGACGACGATCAACACCCATGTCTTCACCTGCCAATGTTCATGTTCATCCTACTACGTCAATTAGTTCCAGTACAACAGGTTCGTAAATATTAAATATGTTTATAAATACATTATTTTTGGTAACGAATATATAATCTAAATCCTAAATTGTCTTTTTAACATGACTACACAGGTAGCGATAGTGAAGAGGATGTCGTCCAACGATTAGTAAGAGAATTATGTACAACATTTGGTGAATCTTATGATGATCTTAATTCTTTGATACCTCAACGTCAAGAGACACACCGCAGCCGACCGAAGAAGATAATTTTATTCATAATTATTATCTACAAATATAATCATTTTAACACGTGCATCGAAAGAATTTTATTCATTTATAAGTACCACGTTTTTTTTTTTTCAAATCCTCCCTATCCATTTAAATACGTTGTTGAAAACTTGTATTCTTATAGTTGGTGCATATATATATATATATTGAACAGTAATCGTTTGATTACAATATGACTACGTACATATGTCGTCGAGCTAGTAGTCAGAGATTTATGTTCTGATTTTGGTGAGACTTATGATGGCGTTGATAATTCACTTCCTCGATATCAAGACGTACACGATCCCCGAGAAAGAAGGTCGTTTCGATTTCGTGGAGAGTGTTCCAACTTCCAAGGCCGGTTTTTAGTAATGGACAACTTTATGTAGCGATCTCTATGGTCACTAACAAACAAGGCCTGAAACTATTGATTTGCGTCAATAACAAGCGTACATCGAATATTACAACCAACGTAGTTTACCGCTAAACTTTTTGGTATTTGTAAAGTTTATATTACTTATAAAATTGTAGGATAATTTCCATCGTTTGTTTTATTTGCATCGTATGGTAGTGATTAGTACTTTAATTAATTTGTACGTTGAATACGAACTTATTGAATTATTTCAGCATTGCAAATTAACCATGTTCAATTATGTTTTTTCTGCATCTAATAATAACAATTATTATTTCGACCCGTGCATTTTTTGCAATGCACGGGTTTAACATATTACTCTTCTACGGAGTATAAGAGAGTTGGTGATTAAGAAAATGTACATGTAAAATTGTAAAGTAAACACATCCACGTTGGAAGAATGATGTGAAGGCCAGGCCCAACCCAACCATCTCTCATTAAGAAAACCCTAAAAACAACCCCGCCTCCCCCAAAATCCCCTGATTTTAAATACCACTCCATTGTTATACCTCAACTCCTCCTCCAAGATTTAGTAATATTTTCAAGGGTTAACATCTTCCTTCCTCGAAATCCCGAAAATCATGGCGACCCAGATGAGCAAAAAGCGAAAATTTGTGGCCGACGGCGTCTTCTTTGCTGAACTCAACGAGGTGTTCACTCGGGAACTCGCAGAAGATGGATACTCGGGTGTGGAAGTTAGGGTTACTCCAATGAGAACCGAAATCATCATTCGTGCTACACGCACCCAGAATGTTCTTGGTATTTTATATATACATTATGTTTTTTTTTATAATTTTATTTCTGTTTTTTTTGGGTATTGAAAGGATGTTTGGTGTAAATTAATAGGTGAAAAGGGAAGGAGAATAAGGGAATTGACCTCGATTGTTCAAAAGAGGTTTAGATTTCCAGAGAATTCAGTGGAGTTGTATGCTGAGAAGGTGAATAATAGAGGACTTTGTGCTATTGCTCAGTGTGAATCTTTGCGTTACAAGCTTCTTGGTGGTCTTGCTGTCAGAAGGTATATTCACGTTTCATGTTTAGTATCATGTTGTTTTTCTTCAGTTAGTTTATTACAGGTTTCATTATGGGTTTACCTAGGTTTTGCCTCATCTATGTTCATTGATTAGGTTATGGAAAAGGTCTTGATACTATTCAATGAGTCAGGTCATGGTTTTATAATTGGAATACATATACCAAGTATCAATTGATTGCTCTAGTATTGGTTTTCCACTTTGTTATTTTCGATCTAATTTGTACTTTTGAATAAATTCTTCATTTTTCAATTATAATTGAATGATGATTGTTTATGTTGTCATCTTTAAAGCATATTGGCGGATTCAGTATCAATTATGTGTCGGAGATGACTAAATGCTATTTCCTCCCTGGTATCTTCTTCATGAGATGTTTGCGTTCTCATGTGGTTACTGTATTCAGGATACATTATCTTGTTAAATTATCACCTGTATTTTTTTTTTTTTTTGCGTCCGTTCATGCTTTTGACCATTAGACCGTAAGCTAGTTGACCTTTGCCACATCATGTTTTTAAGTTACAACAGCTACAAGTTACGCTAATGGTGAATTAGCTATTAGCTTGGGAAGACCCACCTAAACATACTTTATTATTTATTTATTCAATTCTTAATTTCTAAATATAAAATTACAACTTTAAAAATAAGACCACTATTTTCCTGTTGTTTATATTCTTCTTGTGGACTACCTTAACCAAGTAGTTCCATGGAGCTACTAGCTCAATTTTTTTGGGCAAAGCTAATCTACATGGACAACTCCAATAGTTGAGCAACTTGGTCCAACCATCAGTTTGTGTCATTATGTCATCTACAAAGCAAATTGGTCATTTTGCTACCTATTTTGTGTCGGAAGATGACCACAGCAAGAGTGTTGGATATTTTTTTACTGATGTCACAAGAAATGTGCATCTGTGATCCAAAGCATTAACATTTTATGGTTTGATTTATATCCCTTGTATAGATAGTTACATTTTGTTTGTCTTGTTTTATTTCCCTTGTTAGTTAAGCGGAATCTTCATGGTAATCAATTTTTCATTTCAGGGCTTGCTATGGTGTTTTGAGATTTGTCATGGAAAGCGGAGCCAAGGGATGTGAGGTTTGTTGTGGTGCCTGTATTTAGTTGTCTTCGCATTAGTCTTTTGCCCAACATATAGTTTGTCTGGTTGATCAATATTTTTAAATTAATTGCGCAGGTGATAATTAGTGGAAAACTGAGGGCCCAACGTGCCAAGTCCATGAAGTTCAAGGATGGTTACATGATTTCATCTGGTCAGCCAGTGAAGGAGTACATTGACTCTGCCACTCGACACGTTCTTCTTAGACAGGTAATGGATAGTCAAATGCCCAGTCTTTGAATGAATTATCTGATTATTTTGCACAAAAATTCTAAGTGGCATAGTGCAGTATCTGATGACCTGAAACGAAAGTTGTGATAAGCGTGGAAACTCCTTGTTATGGTAGCTTGCTGGGTGGGTTTCTTTTGAATTTCATGTGTTAATTAGAGGTTGTTTTGTTTATCAACACAGGGAGTGCTGGGTATTAAAGTGAAGATCATGCTTGACTGGGATCCGAAAGGAAAGATGGGACCTCAGACTCCTCTTCCAGATATTGTTATAATCCACCCACCAAAGGAGGATGATGTTATTATCAGTACTCCACTTCCAGTTTTGCCTCAAGTTGATGTTGTGGAGCCTATTGTTGCTTAAAGCTTTTTCTTTAAGATTAGTAGCCCAACTTCATGCAACGACGTCTTATCAAATTCTTAGTTTCAGTAATGTTTGTGTTTCATGTTTTTTTCTGTAGTTTTTACGACGTTTGACTGAAGCCTTTAGTATTATTATCAGTACAATTGTTCAGATTTTAGAAGTTGATTATGTGTTCTGGAATACATTGTATACTTGCCATTATTGAAAGCATTGTCAGTCTTGCGCAGGATTGAATATGACGAAATCTTACA
This sequence comes from Silene conica, assembly GCA_029255685.2. NCBI lineage: Eukaryota > Viridiplantae > Streptophyta > Magnoliopsida > Caryophyllales > Caryophyllaceae > Silene > Silene conica. The sequence goes on from CM055320.2 coordinate 31,582,091, forward strand.
AATACATTGTATACTTGCCATTATTGAAAAGACCTGTCGGTCTTGCGCAGGCTTGAATATGCATGTTACCATTCCGGTTGTATTGAATAAATGCTCACTGTTCCAAACATTCAAGATATCTTGAGTCATGTTCATTTCAGCACTGTTTTGATTTGATTTTTATTGTGTAATAGGAGAACCAAGGTCAATGGACTCCATAATACTTGTAGTTGTGAGTTTCAATGTTGAAATCAAATTTTCCAGTTAGCAATACTTCTACTTTCCCTCATAACTCTCATCGAAGATAGTAGCAGTCATTGACCATGGACCCATGGTGTATTTGAAAACCTGTTCTTGATGTATCGGTAGCCATTGTTTCAGCTATTTCCGTTTGTGGAAGTCTGGTGTGCTATATGTTCCTTCTCATATTCTCCAGACTTGAATAAAACAACAAATTCACACTAGCTCATTAAAACGTTACAATGTTGTCGAACAAAAAGATAACCTATACAGTTCTCTGTCAATATATGAAATACAAGTTTCGCTGTGCTAAGAAAACAAACTTTATAAATAAACCACATTGTTGCGAGTAGACCAGGAATAACTAGAACTGAAACACACCCATTCATTCCCAATAGAGTCAGGCCTGCGACTGACTTCAGTTTCTTTAATGGACCAGCAGAATGAATATCATCCACTTGCAAATACTTTCCTTGAATGCCCGGAATGTTAAGGGGCTTGTAGGCTTCCCAATCATCTTTTTCATCTTCTTCACCTTCAAAGGGTGTTGAGGGCCTAAAGTGAAAATATAAATTAGATCTACTTTACCCAAGGTATTAGAACTAGAAATTTAGAAGTTCGTACCAGCAGTAGGGATTCGGGGATTCAAAGTTATTAGCCTCAGAAATCTTGCTGTAAGTACTTCAACGGAACTGAGGAATAGCAGAAGTTGATGGAGGAGACCCAACAAAAGTAACCTGGACTTCTTGTGGTAGAAGATGATATCTAATACCCAAATCCTCGAAGATTTTCTTAAGTTCCAGTACTAAGTCAGACCTTCTGCTACTTCTCTCCATGTTATCCTGGAAATTTATGGTGTGGTTGACATGTAGAGACATCGTCATCGTATTCATGTTCAGAAAATCTTTGACGTGCACACTGTGACATGATCGCCAGTGATAGGGTTTGCTTTCGATGTACCTGTATATTTCCATGGCATGATACATGATACTCAACAAGGAATAACAAAACATATAGTTTGGCAATAATGATGTAGCAAAAATATAAATAAATTTATAAACATACCCCTTGATTCTGGCCTTTAGAATAGCAATGGTCTCCACTGTAGTGGAAAAATCAACAGCAAATTCCACAGCTTCACTCATTTCCGGGCTACGATAGAAGTTGCTGATGGGCTTGGTTGACAAAACTGAATTTGGGTAGAATATCTTCTCATTATCATATCTTAAAAAAACCGTGTTCAAGATGTTCATCTCTTCAACTGTCATCTGTTGACAATGCCATTTGATGAGTGACAAACAAAGGGTCTAATCCGATAGAAGAGTGTAGCACTTCTTGCAGGAGTCATTACTTAGCTAGTGAAGTTATTAAATGGTTGTACTCATGACCGGCCATGGTTCAAAACCTATGAGCATAAAAATCTAATGACAATGGTGGTTCCAGACCTTCACACACAAAATATACCCAGAATTCCACCTAAATTCAATTTATTTTGGAGAAGTTGAGAATAATTGAGGAAAGCATAGGTTAAGTAAATATTATCATTGAAGAGAACTAGTATAGAGCTTACCTGAACACCATCAATAACACAACGATCACCCACATCAAAAGGATGCATCATGAAAACAAATATGATGGCCTCAAAAACACCCTTGACAGTATCACCAACAACAAATGCCACTAGAACTAGCTGAGATGTAATAAACACGAGAACCTTGGTTGTCACAAATCCCATCATAAGATTCCATACAATAACATCAATTACCCAAATCACGCCAGAGGCTATACTATTCAACTGCCTGACTGCTGTTTTAGTATCATTCAAAGAATGAGCAAGTGATTTTCTCTCCAAGTATGCATTAACCTGCAATCAGAAAGTCAGTCATCATACTCAAGCCTGCGCTGCGCTGCTCACCACACTAGTTCACAGCGATTGACAAAAGAACATTTATAAGGGCACCCAGTCTTGTACAAGAAAAAGTCATAAGTGAGTAGCATCAAATTCCAATTCTTACCACCCACTTTCTCAAAGCCAACTTAGTGATCTTCCCGGTGTCGATGGCTCCCTCAAAGGAGTGAAATACTTCATGTACTTCATCCAATCTCATGAAACGTAGGAGATCTTCTTCGTCAATGTACCTGTGTCCACACGACGTGAAAGAAATTTGATGTTTCAGAAACTTAGTTTTGAGATACTCCCTGAGTCCCTTCATTCACTGCATTTGTCTTATGGCTAGATTATGAGTTTAAGCTGAAAAGTGCGGTTTCAGTTTTAAATAACAAATCATTTAAAAATGGCAGATCTTTTTGTTTCAAACCCTCACTCTTTTACAGTAGAGTACTAGTGCTCTGACTAAAACCCATATGGAGAAACCATCCTTTATAACGTATTTTGTGAAGATGTATCGGCTTACTTGTGATCAGGCCTCGCAACATTGATGAAAATCTTGTCGGCTGCCGTTTTTGCTTCCCACTCACTAGTGATCTGTTTACTATGCTCACCAGTCTCATAATCTTGACTGGAATCAAGATTACTAGAGACAGTAGACAACTTTGATTTCCTAATCACATTGACCAATCCTCTCATGGTCCAAGCTGAAACTTGTTCTTGGCTAATTTTGTGAAGCTTTTCTACATTAATAACCTCTTCCTTGACCCCTTTACCTTTTGTCATGCTCTCAAAGCTCAATTCATTTCTTGGTTTGGTTAATGTTTCGCCTTCCATTTCTACCAATGGAGGCCCGGAGAGTGTTTGAAGCACATATTGGTAAAATATGGAAACTTGAATACGGTCAAAGAATCTCTTGACATGGAAAGATAGAGCTACAATTTTGATCAATAGGGTTTTAAGCATCCATATTCCAGCTCCAACTACACACCCAGCAATAGCCATTGTCATATGTTGTAATACCTCATTACTCTTGTCCGATCTATTTGATCCTCGACTACGATCAAAAAACAAAATCCATGCTACAAGAATAGACATTAACCAAAGAAAGATTTGTATACTTCTCTTAAGCCCATATATAAAATAAAGAACTTTTTTTCTAAGCAAGAAGTTTCTCTCGACTAGGTAGACAAAAATGTTCATGAACCATTTTGTAACCAATTGACCTGAGATGACAACCAGGACTAGAAAGCACCATTTCCAAAGTTCTAAGCTCCATATGGAGATATCTTCCAACGGGCGTATAGTTAAACTTGCGACAACTGCACCGATCAAGACAATGAAGATCATCCACTCGACTGAACCCAATACTTTCAATTTCTGATATGATTTATGTTTGGCTTGAAGGATGATAGTCTTGTAGATATCCTTATCTTCCTCTTCATGTTGTTTTCCTTCAACCAAAGGTGAGGCCTTTGGCGAATGTCTAAAAGGCGGTCGACTTTCCACCTCTTTAATACTACGTTCACGAAAAGCTTCACCAATAGGATACCATGGCTCAAGTTCAACTAAGCGGGATCTGGATTTGGACAATAAGGGTTTAGAGATAGACGAGCGCTTTCGAAGAGGGGGGTCATTTAGGATCTTAGGAGGTCTATTTGGATTGTTTTGCTCCATTAATTCAATACCAGATGAAGTTATCTCATCATATCTTCCATAATTAGCTGCTTTACTAGATGGTTGAGCTGCAGTTCCAGTGGCAGCCATGGATATGACAACATCATTGGTTTCACTTTCCATGGAGGACTATATCAAACTTGAATTCATTAACTTATCTATAAGTTTGATTAGATAATATACGTTTGCTTTTAGATCGACTTTTTAGATGAGGACATGCAAGTGGGGGACGGGGGTACATAATCTATCTCTATTCTCCATCATATAAAACGTGTACTAAAAACAGAAACGTAAATTATTGGCTAAGACGGACTTATATTCTGTATAAACTAAGAGTTTATACAGAGTTTCTAATCAAATCTCAAAATGAAAACAACATAATCTGTATGACACAAGTAGAATGAAGGACAATAGCAACAAAAAACTTAGCAAAATAAAAGTGGGTCAGTGGTTAGAAAGCTTAAATTGAAGGAAAGAGGCAGTGAAAATATATACCTAGAAGTTGGGTTTGTAGACAGAAATTGAAATGGTGATTGCCCAAATCAACAAGTTTTACTGTGAGAGTGTAAATGTGTGATTAGGCGAGAAAACAATCACTGTCATATTTGAGCTACCTTTTCTTGTAATTCCATCATTTCTAGAAATAAAAAGAAACATCTGACAATGACTGTGCACTAAGTTTACTGTGGGGCCATGGGAGGTCCATAACGAGTTAACGACTATACTCTAGTACTCTACACAGTTTATAGGGACAACGGAATCAACCTCACCCGTGTAAGTCCTGTAAGAGTCTACTCTCCCTGTAGTAACTATAGTCTACTTAGAGGTGGCACTCAGCCCAGCCCAGCCGTGCTGTGCCAGCCCCAGTCACGCTCAATCGTGCCCATCTTCCATTTTGGCCCCGTTAAGGCACGGTCAGTCGTGCTTTAGAGCCGTGCCGTGCCAGCCTGCTTGTCCCCTACCGTTAGGGTTGAGAAAAAAAATCCGATACGAATATGATCCGAATTCCAAAAAAAATCCGAATATATAGATACCATTTAAATTGGATATCCGATCCGATTTTTCCCGAATAAACTGGACCGGATATGGATCGAGATTTTCATAAAACTGGATATCCGAATTCGATCCGGATTTTAAAAATTTATATAAAAATTGTTTAGAAACTTCATGTTTAGTTTATGTGGATTTTAGACATGTTTGAAAATTTGTAATAAAGACTTGTAATTTAATAATTCATGCGATCGGGACTTATAATTTAATAATTTATGCGATCGGGACTTGTAATTTAATAATTTATGTGATCAAGATTCAAGATTTTTAATTTATGCCATCGAAAACCCCTTTTAAAGTGGGTTGCAAAATGTGAAATGGACTGAAATTGCCTTCAGTTTTAATTTGCAACAACCCATAATTTTGTGGAACTTTCTCTACTTTTAAATTTGGATAAAATCCGGTTTCCAAAATGTGGATATCCGAAATATAATAGGATCGGATGTGGATCACGAAAATTGAGAATTTCAAATTCGGATATCTGATCCGAATGTTAAAACTGGCTCAGATATTCGATTTTGCTCAGCCCTACCTACCGTGGTGCACCCTTGGCCCGATCAATGTTATGTGTGGGTCGTGTCTCACCAGTGGGCCGCCGCATTAAATTTTTTGTTTTTACAAAAATAATATTTTTAATTTGTAAATAATTAATATAAGTAATGATTTAAATGTATCTTTAATTAATATATTTAATAAATAAAGTTTAATTACGATGTTTTATTTCTTTTAAATTTGGAATTTTGTTTGAAGTTTATTTTTATTTTTTTGGTTACAGTTACAAAATTTATTATAAATAATTAGTTTGTTTCTATTTTTATCGGGCTAAAATCAAGCTTGGATTGTGCCTGGCATGTCGTACCTTGGGACGGGTCACTCCTAAGCACATAATTTTACCAAAAGTTCTGTTGTAGAAGTATATATTACTCTGAACGAGAGCTAACTCGACTTGACCTAGGTGGGTGGGTTGAACGAGTGTATGCGATAGCTAACCCGACTTGATCTACGTCGGGTCGTTAAACCGAAAGACTCGACCCATAGTCCGATTAGATCCCCATATTGATTGTGACTCGACATTTGTTGATTCCTTGATCACCTTATATGAATCCCCATAACCTAGTTCCTTTCCCCGCTTGTTTACAAATTACAATGCATTACTAGGATAGATAGACCTTGGAACACACCGTCTTACGCGATTTTGACTGCAGGTGTGGAAGCTAAAGTTATACACATAACACATGGTGCAAAATTATTACTCCGTATATGAAAATTGATGCCAATGCTTTACTAAGAAAAGACCTAATAGCATATACAGTAGTATTTTATTATTTTTATGCAAAAAATTTTCTAAAGAGCAGATGACTTAATTGGGTATTGTGAAATGACGCAAGGCATATGGAGAAGCGCAGAGGTATCTATGAATGAACACACAGATTTACAAGAATGGATATGAGAATTTGTCTCATATTTTAGAAAGAATGATGAAAAGGGCACTTGGAGCTTAGACATCAACAATATCTAAGATGATATATATATATATAACTAATATAAGCAAACATGAGACTGTGGAGTCAATTGGAGCACACTAGAAGAATAGAGTTATACACATTCTAGATCTGTTTAATACCTGCTGATCCTGATGGATCAACAAAGCTTTCTAAGCACATTCTACCCCTTGTTGAATAATAGTTCTCACCGCTCAAGTCACACCCATGAAATTCAACCTTCCTTATTTTCTTTGTATTCGGATTAAACCACCCCAAGCCATGCCGCGATCCCGGCAACAAAAACTCATACCGATCCTCGTGATAAAACAAAGGTATTCCACTTCCATTGGGTACCTTAAACATCCTCGTCCATGATTCCTTCACTCCATACTCCCTCATGATCCACAAATCCAGATCTGGATAGCTAACTCCTCGCGAACTTATTAGACTTAAACACCCGTTTAGGACACCTAACTCTATGATATATGGTTTTACAACTAATTCTTTATCCATTTCATTTGGCATGCCCACTTTACCCCATTCTTCGTTGCAAATGTCAAACCTAAGAATCGACTCCCTCGACCACTCGAAAACCGTAGAATCATACTCCGTAATATTCCAATGCAGATGATTATTGGTCGCAACACCGTGACTATACACGTGCATCAATAAAACCTTTTTCTCTTCATCCGTCCCCCAACCTGGTGGTACCACGCCATACGTTATAATATCGTAGGGGAGATTGATCGTCCTCCACGAACGATCATCGCTACCCAAACTATAAACAAGCGCCCTACTACCCGTTAGATACACAACCTTGTATTCACGATTAACTGAATCATACCCGAACCCGAATACCCTATGGGAAAGATAACGAGTACGGCCAGTAAGACGGTAATAATAACTAATTCTTTCAGGATCGTGAAAGAAGCTGTAACTAGGGTACGTTATGCAAGGTAGGATTTTGAAGGCATGCTCGTGCTCAATTGCCGGATTACAAACGGCAAAATGGTGCATCCCACGTACAATCAAAAGCAGCCCATTGCACGAACCAACTACTTCAATTGGCCCATAAACATATCTTCCGTGCATATTATTCAGAAAACGGTAGACACGATTACTAATTTTCTCGAGGGATGGCCGGAAAGAAAGGGGCAATATGAGTTCCTTAAGGTCGAGTTGGGTACTGTTGGGGTCTAGGTAGGCACGATAGACGAAACAGGCAGCAGCCGGGGAACCGTTAAGGATGATGTTACGGGTCACCGGAAGAATTAGGGAACAATTGCAAGAATTTTGTGTAAGGGATCGATTAAGATGGAGTTTGTAGAATTCATGGCTTTGGATTAGAAAATACCAAGATTTGCAGACGCATTTGAATCGAAAAATTGATTTTAAGGGTAATCGTAGAAGGATATCTAGGGCAATTTCCATAGGAATGTTAATATTATTGTTGGAGGCCATTGGAATGAGATTAAGAGAAGATAAAAGTTGAGTGTTGCAGTAGTTTTGGTAGAATTTATATATGCAGAGATTAACCTTGGGGTCCCCAAGGGAACGGTAGATACGTACTTGCGGCACAAGGATTCTACATTTCTACGCCAGTTGCGCAGGATATCAAATCATTATTACTATAAATGAAAAAATTAATTTTGCACGTCACAATATCGTTTCAGTATTCACCTTTTTAAGCCCTCAATTTTTCGTCAACCAATCAAAAACCTTGAAACTTGCCAACTCAGATTTTCAAAAAAAAAAATTATTCTAAATTTTATTCTTCACGGTTACATTGGTGGTTAACACAAATATTATTCTAAATATTAACAAAACTATTATTGCAAAGAATGATTCAAAATCAATTTACAGAAAGATTTTATTCTGAATTTTATTATTCACGGTTAGATTGGTGGTTAACAAAAATATTATTCCAGAAATGATTCAAAATTAATTTACAGAAATATTTTATTAAAAATTTTATTAGCAAAAATATACTGATACTTTTACATTGGTAACTATTTTTATTCTACTAAAGATAAAACAGGGTAACAAAAAAATTTTATTTTATGGATAAAGATAATTAGTTTTTCTAATTTTATTAATTTTGGAAAGATAATTTAAAAAGATATAGGTCCTCAATCTCTATTAAAACCGTATACAAATGATTAGTTTTGGAAATATATTTTAAAAAATAAGTGTTTTCTATAGTAGGAATATAAAAAACGATTAGGATTGTAACAAAAAGATTTTATTTTATGGCTAAAGATAATTATATTTTCTAATTTTATTAATTTTGGAAAGATAATTTAAAAATATATTTCTATAATATCTATTAAAACCGTATACACATGACTAGTTTTGGAAAGATATTTTAAAAAATATGTTTTCAATAATAGGAATATAAAAAACGATTAGAGTTATAACAGAAAAAAATTTTAAAATACGTCTAAATACGTCTTTTATTTTCCATTCGTTAATATTTTCCATAAAACTCGGGTATTTTCCATTCGTTAACATTTTCCATAAATTCGGGTTAAGATCTTAAATTACTTATATTTATATTTTCCATTCGTTAAATTACTTAATTATCTTAGTTTTGGTTTTTTCAAATAATTTAAATATCTTAAATTACTTAAATTTATATGTTATAATTTCCTTTTTTAACTATGTCTTAATTGTTTCATTTTAAACATGTCTTACAATTGTTACTCTTATTAATATTATTATGTGTACTTACATAGCTTAAAGTTTTCAAACTTGAATGTTATAATTTCCGTATATATATTTTAATATATACAATGAATCAATGATATTATATTATTTCTTTTTTATTTTTAAAAAGTACAAATGTTCAAATAAATAGCTTATTTATCAAAATAATAAGTAAAATTTATATATGTCATCTTTAGAAGTATGTGTACACAACCCCGTGATTTTTCACCGCTGTTACTCTAGTATTATTCAAAATCTCAATCAACGTGTTGATAGGGCTACATCGGATGCTACCGAGTTTCAGTAATACTCTAATAAAAAAATAGAAACAAATTAAAAATAAAACTATAATTCACAATTTATTATATTAATAAATCAATATATATAATTAAAGGAGGCTTTTTTCTAAGCGCGTGGTAGTCTCCACTTTTTAAAAAACACTACTATTAATAAATAATAAATTATTTATAATTTTTCTACTAGAATTAGGAGATAATTAATTATTTATAATTTTTCCAATTAGAAATAGGAATGCAATTTCTCTACTAAAAATGAGAATTAATTAATTATTTATGGTTTTCCTATTAGAAATAGGAAATAATTAATAATATGCAATTTATCCAACGTTATGAAATTATCCATTAATATTTTGTCACTTATTATTAAATTCGAAAAAAAAAAACCTTCGATATACTTATTGTAACAGCCCGTATTTTCGTAAAATCTAATTTAAGCGTTTTTAATTATTTTACGTAATAAATAATATTTAATAGCGTATTTCGAAAGATTTTAATTTAAAAAGTAAGATCCGTCTTAAGAACCTCAAGTCCTTAAGACGTATACAAACTTGACAACATTTAAATATTCGACTCAAATATCCGTTCTAATAATCCGACCCGTTCTTCTAATACGGGAAGCACACCTCACTTGTACCCTACTTAAATAATATGTCGACATCCTTCATCCTCAACATTTCATTTTTACAGTGAACTCAAACCTCTCATAAACCTCCATTTCTAAGAACTTCTTTTGAGCTTTTCTTCATCATCAATTCTTCAAATTGCAAAAGTAAGTACATTTTCGGAATCCTCGTTCAATTTCCAAGTCATCTATCACTTCGGTTTCTTTTTTCCCCATTTCGAAAATCTGGCCTGTTTTGTACAAATTCCGTTTTTGGGTTCTTAAACCGGTTTTCTGTGTTTTCAGGCGAATGATTTGACAACCCGGACATTGATAGCTTCATACTCGAGGAAGATCTTTAGCCGGATTAGCTTGAGAGGTGACGATAATGAGAAACTCGGCCTTTATGTGTATATTAGCATATTTGTTGTGATTCTTGTTTGGTTTCTGATTATTGTCGAAATATAATGTTAAAGGACTTAGTAACATGTCTAGGGTGATGTTGTTGTGAAGAATTCATGCTTGGATTGTTTGTTATATGCTTTTAAGTATATTTTCAGTTTTTCTCATTTTGCGACGGATACATGTTAAATTCATTTTGAGGATTGTTATGGGACTTACTTGCTGATAGATTGGTAGTATTTGGTGTTTGATATTGTTGTTTAAACATCACATGAATCGTTGTGCAAGTTTTGGTGTCGATTGATTGAGTTTTGTTGAAGGTTGAAATTTGCGATTTTCGTATCAGGCTCTCTGAGCCGGTCGACCGACCGGCCGCCGGTCGACCGGCTGGGAGAGCATATGTGTGTTTTCGTATTTTTGGGAAAATGGCCTTGGACTGCCAGCCGGCCGACCGGCTGCCTGCCGACCGGCTGGGAGTCGTTGTATGTTGTGTATGTTTTGCGAGAACATAGGTAGGATGGGAGCCCAGCCGGCAGACCGGCCGCCTGCCAGCCGGCTGGGAGTGCATATGGGGTGGTTTGCGAAATAGAGAAGGTTAGGGAATGGAGTCCCAGCCGGCCGACCGGCTGGGAGTCCTTTGTGATGTTCTCGTTTTGAAAAGAAAGGCGTAGGCTGAGGGACCACCACCCGGCCGACCGGCTGCCTGCCGACCGGCTGGGGATCCCTGATGACGGTTTCGAGTTGTTTTCGCGTGTAACTTTCAAATGGTTAATCGGTTTTACTTGAAACTCGTTTTGTTTACCCGTGATACATATATGAGGTCCCCGGTGTAAGGGCAACACTATATTTGGGTTCGGGAATGGAGTGAGGATAGAGACCCCCCGGTCGGGTAACCGAAAGGGAAACCGGCTCTCCCTCGCCTTAGTTCCCGGGATCAATTAAGTGTTGATTAGTGGTTTAAGAAGTTAGAACTATAGGTTAGTTTCTACCTTTGGATGTTAGTGGTTACACTGGTTGTCGCGTGGTGGGATATGTGTTAAGTTCACCTCTGGACCCACTACGTGTTTATATGCCGCGTGACGGGATATGTGTTAAGCTCACCTCTGGACCCGTTACGTGTTTTGCTTGGGCGTGTCAGGATATGTGTTAAGCTCACCTCTGGACCTGACACGTGATCGGTTGTTGTACACGGGATATGTGTTAAGTTCACCTCTGGACCCGTTGTGCGGCGACTGCGTATTGGGATATGTGTTAAGTTCACCTCTGGACCCAATACATGTTTGTAGCATTGGGATATGTGTTAAGCTCACCTCTGGACCCTTTGCTTTTGGATGATTAGGGATATGTGTTAAGTTCACCTCTGAACCCTTTTCATGATTTTAAGTTTAGGGATATGTGTTAAGTTCACCTCTGGACCCTTTACTTGTTTGGATGTTGGGATATGTGTTAAGTTCACCTCTGGACCCGACATAGTGTAGTAATGGGATATGTGTTAAGTTCACCTCTGGACCCGTTGCTAGTGTTATGGATGTTTATCTGCTTGCCTAGATGATGGTACAGTGTCAGATATGCATGATGAGTTATGGATGTTTATCTGCTTGCCTTGATGATGGTACAGTGTCAGATATGCATAATGAGTAAATGATGTTTAATTGAGTTATGGTTTAATCATCCAAGGCATTGGATGAATCTTAGTTCAGTTTCATAAATAGTTGGATTGAAAGACCCCCGACTGGGTAACCAGTAGGGAAACCGGCTCTCCTTCCTATTTGTTTATGAAGTTGGTTGAGAGCCGTGCATGGTAATCGCATGATTGTAAGAGATCAGATGATGAGTTGTTTATACTTCACATGTTGTTATATGTTGGAGTATTCTGTATTGTTTTATATGTTACGTGTTGTCACAAAAGGTGGCTAGGAGAACTCTAGTCACTCCCCACTGATTGTGGCGTACATGTTTTCATGTATGTAGGTACATGCTGGTTGGAGATGGGATCACAGGAGGGCTAGCGAGTGATGATCCATCATCATATGACTTATACCCTATCGTTAGCTAGACTGTTAGACTTTTGATACTTTGTTTTGGTGCCTGTAGGGATGTTCCATCCCAGGCTTGTATTTATGTTTTGGTTTGATACTTAGAACTGCTACTTATCTTTTTTTGGTTTTATTTCAGTCTCAGTTTCTGTTTCAGTTTAAGACTTCTCGCATGTTGTTTTCTTTAAAAAGTTTTAATTCCGCTGCAATTTTGGTACTTTTGTATGTTTATATTTCCGCTTTCGCGAGGGGTTTTACAGTTATAATATCCAATTCTATATGGGGTGTTAAATATGATAATGGAGTGTTAAATATGATAATTCACAACATAAAATGTTTGTAAAAGATAACAATATAAAAATTTGTAAGAATGTTCGATTAAAAACAGAGGCATTAAGAGGCCAAAAGGCCCTCGACCGAGCTGAGTTAAGACAAATGTGCATACATAGTACGTACTACATGGTATTTAGTCATGCATAGAACAAAATGAACGTTGAAATGCGCCCCTACATCTTTTGTTATTTCTAATGTCATGTTTAAATATGCATAATATCCAGTTTATTTTGCAAATGACATATATTTATATATTTCTCCTTCTAATTTTAAAGTTATTTCCCTCCTAGCACACTTCAACTTCTATCGATAATTTATTATTATATTATTTACACCCATTTTTCATTTTATAAAGTATATAAAATTATATTAGTCCAAACTTAAATTCGATATTCACAAAATTATAGATATGTATAAAGTTCGATATATCTATTTTCTAAGGAGTATTAAAAAGATAAAGAAAGTTGCTACTAATTTGTGAAATGATATATCATATTATAATAAATGAGTAAGTATCTTAAAAATTATGTTATACTGTTTTATTTTACTATAATTTAGGGAGAGATACAAATTGAGAAAGGTGAGATATATTATTCATAGATAATATGATAATATGATGCTTTAAACACCCTTAGACAAAATCATAAAAATAATTGGAAAAAAATTAAACCTAAAAGGATGTCACACACTTACCAACTCTTCTTATTCTCATTATAGTCTATGACATTTATTTTATATTAAAAAACAAAAGTGTTTATATTACTTTGTACAATTTGTGATTTATAACTTTTAGCCAACATATTTGCACTTGCTTGGATTTATATATTTACGTAAAAATATTAATTATAATTACGATCAAAATAGAGTTTGATTTTTAACTTAGAGATAAAAGGAGAAAAGTTCACGTTTTATTTTCTTATAATTTAAAATAGGAAATTACACGTTAATATACTATTTCAATGTCGATGATCAACACTCAAAATAATACATTGGTCATTAAAATAGTGTAAAACTCTTAAAATGCTAAAAAAACGTCCAATCCGCCGTTATCCAATTAAACACAACTTAAGTTTCTGCATCTTTTTGTCATGTTCAACTTCACCTTTACGGAATGTAAAAATGAGGTTTCAAAAGTAGAGGTTAGATGTTTTTTAGGTGCATAAACTTTTTAAAGGGATAGATGACTTTTGGGGGTTAAGTGTGAGTGCTTTGTGAAAAAAGGGCAACTTGGATATTTTAGGTTTATTAGGGCTGGGAGAAGGGTGTCAATAGTTAGTTATATGGTTGCCTAAAATAGTAATAAGGCTAACTGCATCGGATTTGGTAGTAGTTAATTTCATTGTATGTGTAAAGGGGATGAAAGTAGGATGGCTGAAAGTTTTGGATTTTAGACCGTTTTATTTGTAAACCGAAGGATTTTAGTAGTGGGTTAAGGGTTGTTTTGAGTGGGAATAAGAATGATTGCGGCGAGTTTGTTGGCTAACATTTTTCTTTACTAGATTTAGAAAAAGGACAATAATTATAAGATAAGATTTGAAGTAAAGAGATAAGAAAAGTAAGATAGAAGGAGAATGATATATTTATGCAAAATGAAATAAATATCAAAGTTCGTGTCTATATATAATATTAAAACTTAACAATTTGGTTTATCAACATAGTACTCGAACATTTTGTCTATAAATATTATAAAAACACAAACAACCCACAAAATATTTTGACACGTAGGAATACTCATCCATACATAGTGCCACATCATAAGTCATGACACCTCATCATTCCCGCTCTTCATTACTCCAAAGTCCAACCTTTTTCAACTTTCCATCAATCCCAACCCTCACATTTTTTCGGTTACTTCAATTAATCTACTTTTAATTTAATGCATTAAATAAATCCAAAAGACACCGCAAGTTTGTATATATATCACAAATTCTACAATAAAACAGTCTCATGGTTAATTTTAAGTATCTCAGGGTATGATCCTTATACCAATTTGCTTAAAATTCTACGATTAATATTTTTGGTACAATATTATAGAGCATTTACTTTTTATTAGATTTATTTTTACATTTTGCTGTAAAATTTAATTTACATGTAGGAACTCATGATGTAGAAGAGTTCATATATTTTATTTGTAATTAGTTCTATTTATCGTTGTAGCATGTAGCACAGGTGTTTTTTTGGGTTTCAAGTTGGACGTTTGCAGACTTATAGTGACACTCTTTTACATGTCCATATAAATATCGTTAGAAGTGATATAGTGCAACGAGATTCTTGAGCAATGTCTCAGTTTGTGCGCAAATGATACAATGAATATGAACAAATTACTACTCAAATGAGATTTTAAAGCCAATGAATATTGGAGATTGCTTCTGTCTATTGTTTTTGCTACTTTTCTGTGCAGAAGATTGGAAGGCGATTATTACGACTACCGATGAACTGATGACAATTTGTTATTTTGGGATTGGATTGTCGATGAATTTACACATGTTTAGGGCGTTTGGAGTTTGTCGATGATTAGTTGATTATTCATTAAATTTAATGCCAAGTTTATATAGAACGGTGCACCCGAAACAAGTTAAAATTATTTTGAGAACAGTAACTTTTTTGTGAGATGGTCTCTTATCGTAAGACGGTCCCATTATATAAAAAAAAACTCATTTAGTAGTATTAAATGAGCAAACATATAATAAAAGTGGACTATCTAACCGTGTGAGACCGTCTTATTTTCGAATTTGTGTTTTGAGAAATTTATAATCTTTATTACGTTGATAACCATTGCTACTGCTGGAGAAATCACGGGTGAGTACAAGATACCGTATAATCTAACAAATATAGAATAAATAATATCCAAGGTTTTGACATGAAAACTTTAACAGTAAAAAATTAAAGTTGAAATAAAGTGCATTTATTATAAATGGCAAAGTAGATCAATAAAAAACAATTGAAAATATAATTTCGCTGGATCACATAATGTAAAACTTGACTTAACCTCAATGAATGAGCTTGATAAATGTTCAAATTTCCACCCGTAATTTGTTTGGTAACTGCTCATATTTCCACCTGTAGGGTTGTAGCTTAACACAGTAAACATAGTTAACAATATTTCACATTTCAATTAACCACTTGTATTAATAGGAATAACTACGAGCAAGTGCAATAATAGTTTTTTTTCCATTGTCTAACAATAATATACGAGTTTAGCTAAGTGAAATAAAGATTTGGAACTACAGGGTTAGAGAATGGATTGTAAAATACGTTTATGTCTCAATTATTTGTTCATTTTTTTATTAAAATACATATCATTTAATGTTTAGCAACAAGAATTTAATTTGAAATGTATCATTTTCGATTTAGCTAAGTAAAATAAAGATTTGGAAATGAAGGGTTAGAGAATGGATTTCAAATGAAATTATTTTAGCCTTATTTATATTTGATAGTATTTGTATGAAATACAAATTCATAATTTAATAGGTTTGTCAAACATACAAATTGGTCCATCTAAATTTGAAAAAATAATCTTTATTCCTAAACACACCATTAAGGCAAAGGGAGTAACACTATTATCCTTTTAAATTATTATAATAATAATGAAATATGATTAATATGTTCCAAAACAGTTAATTTGGGTGACAAAAATATTATTCTTCCAATAACTAATTTTCAATAATTTAAGGCATCAAATCGTTACAACCCCGTGATTTTCACGGGAATTAAAACTAGTTTGAGTATCAAAAATGGAGGCAGGGAGAGGGGACGAGAAAACAGGAAAGGGAAAAGACTAGGAAGGGAGAGAGATGAGAGGGAGAGATAGAGAAAGAAGATTGTGTCTCAAAATTTTCTTTGTAGAAGGAGAAATAAATTATCTTCGATAAGAGTGACGAGGATCCAGTTAGAGTAAGAGATTGGTGTTTTATGAAGCTGAATGTGATTTAGGATTTCTTAGTTGTAAAACATGACAACAAAGTGGTGGTATTTGATTAAAGGTTGTTTCAAGTAGTAAGAACTAATCAAGATGACCTTAATGTTCTATTTTGCAGGTAAATTTAATGGGGTGGAAGGAGTGTACATTTGTGGAGGGTATTAAGTTGGTCAATGATAGTGATAAACAATTAAGGTTATTTATCAATAAAATATTACTTTCATAAAAAAAAATAGGTACCGAAACAAAAAAAACTATAAAAATCATATGGATATTTAGTTTTTACTCCATCAATCCAAACTAATCTTAATCCTAACAACATTGTCGAGAGTAAGGGTTAATTTCCATTGGATATTGAATTTTTCTGGAGGCAAGGGTTTAGTTTTTCAGTTGGTTGAATAGATTTGAGATGAGTTCTTGAGACAAGGATGGATCTTTCAAGGAATGACGTTGGTTTAAATCATGTGTGTGAATAAAGAAGAAAAATAGGGGTTTGCAAGCAATATTTTGTTTCAAATGAGAAAATAGGGGCAAGATTGGGGTGATGGGTTGAGTTGATATTGTGCACGAAAATTGAGCGAGGATAAAATCATGTTGAGTTTGTAAAAAGTATATCTCAGTAATGCATGCACCAGTATGGGTGGTATCATTAAACAAGGGCATAATAGATAATTTCATCGGCGAGTCAATCATATGTCAATTTGCGGCATAATGAATGATTCTGGTGGTTGTAGTATTGTCTAAAGATTGTTTGGGGGGATGGGGCATAAGCAGTCGTAGCCATAGGCGTTGGAGCTTGATTCACATTCAAAAGTACGTTTATAGTTTGACCGGGAGATATAACAATGTAACTACTTTTGAATGTCTTTGTGTAGCTATACTACCATTTGATCAAATAATGATTAATTATGGTTTGTTATTCCAAAGCATTAAGGAGATTTGTTGCATCATTGAGGTAATTTGTAAAATAGATATTAATTTTTTTCGGAGGATCATTTGTATAAACTTTATCTTGATTTTTTTTCCTAACAAAAAAAATTATTAATTAAACACTCATTATTCTCATGTCAATATTATATTGATGGGAATTATTTGTTAGTCATGCGGCATGCATAAAATCTTACATATGAACTATCTTCCATATCCCATTTCATCGTGAAATTTATCACACATTATTTTAGTATTCGTGCAACGCACGGGCAACAAAACTAGTATATAATATACAAGACACTAATCAAAATTAAAACTAAACCGTATCTAATATCATACAATCATACATATCTAACAAACACATCTTGATCTCTCTGAAATCAAATGTTTACTATTAACAAAAAAGAAAAAGAAAGAATTCTATTGTCAAAGTGAAACTTTCATGACAAATATCTTACGAAAATTTCTTCCACTAGATTAATAGTTGTTAAGGTACATTCAATTTTATGAACAAAAAATGAAATATAATTTGTTCATAATTTGTTGTTTTTAATTCACATAATTAAACAAATCGCCATTTCGTACTCCAATGATAATCGAAATGATGGTGTTGATATGTGTTGCGGTTAGTTTTAGGTATAATCCTAATACCAATACTGTACTTTTGTTGATAGTGGTAGTGCTAATAGTGATGATATCAATTTCTACAAATGAATGTTTGGGGAGGAAGGCTAAGGAGCCATTGATGTTGGAGTATTCGAGCTCGAAAGTGAATACAAAGATGGAGTATGACCCAACTTGCGACCCGTTGATAAGCCGATCCTACGATGACCCGACAAGAACTGAACCGACCCAAAACCATCACTGACACGATGGAACCCAAATTCGATATGACCCAATCCGATATGACCGGGCCAAAACCGACATGAGTGACCCAATTACCACCTCTGCATATCACCTACTATTCCTCTCCCATTGTATTGGTTGGATTATTATTTGGTTAATAAAAGATATTACAAATATTGCCGCGGTTTGTTTACACTTGCGCACCCAAGTAACCAGCAACTGTCCAACTCAAAGTTTACCTCATTTCATACTGACCAGATATGAACCTCATTCATCCGCGTTATAGGAAGACAGACGCATTGGATCAAACAAAAGTCGGACGCAATACTTATCAGAATGGATTCTACCAATGTAAATCAATGTAAAATGAGTTCAATGACCCGTCTGCGCAGTCTACTATTTATGAGAACATTGTACATCTTTTCCTGAGACAAGAAAAAGATGTGGGGGAACAAATCACAGTAACTTTTTAATAAATCACATTTAGCATCATAAATACGTTCCCTCCCTTAACAGCAAATGTGTGCGTAAATACCTTTTATGTTATTCTATATACAAGTGTAACAAAGCAGCAAACGGCTATCCATGGTTAAGGAACATATATGGCACAAAATAGATATCGATAAGCTGAAACCTGGTTATATGGAAGTATAAACCAATGTTGATAAGAAACTACATTCTTCTCAAGTTGTCCAACCTTGCCTGTAAATCGTCATCAATTCCACCTTCATCGTTGCCTGGTGCTTCAGCCTGTGCAACCTTGTTCTTTGCAGCAGGTGCTGCTACTGCAGAAGATGGTGCATTCACAAGCTGCAAGTACGAAACGTTATAATTAGAGTTAGCTACCATATCATGCCACACAAATTCAAGGGTGCAAAACACGCAAAATAATCAGTCAACTAAAGTTAGGAGCATCTATAGAGACGGTCTAACACGTAACTGGGAGACCGCTTCATATACCAATTAATACACTAAGTGAGCCTAATAGGGGAAATTCAGGCTCACTAAAATTCACGTGTTCTGAGGTTAATGATTTGGTCTCCATTAAGTTTTTGGGAAAACATTTAATCCAACCACCATTTATTGCATGCCTCGCAATTTTTGGATGTGCGTCATTTCTTCAACTGACTACAAAAATTAGGAATGCACATACCTCTTGGTTGATGTCAATTCCAATTTCATCAAGAACTTGGTTCACAAGATCCTCAGTTTCGGTCTCCTCTTCATCTCCTTCCAAAGCATCATCAATAGCATCTCCCATAACTTCGCTGCTGAGCTCCATCCTCTCATTCTGCCTCTCAAATTCCTGCATAATTTTCTGAAGAGATGGAAGGTTCATTTGCCTGTTCATTTGTCCCATAGCCTTTGTTACTCCCTTCATGGCCTCTCCCATGGCTTGTGTCGATTTTAGAGTCTGCTTGTACATAAAGAATGAATAATTATAACACAAAAATGAAGGGCTGAAGTAGAAACAGAAACCCAGTCGAAACAGGGGACTACACACACACACTCATCCATATGACCATAACAAATGTATTTAAAGTGATATGACAATGTGCATGCCTATCACATGTGGCATACTCATGTCGAATTAGGGTGTGTTTGGATTGAGAGAATTGGAGGGAAGGGGAGGGGAGGGAAAGGGAGGGATTCAATTTCCATTGTTTGGTTACAATATATGGAAGGTGGGAAATGGAAGGGGAGGGAAATGGGAGGATTCAATTTCTCTCAATTAGACCAAACTATAATCTCTCCATTGTTGGCAAGATTTGGAGGGAAAACTATCCAAACAACCCATCTTCATTCTCCCTCCCTTTCCTTTCTTTCCCTTTCCCTTCCCTTCATTCCCCTCCCCTCCCCTCCTTTTCCCTCCCAATTTGTTATCCAAACACACCCTTAAGCAACCTTGTTATACAGTATAGCAAAAAGATTGATACCAGAGGACACCTAATAAGAATACAAGGATGCAATCATCAATAGCACTTATTAGCACAACCATTCAACGGCATCATATGTCAACCGGTTTTTATCATGTTGGGAGTGCTGGTGCTGTTGTTGGTGGCGGTGTTGGAAACAGCAAAACGGAAGAAATATTGATTACCTGAATGCGTAAGGAAACGCCTTGAAGTTGTGACTTAAGCTTGTAGAACTTATCAATCTGATGACGTGTTCTAATTAGATCTTTAGCCATGACTCTAACAGCTCCCTGAAAAGCAAAGAATTTAAACATATAGACATGAATATTTTTGAATAAATATGAAGTATTTCTGTCTCTGGGAGAGGTGAGCAGCCAAGAGCAGTAGACTTAAGTTGAGAAACCAAAAGGCAGAGTCCATGTAAGGTAGAGAGTAGAAAAAGGAGAGCTAAGATGAGACAGTGAGTGGCAAAGGAGCATAAGCTCCTCTAACGTCCTAACCACATATTTTAAAGAAAGAGAAAGAAAAAGGAGGGAGGTAGCGGAGAAACCATTTGTCCTTGCTTGGCACTCTTCTTGATGTCTGTAATTAATTTCTTCTCTTGAGTTTGTAATCCCTGTCTCTCTCTTTCTATCTCCCGAATTGATTTATCCAACATCCTCTTATTCTCCCGCAGAAGTTCTATGACATCAAAAACAAATACATTTTACGAATTCAAATCTAAATTTGGATTCATAATCAGAAGAAGGAACACACAGCAGCATGCTAGCAGTGCATCAGAAATGAATCAAAATATAGGTTCCATAACAAATTCTGAACTAGTTAAAGTAACATAAACTGAAATTAGTAATCATAATTATAAACTCCTGATAATAGTCGCCTCCTTTGAGGCACCGAAGCCCAAGTTGTTGACAATCGTAAGAGAGGGTAAATTTATAGTCGCCTCCTTTGAGGCACCGAAGCCCAAGTTGTTGACAATCGTAAGAGAGGGTAAATTTAGAATACAAAATATACAATGTTCAATTAACAAATTAAGATAAACATGATTAGCAATCATGAAATAAGGAATTAAAAACAACAGCATCAAATCAAACTGACAAACTTGATAATCAAAAATTAAGAATAATCTAAAGTTAAAAATACCTGCAGGAGTTTTCCGATTTCCGAAAAGGAAACTCATCTTTGATTGATATAATCAACAAAAATAAAAACACAAAAATCAAGTATGTATAGAGTATTAGAGTTAGTTGATAAAAGTTTTTGGGAGTTGACAAAGGTTGCTTAACGCCGAATTATCCTCCAACCCAGATGAAACTAATACACGATTGCCAATCGCCCACAAAATACCCAAAAGGCTAGGCTTACACACGGTAGAGAGTTTCATACACTTTCAATCAGATTGTGGTACTAACAATCTTTGTTTAAGTCTCTTACATCTAATTATTACTCCTAATGAGGGGTGTTTGGTTACTATGGTGGAATGGGGTGGAATGAAATGGAATGGATTGAGTGGATTTAAGTATTGATTGGTTGATTTTGGGATGGAGATAGATATTCAATAGATTTCAATTTCACCTCAATTTTTTGGAATTTCATACCTACCATTGTCCTTTGATTATAATTTCATTCTTTTATGTTTAGTATTAAAATGAACCAAACAAGTCTTTAATGGAATGAAATTAGAAACTCATACCATTATGGTTTCTCTTTCAAATCCATTACATTTCTACGCACGGAACCAAACGACCCCAAATATTTTTTCTGATTAATTAACATACTAGTGTAACACCCATGAAAAAGTTATACTTTTTTTTAAAAGCAGACGACAAATTATAGTTGTTATATAACCAAAATTGTTCATAAGTACACCTTCAAATTTTCGTTTCATCAGGATCCGAATTTTTTGGTAAAATGGTGTTTTTGACGAAAGTAATTGGATAATTGGGGTTGGTTTGAAAGTATTTGGGGTTATAGTGTCCACGTGGACACTTTTCGTTTTTTTTTTGCAGATTTTAAGCAAATCTCAGCGGCTTCACTTATTGTATTTTTTTTGAAAGGTAAACTTAGGTTGGAAAGTTGGGGGAGAAAAGAGAAGAGGGAAAGCCGCTAAGGTTCTAAGCGGTTTTGGCCAAAAAATTTTAAAAAAAAAAAAACACGGAAGCATGAAGCCGCTGAGGACCCTGGCGGCTTCTCTGCTAATATATATAAAAAAAAGAGTAAATTGATAAACACTACCAACTTTTATCCACTTTTTCATAATCAATACCAACATAATCAATAATTAATAATCAATACCAAGATATTAACTTTTTTCTATGTTAGGTACCAAGTCGCCTTTTTACTCTAGTTTTTTCCTACTTTAAAAAGTGGTTTTATCTAAGAGAATGGTTTTGAAGATGAGTTAGTAGCGGTTTGTACTTGAATAATGGCTTTTTGGACTTGTTCGAGTAGATTAGTGTGGGATTTTTATGTGACTTGGTACCTATCATAGAAAAAAGTTAATATTTTGGTATTGATTACTAATTACTAATTATGTTGGTATTGATTATGAAAAAGGGTCATTATATTGGTATTGTTTATAAATTAACCCTAAAAAAAAAAAAAACTGACATTCTCACATTCACATTCATTCAAACCCCAAAAAAAATCCCCAATTTAAAACCCTCAAACTCAAACTTTCGACACTCCTCTATTTGCCCCAAATTCCTCAATTTTTGGTTCAATTAATTATTCCTCATCATCCTATTTGCATTTAAAGGACTCGCACAAGATTGGGCTATGTGAAATCATGTAGGGAGTAAGTGTTTTGTGGTTTCATGTATGGAATAAGTGTTTTGTGTTTATTGTCTGGCTAGGTTGTAATGTTTGCAGACCAAAGTAGTATTTGTTTGGTTTTTGTAGATGTTATTTGTCTAATCATCATTACTTTTCAAGTACTATCACTACAAGAAAAACTGGATCGGGCAACAGTTTTTGGCGACTGCAACGGGTAGTCGTCAATTTGGCGACGGAATAAAAATTCGGGCGACTGAAATCAGTCGCCAATTTGGCGACTGACCTTTTTCCCCAAATTTCCCACCACCGACACAACCGGGCGACAGAAAACGCAACTGTCGCTAAATTTGGCGACAGAAAGTAGTCGCTAAATTTGGCGACATCACTCTTTCGTCGCCAATTCGCGGTATACAAACAACGCACAAATCAGTCCCCATTCCTTATTCGCAAATAAACAAACACACAAACACACAAACCCACGAACGGCGAAAACCACCACCACCACCACCCTACCCTACGTGTTCCGGTCCTCAACAACACTGTCACCGGATTCCGGCCACCACCACCACCACCCTACTTGTTCTTCCCTTCATTCAACTCATTTAAGGTTTGTATACTCCCTTGTAGTTCAATTTCAATTTCAATTTTTTGTTTGATTGTTGGTTTGTTTTGTGCATTTAGTGATTGTAGTAGGTTATTAAGACCGTCTTAGCTTATTAGGTTGTGATTAATTAGGTATTAGAAGCCAATTAGCATATTAATTAGATAATTGTGGGTTAGGGTTTATAAGAAGTTTGTATAAGACGATGTTGTTAGCCTTATTGATGTTGGTTAATTAGATTAAAGTAGTCGATTAGGATGTTTAATAGCTTATTAGGATGTTAGTTAGATTATACTAGCTTATTAAGACCGTCTTAAATTAGCTTATTAGGTTGTGGTTAATTGTGTAATTGGAAATTGTTGTTAATAAATTGTTATTATTATGTGATTGAGGTTGTTCTTTAATTAAGTGAGTGTAATTTTAATTTAGATATATGTATTTTTATTGTTGAAAATTGTTTTATGGGTTTTTTTGTTTAGATTAAAATGAAGAGATTGAAACGTTCATGGATGTATGATGGAGGGTTATTAGATATTAAGAAGAGACGTTCTAATGCTAGGTTTATAAAGGGTGTTGCTGAGTTTATTGAATTTGCTAAGCAACAAGAGGAATATGACTCGTTAGAAAATAAACTTAGGTGTCCTTGTAGCAAATGTCGAAATATGAAATACCTATATGTCATTGAGGTACAAGAACATCTCTATACAAATGGGTTTCGTCCAAATTATTATAATTGGATTTCTCATGGAAAAGCCTATTCCCCAATTCACGAACAACCTCACATCGAACGTATTGACGAGAACCCATATAGAGATATGGTTGTTGATGCCTTGGAGTTTAATGTAACCAATAATGATGACCGTGTAGCCTTGAATGAAGAGCAACCTCCAAATCCCCAAGCAAAGGCTTTTTTTGACATGTTAAAAGCTGCGGAACAACCTTTATACGAAGGGAGCAGAATGTCATTATTACAAGCCGCCTCTAGGATAGTAACCTTGAAGTGTGAGAATAATATGCCATTTCCTGCCGTTGATGGTATTGCTTCTTTCCTTGAGGATGCTATCCCCGAAGATAACGTCATGACTCGAAGTTTGTACAACACCAAAAAAATAGTTAAAGGTCTTCAGTTACCACATCAAAAGATCGATGCATGTCCCGAAGGATGTATGTTGTTTTGGAAAGATGATGCGTTACTTGACAAGTGCATAAAATGTGGAAGGGATAGATTTCAGACAAGCGATGAAGATGTTGTTTTCAAAACGAAAAAAGGCAACAAGAGTGGTAAAAGGGGTCAAAAGTGTAAGAAAGCAATAGCAGAAAACCAATTAATTTACCTTCCTCTTTCCCCAAGACTTCAAAGAATTTATTCTACCAAAAAACTTGCCGAACAAATGACATGGCACAAAGAAAATCCACGTACTCCGGAGAAGATGTGTCATCCAAGTGACGGGGAAGAATGGAAACGATTTGATCAAATCTATCCTGAATTTGCCGAGGAACCCCGGAATGTGCGACTTGGCTTGTGTACGGATGAATTTAGTCCTTTTACCCAATTTGGTAAGAATTACTTTTGTTGGCCCGTAATGGTCACACCATACAACTTACCGCCTTGGTTATGTATGAAAAGAGAATTCATTTTCTTGTCTCTCATTATTCCCGGTCCTAAAAATCCGAAAGGCCATTTGGATGTTTATTTACAACCATTAGCAATTGTGGGAAGTTGGGGTGGAAACATATGATGTTTTCAGAAAGCAGAATTTTCAACTAAGAGCTTCACTTTTATGGACAATAAACGATTTTCCCGCATATGGTATGCTATCTGGCTGGGCTACTGCGAGACAAAAAGCATGTCCTCGTTGCATGGGTGAAAGTAAAGCTTTTTGGCTTCCGAATTCCAAGAAAATTAGTTGGTTTGATTGTCATAGATGCTTTTTACCACTAAATCATTCTCTTAGGAGAAACAAGAAAGCTTTCAAAAAAGGGAAAGAGGTACTTGATGATGCCCCGGATCATCTTCCAGGTGATGAGGTATGGGAGTTGGTATGTGATTTTCCATCTTCTATTGATGGTACTGAAAAAGAGTTTAAAGAACTCAAAAAGAAGAAAAATGGTTGGTTTAAAAGAAGCAGTTTTTGGGACCTTCCATATTGGAAAACAATGTTAATCAGACACAACTTGGATGTGATGCATATAGAAAATACTTTTTTTGAGCAATTAATTGACATGATCATGGATGTCGAAGGCGAAACATGTGACACTATTGGATCAAGAAAAGACTTGAAGATGTTTTGTGATCGTCCCAAATTACATATTCGCAATGATGGGTGCAAGCCAAAAGCCATTTACACTCTTGACAAACCACAAAGGAAGGTATATGTGAGTGGTTACAAAATCTGAAATTCCCTGATGGATATGCTTCAGATTTTCGTCGATGTGTTGATCTTAAGAGGCTCAGGTTACAAGGCATGAAAAATCATGATTGTCATGTATTCATGGAGCGACTATTACCCGTTGCTTTGAAACATCTCCTCCCAACCACGGTATGGAATGCAATTGTTGAGATTAGTCAATTTTTTAGAGATTTATGTTCGTCCTCAATATGTGTTGATGACATGATTCGTCTCGAAGATCAAATACCACTAATATTATGTAAGCTTGAGATACTCTTTCCCCCTTCATTTTTCAACTCCATGGAACATCCCGGTCCATTTGCCTTACGAAGCCAAGTTGGAGGACCCGTTCAATATAGATGGATGTATCCATTTGAAAGGTAATACTAAGAGTATTACTTATTTTTGAAATTTTAGATTAACTAATATATTACAAACTTTATTTAACAACAACGTAATGAATGAATCATTTATATATAGGTTTCTTAATCATTTGAAGAAAAAAGATTGTAAACAAAGCAAAGGTTGAAGGTTCTATATGCAATGCCTATTTAACGGAAGAGATTGCAAATTTTTGTTCTCTCTACTTTGAAAAACATATAGAAACCAAAGCAAAAAACTTGAATCTTGATGAAGCAGATGAAGTTGATACAAGTTTACCCGAGTTTTTTCAAACTCAAGATGGTGAAGGTTGTTCCTCTAAAGGTGGAACGAGATATTTGGATGACAAGGAATACAATCGTGCTCACTTATACGTTCTATCAAATAGTGAGATCTTAGAGTCATATGAACGAAGTTTGTGAGTGATTTCATTAAGGAACATCCTAATGTAAGTAGGGATGATGTTTGGGATAAACATGAAAACAAATTCCCAAAATGGTTTCTGAACCATGTGATTGAGTTCAATATCCAAGATGATTTGATAAGGAGTTTAGCCTTCGGTCCTTCACGCTTGGTTAAGACGCGGAACCGATATTCAGTTAATGGATTTAATTTCCACACATTCGACCATGGTAAGGGTAAGGCTAGATGCAATTATGGTGTTACTATTTCTTCCGTTGATGACTACGAATATTATGGTATTATAGAGGACATCTTTGAGATGTCTTACAATGGTCGTGATCGTGCTTACAAGACTACCTTATTCAAGATTGAGTGGAAGGATAATTCCTCGGCTGGAATGAGAACACATGAATGTTACAAGCTTGTAGAAGTGAATCGTACCCGAACATACTCTAAGTATGATCCATTTATACTTGCACATCAGGCTCAACAAGTGTATTTCGCTTCCTATCCAAGCACGACAAATGATAGAAATAGTAAGACATGGTGGGCAGTCATTAAGACAAAGGCACGATCACAAATTGATACCTCCTGTTTTCAAGAAGAAATAGTAGCAAATGGGACAATTTTGTCTCCAACAGACGAAATCATTCACGATAATGAAGATGAAGATGACGATGAGTTGGAAGAGGAGGAGGATAATGAGACTATTAATATTGAGTTGGAAGAAGGATGGGAGGAAGTTGAAGAAGTAGTGGGAGTGCATGATAATGATGATGTTGACAATGAGAATGAGGATGAGGATGAGGATGAGGATGAGGATGTTGGTGATGATGATGATGAAGACCAAGAAGAGGATGAGGAGGAGGATTAATTTGGTATATAATAGTTGTACAATTTTAAATTCATGTTTGATAGGTTTATTTTATGTTTTTTCTTCACCTACTAATATTTTCAATTATGTGATTGTAGATGGCAGGAGGTCGAGGTAGACAGCGAGGCGGTGGTAGTAATCGCGCTAATATGTCATCCGTGCAAGAAGAAGAGGAACCGGTAGAATAAGAGGTACAGATCGAGCCTGAAGTGGAGGAGGACTCGGACGATGGTGTACAGATTCAGTACACCCAGGATGACCGGTTTATACTTGATCCGGCGGGACTATGGTAAATGTTGTTGTTTATTAAATGTGTATTATTCATTTTTTAAAGTAATAAATTGATTTGTTATAATTAACAATTTTTGTTACAGGTTTAGACATCAGACTCCTCGTCGAGGGGTAACTGCTAGCACAAAGGAGAATTTGTTAGGTCATGTGCCTACTTCTTGGGGGAAAGCTAGTAAGGTTCAAAAGGAAGCTTGGTTCAATGCGTATCGGGTAATTGCATTAATTATAGTTGTTTTTTTAATTATTTTAGTCAAATACTTAATATCGTTGTTTTTTTAACTCATTAAGCTAACTACTACTTACATTTAATGTTTTTTTTTGTGTAGCAATCTTTTTATTGGGCTCCTGAACATGAACAATCCGTCCTTGATAGGTATCATGAAGTTGGTAAAACAAGATATAGAGACTATATCTACAAGATTGTTTCAAGAAAGAAGGAACCGGAGCATCTTAAAGGTATATGTAATATATAAGTTTTGTCACTTGTAAATACAAGAATTAATGAAATATCTTAATACTACTAACATATTTTTAATTGTAGGTGAGAAATATCAAGATCTCATGAAGCGGCGCGAGACTCCCGAGTTCCAAGCCGTGTCCGCTCAAAAGAAGATCAACAAAAGAAGAGGGAAGAAAGATGCAGAGGTCGAGCCTACCCATCACGGGGGATCACGATCATTTTTGACGCGTATTTTTAGTGTAAGTTTTGAATGAATACTTCTTTTTTGAATGAATATACTATACTTCTTATATTAACAATTTTCCCTATTTAGAGAGGGAAGAAGAAGAAGAAGGATAGCAGCAATAAAGACGGCAACAAGAAAGACGGCGGCAAGAAGCCGATGATGACGGTCCCCGAACTTTTCCTTGACACGCATTCCAAGGTCAACGAAAAGACGCAGAGAAGAATCTGGATTAAGGCGAAAGACAAAGAGTTATATGTAAGATAATTTCTCTCAACTAATGATGTTTTTTTGTTAACTTCGATAATGATTGTTTTTGCTTAACTAATAATAGTTTTCTTAATGTTATAGGAGGCATATGAGGCAGAGAAAGAGGCCCACCCTGAGCGGGAAGATAATGAAATTTGGTTCAAATTGGTGGATGGTTACAAGAAGGGTATGGTATATGGGACCGGACAAGCTCATGGGGTTTTTTTCAAGGAACCGGCTAGAAGGTCCTCATATGAGCCGCGACAAACCTACGAGCCGTCTCTTATAAGTCAATTACAATCGCAACTTGACCAAGAAAGAGCCGCAAATGCGGAAAGAGATGAGGATATGCTGTTGATGAGAGAACGTCTTAAGGCCATGGAGACATATTTCTACTCTTGCAACCCCGGTTCACGGCCATTTAATGAAGATCCTAACGATCCAAGTGGAAAGGGAGGCGACGGTAGTGGAGCTAGCATGGAATTTCAAGTAGTTAATAAGTTTAGTAACTTAGGAAAAATTGTCGAACGTGGAGATTTATTAGTTTAGGTAACGGGTTCTTGTAATTTGATAATGGTTCTCTTTTTCTATAAAAGGATATTTGGTTGTTGTTTCAAAGGGTGTTCGTCACCAATTGCTGGTTACTTTCTGGTTGCAGGTGTACTGAATTTATTTCGCATTGGATTTGGCAGAAACGAAATGAATTTTCATGAAAAATGCTCAGGAAATTTAGCGACTGAAACGATGTAAATGGCGACTGAATTCAGTCGCCAAAACAGAGCAACAAAAACCAAAACCCCTGGAAATTCAGTGACTTTGGCGACAGAATGGGCAAATTGGCGACTGACTGGCCGTCGCTAAATTGGCGACTACCCTACTTCTGTCGCTAATTTGGCGACTACCATTTCTGTCGCCAAATTGTAAGTATGGCGGCTACCATTTTCGTCGCCAAATTTGGCGACTGACATTAGTCGCCCGATTTTTTTTGGCGACAAAAGTCAGCGACGACTTTTTGGCGACTGTTTTCCTTCGCCGATAGGTATTTGGCGAGTGATTTCAGTCGCCAATTTTTGTCGCCCGTTTCAGTTTTCGTTGTAGTGTATGCTATGGAAAAAAATTATTTTCTTCTGGTTCTTTAAGAAAATTGCAAATATCTTCTGTATTTTTCAAAGTCTTAGTTTGTGGTTGTGCTTTATCATGCTCACTTTCATTGGATAAGGAGGATGGATTCCACGTAAAATGATAGTTTGTTAGTGAATTCAGATAAACTAAATGCTGTAAGATGTGTGAAATGTAGAAGATTTGATGACACTAGGCGAAGCCGCTGAGGATCTAAGCGGCTTCCCCTCTTCTCTTTTCTTCCTCAGTTTTTCAACCTCTAGAAAGTTTACCTTTCAAAAAAAATACAATAAGTGAAGCCGCTGAGAACCTCAGCGGCTTTGCTTAAAATCTGCAAAAAAGCGAAAAGTGTCCACGTGGACACTATAACCCCAAGTACTTTCAAACCAACCCCAATTACCCAATTATTTTCATCAATAACACCATTTTACCAAAAAATTCTCAGGATCCTTTAATATTTTGTGAGTGTTTTAAAGTTGTTAAACTTATTGAAAAAATAATGGTGAGTTAATGTCAATGTTGATATTTCAAATTCTGTAAAATGGCGGGCATTAAAATACGTTCTTACAACCAACACAGTCCGCTTGATATTTCAAATTCTGTAAAATGGCGAGCATTAAAATACGTTCTTACGACCAATATAGTCCTGGCAAATGAAGGTCTCTCATTCATAATGGAGGTCTCTCATTCATAATGAAGGTCTGTTTTCATCATTTTATTTCTAGCGTAACACCCATGAAAAAATCACGGGGTTATGTACTTTTATTTTAAAAGAAGACGTCAAATTATATTTATTATATAAATATAAATTTTATTTATTGAACATGTATACTTAAAACAAAAACGAAAAGAAAGTTTATATATATATATATATATATATATATAGGGTCGGGATCGGGTGAGAACCACTAGTATAATGAGAACCATGAGAACCTCTAAACAAGTTATATTAACCGTTGGACCACACATAATCCCAATGACTGATATTTGTCCGACTGCTAGAAAATTTGATACACTGATCTCCATTATTACAAACCACTCACCTCCCTCTCTTTTCTCTCCTTCCTTGTTCAATTCGATCACCGCGGTTTTTCAGCTCTTCCGCCGGGACCGTCGCTGACCATCACGTTTCTCCGTCTTCATATCATCAGCTACCTTAATACTCCTCCATTACTGTCATTCACAAAGGTAACTTCAATATTATGCGACTTCCTTCTTCACTTGAGACGCAATAATTGAACAATACTTCACCGTACATCCGAATTCGATGAGGTTTCTTTAATTTCTCTTTTAATTTTCCTTAATTTCGACTTTATGTGTTTAAATTTGTTAATTTGTCAACAAATTAAGGTTGACACGAATTGTTGATTCGAGTTTGTATACATATAATTGGGGTTATGAATTGAAATTAGGGTTGGGGTAAATTCATAAATTAACTCAATTGGTTCGAATATTAATTTCTCAACTTTTCACATATTGAAATCAAGAGCTTATGCCAACTTTCTTAAACTAATTACTTCTGTTTTAGACTTAAATTGATATACAGAACTTGCTAAAAATCTAGCTCAGAATCATAATAAGACAGATTGTGGACTAATAATTACAAAGACTGGTGGAATAAGGCCTAATTTTCAGATTTTATTCTTTTTGTGAGGTGTTTTGATCAATGGTAAACTAATGAATGGGACGGAGCCCGGAGGGAGTATAATTTACGTTTAGCTGCAAGTCATTTAAATAGAGAATTAGCTTACTAGTGTTTCTTTTCTTGTTATGAATTGATGGGGTTGGATTTTGTAGATTATGGGAATGTATGTGAATTGAATTTTTCAAAATTTCTGCTTGAGTTGTGAATTGTGAATTAGTTGGAGATTGGTGAAAATTATTCAACATTTAAGTGAATGCTTGTTGTATTATTGCAGATTGATTTAACCTTTCACTTGTACGCGACACCTCGGTCATTAAGGTGAGACCTTGCTTTTTGGTCCTTTATTTGTTTCAGTGTTGTGTATTACGAGTAGTTCATTGTCTTTCTGAACATAGATACAAATTTCAAGGATTGGGGGTCTTGACTTTCATGAACTATATGTGGGTTTTAGTTAACATATTTTCGTGCTCTAGGAACACCTAAATCCGGTGTACCGGTACATCAATTGGTTTTGATTGAACTCTAGTGTTGTGACATAGAAGTCTTACTTTGAAAGTTCGGTTCCATAATAGGTGTTAGCTTCCAGGATGGGTGTCATACTTGTCTTGATTACTCGAATATAATTTTGTTGGTTGATGTGATTATAGCCTCACACTTGTTCAGATTGGATATGTGACATGTCTCCTCCTATGCCGAATTTTATCACTCAGCTTTATCAATTCCATTGAATTTTCGGCCATTTACTTGTTTACGGAGTATTTCGCTACACTGGTTTTGGTTAGAAACTTAAAAACTATCACAAGATGATTGTTTCAGTTTGATTCATAATTATTAATTGGAGTTACTAATTGGAGTTACATCATAGCAATAATGTAACAATTTTGTTGAGTCATAGACTCCTTATACTTTAGTTGTTTCGTAATAGTAAATGTTGAAACTGTTGTCCATTTGCAACAATTTATTTACTGCATAATATACCATCATTATTATTTGGAGTCGAAAAGCAATAACTTGGATCTCGTGCCTGCTTCATATGTAAAAAGAAGAATCCAAAATATTTTGTTGTCACCTTCTTGATGTCGTAAGCAAAATACATGTGCTCTTCTTTCTTCTACGTTTTACTTTGAAAGCCAATTAGCTCAAATGGGAGAGCATTGTGCAATGCATAAGATGTGGGTTCGACTCCCATATTGGCCATGAAATACCAAATCTTTATTTTACTCTTAAGAATGAAAATAGTGTAATTGATAATCTCATTTAATTCAAGTATGACTTGTATGCTAAATTGGTAATAGTTTTGGTATATATGCGAGGCTTTGAAATGCTTGTATTGAACTTATGATAATTGCGAAGCCATTTCACGGGTTCATTGCCATTGTTGCTGCTCGCTTGAGTCTGACCAAGCACCAAGGTATGCGCGCCATTTCCCGAATATGACTATATTCTCCTAAATAATAGTACTATATTGCTTGCATCATACGACACGTTCCTATAATTGGATTTGCAATCTAATAGGCTATATGGGACTCGAACCCATACCTTTGTGCACAATTTGCACATTGCTCTACCATTGAGCTAATAGCCTTTAAAAATATGCCAAACAAATACGAGTATGAAATAGCGGGCGTATCATATTATGGAAGCCTAAATAACTGATATACATTTTAGTAAGATATGTAAGACTGTAAGAGATACACTAAAATGCCTTGTAGTTACATAAAACGACCAATAAATACATTAAATATCCTCCACAATCATTTCCCTTATTTCATCTACATACAAATGTTGTTAGCCTTGTGTTTGTCCCACAATTGATATTTTATAAATCGATTTTGATATATACAAATTTTACATTTTAACAAAAAAAATTATAACCAACTAATGCAACCGAGGAACTTTTTATTGCGCATAAGACCTTATTTCATGCACATATAACCTTACTTCTTGCACATTTAACACTTATCTCATGCACACAGAACCTTATTTCATGCACGTAGATCCTTAATTCATGCACACAGAAACTTATTTCATGCACATATAATTTTATTTCATGCTCATTTATTAACACTTATTTCATGCACATAGAACCTTATTTCATGAACATAGAACCTTATTTCATGCACATAAAATCTTATATCATAAAAAATAGAATGTCTTAAAAAAACTACACTATAAAATAGCACATCCAAAAATCCATGGAAGAAACTCAAATCATCTCAACTAATGTTGGAAGTTTACCTATTGTATTATTTGTTAAATGTTAATTTCAATACAGAATTACAGACTACTAGTAATTAGCTAATTAATCACAAGAGAATGAACGTCAAATTAGCTAAAGACTAAATTAGCGAAAAATGCGAAACCAAAGACTAAATTAGCGAAAAATGCGAAACCAAAGAAAAAAATACGTTAGTTCCTAAGCATTATCTTCTTTGTCTTGAAATATGACTTCAACTGTCACCTGATTGGAAAAATTCTTTAAGGTCTTTGGCTCTTGCTTCAAATGGTAAATTTGTTATAAATAAGTTGTATACAAGTATACAATAGCCAACATGCGGTGTTGATTTCACAGGGGAGGAGTTTTCTTCATCTTTGGATTAACATATGATTAGCATTACAAAAGTAGCTTACTTCATGCTTGTACAAGGTTTTTTAACACACACGTCTAGATTTTTGATGCATTAATAAGGCTGGTCGATTTAATGCAGAACACTGTTGCATATACATGGTTGTTAAATGCACATACAGAGTTTCACAATATAAGCTTCTAGTTTTACAATTTAAGGCCCTAGAATTCACAATATAAGAAAACTAATCTAAATCAACCTTTTATCAAAATGGTTCACAATATAAGCTTTCTACTTTTTTATCCAGGCCAACTATTATGGAACTTCATGCATTATGCAACCCCAAGCTGACAGTAATGAGCATCAAGAAGGCGGATTAATTCATGCATGTACGGGGTTGTTTAATGGACATAGAATACTTTTTTATGCACCTGCAATGCTATGTCATGCATACGTAATTCTGTTGGACTCCTAATCATGACAAGTATCTTAAATTACATACTTCATAATTGTTTTTGGCGTCACAATTATAAATAACTTACATAATATATTTCATACAAAAGACTACTGTAAACCAAAATGACCAGTAATAAAACAGTTTATTTCATGCATGTACGAGGTTGTTTAATGCACATAGATTGGTTTTTGATGCACCTGCAAGGCTATGTCATGCATGTACAGTTTATTAGAAGGATGGTTTGTTGCGTCTTTGAGTAATATTTCTGGCATTATTTTAGAGCTTTGCTTTTTTTAGAATTGTGCAATATCTTTGATCCTCGTCCTAATAAGCAAGAATCAATCAAAGGATGGTTTTAAATGAAGATGTCATTGATATGTTATAGTTTCAAAAATTAGCTAACTAACATTGAATATGATTCCAGGAATTCAAATACGGAGCATTTGATATACATACCAAGAAACGTAAGAACATAGCTAGTATATAACTTGTGGCAGTTGTAATAAAACCAAAATGAAGCAGGAGTAGAGTCGCAACCAAAAAATATCTAATATTCCATATATTTTCCACATTTAAGTATGATGATCAATAAACTCCGAGTTATCGAACTGATACTCTTTCATAATATAAAATAGGTGCATCTTCTTAAAGATGAATATAAATTGATATTACGAAAACGAGATAAATTGTAGAAATACGAATACGACAACTATTTTCATAAGAGAGAATCCACATATCATGATTACAACGTAGCCATAATCACATAAGTCAATTAATGGATAAGATGCAGCACTAAAAAATTCACAGTGATGAAGCTAGGTGCTAACTTGAATTTTCTAATCAAGCAGGTCCGAGTTAGATAGAAAAGTATCAATAATTTCACAGAGGTTGAACAATAAGACTACGAATCTAAGAATCTGCCATATAAGAACAATAAATTAAATTAACTAGCGAAAATTTTGGAAGTTCAGTCCCTAATTTCATGATTCAACCAATTTACGTAAATTCTCAACTCCCCCCAACCCTAATTTCACAGTTTCCCCAATCTGATTCACAAAAATCCTAATTTCACAAACATAATTCATCATTCCGATATTAGTACATTAATAAAGGTTTAGATTCAACTAATTTAATCGACAAATAAAAAAATTACAAAGAGAAAAAGACAAACCCTAGTTTCGCTAAAATTAATCATCAATATCAAAAATTTACCTCGTCGAATTACCATGATCTATTGCTGAAAGAAACGTGGAAGATTTTGATCATCGAGGAGCTTGATCGGAATGTTTGTGACAAACAAAAGTAAAGAAGGAGCTAAAATGCCATAGTCGAAGAGAGAGAGAGAGAACCAGATTTGAGAAAAGAAATTTAGGGGAAAAAAAGGGTTTTGATGATTTGGGTAGGACGCACGGTTTACAAAATTAGAATATGGATAATCATTGTTCATCTCACCGTCAAATTTCAATTTGATCTAAGGGCTGTAAGTGGTTCTCATGGTTCTCATTATCTTGATGGTTCTCACAGGATCCCAAATCTATATATATATATATATATATATATATATAGAATTGAGATCATATGAGAACCACGAAGATAATGAGAACTGTGAGAACCACCTACAATCCTTAGATATAACTGAAATTTGACGATTGCGATTGTTTCCGAAAATTCAAAGCCATTAGACACCCCAAAGTCCTCTAAACTCCTTCACTTTCACAATTCATTTTTCTCTCTTTTCCATCGTCCTCTCCAATCATCCTCTCGATCATATCACACCCCGATCATCTTCTCCAATTCTATCACTCTCTGATCACCATGTTTTCGACTCTTCTCAAACCGCTTCACATATATTCGTATCAAATTCGTCGATCAACAACATTTTCGCTCCTTCAATCGAACATTTCTGCGGATTCAGGTAATGGCGATTGTACTTCGTAATTCCCCTAATTTGTTCTCCTTGATTTCAGCTATAATTCTTTTATATTGAGTAGATTACAATTTATGTAATTTCTTAATTTTGCCTATTTCTCTTTTATTGCCCAGTTTTCCGATTTTAATGATACACATTAGTTTGATTAGGGTTGCATTTTTTATTTGTTCTACCTTATGTTGTTTTCGTTGCTTCCAAATGTCTTTGATTCTTACTTGCATTTCACTATAATTATCTATTAGTTACTTCAATTTACGTAGTTAATCATTGAAGTATTGCCCAATCACTATATTCTCTTGTGTTCCGTGCTGATTTGGAAATATTTATTTAGAATCTTTGTTTTTGAGTTTTGAGTTGCTGATTTTGAAATATTTATTTAGATCTCCAAGCAATATGAACCGTATTTCAGAGAAAAGGTGGGGGCTATACTTCAAATACAAAGTTCAGTGAAGAACTTGCTGCTTAATATAGAGGCAACAAATATAATGCTCATTACGGTTTCCGAAGGCTGCGTTTTATGCTAGATTTCCTTTATAGTAGCAAACTTGTTCTTGTTGCTAG
Organism: Silene conica; assembly: GCA_029255685.2. Taxonomy (NCBI): domain Eukaryota; kingdom Viridiplantae; phylum Streptophyta; class Magnoliopsida; order Caryophyllales; family Caryophyllaceae; genus Silene; species Silene conica. The sequence goes on from CM055320.2 coordinate 31,619,322, forward strand.
TAGTAGGTAAATGGAAAACAAACTATCCTACAACTTGGCAGGATAGGAAAATCGAAATATATACTAGATTACTGGTAATTAGCTCACTGATCGATAAATTGATGCTATAACAAAGTTGGCTGAAAAATTGTTTGGAGTCGTGATCTTTATGCTTTACGTTGCCATTTCGCAAGGATCCATTGACGGTATATCAAACATTTTGTATATGCTTGGTTTCGATTGATCCAAAGCTTTGGTATACAGTCTGAAAGGTCGACCATATTTTCACTTGATTTTGAGCTAGGAAGCCGACTGAGCTCCGTATGCATCACTAGAAAACTGCATTGTGCAAAAGGGAGTTTAGTAATGTACGAAGATATGATCTTATTGGTTAACTCCTCCATAGTTTTCGATATATAAATTCACATATAGTGAAAAACCAGATTTTATAATCGAGAATGCTAGCTTTTCCTGGTTATATTATGATACTAACTTTTTTTAAAAAGTACGTTAATTCAAATTTTAACCGGGAGCCCTTACCCATAGAAAGGCGAATTACCGCCCATTTAGGATATACAACATCGCCTATATATGTAATACTGGCTGCATTTCCGCATATGACTGACACGTCTTGTCTGATCAATATGATGATTTATACACTTTGCTTCCAAATATTTACCATGAGTTTTTTTATGTTCATGAATTTGCATGGAAGAGTATAATATTTCTCAATCTAATTAGAAGTTATGGTGTCTACTAATACATTTTGAGTCATAAATGTGAAATAAGGGAAAGCTACATTAATTACTAAGATGAGTTAGAGAATTATGCTGTCAACCAAGTTTATTTAGGTGGAAATTTAGGTCCAATCATAGTTTATTAAGATGGAAATTTAGGTCCAATCATAGTGGATGACATATTGGATTTTAAACTTGTAATTTCTAAGCAGTCACTAGAATAAAATCTACGTTTTCTCTGTTTGCAGCTCTCATAATTAGAATCTAGTTGCATCTGGTAATTGATGATGGTTCTTTCTGTCTTTTTCAGAATTCCAAGCAATATGAAATGGATTTTAGAGAAAATGTAAAAGCAAGACTTAAAATCCAAAGTTCACTGAAGAACTTTCTGCTTACTATGGAGGTAAAAAATATAATACTCATTGCGGTTTCTGAACGCTGCGTTTTTGCTGGATTTCCTTTACAGTAGCTATCTTGTTCCTGTTGCTACTAGTAGGAAAAATAGAAGATAAACTATCTTACAACTTTCCAGGATAGGCAAATCGAAATATATACTCGATTATAGGTGCTTAGCTCACTGACAGATAAATTGATTCTATAACAAAGTTGGCTGAAAAATTGTTTGGAGTCGCGTTTCTTATGCTTCACGTCGCTATTTCGCAGGCATCCATTGACGGGATATCAAGCATTTTGTATATGCTTGGCTTCGATTGATTTTGAAAGGTTGACCATATTTTGACTTGATTTTGAACTATGAAGCAGACTTAGCTCCGTATACATCACTGAAAAACTGCATTGTGCAAAAGAGAGTTTATTAATGCACGAAGATATGATCTTATTGGTTAACTCCTCCATAATTTTCGATATAGAAATTCACATATAGTGAAAATCTGTTTTTATAATCGAGAATGTGTGCTTTTCCTGGTTTTGTTATAACACTAAATTTTTTAAAAAGGACGTTAGTTTAAATTGGATGTGCATGAAATAATGTTATATGTGCATGAAATAAGGTTCTATATGCATGAAATAAGTATTAAGTAGACGTGAAATAAAATTTTGTGTGCATGAAATAAGCTTCTATATGCATGAAATAAGGTTCTATGTACATTACTTAAAATGTTTTTCAATTGTATCGGTTTGTTATATTATGATACTAATTATAATTGGTTAAGTACATTAATTTTAATTCTATGTGCATGAAATAAGATTCTATGCGCATGAAATAGGGTTCTATATGCATGAATAAGGTTTTATGTGGTGCATTAAAAAGCTCTTCAGTTGCAAAAGTTGATTATATTATGATACTAATTACTCTTGGATAAAAACATTAATTTTAATTCTACGTGCATGAAATAAGATTGTATGCGCATGAAATATGGTTCTATATGAATGAAATAAAGTTTTATGTGCATTAAAAGTTCTTCAGTTGCATCAGTGAGTTATATTATGATACTAATTACTCTTGGATAAGAACATTATTTTAATTCTATGTGCATGAAATAAGGTTCTATGCGCATGAATTAAATTTCTATGTGCATGAAATAAGGTACTATGTACATGAAGTAATGGAAATGATTATGAAGGATATTTAATGTATTATACTCGTATTTGTTTAGCGTATTCTAAAGGCTATTAGCTCAATGGTAGAGCAATGTGCAAATTTTGCACAAAGGTATGGGTTCGAGTCCCATATAGTCTATTAAAAAGTAAATCCAATGATAGGCACGTGTTATAATGCAAGCAATACAAATAAATTATTTAGGTGGCTATCATCATATTCGAGCAATGGCACACAAACCATGATCGGACTCAAGAGAGGAGTAACAACTACAACAATGAGCCACTGTAATAGCTTCGTAATTATCAAAAGTTCAATACAAGTATTTCAAATACTAGCATATATACCAAATTATTACCGTACATGTCATACTTGAATTAAATGGGATTACCAATTAACACTGTTTTTTGATTTATAGAGTAAAAAAAAGATTTGGTATTTGATAGCCAATACTGGAGTCGAACCCATGTCTTGTGCGTTGCACAATGCTCTCCCATTTGAGCTAATTGACTTTCAAAATAAGTAAAATTTAAACATTCATAATGTAAAAACAATAATGACTATATCAAGGATACAAACTGATCCAACCTTACTCATCACCTCCAAAATATATTCATGGACATACCATTTAGAAATTATTTGAATAAATCTCACAATTCATATGGCAACTCATTTCTCCTACTTTGGGCTATAGATGCCACCCAAAGCATTTTTCAATGGTTTCATTTCTTTCCTTTTATGGTCTCTGCATTCTTGGTATTGTTATTTCTCCACGTCTAAGGATGAGAATATTTACCATTCTTCTTTCTCCGCCTGCAAGCAATAGTGTGGAACAACTTAAAGAAAATTCTTAATCATGTACAATTCACAATAACAAAAGTTACTAAATATAATAGGCTTCACGTACACCTAAAAAAATGATACCAGCTCAACCAATTTGAATCATAAATATGCCACCATGTGACATGAATTTTTCTATATCCACATGACGTGTTTATGGATAAAGTCGGCTTAACATGTACGCTGTGTTCACAGTTTCACACATTACAAGCTACTAGATCACTTAAGTTTCTAAATTTTAACTAGCCATAGTCTTATGCACGTAGAAATATGCTTATGTATTTGACTTATATGATTTGTTCTCCTAACACTAAGAAAGTATTATGCACTAGAAATAAGCTTAGGTGCATAGAAATATTCAGTAGATGAATGAAAATAACTAGTAAATACACAAAAAAATAAGCATTAATAACATTTACAAGAAAGTGAGGTTGTGCATTTCCTGCAACAAATTCAAAACAATTTCCACTCTTCTCAAGTATGGAATGTCATCGGGGCTGAGAAGAGCACATGTAGGTATCTGACACATCTGACCAAATTTACACTACGTCATTTCTTCTACTCGTACTGGACAATACACGAAGTAGCTGCAACTAGTAAAATCGCATTTCCTGCTACATTTGTAAATGTTTCAGCAAATAAGTTTCATTATTGGGTCATTTGAGGTATTAATTATGCAATTACGGGAGACATGGGTAGATAATGAGATTTTGTGGGTTTCTTTTCGAATTATACTTAAATTGCCAAACAAAAGCAACCGAAGAACCCAAAAAAAGTCTTATTTAATTTAGGCACTTTTGAGTTCGGGATTTGTTATACCGATATCAAATGAGATGTTTCTGTTAAACACTAAAACAATTCAATTATAACACCAAAATTCAACAACAATATGTATAAGTAACGACAACGAATTGTTGTCATCTAAATTGATGAATATAAAGGCTAATTATCATCAACAACAATAAAAAAAAAATTAATTTGATGAATATAAACCATAGTTTCAACTAATTCGACTAATTTAATTGATGAATCGTAAAATTTAAAAGACATAAAATATAAACCCTAATTTCACAAAAATAAAATCAATTTTAAGTCTTTACCTCGTCGAATCCGGCCACAATGTCTATTGATGAATAACGAATGACGAGATTACATTCACAAAGTCTGAAATGTGATCGAAGTGAGAGAAGGAGTGATTTCGCGATATTGATTGATTGAACAAACATAAGACAAGAGTTATGCGAGTTTAGTTTCAATGAAAGAGAAAAAAACAATCAGATAATGAGCAAGTTAGAATGACGGGAACTTGAAGGATTTGGAGGGTATGGAGAGTTAGTTGATTTAATCTCAACCCTTCATTAATTTGAGATCTAAGAGCTGTGAATGGTTCTCACGGTTCTCATTATACTAGAGGTTCTCACTGGATCTCGACCCCATATATATATACACATATATATATACATATATATATATATATATATATATATGTATATATATATATATATATGTATATATATATATATATATATGTATATATATATATATATATATGTATATATATATATATATATATGTATGTATGTATGTATTATCAAGATCCCGTACGGTAAGATAACATATGATAATGTTAATAGGAGTAATAATTGTAAGACGGGATAAAAATGGAACGATTAAGACATAGTTAAAAAAGGAAACTATAAAATTCAGATTTGAGAACATTAAGATAAATGTATATTAATTAAAGAAACAAAATTAAGATAATTATATTCTATAAATTGTAGAAAATGAAAACAATGTAAAAATCGATTCTAACAAATTGTTTCATAATAAAGATTTAATTTTTTAGGATGTGTTTAATTGACAGTTTAGTTGAATCGTTTCTTGGTTACCGTAGTTTATCTATTTGACTTATATTTTTTCTTTTAATTAAGTATAAATGGTTGATATGGAAGGTTAGTTTTATGGTTGGAACATTAATTAATAAGCTGATAGTTAATGGAAGCTGACATGGCTGCTATTGTTCACGTTATTGGCTGGAAAAAACTGAAATTCTGAGGTTGAATGAGAAAGTTCCATTAGCCTAATTCTGAAACCACATTGCGCCACATAAGCGATTTTACAAGATTCTTTTATATATATAATGATTCTAATTGTAAATTAATTCATTAATGGTATGTTTGGGAACCAACATTGTATTTTCAAATTTGTATTTGGACTAATTTGCGTATTTGGCAAACCTATTAGATTTGAATTTGGAAATCAAAGTAAGCCTAAAATAACCACATTTGAAATACACCCTCTAACCCCCTCATTTCCAAATCTTTATTTCACTTTGCCACATTTAAAATCGGAATTACTTTTTCACATACGGATTTTACTTTTTCACATACATTTTTTCCATAAAATTTCCGTGTGATACCCTTTTCCCCTAATAATAATCAAATTAACTCTTATGAATAAACCTTTCCTAAAATCCAATCTAACTAATCTAAAAACTCGAATGATGGATTATTTCTTTGAGTAGTGAATTAATTTTCATTTTTAACAATTATTAATACGTCTTAATCAAATTATTAGGTCTAATTTTTAGTGAAATTTAAATAATACAATTATTATTAATTATGGTTTATGAAAGATGAAAGGCACGGTGGTTAGAGTGGTTGATGGTTGCTTTCGGCATGGTGGTTAGGTGGTGGTGTCGTGATGGGGAAGTGTGATGAAGGAAATTCGGCATCAATTTATTGCTTTTGTTATATATATAGAAATTGAATCATGTGAGGCACCCCTCTTAGGATGAGGCGGCTGAACTCATTTAAAACCGTTGGATTTGATAATTATAGACTCACCAGATGATGTCATGTGTCCCTATATTATTCTAATTACTTGCATTTCATCGTCCTTTACTTATTTCTACGCTTACTCGTTCCAATATACTCCATTACCGCTAGTTTACTACTTGAAGTGAAGAACAAGCTGAAACACAGCTCTTCCTTTTCTCTATACATTTCCTCAATCATATTGAGTTCAATTTACTATTCTTATTTATTTATTTCCTGGCTTCATTTCCTGATCACCCAATTTTCCCTGACTCCGCCACAGGTATCCCTTTATCCTTATTTTACAATTTTAATTGTGTTTTAATCGATTGCTAGGGTTCTTACATTGGGAACCATATGTGCTTTACTGTGTTATTTTTTCTTAGAGTCGTGTTTGCATACTCGGTCTATCCCAATCATTTGTTTACGATTTTTTTATTCTTTTGAGGGGTATTATAATCCAAGTTAAACAAACGATCCGATACTGATTGCTAACCAAACAAGATATTTTGTATCCCTTTCCCTCCGAATCCCTCCATCCAAACAAGCATTGGCGTTAGTACCGAGAACGTGTAGATTTTAGAAATTTTTGGAATTATTTGGGAATTTATGCTCTTTCTAGTGTACTGTTTATAGCTGTATCAAACAAGGATGAAGGATTACATTTCCGTAAACTACTTAACGAACAATAAATTTTTTAAAATTTTGTGAGTAAATAAACATTTTAAGTCCAAGTTTCACGAAATTCGTCCCAGTTTCACAAATTAAGGTCCAAGATTCACGGAATAAGAAATTAATCATTATGGAGAGAGAAAGTTATGCCTTCCCTCTAGGATTTTGGGCGATTTAGGGTTTATTTTACTGCAAATGGCAAGGAAGAAAAAATCTTTAAATCAATCAAAAAGCAAGCAATCTTCAGCTAAAATTCGACTTTCCTTTACTAATTGTGATAATCTTAATCTAGATATGGAGCCTGTAATACAAGATGTTCCAATTTCAAACATGGAAGGCGGTGTTATTAATATTCCGTCTACTTCAGATGCAAGAAGGAGCAGAACAATGGGTGATATTATGGGAATTCCAGTGCTTAATCTGGGTGATATTGTTCCTGAAAATCCTGATGATGATGTGGGTTGGACAACGGTACGGGTAAGCATGGTTCTTCTTCTATCCCTAATTCGCCTCGTACTGAATTACTTCAATTAACTGATGAGGATGTTCAATCTGAAATTGATTATTGGTCTACTGCTATAGTTTGCTATGTTCTTGGTGGTAATCTTCCTTGGGAGTTGTTATGTGGGTTCATTAGGCGGTTATGGGGCAAGTATAAATATGATAAAATCTCTTTTCTCCCTAATGGTGCATTCCCGGTTCATTTTCCAACTATGGAGTCTGTTAGCCTTGTGCTTGAACAGGGGTTCCCAATGTTTGATAGTAAACCTATTATTGTCAAACCTTGGACAGAAAACTGCACTATAGCTAAGGAAAGGGTCCAGTTTGTACCAATATGGGTAAAATGTTGGGGCTGGTGTCCTTGACAATTAAGTACAATGACTTATTAAATCTCTTTAAGGATCACAAGGGCATACTTCTGTATTATTACCAGTTGATCCACGTTTATCAATAACGGTTGGCTTGCTAGATAAGTTTGACGTTATTGTCATACGGATGGCGGTGGTCAACTGGTCCCTATACGTCACACCTATAGGACACGTTTGAGAGATGTGAAGGTATGAAAATACAGTCACATTTTGCCGGATATGACTAAACGGTTAGTCAGAGGTATTGACTATTAAATTAATCAATAAGATGTTGAGAATTATTATTTAATACGGATTAAATAATTTTAGCTAATACGGATTACAAGATTAATTCGTAAATTAAATATAAACAGTTATATTTAATTAAATATTATATTCGCAAATTAATATAAACAGTTATATTAATTTAGGTAATTATACAATATCGTATTTTATCAGACCATTATTAATATATCGACTGTATTAATAACTGATAACATGTTACGATTTATAAATTAAACCCGCGAAATATATTAAAGCTAATTGGGTCGAATCACGCATTGGGATAAGGTAAGAGTGGAAAGCCCACTCCTTCCCAAACCCCAATTCGGCCGAAATAACTATATAAGGAGGAGGACTCTCCTTATATCAGTTACTCTTGTTGCACTGTAACATAATTCTCAAGTAAAATTAAGGTTTTGAGAGCATTCTTCTCCCAAAACCTCAGATCTCACATCTAAAACCTCAAGGGCTCTCCCTATATTGCAAGGCAATTGGAGAGGATTTCTAGCACACGCGGCCACGTCTCAGACTAAGTCTTGGGTGCAAGTTATAGGAGGGAATCTGCATTAATTCCTGTTCTTAGGCCTTTTTTGCGCGAGGACTAAAGGTTGTACTTCTTTTCTCATGTTTTTAATCTTATGACGATATTCACAGTTGTATTTTTCATTATAATCCTACAAATTTAGGGTGAATACGCGTTTTATTCCCCACAAGTGGTATCAGAGACTTAGGCCATGAAAATTTTACAATTGTGTCTTTCATAAGCTTTAAAATTTTGAAAACCGTACCTTCTGTCGAAGGCACTCGATCGAGTCCCTGTGACACTCGATCGAGTGCCATCGTACCAGGCTGCCGTGCGTGGGTTTTTAGCGAGAAATCGATCTTGTTTTCGATTATAATTTGCATATTGTTAATTAATCGATATTTTTAGCAATATGTGAATCTTTTGTTTTGTTTATATATGATTTACAAGTTTTAAATCCAAGTTATAAACTCGTTTTTATGTAAAAGTGCAGCGATTTGCGAATTTTATAAGCCACTCGATCGAGCCCTGCTGCACTCGATCGAGTGACCCTGACACTCGATCGAGTGCCCCAGTTACTCGATCGAGTGCTCTCGTTTCGGGGTATTAATTTACGAAAATAACTCGTTTTCTTATTTTCACATGGCTTAAAATAATATACTGTATACGGAAATAGTATATTATTTAGTGAAACGGTTCACCCTCGTTTGATACATATTGTTTTTAAAACAGTTTAAAACAATGGATTATATGTTTATTAAAATTGGTGATTAAAACGGTATAGTCACTTAATTTTAATCTTAAAAGGTGGTTTGGTATAAATTTATTAATCATAATAACGGTATTATGTCATGTATAAATTGTTTTTAGTTGATACATTTTATTTATCGTCTTGTGAATGCCTTGAATGCTTTCAATAACGTATTTAATTATTGCAAACGGTTGTAACTTAGTGTGGCCTTAGAAGATTGTGTTACCGTAATGATGGGACACGATCTTGCTTGTAATTTTGAGATCTTGAATCTCCGTTTTGGGTTTTTGCCATGTAATTACTTTTGTATTTAAATTAGAATGTATCTAGGATTACTTTTGTAATTTAAATTAGTAATTTTGTGAAGACCAAAGACAAGACGGAGACCGGATGCTCACTCCCGCTGCAAGGACCAAGATAGAACATCAAGACAAGCTTCTAGGGTCCAACAGTGGATTCCAAGTTGTTTTATGTTTATTTTGGTAGGATAGGCCACACTAGGACTTTTATTTACGTTTATTGCATTTATCTTTACGCTTTCATCGATAATAGCTTGCATCATATTCCGCCTTAAAACCAAACCACCTATATCATGCCTGAAAACTGACTCATGTAGAGGTCTCGCGTTAGTTTTCTGTGACAATACAGATGTCACATGTCTTTTAAAAGCCATCACTTTATTTAATTCATTCACGCAATTGCTAGTTTTTAGTTCACTTATATATGGATAAATAAAGTTGATGGGGTCTTCCTCGTATAACCAAAAATTGAGATTAGTCTTTATAAATCAGCCTCCCATGAATCCCTTCTTCGTCGGTAGGCATAATATGACCCCTTCTACGTCGGGTAAGTGGGAACAGATGATTTATTTTATCTCAACATCATGGTCACTCGATAATATTCCAGTGACTGAGATGGACTAATAGATAGATATACGGAAATCTATCGACCAAGAGTTCCAACGATTGGAATTAGCCAAACTGTGGGCTTATCAATATACGGAAATTGAGTCTTGGGATCGTTTATATAATTCTTGAGGGAGATCAATTATATAAATGCTTGAGTCTACGAGTTTAAATTCACATTTAATATAGACTTAAATCACAACAATAAGTTGCTTATATGGTTTTGTTTTATCTTCTTTTTCAGTGTAGAACACGTTCAATAAAACTGCTGTAAAACTAAAATGGCTGGTGAAGACCCAATGCCAAGTGCCAAGCTAGCACGTGAATCCTGGCTAAAAGCCTTCATGGACTCCATGAATCAGTCAACTAGACTGAGGAATGATGGGTCAAACTTCTCTGACTGGGAGGCAGCACTACGGAATGCTGCCATTGCTGACGGAAAGCTCAAGTTCTTAACTGAGCCCATTCCGCCAAACCCAGGAACTGGAGCTAGAGCCAACGAAATTCGCGCTCATAGCGATTTCGTTATGGAAGCGGGTGCGATAAAGAACGTACTCATCTATGCAATGGAATCCAATTTGCAAAGACGCTTCATAACCCATGGTGCAAACAAGATTTTCACCACGCTCACTAACGAATTCTCCAAGGCTCCGAGAATCGTTTCTTATGAGCATACCTGTCGCTTCTTTGAGGCGAAACTCCAGAAGGGCCAAGCTGTTAGCCCACATATTCTCAACATGATTGAGAATATCGAGAAACTGGAGTCCCTAAACTGCAAGATCAGTGAGAACATCATCGTTGATCGCATGCTTCATTCGCTTCATGATGGGTTCGCCCTCTTTAGGGCTAACTACTACATGAACGACATGAAGAAGACTCCTCATGAGCTCCACTCCCTTCTCGTACAGACTGAGAAGGATCTTAAGTTGAGTGGGAGTCTTAAGCAGGATGTTCTCATGATCTCCAGTAAGGGGAAAGGTAAAGGGAAGGCTAAAGCTCAGGGCGACCTAGCAGTAGGTAAGCCCAGGTTCAAGAAACCAGGATTTGCTAAGAGTGGGCCTGGTGAGTCGAGTAACTCACAAGGCAAGACAAAGAGCAAGGATACAAGCATGGAATGTCACCCTTGCCACAAGACTGGGCATTGGAGGCGCTCCTGCCCCGTGTATCGCGAGGACATTAAAGCAGGCCGTGTTACTCCTGTTGGTATGTCTTCTTCTTCTTTTATTCACATGATTGAGATTAACCACGCAAGTTGCGGAACTTGGGTACTTGATACTGGTTGTGGTTCTCATCTTTGTAATCATGTGCAGGGCCTCCGAAACCAAGAACCCCTAATCAAGGGTGAGGTGGACCTGCGTGTCGGGAATGGAGCACGTGTGGCTGCAGTCTCGAAGGGAACATACGTAATCCAGCTTCCAAGTGGATTCGAGTTATTTTTGTATAACTGTTATTATGTTCCTAGTTTATCCAAAAACATTATTTCAGTTTCTGCACTTGACAAACTCGGATTTTCATTTGTAATAGAGAATAATAGCTGTATTTTCTCTTTGCACAATATGATTTATGGCAAGGCAGTTTCCATGAATGGAATTTATGTTTTAGATCAAACTACCGAGATATTACATGTGAATAATAAAAGAATAAAGGTAGGTGACAAAGATCAAACTTACCTATGGCATTGTCGTATGGGACACATAAATGAGAAACGCGTTAAACAGCTCATACAGAATGGAGCTATTTCGCCCTTTGATTTCGAATCATATGGCACGTGTGAATCATGTCTCATCGGCAAAATGACTCGTATTTCCTTCAAAGGTGTTGGAATGCGCGCTGCCGACCTATTAGGACTCATACATACGGACGTATGTGGCCCTATGTCGATCAACGCACGAGATGGCTATAGGTATTTCATTACTTTCACGGATGATTTAAGTAGATATGGCTATGTCTACTTAATGAAGCACAAAAGTGAATCCTTTGACAAGTTCAAAGAATACCAGAATCGGGTACAGAACCAGCTGGGTAGAAAGATTAAAGCACTACGCTCGGATCGTGGTGGTGAGTATCTTTCACGCGAGTTTGATCAACACCTAAAAGACTGTGGGATCGTACTACAGTTGACTCCACCTGGAACACCACAATTAAATGGTGTGTCCGAACGGAGAAATCGAACTTTACTTGATATGGTTCGATCCATGATGAGTCACACCGTTGTGCCTGATTCATTGTGGGGCTATGCTCTTTTGTCAGCCGCTCTAATACTTAACCGAAGTCCGTCTAAAGCTGTTGACAAGACTCCATTCGAGCTATGGAAGGGAACGGTCCCTAACTTGTCCTTTATTCGGGTTTGGGGCTGCGAGGCTTATGTCAAGTGGAGACACGAGGATAAGCTCGGCCCGCGATCGGTCAAGACATACTTTATAGGCTACCCAAAGGGAACGTTTGGTCATTACTTCTACTCGCCTACCGAACAACGTGTTTTTGTTGCGGCTAGTGCGACGTTCTTAGAGAAAGAATTTCTCGAGAACAAGTCGAGTAATAGAACCTTCGAGTTATCGGAGGTTCAAGAACCAACTACTGAGCAACCATTGGAGGAAACAGTACCTCCAACCGAGGCTGCGGTAGATATCCCTGAGGAACCTAGGAGGTCGGGAAGAGTCTCTATTCCACCGGACAGATACATTGGTATGGTCGAGGAACACGATACAGATGACGTCTTACTCCTAGAGGGTAATGAACCCACAACCTATAAAGGTGCCATGACCAGTTCTGACTCAAAGCTATGGCTAGAAGCCATGCAATCCGAGATGGACTCCATGTATGAGAACAACGTGTGGGATCTTGTGGACCTACCTGCAAAGGTACGTCCCCTTCAATGCAAATGGCTTTACAAAATAAAGCATGCCGTGGAAGGACAACAAGATATCCATAAGGCTAGACTAGTTGCTAAAGGTTTCACCCAAGTGCCAGGCTTGCACTACGATGAGATCTTTGCACCCGTAGTCATGCTACGTTCCATTCGGATTATCTTAGCGATCGCCGCATTTCATGACTATGAAATATGGCAAATGGACGTTAAAACCGCCTTCTTAAACGGTTATTTGGAGGAAGAGTTGTACATGGTACAACCCGAGGGTTTTATCGATTCAGCACATCCTAAGAAAGTTTGCAAGCTTAAGCGTTCCATCTATGGACTTAAGCAAGCATCGCGGAGTTGGAATCATCGCTTCGACCAAGTGATAAAAGAGAATGGGTTCATTCGATCAGTCGAGGAACCATGTCTCTATATCAAGTCGAGTGGGAGTAAGATTGTATTCCTAGTACTGTATGTCGATGACATACTCTTGATTGGGAATGACATACCTCTCTTATCTTCGGTTAAAGCATGGTTGAAAAACCACTTCCAGATGAAAGATCTGGGAGAGGCACAAAGAATTTTGGGCATCCGTATCTACAGGGATAGATCACGACGGATGTTGTCTCTCAGTCAGGAGTCTTATATAGAGAAGATTCTGGAGAGATTCAGTATGACGAACTCCAAGAAGGGGTTCCTTCCTATGACTCCTGGGCTTCACTTGAGCAAAACTCAAGAAGCTAAGTCAGTGGAAGAGATAGAGCGCATGAGTCGAATTCCTTATGCTTCGGCAATAGGATCGATCATGTATGCCATGATATGCACACGTCCCGACGTTGCATATGCATTGAGTATGACAAGTCGATTCCAAGCTCATCCAGGTGAACAACACTGGATGGCCGTGAAAAACATTCTTAAGTACCTACGGAGGACTAAAGATTGGGGATTGACTTTTGGAGGCGACTCGACGCTCTGCGCCACGGGTTACGCAGATGCTAGCTTCCAAACGGATCGAGATGACTCGAAATCTCAGTCTGGATTCGTTTTTACTCTTAATGGCGCTGCTGTCAGCTGGAAAAGTTCTAAACAGAGTGTCACAGCAGATTCTACGACTGAGTCCGAGTACTATGCCGCCTCAGAAGCAGCTAAGGAAGCAATATGGATGCGTCAATTCTTACAAGGACTATCAGTAGTGCCTAGTTCGAATGACCCAATCACCGTCTATTGTGACAATAGCGGTGCCATCTTCCAAGCTAAGGAGCATAAGTCTAGCAGCAAGGCTAGGCATGTACAACGGAAAGCTCATCTAATCCGGGATTACGTGGAGCAAAAGGAGATTTTTATTGAAAAGATCGCTACGGATGACAACATAGCTGATCCTCTCACAAAAGCATTACCACGTGATAAGCATGAAGGGCACATTCATTCCATGGGAATTGGATGTGTTCCTAAGTTGTAGCACTCTTTTATGAATTCATGTAATAATTCATTTTCTCGTGTACTCTATTCAACCTTATTGTTATGATATAAAATGTTTTGTTTCTCATGTGGAATTGTACGCCAATTTTGAACACCACAAAGTGAACTGATTAACATTACATCGTTTTGGTCCTTGATTACCCACTTGAGCTGATAACTCAGGTAATCATTTTGTGACGTTGGTTGATGGTGGGTTCAACGAGCCATAAGTCACGTGGATGACTGACCAATCACAAAGGCGAGTTATACGGATATCTCGTAGGACACCCCGTGACAACGTTATGGAGTCCTAAATGTTTTATAACATTGGGTGCCAGGTCGTGGATAGGACCTCCATAGTGTTCCTTAGAGTCGAGTCTTTTGACTTTCAACTGTTTCTTGAGATTAAGACAGATTTTGGGTAACTTTGGTTTCTTTCCCACGGTCACCGTAACAGGGGCCAAGAGGATTTTTTCTGGGTTATTTCATGCTGGGCGATATCGGCAGGATTCGAGTTGAGGGAAATATCCAAACCCTTATCAGGATTTTATCATTTCTCAGGGCCACTCGAGGAGTAGTAACTGAAATGCATGGCCATGCTCGAATACAGATTCGTTTTATCAGTTAAGTTACTCTCTAGTCGGGGAAACCACTCTTGATACAGATCGCTTGTGAGATACGACCTTTGCGAATGCGGATTTGCAAATTGTCTTACATTGAGTGGGAGAAATTTTAAAAGGATATGAGATTCGGTTATCGCACCTACACTTGTACAGACAAGTGGGAGTTTGTTGGAGATTGTGTCCTCCACATGTAGTGTGATAACGTCATTGAACATACCCTTGTACGGACAAGTGGGAGATTGTTGGGGCTGGTGTCCTTGACAATTAAGTACAATGACTTATTAAATCTCTTTAAGGATCACAAGGGCATACTTCTGTATTATTACCAGTTGATCCACGTTTATCAATAACGGTTGGCTTGCTAGATAAGTTTGACGTTATTGTCATACGGATGGCGGTGGTCAACTGGTCCCTATACGTCACACCTATAGGACACGTTTGAGAGATGTGAAGGTATGAAAATACAGTCACATTTTGCCGGATATGACTAAACGGTTAGTCAGAGGTATTGACTATTAAATTAATCAATAAGATGTTGAGAATTATTATTTAATACGGATTAAATAATTTTAGCTAATACGGATTACAAGATTAATTCGTAAATTAAATATAAACAGTTATATTTAATTAAATATTATATTCGCAAATTAATATAAACAGTTATATTAATTTAGGTAATTATACAATATCGTATTTTATCAGACCATTATTAATATATCGACTGTATTAATAACTGATAACATGTTACGATTTATAAATTAAACCCGCGAAATATATTAAAGCTAATTGGGTCGAATCACGCATTGGGATAAGGTAAGAGTGGAAAGCCCACTCCTTCCCAAACCCCAATTCGGCCGAAATAACTATATAAGGAGGAGGACTCTCCTTATATCAGTTACTCTTGTTGCACTGTAACATAATTCTCAAGTAAAATTAAGGTTTTGAGAGCATTCTTCTCCCAAAACCTCAGATCTCACATCTAAAACCTCAAGGGCTCTCCCTATATTGCAAGGCAATTGGAGAGGATTTCTAGCACACGCGGCCACGTCTCAGACTAAGTCTTGGGTGCAAGTTATAGGAGGGAATCTGCATTAATTCCTGTTCTTAGGCCTTTTTTGCGCGAGGACTAAAGGTTGTACTTCTTTTCTCATGTTTTTAATCTTATGACGATATTCACAGTTGTATTTTTCATTATAATCCTACAAATTTAGGGTGAATACGCGTTTTATTCCCCACATAAAATTGTGTGGATTTCCTTTGAAATTTTGGGGATCATCTTGTTTGGAGAAATTGGGTACTCTGATAGGTAAATTCATGAAATGTGACAATCCTACTTTGGAGAAAACTAGGTTGGGTTATGCCCGACTTTTGATAGAGGTTGAGATTGGTCAAATTCCTGGATAACATATTTTTTAAGGATGAGAAAGGGAATGAGATAAGTGTTCTTGTGGAGTATGAATGGAGACCGGATGTATGTACTGCTTGCAAGGGGATTGGGCAAACAAAGGTTATGTGCAGGAAGAAAAAGGAAGCTAAACTTGCACCTAAACCTACTCAAGTTTGGAGGCCAGTCCAAAAGCCTGTTGTGGTTGATAATGGTCCTACTGTGGTTGCTGATGAGATTCCTGAAGTGCATATACCTTCACCACAAGTTCTTATTCCACCTGATCCAGCCATTTCTCCTACTGCTATTTCATCTGTTTTGGGACACGAATTCAATTCTCATTCTAGGGGAATTTTACTTATGCTGAGATGCTGGGGGTACATCATTTGATACTGAAGGGAGACTGGGGGACCCACCTGGAAATAGTTTTAATGGATAATATCGGATGCTGGAATGTTAGGGGTATGAATAAATTAACTAAACAGCTAGAAATAAAGAGATTTATGAATCATAATAAGCTAGGGTTGTTTGGTCTTGTGGAAACTAAAATAAAAAGGGTAGATGGTAAGCATATTTTGAATCTTTTTGGTCAATATTGGGATGGAGTGTCTAATATTATTCTTCATCTTGGAGGAAGAATTTGGCTTGTTTGGTTAAGGACTGTTTTCAATGTTACTATAGTTAGTATGGCAGATCAACATATAACTGCAAGTGTTCAGGAAATTGCTTCTGGTCGTAATTTTTTGTACACTGTAGTTTATGGTTCTAATGCTGATGTGGAAAAACTTAATCTCTGGAATGATCTTAAGAGGATTAAGGATAGCTGGTCTGGGCCTTGGTGTATTTGTGGTGACTTTAATAATCTTCTGGATTTTCATGAGAGGATTGGGAAACTAGTTTTGTGGGCTGATATTAAAGATTTTCGGGAGTGTGTGACCTATTGTGAGGTGATGGATTTCAAAGCTCAAGGGGCTTATTTTACTTAGACTAATAAGCATGATCCTTCTACTAGAGTATTTTCTAGGTTGGATATATTTATGGTAAACTCTGATTGGCTGGACTTGTATCCTGAATGTAATGTTTTCTTCCCTCCCGAAGGCTTATTTGATCATAATCCCAGCATATGTTTTAGAAGGATTCAGAGAGTAACTAAACCTCAATTCAAGTATTTTTAACATGTGGGGTCAAGATGCAAATTTTATGAGCATAATTCATCATCATTGGAAGCAGAAAGTCATTGGTTCTTGGATGTATCAGGTGGTTGCTAAGCAGAAAAGTTTGAAAAAGCCTCTGAAAGTTTTAAACAAGAATAGATACTCGGATATTGAAAAGGCTTATGGATTGGCTAAGGCTCATTTAGAGGATATTCAAAGTCAGATTCAAAAGGATGCAACCAATAGTGAGTTGATTGGGAAAGAGATCATTGCAGCTAAGGTGTTTCGTGATGTTTCTAAGGCTCATTGTAGCTTTATTAAGCAGAAATGTAAAGCTGATTGGATTTGTGAGGGAGATGATAATACAAAATTTTTTCATAATCATTTTAAAGCAAGAAGCATGCAGAACAAGATTCTTCAGATTAAGGATATAAATGGGCAGAATCAGACTGAAACTAAGGGGATTGAGGAGGCTTTCTTGGAGTTCTATACTCATTTGCTGGGATCCAGTACGAATGTTCAGGCCAGTCACATTCCTACTGTCAAGGCAGGGCCACTGGTGTCTGATGCTCATAGGGAGATTCTATTGTCTCATGTGACTGCTGATGAAATTAAGCTAGTTATGTTTTCTATTCCTCCTAATAAGTCCCCAAGGCCAGATGGATTCACGAGTCAGTTTTATATTGACTCTTAGGAGATTATTGGCAGAGACATCACTGGTGCTATTCTGGATTTCTTTCATACAGGTAATCTTTTGAAGCAAGTTAACAATACCACCCTTACTCTCATTCCCAAAGTAAAAAATCCTATGAGTGTGCTGGATTATAGACCTATTGCGTGTTGTAATGTCATCTACAAATGCATTACTAAGATTCTTTGTAATAGAGTTGGCAAAATTCTCCCTGATATCATAAGTAGTAGCCAAGGAGGGTTTGTGAAAGGTAAGAACATTGTTGATAATGTTTTAATTTGCCAAGATCTGGTCAGACTTTACAATAGGAAAGCTGCTTCTCCTCGTTGCCTTATAAAAATTGATCTTAGAAGGCCTATGGTGGAATGGTCATTCCTGTTTCAAATGATGAATAATTTTAATTTCCCTAAGGAGTTTATACAGTTGGTTAAGGTTTGTGTAACTACTCCTTCTTATTCTATTCATGGGAATGGTAGCAATTTTGGATTTTTTCAAGGAAAGAGAGGCCTTCGACAAGGTGATCCTTTGTCCCCTCTTATTTTCACTTTATGTATGGATTACCTGTCAAGA
This sequence comes from Silene conica, assembly GCA_029255685.2. Classification (NCBI taxonomy): domain Eukaryota; kingdom Viridiplantae; phylum Streptophyta; class Magnoliopsida; order Caryophyllales; family Caryophyllaceae; genus Silene; species Silene conica. The sequence goes on from CM055320.2 coordinate 31,637,967, forward strand.
ATTCTTGCTGAAGTGGCTCATCAAAGCTCTTTCAAGTTTCATCCTATGTTTGGTCATCTTAGGCTCAATCATCTCTTATTTGCTGATGATTTGCTCATGTTCTGTAAGGGTACTTCGAGCTCTATTATGTAGTTGCTTAGGGCTTTTTCCACTTTTTCTGCATTCTCTGGGCTTTGTTTGAACAAGGAGAAATCTGATATTTACTTTAATGGAGTGAAGCGGGATTTGATGGATGATATTGTGAGCATTTCTGGGTTCAGAGTAGGGAATCTGCCTTTTAAATATCTGGGTGTGTCTATTTCTTCCAAGAAGATGTCCAAATTGGAGGGACAAAAATTAACTGAGCGGATTGTATGCAAGATAAGAAGCTTGGGTTGTAATTAAGTGAGCGGATTGTATGCAAGATAAGATGGGAGGTATACCTTTCGGCCATTGTTTATCCTCACTTAAGCTCAAAAACACAAGGCCTTGTTACTAAGTGGTGGGTGGAAGTTATTATAAACATATCACAAGCCTCACATTCTAGCGATGTGGGACAAATCTCTCATGGAGTGTTACAAACTCCCTCACTTTAAGAACATAACGTCCTCGTTGTGCCTTAAACCTGATCGCAACCAGGGCCAGAATCCTCCCCGCTAGGTTTGTGACCCGAGTACTCCTGACCACAGGCTCACCACACGCCCGTAGGGTCTCTCTGATTCCATTTGTAACAACCCGACTCACCACGGTCATAACACACCTCCAATAAGATGGGAGGTATGCCTTTGGGCCCATTATTTATCCTCACTTAAACCCAAAAGCACAAGGCCTTGTTACTAAGTGGTGAGTGGAAGTTATTATAAACATATCACAAGCCTCACATTCTAGCAATGTGGGACAAATCTCTCATGGAGTGCTACAACTGTAATACTCCATTGAACCAAATAGGATATTCGGGTGTGGTAACCCCTTGAAGAGGCCCATTGATATGCTTATATGACTAGTGTTTAAAGGGATTGAAAGTACTACTCATATCAACAAAGTGCACTTTCTTTTCTGGTTATCCATGCAAAAGAACTCCAAAGTTAAGCGTGCTTGGCTTGGAGTAGTCTTAGGATGGGTGACCTCATGGGAAGGTTCCCGGGATGCGCGTCAGTGAGGACAAAATGCGCTGGAAAGGACTCGTGTTGATCTGTGGGCCATGTACACAGCCTGACGAGCTACCGTGGCTAACATTTCCGGTCCTAGGTGTGGACCGGGGTGTTACAAATGGTATCATAACAACCCTGCGACCGTCTGGTGAGCGTCTGTGGTCTAGAGTACCCGGGGCACCAACGAAGTGGGGGTGGATTCCTGGTTTGGCTCGACTGCGGTCGGATGCTGCTAGGCGCAACGAGGACGTTGTGTTCTTCAAGTGGGGGCGTATAATACTCGTGTTGTTCTGTGGGTCATGTACACAGCCTGACGAGCTACCGTGGCTAACATTTCCGGTCCTAGGTGTGGGTTGGGGTGTTATATGGGTGCTAAACATCTATCTTATACTGGTAGGCTTACACTTGTCAGAAGTGTGTTATCTACTTTGCATTCTTATTGAGCTTCTATGTTTCTAATCCCAGTGGGTATTATGCGGAAGGTTGAAGCTATTTGTTGAAATTACCTTTGGGGGTGGGGGAGTTCTGAGGCTTATGAGAGTGCGCCTAGTGTGAGTTGGGAGAAGTGTTGTGTTCCTAGGAATGAAGGAGGTTTGGATATACATAATGTGTGTGTCTAACAGAGCAATGCTTGGCAAATATACTTACTGGTTGGCTGCAAAAAAAGATCATTTATGGGTAAAGTGGGTGAACCGTGTGTATATGAAGGGCACGATTTGGAAAAATTATTCTGCAACCCTTGATTGTAGTTGGTCATGGAAGAAAATAGTTGAAACTAAAGACATTATCAAGCATGGCTATGTTAATGATACTTGGTCTAGTAGTCCAAAGGGATACATAGTGAAGTCTGGTTATGAGTGGCTGAGGAATAAGGCTCCTAATGTTCCTTGGAGATTTTTATTTTGGAACTCTCTTAATATCTCAAGAATGTCTTTTATCTTCTGGGCTGCTCAGCCACAACTTTTGTATACTCTTGACAGAAGGGCAAGGATGGGTCTGGCTGGTGATAGGATTTGTTATCTATGTGGGATTCATGATGAGACGCATGATCATCTTTTCAAACAGTGTCAGTTTTACATGAACTGCATTACTTATCTGCAGAAAAAACTGGACTGTCAGATTAATGGTTCTAACATTGTTCAGTGGTACTCTAACAGGGATCAAGCTTTGATAGATAGAGTATGATGTTTTTTGTTGGATGTAATGTTGGACTGATGTACTTGGACTTTTGATTCTTTGATTCTTTATATACTTACCTTTTACCCAAAAAAAGAAATTAATCATTTTGTGAGTAAACAAACATTTTAAATCCAAATTTCACGAAATAAGGTCCCAGTTTCACAAATTAAGGTCTAAGATTCACGAAATAAGAAATTACACATTTCGTGAGTAAACAAACATTTTAAGTCCATGTTTCACGAAAAAGGTCCCGGTTTCACAAATTAAGTTCCAAGATTCACGCAATAAGAAATGAAATATTTTGTGATTAAACAAACATTTTAAGTCCAAATTTCACGAAATAAGGTCCCAGTTATACAAATTAAGGTCCAAGATTCACGAAATAATAAATTAAACATTTTGTGAGTAACAAACAATTGAAGTCCAAGTATCACGAAATTAAGGTCTCGCTTTCACGAATTAAGGTCCAAGATTTACGGGACAAGAATTTAATCATTTTGTTATTAAAAAAACATTTTAAGTCCAAGTTTCACGAAATAAGGTCCCGGTTTCACAAATTAAGGTCCAAGATTCACGAAATAAGAAATTAAACATTTTGTGAGTAAACAAAAATTTTAAGTCCATGTATCACGAAATTAAGGTCTCGGCTTCACAAATTAAGGTCCAAGTTTCACGAAATAAGGTCCCGGATTTACAAATTAAGGTCCAAGATTCACGAAATAATAAATTATACATTATGTGAGTAAACAAACATTCTAAGTTCAAGTTTCACGAAATAAAGGTCTCAGTTTCAAAAATTAAGGTTCATGATTCACAAAATAAGAAATTAAACATTTTGTGACTACACAAATATTTGAAGTCCAAATTTCACGAAATAAGAAAAATAGCAAAATAGATAATTTTTTTAGATCGAGAAAATATTTAGGCCAAATGAAATGCTAGAAATGACCGCATAATTTCAGTCCCATTGAAATTAGTCCAATGAACATTGAAAATCATGCCCAACATAGATAGGGTTCGGCCGCCTCACCATAATTAAGGACCTCACCGGATCCGGCCTTTATATATATATATATATATATATATACATATATATATATATATATGTATACATATATATATATATATATGTATACATATATATATATATATGTATACATATATATATATATATATATATACATATATATATATATATACATATATATATATATATATATATATATACATATATATATATATATATATACATATATACATATATATATATATATTATTTTGTACAACTACGACAACACAATAACGACGATGCACACACATATAATTATTAGCTTCTTGACAAAATCAATGGATGAATTGTAACATCCCGTATTTTCATAAACTATATTTTAAGGGTTTTTAATTATTTTAAGTAATAAAATAATATTTTAATAATTTATTGAGAAAGTATTTTTAATAAATTGTAAGATCCGTCTTAAGAACCTTAAGTCCTTAAGACGAACTCAACTTGGCAAAACTTGAGTCCACTTCATAAAACCCGTTCATGTTACCAAACCCGTTTTCCTTTGAAACGGAAAGGACACATAAAACCCCACCTAAACCCTCAAGATGTCGACATATTCCATCTTCTCAAAATAAGAACACAGTGTTCTTCATTTCTCATTTTTCTCTCTTAAAACTCAAGATTAAAACCCAATTTCAATCATCATCCGCTTTCCGAATCAAGGTAATAAATACATTTTCGGAATCCTCATGGAATTTGCAAGCCATCTGTCACTTCCAATTTGCGTTTCCTTCAATTCGAAAATTGGCCTGTTTTTGTAGAATCCATCCTTTAAGCTCTAAAATCCGTTTTCTTGATTGTAGGTGAAGGATTAGACGACCCTAGTGTGGATAGCTACGTGGTGGAAGAGGAGATTTGATCGGAATTGCTTTTAAGGTGACAATTATGAGAAACTCGGCCTTATTTGTAATATTAGCACTTTTCATGTTTAGGATGGTTTAAGCTTCTGATTGCTCATGTTATTGTTGTTGTTTGGACTTAGAAACATGATAGGAATGTTCACATATGATGATTATATGCTTAGATGATGTTTCACATGCTTAGTTGTTGATTTTCAGAAATTCATGCTTAAGACGAATACAAACAATAATCTTATTGAGGCTTAATTGTGGGATTAATTGCTGGTAGATGATGTATTTGATGCTTATACATGCTGGGTAAACATTTGTTGTTGTGATTTTGGAAGTCTTGAATCGATTTGAGGAGTTTTGAGTATTATAGAGGATTTGCGATTTTGCGTACAGGAGACTCTGAGCCGGTAGGCTGACCGGCAGCCGGTCGGCCGGCTCAGAGTCGGGGTTGTTTCTTTGAATGCTCTGAAATGTAGGAAAGGTTTCTGAGCCGGTAGGTCGGCCGCCGGTCGACCGGCTCAGGATCCTTCTTGTGCGTTTTTCGAATTTTGCAAAGGTTTGGGAAATGACTCCCAGCCGGCAGACAGGCAGCCGGCCTACTGGCTGAGGGTCACTCCTTGTATTTAGTTTTTGAACTTTGGCTTATGGGAAGGGACTCCCAGCCGGCTGGCCGGCGGACGGTCCACCGGCTGAGAGCCTCTTCTCATTGATTTTCAGACGATACTTTGGCATGGGAAGGGACTCCCAGCCGGTGGACCGGCAGACGGTCTGGGACCGGCTGAGAGCCCCTGTTCTCATTGTTTTGCTTATAACTTTCAAACGATTTATCGGTTTTGTTTGAGATTCGTTCCGTGTACCTTTCATGTGTGTTTGAGGTCCCCGGAGGATGGGCGACACTATATTGGGTTCGGGAATGGAGAGAGGATAGAAACCTCCCGGTCGGGTAACCGAAAGGGAAACCGGCTCTCCCTCAACTTAGTTCCCGGGATCAATTAAGTGTTGAGTAGAAGTATAAGAAAGTAGAACTATAGATTAGTTCCTAGACTTGGATGATATTGTATTGATGCGTATTAAGGTATGCCTTAAGCTGGCCTCTGAGCTTAATACGTGAGTTGATTGTCATATATGGGGATATGCCTTAAGTTAGCCTCTGAGCCCAGACATGTTTGATTGTGATCGCGTTGGAACATGCCTTAAGTTGGCCTCTGAGTCTGACGAGTAGAGCAGCTGCACAACGGGGTAGCTTAGGAACTGACACCTTGCCCGGAGTGCAGATGTTTGATGCTAGGACATGCCTTAAGTTGGCCTCTGAGTCTAGTGTCTTGTGATGTAGTGAAGGGACATGCCTTAAGCTGGCCTCAGAGTCCTTTACTTTTGGGTGCTTGTCTATGCCTTAAGTTGGCCTCTGAGTCTAGTGTCTTGCTGATTAGCAGGTCTATGCCTTAAGTTGGCCTCTGAGTCCTTGCTTGCTGAATGATTGGTATTTAGGTTATGTCTTAAGTTGACCGCTGAATCTTTATACTTGCTGATTGATTGGTAATTAGGTTATGTCTTAAGTTGACCGCTGAACCTTATACTTGCTGAGTTTTATCTGCTTGCCTAGAGTTGGTACAGTGTCAGATATGGATGTTGATATTTATGAGTATGATACCGTGACTTTGATTTTGTTCATCCAAGGCATTGGATGACTCTTTAGTCAGTTTCGTAAATGGTTTGGACTGAAAGACCCCCCGACCGGGCAACCGGTAGGGAAACCGGCTCTCCTACCAAATAGTTTCCGAAGTTGGTTGAGAGCTGTGCATTAGTGATTGCATGATAGTATGAGATCAGTTATTGAGATATTGTTATACTTCACATGTTTATATATGTTGGAGTGTTCTGTTTGTATTCTGTGTTACGTGTCGTTACAAAAGGTGGCTAGGAGAACTCTAGTCACTCCCCACTGATTGTGGCGTACATGTTTTCATGTATGTAGGTACATGCAGGTTGGTCGGGGTTTGATGAGAGCTAGCGAGTGAAGATCCGCTTGTCATCATATGACTTACACCTTTCGAGTAGCTAGACTCTAGTTTGATACTTTTTATCTTTTGGTGTCTGTAGGGATGTTCCATCCCAGGCTTTGCATATATTTGGTTTCCGTACTTAGAACTGTTATACTTATCTATTTTGTTTATATCAGTTTCCAGTTTTAATTCACCTCGCATGTTGTTTATCCGCTGCATTTTTAGTACTTTGTATGTTTTATATTTCCGCTTTCGCGAGGGGTTTTACATGAATTGCATGTCAATTAAACCAGCCAGGCAATTTAAACTTTTTGCTTGTTTTTCGGAGTGATGATTGTCGGCGACTGTTTAAAGGAGGTGACCGGAAGTAGTGATAAGAGATGAGGGAAGAGAGGAAAAAATTAATTGGGTGAGGGATGAAAAAATGGCAAGGGTAATATTGTAAGAATCGTATGTAAAAGAGTAAAATCCGTATGTAAAAAAGTACATCCCTTTTAAATGACACATTTTAAAGTAAATTCATGTTGCCAAACACTCCCTAAATACTTTCCGTTATTGTATTTTTTTTTTTTGTATTTATACTATACTTCTTATTTATATGTGTGCTTTATATTTAAGCGGTATTACAGTATGTTTTTTAATTTAAGCCGTATTTATACGATTTGTCTTTGTATTTTTTTTAATTTAATCTTTATTTATACGATATGTTTAGTACTTCTCGTATTTATACGGAAATTTCTATTTTAGTATTTGTGCTTCTCAATGATACATTTCTTATACTTCCGTTATTTATGAAATTTGTTATGCGATTTATTTAGCACGATATTTATAACTATGATTGTACGTTTCGTATTTAAGTGAATATTTTTGTGTTGGAGCTAGTGTCCTCCACAGTTAGTGCGACAACATGAATAAATCTCTTAAAGATTCACATGGTATACTTTGTATTTTAATCGGTTGATTTACGTTTATCAATAACGGTTGGCTTGCTAGAAGTTTGACGTTATTGTCATACAGTTGGCGGTAATCAACTGGTCCCTAAAAGTCACACCCAAAGGATGTAATCTGAGAGATATGATTAAATGAAAGTATAATCATATTCAACCTTATACGACTAAACGGTTAGTCAGTGTAATGATGATGCAATTATTTAATACTGATTAAATAATATTAGCTGAGACGAATTAAAATGTTAATTCGTAATTAAATATAAAATGTTATATTTAGTTGAGGTATATAATGTAATTATTTAATACCGATTATATAAGATAATTAAATATAAACTGTTATATTTAATTAGCGATTTATAAAGATAAAACATTATATACAGAAGAGGATAAATAACCGAATAAGTGGACTCACACGGTTTGAGCACTCATCCTACTCGGTTATAGTCGGTAACTTGGGAGGAGTTTTGGGAGGACTCAAATACTGATTTGAGGAATCCTATCTTATGGTTATTTGCTAGGTTGTTAGTAGTATGCATAGGAAAAAACTCTTCTTATTAATACTACTCTATACATACCACAAATCACACGCCTAAATAGAAGCTCTCACGCCTAAGACCTCACAACACTCCTCTCCCCATCTCTTGTTCATCATTCACAAAAATCAACAGTAATTTTTGTATTTTCTAGCTCAAGAAAAGGTATTTCTCAGAGCATCTTGGGTGCAACAATTAGGAGGATATCTAGTTTGATATCTATTCTTAGGCCTTATTGCGGGGACCAAAGGTTGATTCATAATCTTTATGTTTGCATCTCGTTTTTCGTTTATGACAATAAATCGTATCTTTTAATTTTGTTATAATCCTTCAATTAAAAAAAAGTTAGGAAGTATACTGATATTTTCCGACAAGTGGTATTAGAGCGTCAAGTTTACGAAATTATTTTTATATGATTTTCATAAACGATTTTGAGAAGAAAAAAAACGTGTGATTGTTTTTTTTCCTTTTTGCCGAATTTTTTTTTGGGGTTGTTGTTGTTTCCTTTTGATTTATTAGTATTGTTATTTTAAAAGGTTAAGATGACAGTATTATAAATTTGTAGATGTTTTAATTTAATAAAGATTGAATTAGAACGTAAAAGGGAATTGCTTTGTATGTTCTTGAACAAATTTATTTTTGCTAGATAATCGATTTTAATCATAATCTTGATATTCATCTTAAAAGGTTAATTTGAATTATCGAGTTTGAATCAATTTTTAATAAGGATTAGATATTGATAATTTTCGATCTTGTAATACTAACAACCTAGAATTAATTTGTTCAAGTTCATTAGTTTTAAAAGAAAAAAAACTGTCGTTTTTATTCTTACATCGCTTTTGCGTGGAGTTTACAGCAGTTTGATTTTGTCGAAATCACTTACAGCGCTTTTGTGTTGAGTTTACAGAAGTTTTTATGTGTCGAAAGCGGTTACAACGTTTTTCATCAAACAGCCTGTTGAGTTTACAACGTTTTTATTTGGCATCGAAAAGCTGTTGTAGCAGCGTTTTGCGCCTGCTTTGCAACGCTTTTCCCCTCTTTTCTCGGCATTTTCTGTTTGTTTTTAAAGGGTTGTTTCGTTTTTGGTTTTTTTATTTACAAATTATAAAGATAATGTGTAATTTGTGTTGTGAAAAAGTTCACAAGTTTTTGATACCCATTTATTTTAAAAAGGTTTAAAATAATGATGGACTAATTCATATTATACGATAATATGAATAAGATTATTGATAGATTAAAATTATTGTGATTAATTACGGAATTATCACATAATTTAAATCATTGTTAAATTGGTGGTTTGGGTAAATTACTCTACATAATTACAGAATTATGTCCCGAAAGAATAATTTTTATAGTTGATGCATATTTTTATTTTATTATGTTGAATGTTTGAATGGTTTAATTACGTTTATTTTTGCAATCGGTTGTAAAATGTAATTCTTAGTGTGGCCTTAGTAAATTATGTTTTCGTAATGAATGAAACATAGTTTGTGATGTAATTATGAGATCTCAAATCTCCTCTTGTGTATTTTTCTTTAAATTATGTTTTTGGAATTAGAATGTAATAATAGGATTATATTATGTAATTTTATAAATGTAATTTGAGAAGACTCAAGACGGAGATCGGATTGCTCACTCCCGCTACATGGAACACCAAGATGGAACATCAAGACAAGACAAACTTCTAGGGCCCATTGCTGAATGGATTCCAAAGTTGTATAGGCCACACTAGGACATGTTGTAGTACTAAGACATGTTGTAATACCCCGAATATTTAAACTACTATTTCGTTACGATGTGCACTGTTATATTTGGCGTGTCGATAGTATTTAGATGTTTTAAGTATTCGATAAGTAATTTATCTTTGCTTCTCTTATATGTCGTAAGTAGGGGTCGAACTTGAGACCTTTGGTGTTGGGATTGGGCTTGAATGTCGTGCAAGGTGAACCAGCCCACGACAAAACCCTAAACTGAAAAACAAAAAAAAAGAACACTCTTCCTCACCAGCCACCATGCCGCCTTATATGAGGCCTGATTCCCCTCACTTTACCCTATTCTACACACATCCAAAGCCACAGCCCTACTGCCGCCACTACAGAGAAGGGAGAGGAGGTTTGTGCGGCCAGTTTAGGATAGCCTAGAACCTTTCGTTTTGGTCCGGAATCAGGCATGTTTACCTCTAGTTGTCGTTTGTCTCTAATAAGCCGTGTCTGCGTATAAGTTTGCGTTAGTTTTCAAGGGTAGTGTGTCTTTGTTATCAACCTTTGTTAACATCATCTTACTGGTGGTATTTGGGGAAGTCATGTGGTGGTGGTCACGTCGGGTACAGTCGGCGGAGACTGTGTCGAAGGGGGTGTTCGTTCCCCTGTTTGTTGTCTCAGGTCTGGTTTATGCGTGTACAGGAGGAGTATTTGGGGGTGGTACCACCGTTGACCCGGGGGAGGTCGACACGGTGTTACCACCGTTGTTTATGGGTCTGGTATCAGAGGAGGTATGGGTGGTGGTCTCGGGTGGTGTTAGAGGTTGTGGTGGTGTCGACAGGAAGTTCTTTAAGGGGCGGCTGAAGCTTTTGGGTGAGGAGCCAGACCTGGGTTTGGGTCTGGTTCACCTCACCCCTGCCCAGAAACACTCTTCTGAAACCGACACCCTAACAACTCCTGTACCCCCAACGAGTCTCGTTCTAACACCCTCACGACACCCCCATAACCGCCACAAGAACCACCAGACAACTCCCTTGACTGAAACAACAACTAGACCAAAAGCCCATAACTGACACGACCTATAACTCTTTCAAAAACAACCACAAACATTCACGTTCAGCTATGCAACCTGTAACAAAACACGAATTGACTCTGACATGGTGGTTTAGCCACCACGTACGACGGTCACAGAGACCAACGGCGACCACCCACTGATCCAAAATTGACTAGTGAACTTCATAGATTAAAGATAAACAAAGATCTGCTCATAACAACACGATTATACAAACAAAACACGAATTGAAACTGAGTAGGAAAACTGGAAAAACAGAGAGGCAGTGCGCGTACCCTACTTTAGACACCAATCGAGCCACCAAGGACCACCCTAAACCACCAACTGATCCCTCCTTCTTGAACTATGATGTGTCGGCTGTGAGATGATGTGAGAGTGGGAGGAGCTTTAGGTTTAGGGTTAGGTTTTCGAGGAGCTTATATGTATGGGCAGCAGATAAAATTTGTTGTGGTTTGAGCAGTGGAGTGATGTGTCGAGTTGGGCTGTTTTACCCATAACACGCACCTCGAGGCCCAACCGACACCCTTGCACGCATCCCTAAACCTTAAAGCACAACTAGAGCGTGACTCGATACTAAAACCCGTACCCGACACTTCACTATTCTTATACAAAATACAAGAAACGTAAGCGATAAACTAATTATCGATCTAGAACGTTCAACTAATTATCACACGTTAAAGTAATATAATACAAATGAATAAAATAGAATACGATACAATACGGAGTATTACAATGGGTCTTGTGATACGGTGTGGAGAATATTGGGTCTTGTGATTCGGAGTGGAGATGATTGACTTTCTATTTATAGTAATGCTTTGATTGCTTATTTTCCTCTACTCAACCTTGTGGTTGACCCTGTGTATTCGTGATCACCTGTGATGAACCAATTCATTGGGGAGCAGATTGACAGGTGCTTGAGACTATGGGAGCTAAAGGGAAGGGAGAGCTTGGAGCCGGACCAGACTAGAGTCTACATCACCATAGTTGTTTTGTTATGAGTTGTACTTTATCTTTTAAGACAGTTTTGTTGACCGTTGTAAGACCTTGTTTTGAGTTTAACATTCAATAAAGTACTGTGTTCTTTCCTTTGTTATCTACTGCCTCGGTAATCCGAGATGGTAACACCCTTACTTATCTGGGGAGTTTTAGTTCAGACCCCTAAATAAATGGGGGTGTTACAGGTGTGATGGAGGTGAAGTGGATGACTGAATGATGTGGAGATGGAAGGAAATTGTATTATGTTTATTTCATGTCTTGACTATATTACCTACTCAACCTCGTGTTGACCCTGTGTGTTTTGTATGTGTCTGTGTTGATCCAATTTATTGGGGAGCAGAATGACAGGTTTTAGACTCATGGAAACGGGAAGGGAGGAGAGGTTAAGGACCAGACCTGACTAGTGCTTGATTAACACTCTATTAGTCTTTCCACCTTGTCTAGACTTTTCTTATTTGTTTTTATAAGACAGTTGTAACAGACTTGAGATACTTTTGTTTTGACCTTTAACTACGTAATAAAGTACTGCGTTTCTTTCCTTTGTTATCTACTACCTCGGTTATCCGAGATGGTAACACCCTTGGTTATTTGGGGAGTCCTAGTCCATGTCTCTAAATAAATGGGGGTGTTACACATGTTTTATTTTCATTTTTATTCCGTTCTTACTATTTTCATACACATGGTAGTTAGTGCACCATTTTCCGCCTAAACCAAACCACCTAAGATTGCATGAAAATTGACTCATATAGTATGCATGTTAATTATCATGGGCATACAGATGTCACTCGTATATCATTCAAGTCATAACCTTAGTTTATTCATTCTCGCATGCTAGATATTCGTTCACTTAAAATGAATTAAAATAAAGTTGATGGGGTCTTTCTCTATAACCTAAAATTGAGATTAATCTTTTATAAGCCAAACTGTTATGAGCCCCTTCTTCGTCGGTAGGCATATAGGACCTTACTCTCCATATGACCTGATGCCCGTCGTTGAGGGTACCAAAGATAAATTTATAATTCCTAAACTTAAACTATAGATAGTGAAAGTCAAAGGTCGAACCACAAGGAGGTGGGGAATGTTTATTGTTTGGTGTTAATTTTTTAAGGTAACAAAATTGGGGGTTTGATTGGTTGTTTACTAAGCCTAACGCAAAGATTAAAATAAACAAGTAAATAAAGATGATAATAAAACAATAATAAAAGGGATGCTAGGATGTTTGGGTAATAAATAGCTAAGGTAATATAAATCCTAAGGTCAACATGTATTGCAGTCGCGTAAGGGGTGTAACATATCCTTTCGGTCTATGGTACCTAATAGCTCCTTTCGGCCTATCCTATTAGTTCCTAGGTCTCACAATTATTGGGTGTCAACAATAAGGGTGATTCCTAAATCCTAGGTCACATACCTTTCAGTCTTGAGTAACCTAGCCGTCTTAAGGTGTAAACCAATGCCCTTCCCGTATCTCTCAATCTTGGGTAGGTCATTACTAACATCCTACAAGTCTCCTTTCAGTCTCATTGTAGGGTATTATAGTCAACAAAGAAAGACGAAACAGAATACATACGCGAGTAGGTCTACCGACCGGCTAGTCCAGTCGGCCGACCACCGCCTTGGTCGACCGACCCATTAATTGAGTCGGCCGACCACGGCTCTGCTACAGGTCGGTCTCGGAATTCACGCTACCTATGCATATTCATCCCCTACATCCTAACATATGAATTTAGCTACGCATGGTAAGTGAAACAATAATAAAAACGGAAGTAAACATGGAAATTATGGTGAACATCAATCTAAGCATGCAGGAATTAATAAGGCTTGGGATTCTATCTTAACCGAATGCAATAATAATAAGAACAATAATGAAACTAGATTAAGAGAGTAATTACCAGAAATCGGAATTAAGGCAGAAAGGAACAAACTTTATTGATTAATGCTTGAAAGATTGAAGAACAAAACTAAAAGTGTTTGATGATTATTGAAAGATTACAACTAAAGATAAAACTAAATTAAAGACTGAGCAAAACTCTCTTAGAAACTGAATGATTAACCCTAATCACAAGATTAGTTTATATAGGGCAGAAAATAGGAGTTTCCTAAAGACTCCATACTTCTAATCGATTTCCGAAAACGCTTCTGGGCTTTGCTGAGGTCGGTCGACCTACTTAGTGGGTTGGTCGACCTCTTTTACGGGCTTCAGGAATTCTGGGCTGCAAAGAACTGGTCGGCCGACCCATATAGTAGATCGGTCGACCCTGTTACTGCATAAGATTGCTTTGATTTGTCTCGGATTTGACTTTTGATACTTGATTAATGAGTCTTGTTGACTTTCCTTCGTTCCTTAATTATGCAAAAGTCTCGAGGCCATAAGTTTGGTGTAAAATCGTCCTTTTTCCGCATAAATCTGCAAAAGTGCATAAAAATACGAAAGTACACAATTGTTGGGAAATAAGGGCTAAAACATAGTAAATGAGCGACCAAATGCGTGTAAAAATAGATGAAAAACATCATAAAATAGACACGCATCATGACCCCTTCTACGTTGGGTAAGTTGTACGTGTTGTCTTATTTTACCTCAACATTATGATCCGAATAATATTTCGTGGTTATAGTGGACTAAAGATATAATTACGGAAATGTATCGACCAAAAATTCTAAAGGTAGAATTAGCCAAGAGGTTGGCTTATCAATTTTACAGAAAATTGAGTCTTGGGATCATTTATATAGTTCTTGAGGAAGATCAATTGTATAAATGCTTAAGTCATCGCATTAAATACTTTATGCACTAGACTTCACACAAAACGATGAGTATGCTTATTATATTTTATTTTCTTCTTTACAGTGTAGAATTCATTTAAAATCGATAATACTCCATATAACAAATGGCTGGCCATACTGATGTCCCTATGCCAAGTGCCACACTCGGGCGCGAATCTTGGCTTAAATCTTTTATTGACCACATGAATCAGTCCACGCGACTGAAGAATGATGGGTCCAACTTTGCGGATTGGGAGGCATCATTATGGAATGCTGCCATTGCGGATGGTAAGCTCAAGTACTTGACTAAGCCAATACCACCAAACCCAGGCCCCAATGTGGGAGTCAACGAATCACTCGCGTATAGTAATTTCGTTATGGAAGCGGGTGCGATAAAGAACGTACTCATCTTTGTAATGGAACCCAATTTGCAAAGGCGCTTCATAGCCCAAGGTGCAAATAATATTTAATACTACGTATTTTCATTGTGTTTTATTTTAATATTTAGTTGTTATGTCAACGTGTTTATAGTTTTTAACGATCGCGTTCGATAATTAAATTATCAAATAAGTGTTATACGTGTTAGTAAAGGGTCGGGGATGCGATTTAGTAGCAAACCGTGTTTAAGTGCTAGTTGTAAACCGTGTTTAAGTGTTATTTTGGGCCTTGGGAAGTGTGCCAACACAAATAGCCCATCACGACATAACACCCATGATATCATAAATTTCAGAAAACTCCCCTACCGCCTTATATAATCACTCAACTTAGACCTACTTCTGACCTAATCAACACTCAACTTACTCACAACCTTGCTGCCGCCACATCTGGGTATACAAAGGAGGTTTCACACGGTGTTCTAAGGGTCCTAGGGTCCGTCGTTTACACTAGAAAGAGGGTAAGTCCACCACTGTTCTTGTTATCGCAGTTTGCACTTCTGTTTTGATTCGCAAATTCTAAATCGTGTATAACTGTGTGTTTATCATTCTCTGTATATTATTAATCTATGACGTTCGTAGTTGGAGTTTGGACCATAGTAATGTCGTCATTGACCACCTAGGACCACCCATAGAGGTTGTTTTGTCGCCTGTCACGAGTCGCGTTTCGGGGTTTTCAGAACAGGGTGTTGAACGAGTAGTGATTGTGTATGATTCGACATAGTTCCTGTACACGGTGGTTATGGGTGTTGGTTTGGTTGTTGTCACGGTAGTTATGGAGTCGTGTCGGTGTTAACAGGAAGTCTCGTTGTGAGGGACTGTTACGGTCAGAATAGAGTAGCGTGAGGTGTTGGGGTTTGAATGCAGGCGCTGAGTGGTGGCGGTAGTAATCAGCGGCCACTGACCTCCTCCCTCGAACCACCGTGGCTCAGGGGTGAGCCTGGTGGTGCCAGTAGGGAAGTCATGGGTGGTAGACGATGCTGGGACCGGTGTTTGACGAGGTGTTCAGTCGTGTTATAGGGTTGCTGCTGTAGGTAGGTCACGGTATTGTCGTGGGTTGGAGCTGTAGTTTTAATCTTTGAGTGTCTTTCTATCCTAATCATCATAATCATCATTGCTATTATTATTATTCTTATTATTAATATTATATTTATTAAATATTAATATTGTGGTTATGATTGTTTTGTTGATTATTATTAAAATTAGTCATAATATTATTAGTATTATTAGTATTATTATTTATGTATATGGACAACACTTACTAATTATATTATTATATTGTTTGTTATTAGGATTTGATAACTGTATGTTAGGAATGTTAATAGCATTATTACATATGTTTAGTAATTCTCATGGTTATTATTATTATCATGGCTTTAAAATTATGTGGTAAGTATACTATTGGTATTGTTATTATTTATATTGGAATTGGTAATAGTTTGTGAACCTGTTATTAAGTTAGTAATAATTGTTAAATGATTTAATGCTATTTTTAGTAAGTGTTATATTTAGTAAGCGCTATTTTTAGTAAGTGTATGTTTAGCAAGCTTATAATTAGTTGGTAGTATTTGGCTGTGTGAATAGAATTTGATGTAAGTAATATTTATAAGAACGGAATTTGAGGAGGAACACTACTAGACGGTGATTGCTTAGTGCAGATTTGCTACTCCAGGTAGGATACACTGGTGCTTTATTCTGGACTGAGTTATGTGTGGATGTGCATTATATGTTATGGATGCAAGTATGAGTTCTGAGCATGATAGTTTATGGTATTTATTTTAGTGTTGCGTTCATAAGCATGGCATATGCATTGGTTACTGAGAAAGATATGGATCAGATGTTGTTCTGATATAAAGCCCAGGGTGGTTCTGCGGACCAGGCCTGGTGTCTTATCAGCTATTGAGCTGGTGTTCGGCGACGGCCGATTATAGTCTGCCGGGAGGTTCGGTATGGCTGTGTGTTTCGGGTTTGAGATTGAGAATGAGCTCGAGCATGTCATTGCATTTGCATACCACATTATTTGCATTATTATTATTGTTTTATCCTACTCAACCGCGAGGTTGACAGTGTATTCGTATTCACCTACAATGATCCGGAATGGGGAGTAGATCTTTCAGGTCAGAGGCAGGTGGACTAGGACTGGGCATGGATAAGAGACAAGGGTTGGACTTACCTAGCTTTAGATCACTTAGTCTCTTTTACAGTTCTTCACTTGTTATATTTCAGTTGTTTTGGAAGTTTAGTTTGGACTATACTTTGTAACAGTTTTCAGTTTAACTTTATAAATTTAAAGTATTGTGCTTCTTTCACTATGATTATCTACTACCCTGGTTTATCCAGGATGGTAACAGCCTTAGTTACTCTGGAAGTCCTAGTACAGGCTCCTAGGTAAATGGGGGTGTTACATAATATTTTCACCACGCTCACTAACGAGTTCTCAAAAGCACCGAGAATCGTTACATATGAGCATACATGTCGCTTCTTTGATGCGAAACTCCAGAACGGCAAACCGGTTAGCCCACACATTCTTGATATGATCGAGAATGTCGAGAAGTTGGAGGCACTTGATTGCAGAATCAGTGAGAGCATAGTCATTGACCGTATGCTTCATTCACTTCATGATGGTTTTGCTTTTTTCAGGGCCAATTATTACATGAATGACATAAAGAAAAGTCCTCATGAGCTACACTTCCTTCTCATACAGACCGAGAAAGATCTAAAATTGAGTGGGAGCATGAAGCAAGATGTTCTCATGATTTCAAACAAGGGCAAGGGTAAGGCTAAGACTCATGGCGAATTAATTGTAGCTAAGCCACCAAAGTTTAAGAAGGTTGGATTTAGTAAGAGTGGGCCTAGTGAGACAAGTAGCTCACAAGGCAAGACAAAGAGCAAAGACGGTGACATTGAATGCCACCATTGCCACAAGACTAGGTATTGGAGGCGGAACTGTCCAGTGTACCGTGAGTACATAAAAGCAAGTCGCGTCGTTCTAGTTGGTATGTCATCTTATATTCATATGATTGAGATTAACCATGCAAGTTTCGGAACTTTGGTACTTGATACTGGTTGTGGTTTTCATCTGTGTAATCATTTGCAGGGCCTAAAAAACATCACACCTCTCACAAAGGGTGATGTGGAACTGCGAGTCGGGAATGGAGCAAAAGTTGTTGTTGTTTCAATGGGAACATATGTAATCCATCTACCGATATTGAGTTGTATTTATAGAACTGCTACTATGTACCCAGTTTATCTAAGAACATTATTTTTGTATCCGTACTCGATAAAGACGGCTTTTCATTCAAAATAAAAAAATAATAGCTGTATTTTCTCTTTGAATGGAATGATTTATGGTAAAGCAGTTTCCATGAATGACATTTATATCTTAGATCAAACGACTGAAATATTACACATGAGTAATAAGAAATTAAAAATTGGTGACAAAGATCAAACTTATCTATGGCACTGTCGAATGGGACACATAAATGAGAAACGTGTAAAACAGCTAATACAGAATGACGCTATATCCCCATTTGATTATGAATCATTTGGCACGTGTAAATCATGTCTCATCGGCAAGATGACTCGAATTTCCTTCAAAGGTGTTGGAATGTGTGTAGCAGACCTATTAGGACTCATACATACTGATGTGTGTGGACCTATGTCTATCACCGCGAGAGATGGCTATAGATATTTTATCACTTTCACGGACGATTTGAGTAGATACGGATATGTCTACTTAATGAAGCATAAAAGTGAGTCCTTTGAAAAGTTCAAGGAATTCCAGGCGAAGGTTGAGAACCAACTGGATAGAAAGATTATAGCACTTCGATCAGATCGTGGTGGCGAGTATCTTTCGAATGAGTTTGATCAAGACCTTAAAGATTGTGGTATAGTACTACAGTTAACTACACCTAAAACACCACAATTAAATGGTGTGTCCGAACGGAGAAATCGAACATTACTTGATATGGTTCGATCCATGATGAGTCACACGGTTGTGCTTGATTTATTATGGGGCTTTGCTCTTTTGTCAGCAGCTCTTATACTTAATCGAAGTCGTCTAAAGCTGTAGACAAGATTCTATATGAGATATGGAAGGGAACGGTCCCTAACTTATCCTTTATTCGGGTTTGGGGATGCGGAGCTTATGTCAAGTGGAGACACGAGGATAAGCTCGGCCCGCGATTGGTCAAGACATACGTTATTGGTTATCCAAAAAGAATGTTTGGTCATTACTTCTATTTGCCTACCGAACACCGCGTTTTTGTTGCGGCTAGTGCGAAGTTCTTAGAGAAAGAGTTTCTCGAAAACAAGACGAGTAATAGACCTTCGATCTGTCAGAGATTCAAGAACCAACAACCGAGCAACCAATGGACGAAACTGTTCCTTCATGTTCTGCTGCGGTTAGTATTCCTGAGGAACCTAGGAGGTCGGGTAGAGTCTACATTCCTCCACACAGATACATTGGTATGGTCAAGGAACTTGACGGAGTTGTCGTTTTACTCCTAGAGAGTAACGAACCCGCAACCTATAAAGGTGCAATGATCTGTTCCGACTCAAAGCTATGGCTTAATGCCATGCAATCCGAGATGGACTCCATGTATGAGAATAACGTGTGGGAGTTGGTTGATTTGCCTAATAAGGTACGACCTCTTCAGTGTAAATGACTTTATAAGATAAAGCGTTCTATAGAGGGACAACCAGACACGTATAAGGTACGATTAGTGGTAAAAGGTTTCGCTCAAGTGCAAGGGTAGCACTATGATGAAATTTTTGCACCCGTAGTCATGTTGCGTTCCATTCGGATAATCTTAGCGATTGCCGCCTTTCATGACTATGAAATTTGGCAAATAGATGTGAAAACCGGCTTCTTAAACGGTTATTTAGAGGAGAAATTGTACATGGTATAGCCCGAAAGTTTCACGGATCCTAACAATCCTAAGAAAGTGTGGAAGCTTAAGCGTTCCATTTATGGACTTAAGCAAGCTTCTCGGAGTTGGAATCATCGTTTCGAGTAGGTGATAAAAGAGAATGGTTTCATTCGATCGGTCGAGGAACCATGATCATATATCAAGTCGAGTGGGAGTAAGATTGTCTTCCTAGTGTTGTATGTCGACTACATACTCTTGATTGGGAATGACATTCCTCTCTTATCTTCGGTTAAAGTATGGTTAAAGAACCATTTCCATATGAAAGATCTGGGTGAGGCACAATCCATCTTGGGGATCCGTATCTATAGATATAGATCACGACGGATGTTATCACTAAGTCAGGAGTCTTATATAGATAAGATTCTTGACAGGTTCAGCATGACCAACTCTAAGAAGGGGTTACGTTCGATGATCTCGGGGGTGCATTTGAGTAAGACTTAGGCACCAAAGACACCGGAGAGGTCGAGCGCATAAGTCGCATTCCTTATGCATCAGCTATAGGTTCGATCATGTATGCCATGATATGCACACGTCCAGACGTGGCATATGCATTGAGTATGACGAGTCGGTACCAAGGCAATCCAGGTGAATCACACTAGATGGCTGTTAAAAACATTCTTAAGTACCCACGGAGGACTAAAGATTGGGTATTGACTTATGGAGGTGACATTGAGCTATGCGCAAACGGTTACGGAGATGCTAGCTTCCAAACGGATCGAGATGACTCAAAATCTCAGTTCGGATTCGTGTTTACTCCAAGCAAAGTGTTATAGCAGATTCTACAACTGAGTCTGAGTACTATGCCGCTTGGGAAGCTGCAAAGGAAGCTATATGGATGCGTCAGTTCTTACAAGGACTAACAGTAGTTTCGAGTTCGAATGACCCGATCACAATCTATTGCGATAATAGAGGTGTCATTTTCCAGGCTAAGAAGCCTAAGTCTAGCAACAAATCTAAACATGTATTGCGGAAGGCTCACATGATACGCGATTAAGATGACAACATCACTGATCCTCTCACTAAGCCATTAAGATATGATAAGCATGAAGGGCACGTTATTTCCATGGGAATTAAACGTGTTCTTGAGTTGTACTAGTACTTTTATGGATTGGATAGTTGTATCTTTTTCATATACTCCCTCATATTCAATATAACCTACCCTATTTGGGGAAAGCATAAAAAATAAGGAAAAGATTGAAATATAGGAATGTATTGGTGTGGGGGATAGGTGATTGGAGAGAGGGTATGTATTGTGAGGTATTGTTGTGAGTAAGGTAATTAAAATAAGTATAAAGTATGAGTATTGTGGGGTATTGTGGTGGGGTGAGTTGATTAAAATATATAAAAAAAACTTTGCCAAAAAAGAAATTGGGAAGATATTGTGAATTTATGAAAAAAGAAATAGAGAAGGTTATTATAAATAGGAGGGAGTACTATTTATAACATCATTGATTTTGTTTCATATTTTGTTTTTCATGTGGATTGTACAGACAACTTTGAACACCACAAAGTGAACTGAATAACATTATATTTGTTTTGGTCCGTAATCGCCTACATGAGCTGATAACTCTGGCAATTATTTTGTGACGTCGATTGATGGTGGGTTCAACAACCCATAAGTCAAACGGTTGACTAATCGATCACAGATACGAGATTATAAGGATAACTCGTAGGACAATTCGTGACAACGCAATAGAGTCCTAAATGTTTCAGAACATTCGGTGCCAGGTCGTGGATAGGACGTCCATAGTGTTCCTAGAGTCGATTCTTTTGACTATCAACTGTCTCTTGAGATAAAGGCAGTTTTTGGGTGACTTTGGTTTGTTTCTCACGGTCGACCGTAACAAGGGCCAAGAAGATTTTTTCTGGGTCATTTCATACTGCGCTTGTATCTACAAGATTCGAGTTGAGGAAAATATCCAACCCTTATCAGGTTTTAATATTTCTCAGGCCCACTCGAGGAGTAGTAACTGAAATGCATGGCCATGCTCGAATAATGATTCGTTTATCAGTTGAGTTACTCTCAAGTCGGGAAAATCACTCTTGATACAGATCGCTTGTAAAATACGACCTTTGTGAATAAGGATTTCCAAATTGTTTTACAGTGAGTGGGAGAAATTTAATGGATATGAGAATCGGTTATCGCACATACACTTGTAAGGACAAGTGGGAGATTGTTGAAGCTAGTGTCCTCCACAGTTAGTGCGATAACATGAATAAATCTCTTAAAGGTTCTAGGGTATACTTTGTATTTTAATCAGTTGATTCACGTTTATCAATAATGGTTGGCTTGCTAGAAGCTTGACGTTATTGTCATACAGATGGCGGTAATCAACTGGACCGTAAAAGTCACACCTAAAGGATGTAATCTGAGAGATATGACTAAATGAAAATATAATCCTATTGATACCTTATACGACTAAACGGTTAGTCAATGTAATAATGATGGGATTATTTAATACTGATTAAATAATATTAGCTGAGACGAATTAAAATGTTAATTCGTAATTAAATATAAAATATTATATTTAATTGAGGTATATAATGTAATTATTTAATACCGATTAAATAAGATAATTAAATATAAACTGTTATATTTAATTAGTGATTTATAAAGATAAAACATTATATACAGAAGAGGATAAATAACCGAATAAGTGCACTCACACGGTTGGAGCACTCATCCTACTCGGTTATAGTCGGTAACTTGGGAGGAGTTTCGGGAGGACTCAAATACTATTTGAAGGATCCTATCCTATGGTTATTTGCTAGATTGTTAGTAGTATGCATAAGAAAGAACTCTTCTTATTAATACTTACATACCACAAATCACACGCCTAAATAGAAGCTCTCACGCCTAAGACCTCACGACACTCCTCTCCCCATCTCTTGTTCATCATTCACAAAAATCAACAGTAATTTTTGTAGTTTCTAGCTCAAGCTAAGAAAATGTATTTTTCAGAGCATCTTGGGTGCAATATTAGGAAGATATCTACTTTGATATCTGTTCTTGGGCCTTATTGCGGAGATCAAAGGTTGATTCATAATCTTTATCTTTGTATCTCGTTTTTTTGTTTATGACAATAAATCGTATCTTTTAATTTCGTTATAATCCTTCAATTATAGTGTTGGAAAGTATACAGATATTATCCCACATTTTGTTGTTTTATAGTATATTAA
The DNA here is from genome assembly GCA_029255685.2 of Silene conica. Classification (NCBI taxonomy): domain Eukaryota; kingdom Viridiplantae; phylum Streptophyta; class Magnoliopsida; order Caryophyllales; family Caryophyllaceae; genus Silene; species Silene conica. Next base: position 31,660,746 of record CM055320.2, read on the forward strand.
TTTTTTGAACGTTGTACGTGTATTTTTTTTAAGTCCGGAACGTTTAGTTATACAAACGTCGACCGGGTACATCTCTTAATTTGATTACCAAAGACTACCAAACCATTGCCAACTAATTGAACAAAGAGTAAAGTACAACATGACTATTATGGAAGATAAGCTATTTAATTAAGTTGGAATATGAAAGGGTTAATTACCCGAAAATGTTTGGTAGTTGTTTTTTGGAGGTAAATATTGTATTATAATAGTTCATTTTCCTCCAAATTAATTCAATCATACTATTTATTACATTACTACCAACACATCTAACTCAAGAACTACTAAAGTAATCTAAGGGCTTGTTTGGTTACCCATTAAAATCATGGGATGTTGAACTTCCTAGGAAGTGTAAAATCATGTTGTTGTTTGGTTGCCAATATCATGGGAAATAGAACCTCCCACATGAATTTACTTCCTCCATTAGGTGGGATGTTACTCACCAAGTCCCCCCTTGGTCAATAGAACTTCCCGTATGAATTAACTTCCCATATGCGAACCAAACATTTTTTGCGTCACGTGAATTGGAAATTCATGTGATCTTAAAGTTCCCGGGAACTTTAATTCCCCTATGTCAACCAAACAAGCCCTAATTGTCGTAAAAATATCGGAAGAGAGGTACCTTACTACGAATCTACAATTATATGCTGAGAATACAAATATATGATGCTAATAATACTAGGAAAAGAATATCGAACAGTATCGTAATAATATTGTAATCTACATCGTAGATTACGTATTATCTCTAACATTATTTACCACTCTTGAGTTGTTTTTTATTTTCTTTTTTAATATCTCCTTCAACCAATAGTTGATAAATATTTTCCCTAAAAGCTCATCTGAGTAACTTTACAACAAAAAAGAAAATTATTTATGAGACGGTAAGAAATCATAAAAAGCTTTCGATATAAACCGTCTAGTTATAACCTTATAAGCATGACTAGTTAAATGATAGCCATCCCAATTTACGTACTTTTTAGGATGTTGACAAGCTTTTACTCCATACATTCCACAGAGCTTACTTGAGTTAAAGTTGTGGTCGTCATGCCCTCCACAACAAGTCTTGTAAACATTATTCTTGTCAAATCCTGTAATTAACATTTTAAATACAACTTTATTAGAATTTGTGTTCTTGTTAAGAACAGTGGCGGAGGGACACGTTGCTATGTGGGGGCTCTTACAGGTCCCAGATTTTTACGGCATAAAATGCGGTTATGAGAAAAAAAATTACCTTTTTTCTTACAAAAGATCACATTAATTTTCGTTAATTGTTGTTAAGTCTACATTCAAGACCCTACACCGGGTACATAATACAAATGATAACAACCGTAAAAGAAAAGACCCTACTCCAAGAAATGCGTTCACGTCAACATTTTTTTTCACTGTCTCATAAAGCGACATGTTTGAAATCTAAACAAATAAAAGAGCCAGCCGTTATGTCGTTCTGTGAAATCCCGCAGGTTTGTGACTGACATCGGATTGTACAAGCAACCTTAGTGACATGCCTATTTAGGCTATTTTGCAACATAAGTCCAAAAGGTAACTATACTTATGAAAATAACGGTAATTATGACGGGAATGAGTATGGAAAAGGGTATGTTGGGTAAGAAGGCGGCCAAAACTCGTAGGTACCATGATAAGACCAGTAAGATAATACACGGCAGGAGATATCATTGGAAAATAAATGAAATTATTTCAAGGTTCCATGGAAACGTTCATTGATATAAAAGGCATAAAAAAAAATGAAACAGATGAATTTTTACACTTACCAAACGAAGTTGGATGATGAAGAATTGTCTTCATGCCTTTAGCAAGGTCCATATACACAATTGCAATATCCGGGTGATTTTGTTGAAGTTGTCTAATAGCTTGACGTAGTTGATCATTGTGAAATTTTGCGAAATCATTCAAAATCTTGATACATTTTGTTTCATCATAAAATATTGAGTCATTTGGTATGGACCCTGTTAGATATACTGGCATGCATCCCATCAGAATATTTCCTGGAAGAACTATTTGAGTAGCACCAACACCAATTAATTCCTGTCAAACATAATCATAGTCATGTAATATTAGCAAGGAGCTTAATGTGTACGCAGACGAGTAGACAAGCAACATTTATAATGCCAGAAACAAATTTCACAACTCAACTTATATTAATACATATATATTACAGAGTATGTGTAAAAAATTCACCATAACATATCTTTTATTTGCTTTGCTCCTTGTTCACTGTTCTAACAATTCTCTGTTGTGTAGTGTAGAGAATTGATTATAATTAGATTATTGTATTAACATTGAATCCCCATATTTTTACAAGCAAGACGTAACCCTAATCAAGCTAGCTATATTACAAAATATGTAAAAGATAACTAATACAGAATAAAATAACTTATACACAAATAACTAAAGATACGGTAAATAATTACACAACATTTACACAATATCCTTAACACGGTCCTGCAAGATGGATTGTCCTTGGACAAGGCCAATCGTGGACATCAGATAGGAAAACCGAGTACGAGCTAAAGGCTTTGTTAAGGCATCGCCAAGTTGATCATCCTCGGAAATGTGTTGAACTCGAAGAGTACCCGTTTGGACCCGCTCACGAACAACATGAAAAGCCAAAGCAAGGTGTTTCATGCGGGAATGAAATACGGGATTAGCGGCATAGTGAGTGGCACTAAGATTATCACAATATATGACCGGAGGGGAAGTAAAGTCCATACTGAGTGAGTTCAGTTAGCGATGACCGAACCCAAGCAAGTTCAGATGTGACATCGGCGACGGCACGAAATTTGGCTTCTGTCGATAAGCGAGATAATGCACGTTGCTTTTTTAGAGGATCGGGAAACGGGATTACGACCTAGATAAACAATGAACCCGGTGGTGGAAACAAAGTCATCTTTGTCACAAGAAGCAGAGGACTAGACGCGTGCAGCATCCGTGAGCAAGAGTGCCCTTGAGGTAGCATAAGAGACGCTTTAAGGCAAGCCACTGAGGAAGACGGGGAGCTTGCATAAACTGCGCTAATTTATTGACAGCAAAGGAAATATCCGGACGGGTTAACGATAAATACTGTACACTACCAAAATCTCCAATATCTTTTTGCAAGGAGCAAGGGAGTGGGTAAAGGTTTAGCATCCAACATTTTGTGACGGTCAAGCACGTCATGAATGTACTTGCGTTGGGATACCGAGAAAATACGATAAAAGCCCCAAATATTTTAGGGAAAACCGAGTTGATAAGCAAGAAATAAAGGAACCAAGAGTAGATAAACAGGGACCAAGAACCACTATATCATCAACATACACAAGTAAATGGGGGTGGAAGGGTGCGATAGTATGAACAAGGAGGGATCGGCATGTGAACCACGAAAGCCATAGGACAATAGATACGATTTCAGCTCAGTATACCATGCCCGACGGAATTGTTTCAGACCATAAATGGCTTTGGACGGTTTACACACATGAGACGGACTTTGGGGATCAATAAAACCAGGTGGTTGCTCCATGAATACGGTTTCGGCGAGCGTACCTTGAAGAAATGCATAGTTAACATCTAATTGACGAAGATGCCAACCTTTAGTAACTGCAAGAGACAATAACACACGAATCGTAGTAGGCTTAGCAACAGGAATAAAAGTTTCCAAAAAATCAATACCTGCACGTTGATGAAATCCCTTAGCCACGAGTCAAGCCTTAAATTTGTCGATGGTATTTTCGGGTAGATATTTGATGCGTTAAACCCATTTGCATCCCACGGCATTTTGAGAGTCGGAGCGTGGGACAGGGGACCACGTATGGTTGCGAAGAAGAGCATCATACTCATCTTGCTCAGCAGCGCACCATCGAGTATCAAGGAGGGCTTGTTTAGTAGTCGTGGGAAGGGAGGTGATGGGAAGGAGGGTAGCAAGCTTGGCATATCGGGGATTGGGTTTGCGGATATTATTTAGGAGGCGAGTAGTGATAGTAAGGGAAGGAGGGGGTGGAGGAGTGGACTGAGGAGCAGTAACGGAGGAGGGAGAGGTGGATTGCTAGAGGAGTTTGAGGAGTTGACAGAAACAGGGGAAGAAACAGAAACATAGGAGGAAGAAAGGGACTGGTTAGAGGAGTTGGAGGAGGTGACAGAAATGGGAGAGCAAGAGATGGATTGAGCAGAGTGGTCTGGGGAAGGAGGAGCAGTGGGAGAGGAGGGAGGAGCAGGGGTGAGGATAGGGAGGGAGAGAGTACACAATTGGGTGACCGTGGGTAGAGACAGAGACGCGGTAGTAGAGGAGTAGGAAAGGAATTGAGTTTCGAAGAACTTGACATGGTGTGAAGTGTAAATTTTGTGGGATGCACTGATAAGCAAGTGATAAGCAGATTGAGAGGAGGAATACCCAATGAAGATGCAAGGAGTAGAGTGAGGAGAAAGTTTGTGAGACGTATAAGGCACAAGCAGCCAAAGGAGCGAAGTTTTGAGTAGTTGGGTTTGTGGTTGAACAGCCGAGTATATATGGTGAGTCATGTTGAGGAGTGAGAGTAGGAAGTCTATTGATGAGATAAGAGACAATGACGAATGCATATGACCAGAAGGAAGGGGGTAGGTGAGCATGGTGAATTAAAACGAGACCGGTTTCAACAATGTGCCGGCGTTCCGCAAAACCATTGTGCTCAGGGGTGTGAGGCGGGGAGGTAAGATGAGAGATACCATCCCACAGAAGAGAGGGAGTTAATTTAACATACTCCCCACCATTGTCGAGTATAAACGAAGTATAGGACGGTTAAAATATTTTTCCACAAGAGCACGAAAGCGATGAAATGTAGGTGCGGTGTCGAATTTATTTTTAAGCGGATATAACCATATATAGTGTGTAAAATGATCCATGAAGACAACATAGTATTTGAAAGCATCAATAGAGTGTAAGGGAGAGGTCCATACATCAGAATAAATTAAATCAAGAGGAGCGAAAGACGTAATAGTATTGACGAACAACGGTACCTTATGACTTTTATTAATCTCACAAGAGTTGCAAGGACTAGAAAAAACAGTGCAATTAATTAAGTTTTGACGACAAATAGTAGAGAATGTATTTTGAGACGGATTCCCAAGACGATGATGCCACGCTATGGAAGTTGTAGCAGTAGCGACATGAGCTTGAGAAGTGGACGGAGTCCATTCAACTGAAGAAGTGGAGTTGTCATTGAAGGAACCTTTAAGGCAAAAATGGAAGAGGAAAATTCAAGTGAGATATTATTGTCTTTGCAAAGTTGCGAGACAGAAATAATTTTGCGGGAAATAGAAGGCACATACAGAACATTAGTAAAGTGCGAAGTTTGAGTAGAGGAAATAGAGATAGAGAAGGAACCTATATGGGAGATGGGTAAGGATGAACCATCCCCAATAATAGTTCATCCGTACCATCATACGGCCGGCAAGAGAGTAGAGAGATCATTAGTGATGTGATGCTGACATGTCAGGTAAGAGGACGGAGGGACAGACGAGGCCAGGGCAGAGTTGGCTTGAGGACGAGACTATTTTGGGCGAGGAGGAGGTTGAGGGAACACTGCGTAGGGAAGGTGCGTCTGAAATCAGAGATATAATGACCCTAATGACGACACGATTGACAAGTGCCACGGAAATTAGAGGAAGTAGCAGGGGTAGGAAGGATTGCAAGGATTGCAGAAGTTTTAGGTGAGGTAGGGGGTAGTTTTTGTGGTGACTGGAACGATATGTGGCGGCGTAGACTTGGACCAGAAGAGGGGATGTAGGAGAGACATGAACCAGATTGAGTTCATGATTCAGAAGTTTTTCGTGAAGAGCTTCTAGGGTGATAGGAGTGTCACGAGCACAAACCGCTTCAATGACCGGTTGATACGTTTGGTAGTCAAGGCCACGAAGAACCTTGTCCACAACATCTTCAATATCCATGTACTTGCCCGAAGAGCAAGTTCATTGACACAAGCAGTGATGTCGTGCATATAGGTGGAAATAGAGCGGTCGGATTTGGTGATTTGATCAAGATGGTTTTTAATGTGGAGCAAGTGACCTAGAGAGGGATTGGCGTAGGTAGTCTCAAGAATAGTCCATACTTTGCGAGAAGTAGTGGCTTTGAGAACGAGAGGTGAGATATCAGGGTAAAGGGTCCCGAGTCGCGCACCCTTGAGAAGGCTGTCTTGGTGCTTGCAAGAGGCGTATTTGGGGTTGGAGGTGGTTTTGGAGTCAGTGGTGATGGTAGGCGCAGGGGCAGGGAGGGAACCATCGACAAATTTGAGGAGGTCGAAGCCATATAGGAGATCAGCAACCTGCGTTTTCCAGGTATGATAGGTTTTGGAAGTGAATTGAGTGCAAGATGCAAAGTTGATGAGGAGAAAGGGGGCCAATGCTTCGTGGGGATTGGGAATTGAAACCCCTGGGTTCGTCATGAATATGGTGAGGAAGGATAATGGCCTAGGATGTGAGGCTCCATACATGTAGAGAATTGATTATAATTAGATGATTGTATTAACATTGAATCCGCATATTTATACAAACAAGACGTAACAAAATATGGAAAAGATAACTAATACAGAATAAAATAACTTGTGCACAATAACCAAGATACGGTAAATAATTACAGAATATCTACGGAATATCCTTAACATGTAGTTCTATACTTCTATCCATAGACATGTGAGGAACCCTTTATACGTAGTAAATAACTATTAGTAATCTTAATATCGTTTTTTAGTTAAAGAGATTTCTAGAATTGTTGAAATTGTGAATAGTAGAACAAACTCGAATTGATGGCTGATTAATGTTTATGGTGGTATAAAGAGATCTACAAAATATATTAATACTTTGATGTGAGAGCATTGGAGATCTCTACCCTCTACACCTTACTAATTACTATACATCCATTGTATGCATCCTTCGCTTCTCCAAATATGAACTACCAAGTGTTCGCTCGTCCAAGATCTTCTAGCTCTCGGGAAATATGAACCTATCCCTTGTTGAATATTGGGGTCCAGTTTGTGTCAAGTATGTATCCGTAAGAAACAATGCAAGTGATGAACCGTAAGAAACATTTTGGGGTGTTAAATTTGTGAGACTGTCTCACTGTTTACTTTAGCCAATCGGTTCGAACAGGGATCAAAGAGTTTGTTCTTCGTATTTTCTTCTGACTATTCAGTAATCGGTTCTAACAAGGGTCAAAGAGTTCTTCCTATTTTCTTCTGACTATTCAGTAATAGGTTCTAACAAGGATCAAAGAGTTTGTTCTTCATATTTTTTTCTGACTATTCAGTATTATTCACCGCGCTACAATGTAATTCAATTATTCTTAATTCTTATTCCTATACTGATAAATGATAAGTACATACCCTGAAATCCTATTGTTTAAAACAATTTAAAAAATTTATACAACCCTTCACCGCTAACTCTATTATCTATTCAACATGTGGAGTAGTAGTCAGTGGTGAAACCCAAATTTGAAGCTCGGTGATAAAAACAGAGATTAAAAATAGACGAACAGCACAACCTAGCATTGTGCCTTACAAAAGTTATTTAACAATTTCTTTATCGAATCTTTGATTACTTGGGCCATTTTCAAATATGTTAAATTAATATGATCTAAAGATAGCTAATATGATTTGTTAATAGAACAAAAAGGCAAAAAGGCAAAAGAATTACCTCCACGACTTTCGATATGGCTTGAACAACCTCAAGGACCATTTGATACAAAAATGGCGGTGGTTTACCTCCGGAAATGGCGAAGTTGTAGTCATTGCCTCCTATTTCACCGACTATAAAAAGTGCCTTAGAAAGCTTGCTTTTGCATTCTGAAAAATTATTAATGCTCAACAATAAGGTTTAGAGTTGAAAATCTATAAGATTAAATTTATAGTTTGCTAGCATGTGGTTATAGTTGCTTTGCCATAGTAGATTAATCAACTAGTTTAGTTTTCTTATACTTAGTTGATTATATATTTATGGATTTTCAACATAGTACCTTTTCTTCTTTCATTTCCTACCTAATGCTGTGTAGCTCCGACACTGCTCGGAGGTGGCGTGTCGCGTGTCGGGACGACACGACACTGTACACGACACTGGACACGCCTGGGACACTGCTTAAGGCGACACGACTCTCGACACTGCACAGAGAGGAAATTTTTTTTGCTAAAATTTATTTCTCTGGAAGGAAGATGAAGATGTACAGAGAGGAAGTCAGGAAGATGAACAAGAGGGAGATGAACTTTAGTTTTTAATGATGAACTTCACTTTAATTTTTCACATTGAAAACAAAAACTCACATTGAAAACAAAAACTAAACGATGCACCTCCCTATCTTAGGTGTTGAGAATTGAAACAGACTATTGTAGAGTCAAGTAGGGTAGTTATTTACAATTTTGCCCCTTTGTTTTGGACTGTTTCGTTTTTTGGGTTCAAAATTGGAGTTATTAAACATTGATTTTAATTTGAATTTTAAATCCTTCGTAATTTTTTTAGTTTTCTTATTATTATAGAACTTGGAATTTTTCATCTTTTATTTCGAAGTGTCGTATCGTGTCTCTCAACCAGGTCAAGACACCTCGTTGACCATATCCGAGTATCTGAAATTTTTTAGCACGAAGTGTCCGACACCCCGACACGTGTCCGACACGACACGTGTCAGAGGAGTCCGCGCAACACAGACCTAATGCCCTTTTGGTTTTTAAATCTTTTATGGTACCTCTCACTTTTACGGAGTATTATTGACGATCAAATGTCACCCTTACCCCCATTTCCGTCAATTTGATCTCTTGGTTAATAATGTGGCCGCTAATTTGCAGTCTCTTTCAGCTTACGCTGCGTTACAAGGATGAGATCTATATTTTTTCTTTACCACCTGCAAGAACCATAACCAGTGTTTTGTTTCTCGACCAAAACCGGAAGATTGTTTTATGTCCGTAGCTATGTGTGAAATAAAATGGATTAGAGGCATCTTTCTGGGCATAATTAGGGTGTTAGGCATTCACAAGCTAAGGCTTGCCTCTCTTCCATGAAAGTTTGTCTGCAATTCATATTGCACAGAATCATTTTTTGTTGTGAAGAAATATCTAAGATGGTCTAATTACCAAATCTCATATGCAGACAATTATTGAGCAGTGAACAGATGGCTGGAAAGGTTATTAAGGAATAATCACGTATTTTGTTAGGAAGTTACGATAGGCTACATGAGTTGTCCTATGGTTTATAGTTTGTTAAGGAAATTGATTGTTTTTACCAGATAACATACAACCTCATTACAACCTAAGGCAAGAAAACAATGTTATTGAATTAATTCGATGACACTTGCAATTGTATAATACTATTAGTAACAGTGTTGAGTTTGATTAGTAGTGGTTTTATAATTCTATGATTAGACGATTAAATAGGAAATATAGAAAGTATATATACCTGTGGTGGCTGTGGAGTTGGAACAAATGGAAGTAAGATGTGATTTAAACCATTCAAGTTGCACAAATAGAGAGCTATTGGTAAATGATGGCATGATATCTTTTGCTTGCAAAGTTGATGTATCAAGAGCAGTGGCACCGACCACAGCAAAATTTGCTCCATGCGTAAAATTCCCATCTTTATTAAGGTAAGCCTCAACAAATGGTAGATTCAAGAACTCGGCTACATTTTCAATGAAAAATAATGATTTAAGATCTATGATTCCATACAATCTCTAAATGCTTCATAAGATTAACAAGTAAATGTCCTTAAACATTGTATATTCTAATCACTTCTAAGAATTTTCTGAAGGCCAGTCTACTACCATCCTATGATGTACATGGATTAGCCTCTCGTAGTCTCGTAAGTAGTCAATATTTGAAACTTCTGTTTAAAAGCTTCTTTTTTCGCAGTTATTAATTTATTATGTTGCCTTGTCTACAGTTAAATCTCTGGTTCCATCACTGAAAAAATGCGTACATAAACAAAGCTGAAACTTTAAAAAAGTGCATCTTACCTAAATAGTCAATCATAAGAAGTCCATCCGAACAACGGCCAGTTGACTTTTGAAAATATGTTACACCATAGGGAGATTGAGAAAAACTGGAATATGGATTTTCCACTTTGAAATTGCCCGTGTCCGAAAGTGAATCACCAAATTGATAGATAGCTTCAATCGAATCCCTGTTTTTCCCCAAAGATTGTATAATATGTCAAAAGATAAACAATTAAAACCTATAAAAAAAATGCCTAATATCAAATTGAAGAGCCAAAAACTTAAAATCCACGGCTACACCAGTTTTTATGTCGCCGTGAACTATGGTCCATAAAAATCTGTTTTTACTTCACATATTCTACCTACTACTCCGTTATTTATATAAACTAGTTTTACGCCCGTGTAAAATATATGCACGGGTTGAACTTTAGTAAATCAGTATTACAGTTGTACCGAAAGTAAAGAGGGTAAGGAGGTTTGTCGCTTGCGCGGGTCTTTGTATGGGATTCGACAAGCTCCGCGCTATTGGTTTGCCAAGCTCAGTGCCGCTCTTGGGACATATGGGTTTGTTCAATCACATTTTGTTCACTTATTCTACAAACGAGGTATGTTTACATGTGTTGGTTTATGTGGACGATCTTGTCATTGCTGGAAATAATTTTGTTGCCATAACCGCTTTTAAGACCTACATGGGTACTTGTTTTCGTATGAAAGATCTAGGTGCACTCAAATATTTTTTGGATTTTGAGGTTGCTCGCAATTCCGAAGGAATTGTCAACGGAACTACGCTCTTACAGGTTTTTTGGGCACCAAACCGGGAGCTACTCCCCTCGAACAAAATCATCTGGTGACCTTCTTGCGGAGGTCGAGCAATATAGACGGCTAGTTTGTCGTCTCGTTTACCTTGCCGTCACTCATCCTGACCTTTCATATGCGGTGCACATTTTGTCTCGGTTCTTACAACAATCTCATAGAGAGCATGTGGATGCTGCATTTCGTGTTGTTCGGTACCTCAGAGGTAGGTTGGGCTAAGGACTTTTGTTACGCTCATATGGTGACGATCTTAGTGTATCTGGGTGGTGTGATTCGATTATGCAAGTTGTCCTTTGACTCGTCGTTGGTGGATTGTTTTTATGGGTGCCTCGCCTGTATCTTGAAAAACCACGAAACAACGGACAATTTGCTAATCTTCTACTGAAGATGAGAGGGAAACGTTTTGTGTGAACTGAAATGGCTATTGGGCCTTCTCTCTAGCCTCAGTGCTACCGTTCTAGCGTTCTGAAACCCATGTCTCTTTACTGTGATAATAAGTCTATGCTCCATATTACTCAAAATCCCGTCTTTCATGAGAGGACCAAGCATATTGAGTCAAGCATATATTGAGGGGACTGTCACTTTATTCGGGATGCTATTTCCGATGGCTTAATTTTCCTTGCTCACGTTGCTACGCATTTGCAGATTGCTGATATTCTCACTAAAGCTTTGGCCTCTCTACAATTTGATTTTCTTCTTCGCAAACGCATTCTCCAAATCTCCAGTGGTTACAGGGGGTATTAGGGCCGAATTAGGCCATTCATATTATCGGTATTAGGAGTCCTCGGGAATTATGGTACATGATTCCTAGTAACTAGTATGCAATGAATTGCAATGAATTGTATTAATTAGTGGTTGTTGGTAAGCATATCTCCTTGTATAAATACCATTTTCTATAATGAAATAAGAACACAATACAATTAATCAAATATCTCTATTCTCAACAATAAAAATAGTTGATTCATGACTTCTCAAGATTTTACTTTTATTTTTCAAATCAAAATACAATGATGAGTAAAATGAAAAACAAATGAAATATCAATTTAAAATTTATAAATAATTTTATTTTTCAAATCAAAATACAACGATGAGTAAAATGAAAAACAAATGAAATATCAATTTAAAGTTTATAAATAATACACTAAAAAGGTAAAATATCATATATACCGTGCAATCGTGCATAAATTGCACGGGTCAATACTAATTACCTATAGTTTGAGTTATTGTTGTTAAATAATCCAAAAAAAGGCTGAGCATATACCATACTTAGGTTTGGAAAAGGAATACTGAAAACCTAATGACTTAGGACTTTTTTCGGTTACTCTTTTAATTCATAGGAAGTCCAAAATCCCATAAATTACATTTTTTAAGAGTTGTTTGGTCATCCCATAAGTGGAAAAATGGAGGAACTCAACCTCCCTCATAAGTTCTAATTTCGCATGATGTGGAATGTTAATGACCGACCCACTCCTCATTGTGTTGTATTTCCCACATCTCATTCATTATAATGTTCACATATTCACAAAATATGAGAATCCAATTCATGGAGGTGTAAATTCCCTTATGTCAACCAAACAATTTTTTGTAATATCGTGAAAACTTAATGTGGGAATTAAGTTCACTGGGAGTACAACTCCCTACAAAAAAATAATTCCGGGTAAACCAAACAAGCCCTTACTTTCATGTTTTATTGAGTTATTTACCTATTACATTTTGAATTGTTTCTTTTGATTCTTTGCATTTTTATATTTAGTCACTTACGACTTGCAAACAGATCGGATCGTGTCGGATTCGTGTTGGTGTCACATGTAAACGGGTCACAAACCCTCCAACCCAAACCCGACCCAATTAAGTTTCGTGTCGTGTTCCTGTCGACTTATTTACATAAATGGGTCATTAAGACTCAACCCTAACCCGTTAATTTCGTGTTGATTTCGTGTTGGGTTCGTGTCGTGTTTACGTGTCATGTGCATATTTGGAAGGTTTGGGTATATTTATGTGATGTAGGATCAATAAAAATTACGATAAATTTAGTAAACTTGTGATTCGTGTCGGGTTCATGTTTAGAGAGCTCAACCCAAACTCAACCCAATTAAATATCGTGTCGTGGTTTGTATCGACCCACATACATAAATGGGTCATTAAGGCTTAACCCAAACCCGCTAATTTTGTGTCGGGGTCGTGTCGTGTCCTTATGTGCCAGCTCCACTTACGAACTCTCTAAATGCTATAATACCCTACATACCTCTCAGAATCTAGGCTCTCAATCCCCAGTTTTGGGGTTAGAAAGTATTTTCATTCTAAATACCTATCTACCTTATTATATTAGTGCAAAAAGTAAACGTAAAGAATAAATGGGAACGGGAGAAATATTTTACCATAAAGGAAAAAACTAAATTAGAAAATGGGAATAATGTGGGCAGAAAAAATTAAAAATGATAGATTAATGGGTGGACTCCTCATGAAGTAGTTTATGACGGCTAGTATTCTGGTAAGACAACTGTAAATTATACAGAACTGAATGAAAGCAAGCATTAACTAAATTTTATATTCTTTTTTTTGGAAGGTAACCGAATTTTGTATTTAAAAATAGTGTATGATGTCCTTGGTTTGTGGACTCGAAGCATTGTAAGCAGTAAGCAAAGTTAGTTGATCTGGCAAACCAGGGCTTACTTGAATGCCAGGGGAACCGATAGTTTTAACTAAGGCCTAGGGGTGGAAACTTTTAGGGAGAAACTAGTTCGAAAATAAGTCGGTATTAAAATTAGGTTAATTGGAAGCAAGTTTATTACAATTAAAAGTTTGAAAATTTTCATTGTCACCAGTCACCAGTCGGCAGTGCCCCAATAAAATAAAGCTGCCTCTATAATCCTCAGTTTCACGACTGGTTTGATTTTTGAATCAAATGGCGTTAATTGAAATTGATGGAATGTGGCCTATGTGGCTATGTCGGCTATGTGGATGTGGTGGTCTTCGTCTTCGATTAATTCAATTATTACTTTATCTAACAAACTAAAGCTAACCAAGTTTATAGAGTGAACACAAATTTGCACAAAAAATGTGATGGACATACATTTAAGAACGAGTCTGTAGCTATGAGTCGTAGACGCGAGAGGGAGAGAGACGGTATTTCAGTAAGTTTATAGGTTAAACACAAAAGGTTGAAAGTAATACGGAGTTGAATTGTATATGTTGTACATTAATAACTGGAATATGATAGAAAGGAAAGAAATGCAATAAGAGAGAAGAGATGGAAAAAGACAAACCTGGAAAGACGAGGATGGAGGAGATAATCAAGATCCTTCATATCATATAAATAGTCGGATACTAATCTAATGGGACTATCATCTTTGAATAAGGTTAATACTGCAAATGTGTATATAACTACAGCTGCTATGAATAAGAATGATGATATATGAGAAGAAGAAGAAGAAGAAGAAGAAGAAGACATAGCTGAAGAATTAATTAAGATATACAGACAGTACTTCGTATAATCATTAGTGCGCTAATAATCAAACATTCACTCTTACTTTGTAGGAGCCTTTATTATTCAAAATGAATGCTAATATCTAGGCACTCTTCTCCACTAAACTCTAATACCGCATTCACACATACTGTATGTACATTAACTAATTTATTTAATATTTCTATATATTCATCATATACGGAGTTATTTATTTAAATTTACGGATGAAGTATTTTAATAAGGTGAGACTTTTATGTAAAATACTCCTTTCATTTTTTTCCATTAAATACATTTGTTTTTTCACGTTTGCTAACGTAGGTTTTACGTGCTTCATATATTTAGATATGGTTTTGTAAAAAATATAAAAGTTATATATTTTCAACATACTCGTAAATACGAATTAAACAAGACTCCACATGAATATATTTTTCTTACGTATTGAGAGCAAATTGAAATTGAATATTCGTTCGTAAATAGTGTACAAAAAACAAATGTATTGAATGGAAAAAAAATGGAGGGAGTAGAAGGGAGTATTTTTTGGACGTGCTTTTTCACATACGGATTTTAGTCTTTCACATACAAATTTTACTACCCTACCCTTGTCATTTTTTTTTATCATTCCTCAATTAATTTTATTTTTCTCTCTACATTCATCCCCTGTCCATACCGCAACCCCTCCCCTGCGCCGACGACCAACCGCCCCCTCCCCCACCCCCGCTGCGCACTCCCTCCCCTGCCGCACACTCCCTCCCCTGTCGCCCCTCCCCCTGCCGCCCCCCTCCATCCTCTTGTCGCCCCCTCCATCCCCTGTCGCCCCCCTCCCCCTGCGTCGCACCTCCGTCTGCCGCCCCTCCCACTGCGCCGCCCCCTCCCCCTGTCGCGCTCCTCCTACTGCGCCGCACTCCGTCAACCCTTCCCCACATCTCCACGATCTGCTATTGTTGGAGATTGTGTCCTCCACATGTAGTGTGATAACGTCATTGCACATACCCTTGTACGGACAAGTGGGAGATTGTTGGGGCTGGTGTCCTTGACAATTAAGTACAATGACTTATTAAATCTCTTTAAGGATCACAAGGGCATACTTTTGTATTATTACCAGTTGATCCACGTTTATCAATAACGGTTGGCTTGCTAGATAAGTTTGACGTTATTGTCATACGGATGGCGGTGGTCAACTGGTCCCTATACGTCACACCTATAGGACACGTTTGAGAGATGTGAAGGTATGAAAATACAGTCACATTTTGCCGGATATGACTAAACAGTTAGTCAGAGGTATTGACTACTAAATTAGTCAATAAGATGTTGAGATTATTATTTAATACGGATTAAATAATTTTAGCTAATACGGATTACATGATTAATTCGTAAATTAAATATAAACGGTTATATTTAATTAAATATTGTATTCGCGAATTAATATAAACAGTTATATTAATTTAGGTAATTATACAATATCGTATTTTATCAGACCATTATTAATATATCGACTGTATTAATAACTGATAACATGTTACGATTTATAAATAAAACCCGCGGACAACTTATAGCTAATTGGGTCGAATCACGCATTGGGATAAGGTAAGAGTGGAAAGCCCACTCCTACCCAAACCCTATTCGGCCGGCTAGTATTACAAAAGGAGGAGACTTTTCCCTTTGTCAGACTACTGATTTACTGATTTGCTGATTTACTGATAATCACATCTCAAGAAAAATTAGGGTTTTGAGAGCATTCTTCTCCCAAAACCTCAGATCTCACATCTAAAACTCAATAGCTCTCCCAATATTGCAAGGCAGTTGGAGAGGATTTCTAGCACACGCGGCCACGTCTCATTCTAAGTCTTGGGTGCAAGTTATAGGAGGGAATTTGTGTTAATTCCTGTTCTTAGGCCTTTCGCACAAGGACTAAAGGTTGATTTCTTTTTCATGCTTTTAATTAACTTATGACTATAATCACAATTGTATGTTTCATTATAATCCTGCAAGTTTGGGGCGAATACATGCTTTATTCCCCACAAGTGGTATCAGAGCCAGGCCATGAAAATTTTACCTTTGTGTTTTTCGTAAGTTTTAAAACCTGAAAAATCGTCTTCTGCCGCTAAGTCGGTCGATCGACCCCCCGTTGCGGTCGGTCGACCGCCTCCTGCGTGGTTTTCTGTTTCGACAGTTTATCTTTTGTGAGAAATCGTGTTCAGAAACTCGGTTTCGTGTTTTGTGGTCGGTCGACCTGTTTTTCGGGTCGGTCGACCATTCTGCTTTAAAAAAAAAAAAAAAATGAAAAAAAAAAATTTCGTCAGGTGGTCGGTAGACCACCCCTGTAACAGACTCGTTTTTTTTTTTTTTTTTTTTTTTCGAAAATAACATGTTTTATTTTCACATAGCCTTTAGTAATATACTATATACGGAAATAGTATATTATTACTTTTGTGAAACGGTTCACCCTCGTTTGATACATATTATTTTAAAACGGTTTAAGGTAATAGGATTATAAATTTATTAAAATTGGGTGATTAAAACGGTATAATCACATAATTTTAATCCCGTAAGGTGGTTTGGTAAAATTTGTTAATCATAATAACAGTATTATGTCATGAATGAATTTTGTTTTAGTTGATGCATTTTATTTATCGTCTTGTTGAATGCCTTGTAAATGCTTTCAATAACGTATTTAATTTTGCAAACGGTTGTAACTTAGTGTGGCCTTAGTAGATTGTGTTACCGTAATGATGGGACACAGTCTTGCTTGTAATTTTGAGATCTTGAATCTCCGTTTTGGGTTTTTGCCATGTAATTACTTTTGTATTTAAATTAGAATGTATCTAGGACTACTTTTGTAATTTAAATTAGTAATTTTGTGAAGACCAAAGACGGAGACCGGATGCTCACTCCCGCTGCAAGGACCAAGATGGAACATCAAGACAAGCTTCTAGGGTCCAACGGTGGATTCCAAGTTGTTTTATGTTTATTTTGGTAAGATAGGCCGCACTAGGACTTTTTATTTACGTTTATTGCTTTCATTTTATGCTTTCATCGATAATAGCTTGCATCATATTCCGCCTAAAACCAAACCACCTATAACATGCTTGAAAACTGACTCATGTAGAGGTTACGCGTTAGTTTTCTGTGACAATACAGATGTCACATGTCAATTGCAAAGCCATCACTTTATTTCATTCATTCTCGAATATGCTAGATTTTAGTTCACTTAATATGAGTAAATATAAGTCGATGGGGTCTTCCTCGTATAACCAAAAATTGAGAATGGTCTTTATAAATCAGCCTCCCATGAATCCCTTCTTCGTCGGTAGGCATAATATGACCCCTTCTACGTCGGGTAAGTGGGAACAGATGATTTATTTTATCTCAACATCATGGTCACTCGATAATATCCAGTGACTGAGATGGACTAATAGATAGGATTTACGGAAATCTATCGACCAAGAGTTCCAACTGTGGAATTAGCCAAACTGTGGGCTTATCAATATACGGAAATTGAGTCTTGGGATCATTTATATAATTCTTGAGGGAGATCAATTATATAAATGCATGAGTCTACGAGTTTAAATTCAATTTAATATAGACTTAAATCACAACAATGAGTTGCTTATATGGTTTTGTTTTATCTTCTTTTCAGTCTAGAACACGTTCAATTAAACTGCTGTATAACTAAATGGCTGGTGAAGACCCAATGCCAAGTGCCAAGCTAGCACGTGAATCCTGGCTAAAAGCCTTCATGGACTCCATGAATCAGTCCACAAGACTGAGGAATGATGGGTCAAACTTCTCTGACTGGGAGGCAGCACTACGGAATGCTGCCATTGCTGACGGAAAGCTCAAGTACTTGACTGAGCCCATTCCGCCACACCCAGGAACTGGAGCTAGAGCTAACGAAGTTCGCGCTCATAGCGACTTCGTCATGGAAGCGGGTGCGATAAAGAACGTACTCATCTATGCAATGGAATCCAATTTGCAAAGACGCTTCATAACCCATGGTGCAAACAAGATTTTCACCACGCTCACTAACGAATTCTCAAAGGCTCCGAGAATCGTTTCTTATGAGCATACCTGTCGCTTCTTTGAGGCGAAACTCCAGAAGGGCCAATCTGTTAGCCCACATATTCTTCACATGATTGAGAATATCGAGAAACTGGAGGCCCTAAACTGCAAGATCAGTGAGAACATAATCGTTGATCGAATGCTTCATTCACTTCATGATGGGTTCGCCCTCTTTAGGGCCTGTTGGAGCTTGTGTCCTTCACATGTAGTGTGATAACGTCATTGCACATACCCTTGTACGGACAAGTGGGAGATTGTTGGGGCTGGTGTCCTTGACAATTAAGTACAATGACTTATTAAATCTCTTTAAGGATCACAAGGGCATACTATTGTATTATTACCAGTTGATCCACGTTTATCAATAACGGTTGGCTTGCTAGATAAGTTTGACGTTATTGTCATACGGATGGCGGTGATCAACTGGTCCCTATACGTCACACCTATAGGACACGTTTGAGAGATGTGAAGGTATGAAAATACAGTCACATTTTGCCGGATACGACTAAACAGTTAGTCAGAGGTATTGACTAATAAATTAGTCAATAAGATGTTGAGATCATTATTTAATACGGATTAAATAATTTTAGCTAATACGGATTACAAGATTAATTCGTAAATTAAATATAAACGGTTATATTTAATTAAATATTGTATTCGCGTATTAATATAAACAGTTATATTAATTTGGACAATTATACAATATCGTATTTTATCAGACCGTTATTAATATATCGAATGTATTAATATCTGATAACATGTTACGATTTATAATTATAAACCCGCGAATTATATTTAAGCAATTGGGTCGAATCACGCATTGGGATAAGGTAAGAGTGGAAAGCCCACTCCTACCCAAGCCCTATTTCGGTCGAAACCTAGAGCTACATAAGGAGAGTCCTTCTCCTTATGTAGACTACTCTTGTTGCACTGTTAAAAGAATCTCAAGGTAAAAATTAGGTTTTTGAGAGCATTCTTCTCCCAAAACCTCAGATCTCACATCTAAAACTCAATAGCTCTCCCAATATTGCAAGGCAGTTGGAGAGGATTTCTAGCACACGCGGCCTCGTCTCATTCTAAGTCTTGGGTGCAAGTTATAGGAGGGAATTTCTGTTAATTCCTGTTCTTAGGCCTTTCGCACAAGGACTAAAGGTTGTACTTCTTTTATTATGCTTTTTAATCTTATAACGATATTCACGACTGTAATTTTCATTATAATCCTGCATTTAAAGGGCGAATACACGTTTTATTCCCCACAAGTGGTATCAGAGCCTTAGGCCATAAAATTTTACAATTGTGTCTTTCATAAGTTTTAAAAATTTTAAAAACCGTACAATCTGCCTAGGCACTCGATCGAGTCCCTGTTGCACTCGATCGAGTGCCCTCGTACCAGGCCCCGTGCGTGAGTTTTAGTGGGAAATCGATCTTGTTTTCGATTATAATTTGCATATTGTTAATTAATCGATATTTTTAGCAATATGTGAATCTTTTGTTGTTGTTTATTTATGATTTACACGTTTTAAATCCAAGTTATAAACTCGTTTTAGATTTAAAGTGCAGCGATTGCGTTTTAAAGAGTCACTCGATCGAGCCCCTGCTGCACTCGATCGAGTGACACTGGCACTCGATCGAGGGCCTCTGCTGCTCGGTCAAGTGCTCTTGTTTCGGGTTCCCTTTTCGAAAATAACTTGTTTTCTTATTTTCAAATGGCTTAAAATAATATACTGTATACGGAAGTAGTATATTATTTAGTGAAACGGTTCACCCTCGTTTGATACATATTGTTTTTAAAACAGTTTAAAACAATGGATTATATGTTTATTAAAATTGGTGATTAAAACGGTATAGTCACTTAATTTTAATCTTAAAAAGGTGGTTTGGTATAAATTTATTAATCATAATAACAATATTATGTCATGTATAAATTTTATTTAGTTGATGCATTTTATTTATCGTCTTGTGAATGCCTTGAATGCTTTCAATAACGTATTTAATTTTTGCAAACGGTTGTAACTTAGTGTGGCCTTAGAAGATTGTGTCACCGTAATGATGGGACACAGTCTTGCTTGTAATTTTGAGATCTTGAATCTCCGTTTTGGGTTTTTGCCATGTAATTACTTTTGTATTTAAATTAGAATGTATCTAGGATTACTTTTGTAATTTAAATTAGTAATTTTGTGAAGACCAAAGACAAGACGGAGACCGGATGCTCACTCCCGCTGCAAGGACCAAGATGGAACATCAAGACAAGCTTCTAGGGTCCAACGGTGGATTCCAAGTTGTTTTATGTTTATTTTGGTAGGATAGGCCACACTAGGACTTTTATTTACGTTTATTGCATTTATCTTTATGCTTTCATCGATAATAGCTTGCATCATATTCCGCCTAAAACCAAACCACCTATATCATGTCTGAAAACTGACTCATGTAGAGGTTACGCGTTAGTTTTCTGTGACAATACAGATGTCACATGTCAATTGCAAAGCCATCACTTTATTTAATTCATTCACGTAAATGCTAGTTTTTAGTTCACTTAAATATGGATAAATAAAAGTTGATGGGGTCTTCCTCGTATAACCAAAAATTGAGATTAGTCTTTATAAATCAGCCTCCCATGAATCCCTTCTTCGTCGGTAGGCATAATATGACCCCTTCTACGTTGGGTAAGTGGGAACAGATGATTTATTTTATCTCAACATCATGGTCATTCGATAATATTCTAGTGACTGAGATGGACTAATAGATAGGATATACGGAAATCTATCGACCAAGAGTTCCAACGATTGGAATTAGCCAAACTGTGGGCTTATCAATATACGGAAATTGAGTCTTGGGATCGTTTATATAATTCTTGAGGGAGATCAATTATATAAATGCATGAGTCTACGAGTTTAAATTCAATTTAATATAGACTTAAATCACAACAATAAGTTGCTTATATGGTTTTGTTTTATCTTCCTTTTTCAGTGTAGAACACGTTCATTAAAACTGCTGTATAACTATAATGGCTGGTGAAGACCCAATGCCAAGTGCCAAGCTAGCACGTGAATCCTGGCTAAAAGCCTTCATGGACTCCATGAATCAGTCTACTAGACTGAGGAATGATGGGTCAAACTTCTCTGACTGGGAGGCAGCACTACGGAATGCTGCCATTGCTGACGGAAAGCTTAAGTATTTAACTGAGCCAATTCCGGCACACCCAGGAACTGGAGCTAGAGCTAACGATGTTCGCGCTCATAGCGACTTCGTCATGGAAGCGGGTGCGATAAAGAACGTACTCATCTATGCAATGGAATCCAATTTGCAAAGACGCTTCATAACCCATGGTGCAAACAAGATTTTCACCACGCTCACTAACGAATTCTCAAAGGCTCCGAGAATCGTTTCTTATGAGCATACCTGTCGCTTCTTTGAGGCGAAACTCCAGAAGGGCCAAGGTGTTAGCCCACATATTCTTCACATGATTGAGAATATCGAGAAACTGGAGGCCCTAAACTGCAAGATCAGTGAGAACATAATCGTGGATCGTATGCTTCATTCGCTTCATGATGGGTTCGCCCTCTTTAGGGCCAACTACTATATGAACGACATGAAGAAGACTCCTCATGAGCTCCACTCCCTTCTCGTACAGACTGAGAAGGATCTGAAATTGAGTGGGAGCATGAAGCAGGATGTTCTCATGATCTCCAGTAAGGGAAAGGGTAAAGGGAAGGCTAAAGCTCAGGGCGACCTAGCAGTAGGTAAGCCCAGGTTCAAGAAACCAGGATTTGCTAAGAGTGGGCCAGGTGAGTCGAGCAACTCACAGGGCAAGACAAAGAGCAAGGATACAAGCATGGAATGTCATCATTGCCACAAGACTGGGCATTGGAGGCGCTCCTGCCCCGTGTATCGGGAGGACATTAAAGCAGGCCGTGTTACTCCTGTTGGTATGTCTTCTTCTTCTTTTGTTCACATGATTGAGATTAACCACGCAAGTTGCGGAACTTGGGTACTTGATACTGGTTGTGGTTCTCATCTATGTAATCATGTGCAGGGCCTCCGAAACCAAGAACCCCTAACCAAGGGTGAGGTGGACCTGCGAGTCGGGAATGGAGCACGCGTTGCTGCAGTCTCGAAGGGAACATACGTGATCCAGCTTCCAAGTGGATTCGAGTTATTTTTATATAACTGTTATTATGTTCCTAGTTTGTCCAAAAACATTATTTCAGTTTCTGCACTTGACAAACTCGGCTTTTCATTTGTAATAGAGAATAATAGTTGTATTTTCTCCTTACACAATATGATATATGGCAAGGCAGTTTCCATGAATGGAATTTATGTTTTAGATCAAACTACCGAGATATTACATGTGAATAATAAAAGATTAAAGGTAGGTGACAAAGATCAAACTTACCTATGGCATTGTCGTATGGGACACATAAATGAGAAACGCGTAAAACAGCTCATACAGAATGGAGCTATATCGCCCTTTGATTTCGAATCATATGGCACGTGTGAATTATGTCTCATCGGTAAGATGACTCGTATTTCCTTCAAAGGTGTTGGAATGCGCGCTGCCGACCTATTAGGACTCATACATACGGACGTATGTGGCCCTATGTCGATCAACGCACGAGAAGGCTATAGGTATTTCATCACTTTCACGGACGATTTAAGTAGATATGGCTATGTCTATTTAATGAAGCATAAAAGTGAATCCTTTGACAAGTTCAAAGAATACCAGAATCGGGTACAGAACCAGCTGGGTAGAAAGATTAAAGCACTACGTTCAGATCGTGGTGGTGAGTATCTTTCACACGATTTTGATCAACACCTTAAAGACTGTGGGATCGTGCTACAGTTGACTCCACCTGGAACACCACAATTAAATGGTGTGTCCGAACGGAGAAATCGAACTTTACTTGATATGGTTCGATCCATGATGAGTCACACCGTCGTACCTGATTCATTGTGGGGCTATGCTCTTTTGTCGGCCGCTCTAATACTTAACCGAAGTCCGTCTAAAGCTGTTGACAAGACTCCATACGAATTATGGAAGGGAACGGTCCCTAACTTGTCATTTATTCGGGTTTGGGGCTGCGAGGCTTATGTCAAGTGGAGACACGAGGATAAGCTCGGCCCGCGATCGGTCAAGACATACTTTATAGGTTATCCAAAGGGAACTTTTGGTCATTACTT
Source organism: Silene conica (assembly GCA_029255685.2). NCBI lineage: Eukaryota > Viridiplantae > Streptophyta > Magnoliopsida > Caryophyllales > Caryophyllaceae > Silene > Silene conica. The sequence continues at coordinate 31,684,229 of CM055320.2, forward strand.
CTACTCGCCTACCGAACAACGTGTTTTTGTTGCGGCTAGTGCGACGTTCTTAGAGAAAGAATTTCTCGAGAACAAGTCGAGTAATAGAACCTTCGAGTTATCGGAGGTTCAAGAACCAACTACCGAGCAACCATTGGAGGAAACAGTTCCTTCAACCGAGGCTGCGGTAGATATCCCTGAGGAACCTAGGAGGTCGGGAAGAGTCTCTATTCCACCGGACAGATACATTGGTATGGTCGAGGAACATGATACAGATGACGTCTTACTCCTAGAGGGTAATGAACCCAAAACCTATAAAGGTGCCATGACCAGTTCTGACTCAAAGCTATGGCTAGAAGCCATGCAATCCGAGATGGACTCCATGTATGAGAACAACGTGTGGGATCTTGTGGACCTACCTGCAAAGGTACGTCCCCTTCAATGCAAATGGCTTTACAAAATAAAGCATGCCGTGGAAGGTAAACAAGATATCCATAAGGCAAGACTAGTTGCTAAAGGTTTCACCCAAGTGCCAGGCTTGCACTACGATGAGATCTTTGCACCCGTAGTCATGCTACGTTCCATTCGGATTATCTTAGCGATCGCCGCATTTCACGATTTTGAAATATGGCAAATGGACGTTAAAACTGCCTTCTTAAACGGTTATTTGGAGGAAGAGTTGTACATGGTACAACCCGAGGGTTTTATTGGTCCAGAACATCCTAAGAAGGTTTGCAAGCTTAAGCGTTCCATCTATGGACTTAAGCAAGCATCGCGGAGTTGGAATCATCGCTTCGACCAAGTGATAAAAGAGAATGGATTCATTCGATCAGTCGAGGAACCATGTCTCTATATCAAGTCGAGTGGGAGCAAGATTGTATTCCTAGTACTGTATGTCGACGACATACTCTTGATTGGGAATGACATACCTCTCCTTTCTTCGGTTAAAGCATGGTTGAAAAACCATTTCCAGATGAAAGATCTGGGAGAGGCACAAAGAATTTTGGGCATCCGTATCTACAGGGATAGATCACGACGGATGTTGTCTCTCAGTCAGGAGTCTTATATAGATAAGATTCTAGAGAGATTCAGCATGACGAACTCCAAGAAGAGGTTCCTCCCTATGACTCCTGGGCTTTACTTGAGCAAGACTCAAGAAGCTAAGTCATTGGAAGAGAAAGAGCGCATGAGTCGGATTCCTTATGCCTCGGCAATAGGATCGATCATGTATGCCATGATATGCACACGTCCTGACGTTGCATATGCATTGAGTATGACAAGTCGATTCCAAGCTCATCCAGGTGAACAACACTGGATGGCCGAGAAAAACATTCTTAAGTACCTACGGAGGACTAAAGATTGGGGATTGACTTACGGAGGCGACTCGACGCTCTGTGCCACGGGTTATGCAGATGCTAGCTTCCAAACGGATCGAGATGACTCGAAATCTCAGTCTGGATTCGTTTTTACTCTTAATGGCGCTGCTGTCAGCTGGAAAAGTTCTAAACAGAATGTTACAGCAGATTCTACGACTGAGTCCGCGTAAAAGATGATATTCATTGATAAGATCGCTACGGATGACAACATAGCTGATCCTCTCACTAAAGCATTACCACGTGATAAGCATGAAGGGCACATTCATTCCATGGGAATTAGATGTGTTCCTAAGTTGTAGTACTCTTTTATGAATTCATGTAATAATTCATTTTCTCGTGTACTCTATTCAACCTCATTGTTATGATATAAAATGTTTTGTTTTTCATGTGGAATTGTACGCCAATTTTGAACACCACAAAGTGAACTGATTAACATTACATCGTTTTGGTCCTTGATTACCCACTTGAGCTGATAACTCAGGTAATCATTTTGTGACGTTGGTTGATGGTGGGTTCAACGAGCCATAAGTCACGCGGCTGACTGACCAATCACAAAGGCGAGTTATACGGATATCTCGTAGGACACCCCGTGACAACGTTATGGAGTCCTAAATGTTTTATAACATTGGGTGCCGGGTCGTGGATAGGACCTCCATAGTGTTCCTTAGAGTCGAGTCTTTTGACTTTCAACTGTCTCTTGAGATTAAGGCAGATTTTGGGTAACTTTGGTTTCTTTCCCACGGTCACCGTAACAGGGGCCAAGAGGATTTTTTCTGGGTTATTTCATGCTGCCCGATATCGGCAGGATTCGAGTTGAGGGAAATATCCAAACCCTTATCAGGATTTTATCATTTCTCAGGGCCACTCGAGGAGTAGTATCTGAAATGCATGGCCATGCTCGAATACAGATTCGTTTTATCAGTTAAGTTACTCTCTAGTCGGGTAAACCACTCTTGATACAGATCGCTTGTGAGATACGACCTTTGTGAATGCGGATTTGCAAATTGTCTTACATTGAGTGGGAGAAATTTTAAAAGGATATGAGATTCGGTTATCGCACCTACACTTGTACGGACAAGTGGGAGTTTGTTGGAGATTGTGTCCTCCACATGTAGTGTGATAACGTCATTGCACATACCCTTGTACGGACAAGTGGGAGATTGTTAGGGCTGGTGTCCTTGACAATTAAGTACAATGACTTATTAAATCTCTTTAAGGATCACAAGGGCATACTTTTGTATTATTACCAGTTGATCCACGTTTATCAATAACGGTTGGCTTGCTAGATAAGTTTGACGTTATTGTCATACGGATGGCGGTGGTCAACTGGTCCCTATACGTCACACCTATAGGACACGTTTGAGAGATGTGAAGGTATGAAAATACAGTCACATTTTGCCGGATATGACTAAACAGTTAGTCAGAGGTATTGACTACTAAATTAGTCAATAAGATGTTGAGATTATTATTTAATACGGATTAAATAATTTTAGCTAATACGGATTACATGATTAATTCGTAAATTAAATATAAACGGTTATATTTAATTAAATATTGTATTCGCGAATTAATATAAACAGTTATATTAATTTAGGTAATTATACAATATCGTATTTTATCAGACCATTATTAATATATCGACTGTATTAATAACTGATAACATGTTACGATTTATAAATAAAACCAGCGGACAACTTATAGCTAATTGGGTCGAATCACGCATTGGGATAAGGTAAGAGTGGAAAGCCCACTCCTACCCAAACCCTATTCGGCCGGCTAGTATTACAAAAGGAGGAGACTTTTCCTTTTGTCAGACTACTGATTTACTGATTTGCTGATTTACTGATAATCACATCTCAAGAAAAATTAGGGTTTTGAGAGCATTCTTCTCCCAAAACCTCAGATCTCACATCTAAAACTCAATAGCTCTCCCAATATTGCAAGGCAGTTGGAGAGGATTTCTAGCACACGCGGCCACGTCTCATTCTAAGTCTTGGGTGCAAGTTATAAGAGGGAATTTGTGTTAATTCCTGTTCTTAGGCCTTTCGCACAAGGACTAAAGGTTGATTTCTTTTTCATGCTTTTAATTAACTTATGACTATAATCACAATTGTATGTTTCATTATAATCCTGCAAGTTTGGGGCGAATACATGCTTTATTCCCCACAGCTATTTCATTTTTTACTTTTTTTTCAATTGTTTTTTTTGATTAATTAACTTTTATTGTTTTGTTGTTTTGTTGGTTTTGGAAAGCGAGTTCATGTTTAGGAAAAGGGTAGAAGATAGAAATTTTATGAAAAAGTGTATGTGAAAGAGTAAAGTCCGTATGTGAAAAAGTAATTTCCGTTTAATATACGGTAAATAACAACGAACGTATTAGCCTACTCAATTTATACATGAATTTATTATAGTTATATTATATAATCGGTTGATGGCTAAACTATAAACGCTCTTTCATGTGAGACACCTTGTTATCATATACTCCGTATGTGTTAACATACTCAATTTATACACGAAATGTATTACCATGAAACCTACTATTATATTTCGCTAATTGTATTGTAGTAACGTAAGTCTCCCTTGTGGCGGGTATATTCGTCACAAGTTTGTGATGGTCCAAATACTTCTTATATGGGTAATTATAAGACAACACAGTTTGTTACCTTTTAGGCACTTTACTTTGGTTTTATCTACCCTACATAAGTATTATTTAACCCGTTGTAAACTTGCGACGAATATAACCGTCAAAAATGAGAATTTGTGGTTTGTTATGTTGAAACTGGTTCTACATTTGTCAAACATGGTGCTAAGGATATTTTAACACAAATACACATTTGTGACGGCATTATCCATTGCAAGCTTACGATGGGTCAAATAAAACCCATTTGGAAGATAGAGACAAACTCATTGTTATTTTCTATACACTCTCAATCTTGTCTTATCTAATCAAATAGGTGTACTTTACCGTCGCAAGCTTGTGACGGATATACCCGTCACAAGAGATCTATTGATATCTATATAATAATATAAAAGGCTCCTTGAGCCTCTATTGAAGTGACACATAAGCTCGTGTAAGACTTGTCACGTGTCACTAGCCATCATACCTAACATTTTATCTATATAACACAATAAAAAAAAAGAAAATGGTGCTAATAAATAAAAGGAAAATTTACATTGAATTACAGATTCTGTATGAGGAGAAGAGTTGAAGAGGCAAAACTGTTTACCTCCTTATCTTTCATTCACCCTTCATTGCCCCCTTTCATTACTCCTAATTTTACCTTTAACACTAATTTATTTGACGGTTTCAGACTATTAAAAAAAATTATCGAAATTAATATAACTTGTACAAATTCATAACCGGTGATTTATAACTAAAAATTGACATTTCAACTCTATATATGAGGATGAGAAGATAATACAATTTTTGGTGTTATTCTTTATATTAATTACTATTTTTGTAACAGCCCGTATTTTCGTAAAATCTAATTTAAGCGTTTTAAATTATTTTACGTAATAAAATAATATTTTAATAATTTATTTCGAAAGATTTTAATTTAATAAGTAAGATCCGTCTTAAGAACCCCAAGTCCTTAAGACGAAAACAAACTTGGCAAGGTTAAGTTCCCGACTTAAATATCCGTTCTAATATCCTAACCCGTTTCAATTGTGACGGAAAGGACAAGTCTAAATCCCTTAAAAACCCCATATGTCGTTGCTTTCTTCTTCCTCAGGAACTCATTTCACTGTAAACTCATTTCTCCTCAAAACCTCCATTTATTCATCTTCTTTTGCTCTTTTCTCCATCATCCGTCGACCGAATCAAGGTAATAATAACATTTTCGGAATCCTCATCAAATTTCCAAGCCATCTATCACTTTAGTTTTTCATTTCGTTCGCTTCGAAAAATCTGTCCGTTTTGGTAAAGATCCGTTTCTGTTCTAAATTCCGGTTTTTATGTTTGTAGGAGAGGGCTTAGTCGATCCAGAGGTCGATAGCTACTTGGTTGAGGAGGATCTTTAGCCGGAATCGCTTGAGAGGTGACAATAACGAGAAACTCGGCCTTTATGTGTATATTAGCACTTTTGTTGTGATTCTCCATATTGTTGCTGATTTTGTTCAAAGGATTATGTGTATTGAACTTAGAAGCATGCCTAGGATTATTCTTATGTGAGAAATTCATGCCTTATGGTGTTGTTACATGTTCATATATTATTTTTAGTTTTTCACATGTTAAGACGGATATATTGAAATAATCGTTTGAGGATTGTTATGGGACTTATGTGCTGTTAGATTAGTAGTATTTGATGTTTGTAATGTTAGGTAAATCATACTTGTAATGATTATTGAAGTTTATAGGTCGATTTGTGAAGTTTGAAAAGGTTTGGAAAAATGCGATTTTCGTTACAGGCTCTCTGAGCCGGTCGACCGACCGGCCGCCGGTCGACCGACCGGCCGCCGGTCGACCGGCTGAGAGTGCGTATGTGTGTTTTTCGAATTTTAAGAATTTGGCCTTGGACTGCCAGCCGGCCGACCGGCTGGTAGTCCCTTTGTGTCGTGTGTGTTTTTGCGAAAACCTAAGTAGAAAGGGAGCCCAGCCGGCAGACCGGCCGCCTGCCAGCCGGCTGGGAGTGCATTTGGGGTATGGTTGTTATTTGCGAAGGCTAGGGAATGGGGTTCCCAGCCGGCCGACCGGCTGCCTGCCGACCGGCTGGGAGTCCTTGTGTTGTTTTGTTTTGAAAAAGAAAGTGTAGGCTGAGAGGGTCACCAGCCGGCCGACCGGCTGCCTGCCGACCGGCTGGGGACCGCTGTAAGCTATTTTTGAATCGTAATTAAATTGTAACTTTCAAACGGTTAATCGGTTTTGATTGAAACTCGTTTTGTATACCCGTGACCTGTATTTGAGGTCCCCGGAGGATGGACAACATTTTATGGGGTTCGGGAATGGAGTAAGGATAGAGACCCCTCGGTCGGGCAACCGAAAGGGAAACCGGCTCTCCCTCATCTTAGTTCCCGGGGTCAATTAAGTGTTGATTAGGAGTTAAGAAAGTAGAACTATAGATTAGTTCATAGACTTTGATGATGTTGTTTCGTTGCGTATTAAGTTATGCGTTAAGGTGTCGCCTCTGAACTTAATACGTTGGTTGTTTGTCATGTATAGGGGTATGCGTTAAGATGTCGCCTCTGAGCCCTATATGTGTTTGTTTGTCGTGTATGGAGCCATGCGTTGAGTTTTCACCTCTGAGTTCCATACATGTTTGTGTGTCGTGTCTGGGACATGCGTTGAGTTTTCGCCTCTGAGTCCAGACATGTATGTGTGATCGCGTCGGAACATGCGTTGTGTTTTCGCCTCTGAGTCTGACGAGTAGAGCAACTGCACGACGGGGCATTCAGGTTGTCATACCTTACCCGGAGTGCAGGTGTTTGGTGCTAGAACATGCGTTGATTTTTCGCCTCTGAGTTTAGTACCTTATGATGTAGTAGGGGAACATGCGTTGAGTTTTCGCCTCTGAGTTCTTTACTTGTGATAGTGAATCGAATGCTAGTCCATGCGTTGAGTTTTCGCCTCTGAGTCTAGGGTTCTGTGATAGCTGGTCCATGCGTTGAGTCTTCGCCTCCGAGTCCTTGTTTGTTATAGTGAAGTGGTATAGGTTATGTGTTAAGATGTCGCCTATGAACCTTATACTTGCTGTTTGTCTAGTATCTGCTTGCCTAGTGATGGTACGGTGTCAGATCTAGATATTTGTGATGATGTGTTAAGATGTTATCGTTGATGAGACTTATGTTTGATTTTAGTATTATTCACCCAAGGCATTAGGTGACTCTTTGATCGGTTTCATAAATAGTTGGACTGAAAGACCCCCCGACTGGGCAACCAGTAGGGAAACCGGCTCTCCTTCCTAACGGTTTATGAAGTTGGTTTGAGAGCTATGCATTAAGTATTGCATGATACGATGTAAGTTGATGAGATGTTATACTTCGCATGTTGATATATGTTGGAGTATTTTGTTTTGTTTTACCTGTTATCTGTTGTCACAAAAGGTGGCTAGGAGAACTCTAGTCACTCCCCACTGATTGTGGCGTACATGTTTTCATGTATGTAGGTACATGCTGGCTGGAGGGGTTCATGTGAGAGCTAGCGAGCGATGATCCTATCATCTTGACTTACACCTTTACATCGTTTTAGCTGGACTCTTAGCCTTGTTTGTTTGCGTTGGTGCCTGTAGGGATGTTCCATCCCAGGCTGTGTATATATTGGGATTTCATACTTAGAACTGCTACTTATCTATTTTGGTTTTATTTCATTTTCAGTTTCCGTTTCAGTTTAAGACTTCTCGCATGTTGTTACTCTAAAAAGTTTTAATTCCGCTGCATTTTTGGTACTTTTATGTGTTTATATTTCCGCTTTCGCGAGGGATTTTACAGTTGGTATCAGAGCATTATTGCTCCCGACGCACTCATGTGACCCCCAACCTTAACTTGACCATATAATCGAATAATGAATGAGAGATGGGGTAGATTTAAGGACTTATATTGTAGTCTGTTTGTGCCTTGTTAAGGATACGTCTAACGGTTTACTCTCTTATGATTGAAGAATGACGGAGTCAACCGATGCAGAGAATGCTAAGACACAAGCCATCATTCAAGACCTCCAAGATTGCATAGCTAGGTCATCTATGCCTTCTTCTTCATTTCCAACCTCGGGAAGTAACCAACCTGGGGAATTGGCTTGGATTATCACCCAGATGTGGAGGAATGCAGCTAAGACATACGACGGAGAGACCAGTGCTGCGACCCTTACTGCTTGGTTCTTTGACATGGAAAGGAATTTCATGATTTATGGTGTTCGTTCTGAGGATCAGATCCGAGTAGCATCTCAGTTCTTAGTTCGTGAGGCCAGGAGTTGGTGGTTGACGATCAGTGCTCCTGCTACTCGTGACCCTACTTTCACTTGGAGTCGTTTCAAGACTCTTCTTGGCATGAGGTTTTACCATAGGGACACCCGCCAAGATAAGATGACCGAGTTCATGAGCCTTCGCCAAGGAACCCTTTCTATTCAAGCCTTCACCAATCGATTCGAGGAGCTAATCCACTTTGTCTCACAGCTAGTTGAGAGAGAGGAAGACAAAGCCTATCTGTTTCGGAGCAAGCTTAATGCTGAGACTAGGAGTGTAGCCAGTGGTGACCCGACTTCTTACTTCCAGAGTTACTACGGTGTCTTGCGTGCGGAGGACCCTTACCAGATTTATTGTGAAGGATCTAGAGCCTTCTTTCCTCCTCCACCGCCTTTGCATAGATGCCGAAGCGGGAGATCTCTTAGCCCTCTTGCCTCCTCCCCTCTTGGAAAGAGGAAGTGTCCCCAGAAGAACAAGAAGTCCCAGAGAGTTAAGACTTCCCAAATCCGGAGCATGAGCCTCCCATCGGACGTTCCCCTTAAGTGCTTCAAGTGCCACAAGGATCTCCATCTTGGACTTGACTGTCGTGGCAACCCGCATCAATGCTTCACCTGCGAGGGATTTGGACATCGCTTTTTCGAGTGCCGCGTAGGGAATGGCGCCATCAACCGAACTATCACTATTGACCCTGAGACTTCCCGGAATCGAAACATGGAACCCTCGAAAGAAGCACCCCTAGAGTGTTTCAAGTGTCGCAAAGCCCTTCATCCTAGAGTTACCTGTAGCGGTGATCCTTACTTATGTTACACCTGCAAGAAGCCTGGACATTGCTTCTTCGAGTGCCCCGAGAGGAATACCGCTGTTGACAGAGCTGTTACTACTAACCTAGAGGCTGAGACCAGTGGAGCCGGAGCTGTCCAGGACCAAGCTGAGACTGGAGTTCATCCTGACCCACCTACTGGTATGTTCTTACCTACCGCCTTATTTAGGGTTGATATACTTGTAACCGTTAAGACCTTAATCTCCTCCCTTAGATTCATGTCAATCTTCTTTGGAATCTGTCTTCATTTCCTTTTGACTCAACCTGATAACTTGCTTTCCCTGAAACGTCTTGTGCGGTAACCTACCACAGATGAACTGGGAAACCTCTTGGAATTTGCCGAAGACCGTGATTTGGAGAGTGTTGTTACTAGAGGAGAAACCTAAGGAGCTTGTTGAATACGTGTTGGGTAACCCTAGAGTTGTATGTTACTAATTTGAAGAGTAAGTGAATGACGAAATAATTGTGCTAGGTAGAGTGTTATACACGGCCTTTAATGGAACTTAGGTGCGAGAATCCAGCTGAGTCATGGATAATTGTGAGTTTGGAATGTCCACTTGAGGATCTCGAGGAACTTAGAGTAGAGATTGATTTCGAGGAATATAATGAAGGTACTGACGTTGCCTGATAATTGAATGGGTCAAGCTAATGCTATTTGAACTTGAGGAAACGAGAGTTGTTAGTAATGGTGTGAGAACATTGGAACATTTACAAGAACTTGTGGAATTGACTGAGTGGTTGATCTTAGGTTACTTAATGGATCTTAGCATTTATCTAATGAAAGACTTAAAGGAAAATCTAGGATACGTCATCAGTTTGAGAATGAATGATTTGTTGAGAGATGTAAGTCCAGAAACGCGTTAATTTGAGTATGGTTATTGTGGACTCTGATACAAGTCTAGTAGATGTATCACATGAGCTGAGTAGTCTGAGAGTTTGGTTGAATCGTCATTTGGGAACTATCTGAGATGAGTTATCTCAACTTTTGAGGAATAAATCATTGAAAGGATAATGTTGCTTTAGACTTCGAGGAACCTTGAGTTTCGAATTGTTTTGAGGAACTAGTCATGAGGACCCGTCATAAACGTGCCTGACTTGGAAGTTGTTACCTTAATAAGATCCGGTTTTGAATGTTCATCGTAATAATAATTTGGGAATTTAAGATATTGAACCTTGCGGAATAGGTTGCTAGGATCGAACGGTCAGAATTTAAGGTTAAAGGATAGTGAATACTATATCTTGAGTTTTGAGGATTCATTGTTATGGTAATAGAGTTTCGATTCAGAGTTTTGGAAACCTTCTTGTTAAGGAATGCCCTGTTTTGTGGATGAGATAGGGGTAATAGGAACCGTGAACCCATTGTGAGCATTGAGGTTACGGGAATCGCCTTTTGGGATATACTAGGGATCGTTGGAAGGATGTTTTGATTGTGAAATGAGCGTTAGTGCACCCATGTTTGGCAAAGGTTACCGTCTTGTTTAACCTTCGACTTGTTGGTTCCGTTCTTCCAACCCTCCTTATTGTTGTTCTGACAACTGTGAGGCTTGAAACCTCCCAACCCTTCGTGTCGAAAGTAATCTCTATGACCGTTTCTACGCTCCCGATGACTGTTTTTGGAACGTTTCATCCTTGTTAACCTTGAAAGTTGTAACTGTTTCTGGAAATCTTATTGGTTTTGAGAATTTGACACTGTCCTCGCGCTCTCGAGCGGCTGTTTTGAAATCTGTTTCCTTTTTGGTTAACTTGGAATTTACTGAATTTGGAAAAAAGTTTATTTGCCTTGAGAATTTCAACTGCTCCTTCCCGTTAGAAGTGACTTTTAGTTATTTTTATCATCCTACTTTCTCAATAATTTCGGAATAAAGGTTCATTTTGAAGAAAACTTGATTTTGAAGAGCAGAACGTGTTACCATTTGAACTGATCTCAGCGTTGATTTCCACCAGAACGTGTTATTGGAGACGTCTGATAACTGTACTGTGTTGATCAACGCCGAATCGACTTAAATTTTAGAATTTTGACTGATTTAATTTTGGGGCTTGTCTCAGATTTGGAATGTCGGACTCTCGAATACGTAACGAGAATCCCAACGTCCATTGACAAGACCTATGCCTTGAAATCTTTTGCTCCTTAAAAACCTCTTGGAAGAAAAAGTTTTAAGTTGTCATGACCCGCTGGTTCATTTTGGAAAGTTTTAGTTGTTTCGTACTTACTTCTACTTTCGAGTTTCGAGGACGAAACTTTTTGAAGATTGGGTGATTGTAACAGCCCGTATTTTCGTAAAATCTAATTTAAGCGTTTTAAATTATTTTACGTAATAAAATAATATTTTAATAATTTATTTCGAAAGATTTTAATTTAATAAGTAAGATCCGTCATAAGAACCCCAAGTCCTTAAGACAAATACAAACTTGGCAAGGTTAAGTTCCCGACTTAAATATCCGTTCTAATATCCTAACCCGTTTCAATTGTGACGGAAAGGACAAGTCTAAATCCCTTAAAAACCCCATATGTCGTTGCTTTCTTCTTCCTCAAGAACTCATTTCACTGTAAACTCATTTCTCCTCAAAACCTCCATTTATTCATCTTCTTTTGCTCTTTTCTCCATCATCCGTCGACCGAATCAAGGTAATAATAACATTTTCGGAATCCTCATCAAATTTCCAAGCCATCTATCACTTTAGTTTTTCATTTCGTTCGCTTCGAAAAATCTGTCCGTTTTGGTAAAGATCCGTTTCTGTTCTAAATTCCGGTTTTTATGTTTGTAGGAGAGGGCTTAGTTGATCCAGAGGTCGATAGCTACTTGGTTGAGGAGGATCTTTAGCCGGAATCGCTTGAGAGGTGACGATAACGAGAAACTCGGCCTTTATGTGTATATTAGCACTTTTGTTGTGATTCTCCATATTGTTGCTGATTTTGTTCAAAGGATTATGTGTATTGAACTTAGAAGCATGCCTAGGATTATTCTTATGTGAGAAATTCATGCCTTATGGTGTTGTTACATGTTCATATGTTATTTTTAGTTTTTCACATGTTAAGACAGATACATTGAAATAATCGTTTGAGGATTGTTATGTGACTTATGTGCTGTTAGATTAGTAGTATTTGATGTTTGTAATGTTAGGTAAATCATACTGGTAATGATTATTGAAGTTTATAGGTCGATTTGTGAAGTTTGAAAAGGTTTGGAAAAATGCGATTTTCGTTACAGGCTCTCTGAGCCGGTCGACCGACCGGCCGCCGGTCGACCGGCTGAGAGTGCGTATGTGTGTTTTTCGAATTTTGAGAATTTGGCCTTGGACTGCCAGCCGGCCGACCGGCTGCCTGCCGACCGGCTGGTAGTCCCTTTGTGTCGTGTGTGTTTTTGCGAAAACCTAAGTAGAACGGGAGCCCAGCCGGCAGACCGGCCGCCTGCCAGCCGGCTGGGAGTGCATTTGGGGTATGGTTGTTATTTGCGAAGGCTAGGGAATGGGGTTCCCAGCCGGCCGACCGGCTGCCTGCCGACCGGCTGGGAGTCCTTGTGTTGTTTTGTTTTGAAAAAGAAAGTGTAGGCTGAGAGGGTCACCAGCCGGCCGACCGGCTGCCTGCCGACCGGCTGGGGACCCCTGTAAGCTATTTTTGAATCGTAATTAAATTGTAACTTTCAAACGGTTAATCGGTTTTGATTGAAACTCGTTTTGTATACCCGTGACCTGTATTTGAGGTCCCCGGAGGATGGGCAACATTTTATGGGGTTCGGGAATGGAGTAAGGATAGAGACCCCTCGGTCGGGCAACCGAAAGGGAAATCGGCTCTCCCTCATCTTAGTTCCCGGGGTCAATTAAGTGTTGATTAGGAGTTAAGAAAGTAGAACTATAGATTAGTTCATAGACTTTGATGATGTTGTTTCGTTGCGTATTAAGTTATGCGTTAAGGTGTCGCCTCTGAACTTAATACGTAGGTTGTTTGTCATGTATAGGGGTATGCGTTAAGATGTCGCCTCTGAGCCCTATATGTGTTTGTTTGTCGTGTATGGAGCCATGCGTTGAGTTTTCGCCTCTGAGTTCCATACATGTTTGTGTGTCGTGTTTGGGACATGCGTTGAGTTTTCGCCTCTGAGTCCAGACATGTATGTGTGATCGCGTCGGAACATGCGTTGAGTTTTCGCCTCTGAGTCTGACGAGTAGAGCAACTGCACGACGGGGCAGTCAGGTTGTCATACCTTACCCGGAGTGCAGGTGTTTGGTGCTAGAACATGCGTTGAGTTTTCGCCTCTGAGTTTAGTACCTTGTGATGTAGTAGGGGAACATGCGTTGAGTTTTCACCTCTGAGTTCCTTACTTGTGATAGTGAATCGAATGCTAGTCCATGCGTTGAGTTTTCGCCTCTGAGTCTAGGGTTCTGTGATAGCTGGTCCATGCGTTGAGTCTTCGCCTCTGAGTCCTTGCTTGTTATAGTGAAGTGGTATAGGTTATGCGTTAAGATGTCTCCTCTGAACCTTATACTTGCTGTTTGTCTAGTATCTGCTTGCCTAGTGATGGTACGGTGTCAGATCTAGATATTTGTGATGATGTGTTAAGATGTTATCGTTTATGAGACTTATGTTTGATTTTAGTATTGTTCACCCAAGGCATTGGGTGACTCTTTGATCGGTTTCATAAATAGTTGGACTGAAAGACCCCCCGACTGGGCAACCAGTAGGGAAACCGACTCTCCTTCCTAACGGTTTATGAAGTTGGGTTGAGAGCTATGCATTAAGTATTGCATGATACGATGTAAGTTGATGAGATGTTATACTTCGCATGTTGATATATGTTGGAGTATTTTGTTTTGTTTTACCTGTTATCTGTTGTCACAAAAGGTGGCTAGGAGAACTCTAGTCACTCCCCACTGATTGTGGCGTACATGTTTTCATGTATGTAGGTACATGCTGGCTGGAGGGGTTCATGTGAGAGCTAGCGAGCGATGATCCTATCATCTTGACTTACACCTTTACATCGTTTTAGCTGGACTCTTAGCCTTGTTTGTTTGCGTTGGTGCCTGTAGGGATGTTCCATCCCAGGCTGTGTATATATTGGAATTTCATACTTAGAACTGCTACTTATCTATTTTGGTTTTATTTCATTTTCAGTTTCCGTTTCAGTTTAAGACTTCTCGCATGTTGTTACTCTAAAAAGTTTTAATTCCGCTGCATTTTTGGTACTTTTATGTGTTTATATTTCCGCTTTCGCGAGGGGTTTTACTATTTTACTTAATTTTGTTCCCCATTTTATAAAAATTTCACGTTATTTTATATTAATGAGCAATCAAACTGAATATTATGTTAAAAAGTACCAATTTGATTATAAGAAAAAACTATTATATTTACTTATTTTTTATTCAACATATTAAAGTCCCTTTTCAGTTTTCATGCAATGATATTCGGTATAACTATTTATCTTGACGATAATCTATACAATAAAAAAAAAGAAAATGGTGCTAATAAATAAAAGGAAAATTTACATTGAATTACAGATTCTGTATGAGGAGAAGAGTTGAAGAGGCACAATTGTTTACCTCCTTATCTTTCGTTCACCCTTCTTGCCCCCTTTCAATTACTCCTAATTGTACCGTTAACACTAATTTATTTAACGGTTTTAGACTCAAATTCAAGTTTTTTAAGTGCAAACGATTAAAAAGGAGTAGACAAATACTATACAAAGAATAGTAGTTATTTTGTGTGACGGTCTCATCCCGTGTTTTTTTCAAAATATGATCATTTTTTTACCAAAAAAGTGGTCACTATTTGATTAAAAGCGATAACTATTTACCAAAAAGTTGTCAGTTGGTTGCGCATGAGACCGTCGTAGGGTATAATTTGTGCATAAAGAATTATTAAATTGCAAATGCTACTTGGCTGACCGAAAACATTGTACAAAATGCGCCGAAAAAATTGTACAGAAGAATGTGTGTTCTTTTTTTCTTCCTTATAACTAATAAAGGGCTTAATTGAACAATTTCATTTAAATACGTATTTTGTTAAACCGATCATAGTTTAAAATGTATATTTCAAGCGTTAAACTAACTATTAGGTTAAAAAATATAATAGCTTAATTTAATAATATTATTTTAATACGTATTATGTTAAAACCGATCATTATTTAAAATGTATATCTCATGCGTTAAACTAATTACTATTAGGTTAAAACAAATAATAACATAACTAAACAATTTCATTTAAATACGTATTTTGTTAAAACCGATCAAAGTTTAAAAATGTATATTTCAAGCATTAAAGTAATTATTAAGTTAAAACATATAATAGCCTAACTGAACAATTTCATTTAAATACGTATTACTCCGTATATTAAAACCGATCATAATTTAAAATGTATATTTCATGCGTTAAACTAACTATTAGGTACAAAAAAAAGCTAAACATGCTACGAGTTATATTTTAAATATAATTTTGAAAAAATAATCGTCATAAGAGTCCCGTAATTTTTACGAGAAATTAAACTAGTTTTAATATGAAAAAGGAATCTTGCAGCGTGTTTAGTGTGATTGTGTAATCTTGCAGCGTGTTTAGTGTGATTGTGTCTCGTGGACCACAGCGTCATGTTCCCAGTCGCTTTTGTAGTGACACATTAACACCAAGTCATCATTTTAGATTTGTATTTCAAGGTCGGAATCTCTCATCACAATATTATATTCACATTCTAGCCTCTCAGAAGTCAGATCTATGTTTATCTCATATATCTGTCAGATGCCGAATCAAATACTATATACTACTTCCTCCATTCCAATCAATTCTATACATTTCACTTTTTCGGTACTATTCATAAGTCGAGTGAATCATCGACACAACTTCTAATATGTAACATAAAATATAGTCATGTGAGATCTTGTTTAAATTGTCTTACCGAGTACATTGTGAATATCAAAGTTTTATAATTTTTATCGATATGTAACTAAAGATATTAACAAAATAAAACGGGTATTGACAAACGTGAATAAAGTAAATGTATAGAATTGAGTGGAATGGAGGAAGTATTATACTTCATGTTTGAATAAAATAAGGTTCAATGAATCAAAATCCGGTAATACGGCATACACCAACCGGAAATCATTAGTTATGTATTTATGATTACAAATAAGTGGTTTTAAGGGACAATATAATTAAACAAGGATTAAAGAATATTGCTTCAATTATAGAATTCTTTTTTCAAAATGGACAATTCTCACTAATTAATTAACGAAATAGTTAATTTTTAAACGTAATTGCTAAATCCCGCACATGATATTACTTAAATCCCGCACTCTTTATCACCTTATTCCGAATTTACCCTTTGTTAAAAAATCTTTCCTCTCTCCTTTTCACCACCAACCAAATTGCTAATAATTTGATAATTTAACAAATTATGGATTTTAATTCGCACATTCACAAATAATTTTGTTATTCTATCAACAAATTTATTAATATCCTTCTTTTAATTGATTAAATGAATGTTTTTTTAATCTTCAAGAGGGTGATTTTTACAATTAGGGTTTGAAATTTAGGGATCTCCTCTTCATCACCAACCAAATTGCTAAAATTTAACAAATTATGACTTTTAATTCGCACATTCACAAGTAATCTTGTTATTCTATCAACAAATTTATTAATACCCGTCTTTTAATTGATTGAATGAATGTTTTTTTATCTTAAAGAAAGTGATTTTTACAATTAGGGTTTGACATTTAGGGATTTTATATTTTGGATTGTTGAAGGTGCATCAGTTTATGACGGCTGGTGGTGGGTCGGTTTATGGCAGCAGGTGGTGGTGCGTTCTGTTTTTGAGCGGTTGGTGGTGGGGTGAGTGGTGGTGGGGTAAGTAACCATACATGATTTTTTTGAATTTCTTTGCTTTTGAATTTTTCTCTCTAATTGTGTGTGAAAAGTGGCAGGGATAAAGTCGGAATAAGACGACAAAGTGTGTGGGATTAAGCAAAATCTTGTGCGGGATTTAGCAACACCCTTTTTAAAATTTATTACAAAAAATAGGTTCACGTAGGATCGGACTTTCCGAATCTGGGCAATAAATCAAGTCGATGTGGGGATGAGCGACTTGATGTAACAACCCGACCCACCACGGTCGTAACACACCCCAATAAGACGGGAGGTATGCCTTTAGACCCATTATTTGTCCTCACTTAAGCCCAAAAGCACAAGATCTTGTTACTAGATGGTAGATTCCGCAATTCTGTTTTAGGTTAAGATCAGTGTTGTAATTCAATTCTCTATATAAGGGACTAGGTTAAAGCACTAAAGAGAGAACTTTTACATCACACAAACTTTACTTTATATCTCTCTTTTTATGTTTTCACCTGTCACTGTAGACAAGAGACGGAGGAAACTCCGTTCTCCTTTCCTTTTGCATTTTCCGGATCTAAATTCTTCTTTTCATGTTTAATCGGTAATCTTTAATCTAGTTTTCCTTTCCTCTTTATTTCTTTTATGCTTTATTTACTTTTCATTATGCGTAGCTAGTTTCTTTGCTAAGACTTAGGGGATCTGTAATTATGAAAAAATAGTAATCAATTTATTGGGATTATACCCATATACTCTTTGTTGTTAATTGCTACATTTAATAGCGACTAGTTGCTTGAGTCGACGCATTTGACTAGTTGATTCGATAAACCTTGACCTGAACCGAATGTCTTAGTTGTTTTCTTTTCCTTGCTATACCTTTATTTATTTTGCCTTTTATCTCTTTTCCTGTAATTTAGATAATAAAATACAAAACCCCCTTGTGACCGATAAGCGGACCTTAGAACAGATATCTTGCCTCCCTGTGGATTCAACCCGACTACCCTAGCTATATTAGTATTCGACCCGACTTCCCTAACTATATTAGTTTAGGCTAGTTAGTTTATCTTTGATAGGTATACCGTAACGACACCCCTGTCAGTTACTCGGTTTTCCTTAGTGTAATTATCTGTTTTCTTTTTTCATAGGAACTAACTTAGGATAATATTTTTCTTTTTGATAAGGTAAGGAAACTAGGTTGATCCTCTTGGATAGGACCAACCTATCTCATCCTTTCGAATGAGTAAGGTAAGTTGAAGTAAGCCGCCGGCTTTCAACCCACCTCGAAAGAGTTGGACATGAATGTCCAACAGAAGCCAAGAAGTCAGCAACCTTGTTGGCTTCACGGAAGCAATGTTTAATTATCACTTCATCGAAAAGATGAAGATCAAATTTCACATCCTTGATAATATTAGAGATTTCCCATGGGATTTGCCAAGTGCTACGGAGTGAGAATTGATAACACATAAATTATCACCCTCCACAATTAATTTAGAGATTCCTAAGCGTTTAGCGGCTAAAATACCTTCTTTTAAAGCGAGTGCTTCTGCGACAAGAATACTATTAGATCCACACTTTTTTGCTCCTAGCAACACGATTTCACCATTATGATCTCTTATACAAAATCCTAAAGCAGCTTTATTGCCATTTAATCTCGATCCGTCAAAATTTAGCTTTAGGAAACCATTTCTAGGTTTCTCCCACCAGATTTCCTTCTTACTAGAAATGTTTCTGGCAGACTTTTCTTTCTCGGGATTGTTGAGATCTTTATGTCTAGTTTCGTTCTAGGCCTTAATGCTATTATTACATAAAGTAATAAGTTTGTTTATGTTGAAATTAACATTATTAAAGATAATATCATTTCTATAAAACCATGCATTCCACCAAATAAAAATGATCTTAACGAAATTATCTTGTGGAATTAAGTTTTTGAGATAATTAAGCTTCATTAGAAAATTTTGACTTGCAAAATTTTCATAATTTGACAAAAAATTGTTGTAACTAGTAATATTCATTTCTTGGATAATAAACATAATTAAAGGACATTCGAAAAAGAAATGGTCTTTATTTTCACTATGATAGTTACACAAAATGCAGTGAGGTGGGACATTAATATGACTTTTGAGAAGTCTATCTTTCGTTGGGAGGCCATCAACACATGCTTTCCAAAGAAAAAATTTCAATTTTGGTGGAATATTCAATTTTCAAACCCACTGAAAATTACATTTGTCACGAGTAGGGATGACAATGGGTAGGGTCTGGGTAGGGTTCGGCAAGACCCGACCCGACCCGGCCTAAAAATCCTTAGACCCATACCCGACCCATACCCGGCAGGGTCTGAAATCAATGGACCCATACCCGACCCTAACGGGTCTGGGTCTGGGTAGGGTCTACCCTAGGGTCCAACGTTTTTTAACGAATCCTTCGATAAAATGTACCAAGGTTCAAATTAAATTACAAAGTCTTAATTAAAGTATTACAAAGTCTTGGAAAAATTCTTAAATCTCTTACAAATTACAAATACCAAACACAAAGAAATTGTTTGACAATTAACAAACATAATCAAACCAACTGTAAGCTTATATTTTTAATCTCACATGTCCCTATTAAAGTATTATGAGAAACATGAGGTACCAATGTACCAGGAAACCACCAATTGTAAGCAACTAAGCATATATTTTTAATCTTACAATTGTAAAGAGGTGCTCTCCATGTTGATTAAGGAACAATTTCATGATAGACGCGACATCACAGCTAGAGCTGTACAATGGGCTGGGCCGGTCCGGGCCGGGCCGGGCCAGAGGCGGGCTGGGCTGAAGAAAGCCAGCCCTGGCACGGCCCTAAAACAATATAGGGCTGGGCTGGGCTGGGCCAGGAAAAGTCAGCCCTAGCCCAGCCCTGGAGGGCTGCTAGTTGTGTTTGTGGGCTGTATTTGTGTTAGTTGTGTTAGTTTTACTAGTGGGCCGGGCCGGACTGGGCTGGGCTTCATTTCACACAGGGCTGGGTTGAAAAAATCCGGCCTTGGCCCTGGCCCTATTCACTACCGGGCTGGGTTGGCCCAGCCCTAGCCCTGTGTGGGCTAGAAAAATTGGCCCATGTAACAGGGCTGGGTCGGGCTGGGCTGGGCTGGCCCGCTACGTTGTCCAGCTCTAATCACAGCTATTATTTTAGCTCACATGTAGTTCTAATGACATTCACTGTTATTCCCAAACATCATAAGAGAAGAGAGTATTTTAAAAAATGACCCTGGGAACGTAAGTTGACTAGTTGATTTATGATTTTAATTTTTTTTTTTTTTTAAAAAAAATACACGGGTCCACGGGGCGGGGCGGGTCTCAATAGTTAGACCCAGACCCGACCCTACATTTTTTATATTGGACCCATACCCGAGCGGGTCCCAAATATTCAAACCCATACCCGACCCATTAGGGTCCGACCCTAAGGGTCTGGGTTGGGTACCCGACCCGCTGCCATCCCTAGTCACGAGCGTGATCGAATAAACCTTGCGCTAGCCAAGTTGCTGTTTTTGTAGAGAAATTTCCATCCACAGACAACCCCCATATGAGAGTATCCGGAATATCATTATGTGGCAATGACATGTTAGTAATCTGATTCACAATATCGTTATTTACCAAATTAGCTAATTTACAAACATCCCATTGTTTGTCAGAGGTTATGAAATCTTTAACTAAAAGATTAAGATCACGGCTACTATCATCATCACTCGTAATGCTGGTAAGTGGGTGCGAGAAAACCCAATTATCAGACCAAAACTTAATGTTGCTACCATTACCTACCTGCCATCTCAATCCTTTTCTAAAGAGAGTCCGAAGACTCATAAGTTTACGCCATTGCCAAGAAGAGACTAAGTTAGGCTTATGATCAAATAGTGAACAATTTCTCAAGTATTTTTTAGTTATCACTTTAACCCATGTACTTTCCTTATCCATAAGGATTTTCCATAGAAGTTTCATTTGAAGGGCTTTATTAGCGGCTTCAGAAGATTTTATTCCTAATCCACCAATCGATTTCGGTAAGCAAACTTTATGCCAACCAATCAAATTAGGGGAGCGTTGAGAAGGATTCTTATTCCAAAGAAAGTCTCTGTTAATCTTATCTAATCTCTTATGGATTGATGAGGGAAGAAGAAAGCTTTGCATTTGAAAAGTTCCCTTCGAGGCTAAATTAGCATTGATCAGAACTAGTCTACCTGCTCGTGATAAAGAATTTGCTTTCCATTTCGATAGTTGGGTGCAAGAAGATTGAATAATACTTTCGAAAGTATTTTTAGTTACTCTGCTATCTATTATAGGACATCCTAAATACTTACCTAAATGAGCTTCCTCGTTCATACGGAGAATACCTCTAAAGGATTCTCGTTGAGGTCGCTCAATATTTCTAGTGCATTGAAAAGTGGATTTGTCAAAATTAACAAATTGTCGTGAAATTGTGCAAAATTTATCTAAAATAGACTTAATGGTTCTACAACTTTGGTTAGAGGCTTTAGCGAAAATGATCGTATCATCCGCAAAAGTAAGAAAAGGGATTTTCTCAATCCCAGATCCAATTCTAATACCAATATCACTAGAACTAAGATCGATATTCTTTTGTAAAGATCTTGCTAAAATCTCTGCGCACATAATGAAAATATATTGGGAGAGTGGGTCTCCCTGTCTAATACCTCGAGTGGGTCTAAAAACGTTTCCCGGTCTTCCATTTACTAACACTGAGAAGGAGACAGTTTTTATACATTCCATAATCAAGGACGTCCATTTGACATTAAAACTCATTTGCTTAAAGGTTTCCTCAATAAAGTTCCATTCTAGTCGGTCGTATGCTTTCTCCATATCAAGTTTAATTGCAATCCAACCCCCTTTGCCTTTTTTACGTTTAAACGAGTTAAAAATCTCGTGGGCAAGAAGAATATTATCTTGAATAAAGCGATTAGGAGTAAAGGCCCCTTGAAATGGATGAATTATCTTATGCAAGACACTGCGAAGCCGAGTAACTAAGATTTTCGAAATAATTTTATATATTGTTGAGCATAGACTAATAGGTCGAAAATGATTAGCTGTTTGAGGATTATCAATTTTAGGAATTAAAGCTATAAAAGTATGATTTATTTCTTTTAGTAATTTTCCTGAATGGAAAAAAGCTAAAACCGCTTTAGTTACCGAATTTCCTACAATATCCCAATATTTTTGAAAAAATTCTACATGAAATCCATCGGGACCTGGAGCTTTATTTGCGGCTAAATTAAACACAGTTTGTTTAACCTCTTCCACACTAATATTACTTGTAAGAAAATTGTTATCTTCGTCTGAAATAACTCCGCTAATCGACTTAAAGTCTTCATTTTCATCAAAATGACAAAATTGATTTTTTGTAAACCTAAGTTCAAACTCGTCAGATATTTCTTGTTTAATAAGGTCTTGATCATTAATACAAGCGCCATTTCTATTTATGAATTGCTTAATCCCATTTCTATTGCGTCTAACAGTGGCATGATTTTGAAAATATTTGGTATTACTATCTCCAAAGTTAGCTTTATTTATACAAGTTTTTTGTTGCCAATAAATGCGCTTATAATCAAGCAAGGCATCACGTTTTTTCAGCCATTTTAACTGAGCGACTTCTAAAATCGTAATATGGGATGAACCAAGTTGGTTTTGTATATTCTCTAACTATTTTTCAGCGATCGAAAGTTGTCTAAAAATATTTCCGAAAGTAGATTGATTCCATTTTTTAGCCTTTTGCTTTAGACTTGCACTTTTGAGAAAGACAAAACATATAAGACCCCTGACATTGATGTTGCCAACACTTTTTTACTAATTTACTAAAATCATCTCGAAGGGTGCACATAAGTTCGAATCGAAAAGGAGGGGCTTTCGTATGAACCTGGTCACGAAACTTCACAGATATAGGATAATGGTCGGAACTAGTGAAAGCATGATGCATAAACTGCATGTTTGGATAATGACTAATCCAATCAGGAGATGCTAAAGCTCTATCAAGGATTTCAAAGATATTTTCAGAACCAGCTTTCCTTTTTCTCCAAGTAAAAAAATTACCGGAGAAAGGGAGATCGACACAATTAGTATTACTTAAGAAATTTGATAATCTTAAGCACCGCGCATTTGTAACCTTTGCGCCCCCTTCTTTTTCACTAGGACTTTTAATCTCGTTTAGATCCCCCAATAATAAAAAAGGTAAATCAAGATTAAGCACAAAATTTTGAAAATCAATCCAAAAGTCGGACTTCTCAGCCGGTTGAGCCGGAGCATAAACAAAAATAAGGCAAAACTTCATATTAATAGTTAAATCACACACTTCACAAGCAATGAATCTATTCGACTTAAACGTGACAATTAACGAAAAGGTCATGGATATAGACTCTTTCCAAAATAACCATATACCACCTGATAAGCCAATACTAGGAATAAAGTCACAATTACTAAACCCAAACTTGGCTAAAAGGTGAGGTTCGGGCATAAAAATTGATTTAGTGTCGCAAATAGCTAAGATTTTAACTCCATTTGACGAGCAAAAGAAATTGAGTTCTTCTGCAAAGTTCTTTCTTTTAGTACCTCTAACATTCCAAAAAACAATATTCATTTGGGACAAAATGGATTCGTAACCAATTTTCTAAAATAGACTTGTAACCGATAGCGCTACATGAAAAGAAACTGATGCATAAGCGATCGTTTATATTCAGCCAATTAAGTTTATCTGTTAGTAGCTCATAAAGACGGGGAAAACTAAAAACAAACTTATAGAAATAGAAACCAAAAAAAATTCTATAAGAGATATTAGGATTCCAACAAAGCTTAGACAAACCCATCAAGAGGCTATCCATACTAAAAAACTTCACAAGACAAATTCTATAACAATCTACAAGATACATTTGACTGTCATGGAATTCATTAAAGAATAAAAAACTTTCAAAAATAGGCTAACAATAATACATTGGACTATCCATAAGATAGAAATCATTAATCTCAACAAAGAAAAAGATCCATAAGATAAAAAAACTTAGGATAATATTGACCAAGTTGTTGTATTTACAGTATATAAGTTTTAGGCTTGTATTGCGTTTCTCAATTCATGAATCTAAGGCTCTTAAGCCAATTCTTCAATTTTGTTTTACAGTTGATCAACCATTAATGTATAGAAAGAATAGGATCGTTAGTAGCTTAAGAGACACGGGTGAGGCCATAGAGGATGTTCCTCATAAGCCACTTAGCCATAACACCATAAGCATGTTGCGTAAGATGAATTCCATCCCAACTTATGTGATTTTGAGGATTTTCACAAGCAGGAACTCCTTCATTTCCACATAATCTCCCAAAGTTAAAGTTGTACTCATTGTCACCCTCACCACAACATGCCCGCTGTATAACACTTCTCTCGAATCCTGCATGTTCGAATTCGTAGCTTTCAACATCCATTGCTAACAAACCCAGTTAAAGCCAAAAAGTGGGTAAACTAACCATGGTAACGAGGTTGCTGAAGAGCTTCATTCAAGGCACTGTAATAGTCTCCGTAAACAATGGTTACATTTGGATAATCCTTCTTAAGTCCTCGAATAGCTTTCTGAAGCTCATTGTTGTGGTACTTGGCAAATTTATTCAAGTTTTTAAGGCATTTCTGATCGTCATACATTGTTGGATCATTTGATTTGAAAATAGCAAGAAATACGGTCATGCAACCAATGGGGAAATTACCTGGTACAATTATTCGACTTGCACCCAGATTTATAATTTCCTTCATTAACCATTTTTAACGAAATAAGTTAGCAATAATCTTTATAAAACATACACAAAGGGGAGAAGACCAAAAACAAAACATACTCCGTAATTTCTACAACCTCTTATCGAGACCAAAATTACCTACACTCTGTAGCAAAATAGACTTGGAAAGCTTAAAACCGTTAAAGTGGTGGTCAATAACTCAATATGTTATGTAAGAGTCAGATATTTAATACCATGGTCAGTATTGTGTCCATGCCCATCAGATCCCCGTATATTTAAGATCCAGATACATTTTGCAAGCAATAGATCGAGTATATTAAGATCTAAATCCGCTTGTTTGTATAGAGTCAATAGGTCCTAAGAATGAACCTGTGATCTCTTACATAGGAGACTCCACAAGTTATAGTTGTGGACTTGTGGGGGCGTGATAACACGGATTTTCTCTATGATAATTATGTCGACAGCCACAAGTTAAGTAGCACGGCATACCATTTTAGAATGCTACAAATTAAACTCGGTACTAATAACTTTAAAGTTCACCTTTATAGCTGCTCTTATTGTGTCAATAACTTCAGGCACCATTTGATAGGCAACAGAGATGGGTTTTCCCTGGAAAAACACGAAATTGTAGTCATTGCCTCCGATTTCACCCATCAGAAATAGCCCTTTTGCGAGCTCCTTTTTGCATTCTGAAAATTAAAACCAGATGACCGAGTCACGGTAGAAAAAAGTTGTAATCTATCCGCGATTTGTTAAGGAGTCGATTGAACCTGGAATGAAACCATTACTAATACTCTAACGAAATATAGCCTTCATCATCAAGTACTAAACTTGTACTATTATTTTTAGGGACTTAAGATCTCAATATTAGAATATATAAATTGTTGTATAAGTCAGTGTTGAGCAAGCTACCTGATGCATTAGAACAAATGGAATCCAGATGGGATTTAAACCAACCAAGCTGCACAGACAAGGAATGATTGGTGGTAGTTGTTACCACGTCGTATTTTGATAGCAATCTAGTATAATTCATAGCGGAGGCGCCAGAAACAGCAAAATTAACCCCATGAGTAAAATTGCCATCTTTGTTAAGGTAGGCATCGAGTAATGGGAGGTTGAGGAACATGGCTACATAAACGATCATTGCAAGAAAGAAAAAGATTAAGAATAGTACATAAATCATGGTTTAGAGTAGATCCAAAAATGGGTGGTCGTTGGTTAAACACGATTGTTATATAGGGAGTATTTACCAAAATAATCGACCATAAGAAGTCCATCGGAACAACGGCCGGCTGGGGCATGGAAATAGGTTTGTCCATAGGGAAACTGGTTAAAATTAGAGAGTGGTTGATCATGAGCATAGTTTCCAGTGTCGGATATTGAATCTCCAAACTGATAAATGGCTTCAATTGGGGGACTTCTCTTGATGATAAGCAATTATGCAAATAGAAAACAAATGGCAGTCAGAAATTTGCATGTGTAATATTGTAATGTATCACAAGTCACAAAGTAGTTTGGTTACATAGGGGGAACTTCCAATTCCTAGGAAGTTTCTTATGACATGATTTTACAGTTCATGTGAATTAGAAAATGTTGTTTGGTTACATGGATGCATTGTAATTCAGGTAGGCATTTCCACTTAACTAGGAACCTAAGTAAGCAACTTCTGGAATTAAAATTCATGGGAAATTCCAATTCACATGAATTGGAGTAACCAAACAACCTAACCATTTTGCAATTCATATGAATAGTTCCTGTATAATTTGGCGAGTAACCAAACGAGTAAACGACCCCATAGGTTTGGTTCCAAAGTTAAACCCGAATTTCCCAAACAAACATAGATACTTGGTATCTGTTGTTCAGAAAATGAATAATGCATCTTTGGTTTAATTCCAGGATGAATTAGCTAGTCTACTTTAGAAACTGCCATCTAAAAGTCAGACCAATTGAATACACCACGCTCTGCCTTTCATTTGCATCTCTCTATCCAAATATATATGATTAGAATCCTAAAGAAAAGAAAAGAAATGAAAGAGTTGGAACCTGATGAAGGTGGTAAAAGAGAGATGATCAAGTATATGATCCATGATTGAGAAGGACGTTGACTGGAAGTCAGTGAGACCTTCAGAAATCAAAGTAATGGGATTTGGATCGTTCATGTTGTTTGATAAGCATAACCCTGCTAATACTGCTAAACATGAGATCACTAGTACTCCTCTTCCTGTAAACGAAGCGTATGCCCCACTTCCCATTTCTCTCCAGATTAACATACGGACTATTTCCTCTCTTCAAATCCTGATCTTTTCATTTTTCTACTCACCTTTCAAATCTCACCATCATGGATTAACACATATGCCCCGTCTTTTTCTTTCTTCTTAATTACGTTTTCATCACCTACCAATATGGCTCTTAACATATAGCAAATCATATTACAACCGTGTCAATTTTCCAAAACTAAATTTTGTTGAATCTTATGCTTTTTAATGTTTATAATTAAAAACGATTTTCCTACTTTCATTTTGATCACACAACAAAAATCACTCTTTCTCTCTATCTCTTTTCTTACTCTACCAAAATTCTCATAGATATTCTGGCAAAATTCTTGGCTGTCCTCATCTACGTCTTTGCTACACCAAAGTTGTAATGGTTGTGTTAATGTCGGGGTTAAGTGTCACATAGGCCGTGTGTAGCAGATAAGGTATATTTGGCTTTAGGACAATGACTATTTGTCACGTCATAACCATCCTCTATTTCAGATAAGATATTTCCCTTACGCTTTATAGTATCTGCATGCATGACAATCTAAAGTCAAATAGAACATAATCATGACTGGTCCTATAGTTTTTGCTGTACCGTTTTCTTCTCCTTCTCCTATCATTCCTGATATGTCTAAATTAGTTCTGTTCAACTAAAAAAATTATAAAATGTGGTTTGATAGAATGAAATTTTTCCTTTGTCAAATAGAGTAGATTATGCACTTACTGAGGATGTCGCTCCTGAAAATTCTGGAAGGGATTATGTCAAAGATAACAAAACGTGTAGAGGAATGCTTTTGCACTACATGAATTCTGCTTTATATACAATCTATAGTAAGCATAAAACGACAAAAGAAATTTGGGATGCTTTAAAAACCAAGTATGGATCGGATGATTTCGGTACTAACTAATATGTTTGCAGTCGTAGGTTGGGTTTTAAAATGTCTGATAATAAACCTGTTTTGGATCAAGTTCACGACTATGAAAATTTATGCGCTGAAATCACCGCTGAAGGTATGACTGTTGATGAAATTTTTCAAGCAAACTGTTTACTTGAGGAGCTTCCTTCATCTTGGCAGAACTATGTTTCTACCATGAAACATAAACAAAAGGATTTTACTCTTTTAGTACTTGTTTCACATATCAAAGTTGAGGAACAAAATTGAATAGGCTTAATCGCACACCTATCAAAGATAATGTAACAGGCCTAAACTAATATAGTAAAGGAAGTCGGGATCGAATCCACATGGAGACAAATTTAGTCTACTTGTTAAACAAGTTTATCTAGGTAACCAAAAGGGGGGGTGGGGGGGGGGGGGGTTTGTTTTATTTGAGTTCTAACACCACAACAACAGAAAATAAAGAACAATTAATAAAAGATGTATGAAAAGATATATGAAAGAAATAGCTATGATAGTCGGGTTACTACGATCTATGACGGTTACAACCAAGGTCGTAATACTAGCACAATTACGGTCTGATGGGGATAAAATAGGTCCTTTCGGTCCACTATTGGCCCTAGAAGTCTAACATAGCTTTCGCTCTAGCAAGATTATTCTATTGTTTATAGCAGATAGATACCTTTTCCAATCTTTCGATCTAGGTCACGGGATATCAAATTGATCAACTAATTGCATGCATTCAATTAATTAAACCACAATTAGATGCTGCAATTAACAAATCAGACGGTGTAAAAGGCTAGATTTAAAATCCTAATATAAAACCATTATGGGATTGAGGCTCCCCTAAATCCTAGCATAAATGATATTAGCTATTCATAATCGTAGTGAAAATAACAATAATTAATTCAACAATGAAATTGAACATGGCTCTAAAATAAGAATAATAAAAACGCATCAACAAAAACGACAATACTTATGAAAGAAACGAACAAAAAGTAACTAAAATAAAGAATGAAATAATTGAAATATAAGATTGGCTAATTACCGAACAAAGTGTGTGAAGAGGGATACAAGCACTTAGATCTGAAAAGCTTAGAAAATAAAATAACGTAACAGCAGTTTTTCACTGTCAAAGTGAATATGAAAAGATCCCCTATTTTGAGAGTCAAGCTCCCTCGCTTGACATCTATGATAGCTCATGCAGTATGTTAGAAAGGCCTACCCAAAATTATAGGAATCTGGGTGTCCTCGGCCATATCTAAAACAATGAAATCAACTGAGCTTTCCTCATCAAGGTGTTGGAGCTAGTGTCCTCCACAGTTAGTGCGACAACACGAATAAATCTCTTAAAGGATCACAGGGTACACTTTGTATTTTAGCCAGTTGATTCACGTTTATCAATAACGATTGGCTTGCTAGAAAGTTTGACGTTATTATTGTCATACAGATGGTGGTAATTAACTGGTCCCTAACAGTCACACCAAAAGGATGTAGTCTGAAAGATATGCTTAGATGAAAATGTAATCATATTGATACCTTATACGACTAAACGGTTAGTCAATGTAATGATGATACAATTATTTAATACGGATTAAATAATATTAGCTGAGATGAATTAAAATGTTAATTCATAATTAAATATAAAATGTTATATTTAATTAGTGCGTGTAATGAAATTATTTAATAAGGATTAAATGATTCAGTTAAATATAAACGGTTATATTTATTTGTTAAATTATAAGTATACGATATTTATAAGATAAATATTACACATAAGAAAGTATGATAACCGTGTTTTACAGATAATATTTCGGTTAATCTGGAGTATTTTGGTCAGTTAGATGTGCCGAATGGATTGAGTTTGTTACAGGTGTTAGGCAGTAGTTTAGGTAGACTCAAATACGGATTTGGGAAAAATCCTATCTAAACTATGCAAGGTGGTTAAGGTGATAGAATAAGTGTTATTCTAATAACCAAAGACTACCTGCTATATATTGAGATCTCACGACTCAATGTGACAAAAAAGAGTTACACGCCTAACTAATCTCTCCCTCTCTCTAGCTTTCATCTTACACAAAAATTAGAGGTAATTTTTGTAGTTTCTAGCTCAAGAAAGGGTATTTCTCGGAGCGTCTTGGGTGAAACAATTAGGAGGATAACTGTGACACCCCGCGATATTGCATAAGAATAAACAAGTAACTTGCAGCGGAAATGCGATACTTTTAAAAACTTTCGACACATTTAAATAAATCTTAATCGCGGAATATTAATACAACATGCAAAAGTCCAAAACTAAATAAAGTAAAACTTATACAAGGTAATTGAAATAAACAAGGGATAAGGTATCCCTCGATAGTAACATAAATTAAGTCTAATCTAATCGTGAAGGGGTAACTGTCGAATAATCAACAATGCTCGCTAGCCACACGTCTTCCCCAAACAGCACCCACCTACATACATGAAACATGTACGCCACAGTCAGTGGTGAGTAACTCGAGGTTCTCCCAGCCACTTTTTGTCAGAAAACACGTAAACGGTAATACAACACATCATATGCATATGAACATGCATATAACTTGAGAAATAATAACTTATATATTTACAACGTAGTCAACATGACTAAAGCATGAACGATACGTCAAACATGTGAAAACATCATGAATCAACATGTGAAACATAACCAAAGACAATGTGTGAAAGATATTAAGATCAAGTAAACATCCAAGTAATTAAACAACATTTAGAGCGCATTAGCACGACCTCCAACTACGGGAGCGCATGAGACGACCTGTAATCAAGGATACACCATCCAAAACAATCGTAGCACACGAGCTACTAAACAAACAAGGATGATGAACGCCATCAGAGCGCTGAGACGCACGACCTCTGACTAATGGAGCGCCTAGGCACGATCTCCAACTACGGGAGCACTTCCGCACGACCTCGAACTACCAGAGCGCTGAGTCGCATGACCTCCGTAACTATGTATAGCGTAACCGCTGACTATATGCCTAAAACCTGGCCAGACCTTTCGATGTAATAACCTACACCGAACGACACACGGGGACCGGAGCGCATATATCACGACCTCCAACTACGGGGGCGCATGAGCACGACCTCCGACCAATCTCGAACATAGATAAATCCCATAACTTGGGTGACATTAGTTCATTACAATGGTACACAGATCGTACCACCGCTATCTATTCACAACCAAGGCAACATAACCGTCACCAACATAACTTAGAATGACATAACCGTCACCCAAACATAAGCAAGACAACATAACCGTTACCCGACTCAACTCAAGATAACATAACCGTTATCAATCAAACTCAAGCTAACATAACCGTTAACTAACTCATTTAACATATATGAGTCTCAACTCTCAACCAAACAAGACAACGCTTAAGCTAATTTCTAGAAGTTAATTTGAAGCGGGAGCCGGTTTCCCTTCCGGTTGCACGGTCGGGGGATCTTCCTCCTCAACTTAGCTTCTAAAACGGTTTAAGCATTCAACCATACAACAACAACGGAATCACCCAAGCATTTAACTCACATGAGCAACAAAATAACGAGAATTCATTTCACAAGTCTCATTCTATAAGTTTCCATTTCATTCGTGAAATAAAACAAACTAGAAGTCTTATTTCGTAAACATGTGAATTAAACAATAGAAGATGAACGAAATTTGACTCGCGAATCATACATTACTTATATATACATCTTGATACAAGTTTTATAATGATGTAACATGTCCAAACAAATTCTGAACAAGCGGTAAAACAATGCCCAAAACAGTCCCCAATATAGCCTATAAACACGCCTAAAACAGCCCAAGTTCACGCCTGAAACCAACCACTAGCGCAAGCTGCCGTGGCTGGCCGCAGGCTGCGCCACCTTGGCCACAGGCTGCGCCTTTCACGGGCTGCTTGTTCTTCGCGCAGGAAATTCGTACAATGCACTATACATTCCAATACTTATGCAACGATTTTAAGACGGGTTTATACATGATTCAAGCGGCATTATCAACTCTTAATCTCACTAATTCA
This sequence comes from Silene conica, assembly GCA_029255685.2. Classification (NCBI taxonomy): domain Eukaryota; kingdom Viridiplantae; phylum Streptophyta; class Magnoliopsida; order Caryophyllales; family Caryophyllaceae; genus Silene; species Silene conica. The sequence continues at coordinate 31,716,064 of CM055320.2, forward strand.
TGAGCATATCAACTCTCATATGTAAACAATTGATAGGAAGCACAATTATCAAACTTGACATGGATTTAATCTGTAACAACCTGGGTTTTTAAAATAAAGGAAAACATAGTATAAATAAATATCAGAGTATATCACAATGATAACTGGGTCAAGGTGGCGGAAACACCTTACCCAAATCCGGATCGATACTCAAATCGAAAACCAAACTAATATATTTTTCAAAGGTTCTTAAAACTTAAAGCAAATGTCGTAAACAATTTATTTAGCTCACTTCGCACATTCCCCAAGCAAGCATCAACCACACGACAACAACCTGAAAAACCTGAGAATGGGGTCGACAATCAGTCGGGAGTAACTATATGCTCTCCCAGTCATGTTTACAACAAGTGAATGTAACCAACAATCATTAACAATTGAAATGTAAAACCAGTAAACATGCGAGATTATCTATACTCATGAAAGTCCAATCAAACTTACCATCGTTTGAAGACATATTACGACAATCATGAGAGGATATAAACACAGCATGACATACAAGCAAACTTACCATACCATGATATTCTCGACACCAGACAAATGAAACCAAACGACCACTAGACCATGAACACTTACAACTCAAGTAACTCATGACTCATAGTAACGTAAGGCACAATGCTAGCAATAAAGCATAACGCATATGGTGACACGCAATCCATCGCAACAGAAGGCACAAAGCTATCATCAAAGCATAACGAATAGAGCGAACGCCCGTTAGAGCGTATGTGACACCCCGCGATATAACATAAAAATAAACAAGTAATTTGCAGCGGAAATACGATACTTTTAAAAACTTTTCGACATATTTATTAAAACTTTTTTGCGGAATATCAAAACAACACGCGGAAGACTAAAAACTAATGAGAAAGTATAAATCATACAAAATAACTTAAATAGACGAGGGATAAGGTATCCCACGATAACAACATGAATTAAATCTAAACTAAGCGTAAGGGTAATTGTCGAATTATCAACAATGCTCGCTAGCCACACGTCTTCCCCAAACAGCACCAACCTACATTCATGAAACATGAACGCCATAGTCAGTGGGGAGTAACTCAGGGTTCTCCCAGCCACTTTACGTCAGAAAACATGTAAACGGTAATACAAAACATCTTATACATATGAACATGTATATTATTTCAAAAACAACCATATATGCATTACCAAACGTAATCAACATGATCAATGCATGAACGATAAACCAAAACATGTGATAACAGCATGAATCAACATGTGTAACATAATTAAAGCCAACAAGCGAGATGATCTCGAAATCAAGTAGATATCCAAATGATCGACTCAGAGGCCAACAGCTAGGTGGCATGTCCAATCATCATAATCAGGTAAACATCCATGTGATCGACTCAGAGGCCAACAACTAGGTGGCATGTCCAATCACGCATACAACAAACCAAGAATAGAATGAACGCCATCAGAGCGCATATGCACGGCCTCTGACTAATGGAGCGCTTAGGCACGACCTCCAACGACGGGAGCGCTTAGGCACGACCTCCAACTACCGGAGCGCTTAGGCACGACCTCCTACAATGGGAGCGCTTAGGCACGACCTCCAACGACGGGAGCGCTTAGGCACGACCTCCAACGACGGGAGCGCTTAGGCACGACCTCCGTAACTATGTATAGCGTATAACCACTGCCTATATGCCTAAGACCTGGCCAGACCTCTCGATGTAATAACCTACACCGAACGACACACGGGGACCGGAGCGCATATAACACGACCTCCGACCAATACCGAACATAGCTAAAATCCCATTCCATGGGTGGCATTTGTTCATTACAATGGTACACAAATCGTACCACCGCTATCTATTCACAAACAAGGTAACATAACCGTCACCAATACAACTTAGGATGACATAACCGTCACCTACACAGGCTTAGGATAACATAACCGTTAACCCACTCATTTAAAAATACATGAGCCAATAAAAGATGAATAATACAACACTTATATCCGTTCCATGCCAAAAGAGAACACACGGGATTGAATAATGAATTAAAAGTTCTAAACGCATTTTGACATTACAGCTGTCCACTGCCGTAAAATTCATAATTAATTCAAATAAAATCGAAATGATACAAGGCCAATTGGGTCGGTGTAATAAGACTTTTATCTACAATATTTGTCAAATAAACATTTCCAAAAGACGAACTTAACAGGGGGTTATTGACTGATCTTTACAGTGTGTCAGAAACCGTCACACAAAATGTATTGCTTCATAAAATGGGTTTAACAAATTATTTTGGGGCAAAACAAACTCCTATCATCATCTAAATTCTTCAAAGTTTAATTATTGAAAAGGACCAGAATCATTTCAAAGTTTAAAAATGGTTTTCAAAACAATCTTTGAGCTACTGTCCGTTCTGCGAGTATTTCAGCGCACTGTTCGTAAATAATTTATTGTGAACAAACGACATGCAAGAAACTTACGATATCTTAGAGGTAGATTCTAAACTTAAAATAAACAGGGGTCTCTTTTCAACATTGTCAAAGGCGGATACTCTAAGATGTCGAAATAAATTGTACAAGACAATGGACAGATTTGTCAAGGTGCTGAAACATCATGATTTAACCATTGTAAGCAAAACACTAAGAACTTGAAAGACTATCAAACTAATCATCCTCAATGATCATAAACTCATTTAACAATACAATCCTTAATGAATTTCCACAACTAGTATATCATCCAACACAACCATGCAAGATGAAAATCATCCAAACATATGACTTATAAAATTAATCATGCAACTAATTAATCAAACACAATTCTAGTATAATAAACATTACTAGCATATAGAACACATGCAAACAAAGAAGATTAAAGTCGAGTAACCCATCACCGTTACCTTATAGCTCTTCAATTAGCATGATTTTGACTCAAAGCCACTCCGGTTTGGACAACCGAAATAGCTACACATAAATAAACGAGGTTAGCTATGAGAACCGTGCCTTAAAGGCCACGACCAGAGTATATTAATGAAGAAATTTGATAATTTTATTACCTAGAAAGATGGAGGGCGAGGAGAGGAAGAGATAGGCGCAAAAATCATCGAAAACGGATAAGAAACGAAGATTTTACGACCGTTTTACGGTTGAGGTGCACAACAATGGTGTCTTTGTGTTTTGGGTGTTCTTAGCTGAAAAAAAGAATAAGTAAAGGGATGAAGAAGAAGGAAGGAAGGTAGAGGATGACCTTGGGCAGCAAGACAAGGTTTAGTGCTCAGCCATGTGTCCCAAAGGACATGTGGAAAAGAGTATAAAGTAAGCAACGAGCGTGGGTCTCGTTAGCGGATGGTCCGTGACAGCCTTTCGTATTTTCGGCATAATTTCCTCCACAGAACTCCGATTGACGTGTTTTCAGTGGCGTTGGAAAGCTAAGAAAAAGATATAAAACTTTTATTATATAAGCAAGAGTTAAATAGGCCTGTAAAATATCGTAAAATTAGCAACAAGGACAGAGTAACGTTTTACAAGTTTAAGAAGTATAACTTTAAGACGGACATATTAATATCATTGTCAAAAACGATATATTGTAAAAGGAGTTTTATTTATTGTGGAACATTATTATTACTAAAATAAGATTTTAATAATATATAAATAATTGGAAATTACGGGGTGTTACAATTACCCCACCTTTTAAAAAGTTTCGTCCTCGAAACTTGAAAGTAGAAAAACGGTAGTTGTAAAGACAAGGTAAACAACCTAAGTGTTTTACCCAAAATTTGATATTTCAAAACATACATCTCTTTCATGGTGTGTTTGGGAACCAAGATTGTATTTTCAAATTTGGATTTAGATCAATTTACTTGTTTGGCAATCTTACTAGATTTGGATTTAGAAATCCAAACAAATCCAAGTAAGCCTAAAATAACCACATTTGAAATTCACTCTCCAACCCCCCTCATTTCCAAATCCTTATTTTACTTTGTTATATTTCAAATGACACATTTCAAATTAAATTCATGTAGCCAAACACTCTCTCAAAGAATTTGAAATGAATTTCCAAAGGCACCAGTCCTTATCATTGGAGCGTTAGGGTTCTCGTTACGTATTCAAGAACCCGACATTCCAAACAAAGGATAAGTCCAAAAGCTAAATCAAATCAGGCGCTGACGAGTGTAATACGAGTTATTAGACGTCTCCAATAACCAACCTTACATCAAATCAACGCTAAAACCAATCAAAATTATAAACCATTTCAAGCTTTTCAAAACACGTCATTTCGAAAGTAAACTTGCATTTTTGAATCCGTGAAATAAGTAAGGTGGTAACAGAAATTAAAGTTTTCAACAACAAAAGTAAGGTAACTCATTTCGGTTATAAAGTACATAAATGGAAAATATTTTGAATATCACTTCAAACAAAACACAAGGATGAAAGCTACATATTATTAACCAATGAGCGTCGGGTTGGTCCATCAAAGACCTCAAAACACAAAAGGTCACAAGGAAGCTAACTAAAAGAAGGTATCAGAACTACCATCTTCAAGGCTAAAGACGGTACTCAACAAGAGAGTAAAGGGGCAAAAACAACAAAGGAACTGAAGCATGAACAAAAGAGGTTTACGGTTAAGGAGGAATACAACTCTTTGGATTCCGGAAATCACTAATCACTCAATCCATAAATGAGACATCATCATCATCATGATTCCTTACACACCTCAGAAGGTAGCTCTTTCAACTTCAAAACTCTCAAGGCTTCCTCAACTCAATTTGGGTCACTCACATCTAGTTCATCCACGATACAAGGTATCCTATTACAAAAGGAACTTCAAAACTCTCGATTATTACTCAACAATCAACATCCTTCATAGAGCTAGATCCAAAATTACTAACAAGGTTGCCTTCATACTCAACTAGCATATGTTACAGATATCCAAACAACGTGAATCACAAAAACAAGGATCTTAAACCTGAATCCATCGTACTTCCAGACCTATAAACAAAAATTTGTTACACTCATACCGACAACAAAAGATATGGAAGCGGCACTCTCGGAACTATACTTACTTTCATAAATAGGATTATGAGATAAACATCCAAAACATCTAATCCCAAAAGCATAAACACGGTATTCTTCAAACCGTAAATATTCGCAAACCTAGGACTATGAGTTAAACATCCAAAGCATTCAGTCCTAAACTAGTCAACTCTCATCGACCCAAATCAAGAAAACATCTCTTAAACCTTGACTACCATAATTACCGTAAAGTGTACATCCCAAAGAAAGTCTCATAAGAGTAACAACTTTCACCAAAACGGTCTCTAGGTAACCATTAACACTCTCATAGATAACACTAAAATTATTAGCATCAGGGTTGATACCAATCCATAAGAAGCACTCATACCTTCAAACATTTAACATGAAACCGTCAAGATGGCACACTACCTAATATTACCTAAACGTCACCAAACGCCAACTCTCTCAACTAAGTCCGATAAAACAAAACCAAGGATCTTCTAAGCATATATCACTATTCCACAAACGAATTCAACCTCACACCTAGTCCAAGAAGAAAGGGGACAAGGCTCACAACAATTAAAGATATGATTCAAACTTCAGGAACAAACGCGAAATAGAAACTTGAGGGAGAGATACGTAAGATGATGGCTAAGAGACTCTAGATTATGGATTCCAACAAAAGTGAAGCTATGAGTAGAAGGATAAGCATTAGAGGTAACAAGATATATGACGTAAAAAGAGGTCAAGTAAGCTTTGTTATGAAAGCATAACTCGACGGAATTAGCACTGAAGAAGAAAGAAGAAGAGAAGCGTTGAGAAAAGGTTATGATTTGAACTGACACAATTCCCAAGGCTCAGGCTTCCTAAAATTCTCACAAGGTTCTCATCTCCTATTTACCAATTCAAGCACACTGAACTATCACTTTCCAAGAATAATTTTCCCAGATGGTTTACCATACTATAAGTCCTTTCAGGTGTACGATTATCTCAATTTCGACTATTCCATAAAGTTTCAGGTATCTCTACTTCTTAAATTTCCTAAACGACACTTCTTTAATATTACAGGATAAACCATTTTTATACCATTGCTAGTTCATAATCTTTATAATCCATAGATTATCAACTCTCTAATTCCTTCAATTCGCAAAACTTTCATTACTCATCGAGTTACTCTATTCTAATCTCACACAAGTCCTAAATCCTTAATTCAATAATACCTCAAAATGTGAACACCAAGAAAATCCACTGTTAACGTTTTCACACCTCTATATACGAATTAAAACGTCCTTTAAACATCACAACCTTAAAATCTCACAAATCCATAAGTTGCACCTTATGACATCAATCATACATCCAACGACATTATCTTTAGGTAGCTCCTCTAAGGTTACACCACTAATTCCTTTAAATAACTAAAAGAGTAAACTTTTGTCAATTCACCAAAGATTACCTTATACATCGTTTCACTACTCATCCATCATTATAAACGATTATTATTCTTAAACCTAACATCCCAAGTATGTTTTCCAAATTCATTTTTATGAATTCTAACACCTCATCCATACTCTTAAAGCGACACATCTTAATCCACTAGTTCTAAATCGCAATTATGATTATCAAGGTTAAATTCTTCCAAAAGCTATGTAACACCCCCATTTATTTAAGGGCCTGTACTAGGACTCGTCAGATAAATAAAGGTGTTACCATCTCGGTTTACCGAGGCTGTAGATACAAAGGAAAGATAAACAGTACTTTAATTAAAATTGAACTCATAACATGTTCTTACAACTGTATCCGAAAGTCTTAACAAAATAAGGAAAGTACAACTCTTGCTAAACTGACTAAGGTGATCTAGACTCTAGTCTGGTCCGGATCCAAGCTCTTTCTCCCATAGCTCCCCCTTAGTCTCAGCCACCTGTCAATCTGCTCCCCAATAAATTGGTTCATCACAGGTGTCACACGAATACACAGGGTCAACCATGAGGTTGAGTAGGGAAAAAGAAATAATTATACCAACAATATAATATACTCCGCACCGATCCATCGCCAAATAACTCCGCACCGATCCAACACCATATAAACTCCGCACCGATCCAACACCATATAAACTCCGCACCGATCCAACACCATATAAACTCCGCACCGATCCAACACCAAATAAACTCCGCACCGATCCAACACCAAATAACTCCGCACCGTATCACAAGACCCAATATTTTCACATCATATTATATAACAGAAATATATAAGACAATCAACTCAATATAATGCCAATCATCCAATGAAATATATAAATAGTTAACATAATAATAACAGATCACTCGTCATCATGTATACAGTATTCCCCTACCTGAATTAGCAGGAAACGCAGATAAATCCGATGCTTGTTAGAGACGCTCCACGCGAAACTCGCTACCTAAACAGATATACGTAACGAATTAACAAACTTCCCGAACCCCTTAACGAACACACTTACTATAAATAGCAACTTTCCATAAGTGGAAAGTTTCCATAAATAGGAACTTTCCCAATATAGTAACTTCCAAATATAGACGCTCCCATGACTTAAATAATTTCTCGAGTCGCATCATTAATTAGCACGACCCAAAACCGTAACATATTAACAAAGTAGTAAAACAACCCTAATATCATATTACTATTACCTAACATAAATAAACATAAATAATAATAACAATAATAATGAGTAATAAATAATAATAAACATACACAACACACTAACCCAAAACCCGAGCCACCATACACAACCACAAGACCCCATAACCACCGCGTGACACTACCCAACCACCAGCAGTCACCGCGCCTGTAACCCCGGCCACCGGCTATACCCTCGACCACCTGCACCGACTCCGTTTATTGCCGACAAAGTGAACCAGACCCAAACCCAGGTCTGGTTCCTTACCCGTATCCCTCAGACACCTATTACCAAAACCCCTGTTCGACACTGTTCCAGCCGCGCACACCACCCAGAACCACCACCCAGACCATCTCTGACATTGGACCAACAACTCACGGTGGTACCACCGTATCGACCTCCCCCGAGTCAACGGTGGTACCACCCCCAACAGACATACGAAACATACAAACATTGAATAAAACGACCACCAGAGATTAACCACCCCTTTGACACCAGTTCTGACACGCACGACTCACCACGACCACCCCCATACGACTCACTTGACTACAACCAGAGGCATGGTGATTACGTGGGGTGAAGACGACGACCCTAAAGTTATCGAATCCAGGCAAAAGAACACACGCAGGAGACGAAACCAAAACAGCCTTCAACAGAGACGACCTTACCTGTTTCCAGTCTAATTCGAGGTGTGCTAGACCGCTATGACTTGGCCGTGAAAGCTTCCTTTTCTTACTCTGAGGTGGCGGCAGGAGGGTTGTGGTGTTGGTTGTGTATAGTGTAGGTCAGAAATAGGGTGAAGGCTCCTCCTATATGACGGCTGAGGAGAGAGCCTAATGAACGTATATCACTTTGAGGGTTTTTATGAAACGTGGGCTGAGTATGTACACGACTTACGAGGCCCACAACTACCCTGACTAACCCGAGTTCGAACCCCACGAGCGACCAAACATACTCAACTTAAAAGATTATAAATATCGAAAGCAATTTAAAATGTATAATTACTTCTTTTGCGATAAAATAAAAACATATAAACATTACCTTACGATAAGATAAAAGTAATGTCGTAACCAAAGTTTAACCAAAATTTATAAACATGTAAATAAATTATAAATATTATAATAAAAGTAACAACACTTATTCGATAAATTAATTATTGAATACAACGTTCGAATACTATCAAAACATCAATTATAATAATAATTATTAAAATAAAATATAATAAAATACGGAGTATTACAGTCTTCCCTCCTTAAAATGAACTTCGTCCCGAAGTTCACCACCCCATAACAGTGAAGGAACACGTAGCAAGCATGAACAATCACAAGTAATACTTAAGAAACGCGAGATGTTACATCCTATCCCCCTTAAGAAAACTTTGTCCCCAAAGTTTAACACACACTGTAACACATGACACTTCAACACACTGTAACACATGATAGTTCAACAATCACGAAATAGTGCATAACATACGCAACAGGGTTATCAAGTATATTCAAATAGTCACGACATATCAGTTAGTCATGTCATAACAACTAGCCATATCATCAAACATTTAGATTTTACAATCATATCCTCCTTAAAACATGGTTACGTCCCCGTAACCCCATAAACGTTCTAACACAATACTCCATCTCACTCATTACTTTATCTCATAAAATCTAACTCCAAGTAACCAAGTATCGCACTCATCGTCGCATCTAAGACCAAAGACAAGGGGTGAGTGAATTGGCGAAGTAAAACCGCAATTGAAACTTCCATCTCAAAATCGATCTCAAGTTCCGAATATAACTCAAGAACCAAGGTCACACTGGACCGAAAACACGATATGGCACAACGACCCAACAACTCATAACTCAACACCAGCAACCAATTGTCATCTCAATTTCGATGTCAGTATTGTCAAACCTTCTATTAAAGGAACTGATCCACATTTAGAGTGTAAACCCTCAGCTACTCACCCACAAGTCAAGGTTAAAGAATACAGCGACTCGATAAAATACTGAAATGCAATCTCAATCTCAATACAAAATCAACAACGGTCTCCGTTCTAGACTCACAAGCATCTCAATCTCATCAACTCACCTTCCAAGTTCATCGACATATATACTTGTATGTGCACTTAAAATTCCACAGTTCATAAAATAGGGATCGGGACGCTATACCAAACCAACCTCATACAAAACCATTATGCATAAACAACTAATCAATTACCAAAAGTTTACCGATCACACAAACAAAAGAGTTATCTTATCAATACAAGATTTTAACTATCAAAATAAAAGGACAATTACTAATATTTAATTCAAATAAGTACTCAAAAGAGACCCATAGCTAGTATCATGTACTTATACAACCTCAAGAAATAACAGGAGTATTAGGATCTGTAGAACTCGGGTTACGCAGTAAGACAGAATCTGAGTAGATAACACTTACACACCCATGAAATTTCAACGCAAAGCTAGTATCTACAACAACATAAATAATCAAGAAACTCATAGTTCATAATTGGCAATTTAAAACGTTTCATGTTTTTAAACACATTCTTGAAGCAAAACCATATTAAGGAAAATACATAGCGCAACATTAATTAGCGTAATTAAACATGGAACATGGACATATTTCGCAAGACATACATAACTCAGAGACTCACAAGATCGTTTAACATTCCCAGATATCAATTAGTTCGTAAATTCACTCAGGTGCATTTCCGTCCATTCATATTACATAATTTATCATGAGACTAATAAAATATATGTCTTGCAACATAAGAGTTTATATAATGCGCAACAATTAAGCATTCGGGCAAGCTTTCATCAACATGCAAGTACAAAATTTGTCATATTGTAAACAATTACTATAATTATTAAAATATCAAGCGTCATCATGGATAATCATCATATTGAAATACAACTTTAAAACTTTTGAAACCTTGAAGCGTTAATTTGTGGCAATTTATAAACTCAAGTCAAAAGACAATTTTACAAGCTGAAATTTGAAACAAGGCTACATGGAGACATTCTGACTTTTCTGTACTAAAACATTGTCCTTGTAGTTCATGAATTATGAAAGTTTTAACGATAAAAGTAAATGAATTCAAACGACTAATACTTCCGTGACTCACATGTCAACCAATTAATAATCCCACATATCGTGATCAAATTCTTGATCCAAGCCGATCCTCCAGGTTGATTGCCTTCCGATGGTAGCAACGAGAAAGAGGGCACACTTGCCAAAGCTGAACGGTTCTGGAGAGCTTGAAGGAGGGCATGCATTAAAGCACTCTCGGTATCGGCTGGCGCCGTCATTCTTCAATTACAAAAGAATAAACCGTTAGACGTATTCCTAACAAGGCACTGTTGGAGGAAGTGTCCTCGACAATAATGTGTTGACGTAATTAAAACTCATTTGAATGAAACACAACTGGGAGTGTTACTCTTTTAAAGTCGACTGATCAACATTTACCGATAATGATTGACTGTCTAGAGTTTGACATTATCGTCATATGATGGTGGTGATCAGTTGATCCCTTAAGGTCATATCTTTAGGGAATTCCGTCTCAATGGAATAAATTAATTAATATTGTATTGGATACAAATTAATTAATAACTGGAAATATTGGAAATAAATTTTATATGACGAATATTTTTATAATGAGATTATAATAATAATAGTCAAAGTAATAAAATCGTTTTATTGCTCGGTTTTTATTTATACGTTTGGGAAACGATTAAATTGAGAATGAACACGGTTGATCATAAAATTACAAAGAGTTGTAATTAAATTATGACATTACATTTTTGTGCAATAATAATTTCGAAATTATTAGTACAATTATTTAAATGTAATAAATTTGTAAATTATGAATTTTAATAGTTAAAATTGCACAATTAACAAATTGGGTCATGTGTTATGGGACATGTGTGACATGTTACAAATTAACACAATTGACAAAGATAAAATGGGTCCATATTAGACCCATTTCAGCCGTGTATGTGGTAGTATGTAGTGATTGTGTATGTTTTACACAAAGCCTTACAAAACCTATGAATAGGTGTGTAAGTGTGTAAGAAACACGTAAAAGGCATCTTTGTTTCTTTTGCATTGTGTAAGAGGCCATGCATTGGCCTTGGGCATGCATGTAGGCCGGCCATATGGCTTGTGTAACAAGCCTATGTTGCTTAATATATACACACCTTTCATGCCTTAGTTTGAGTTAGTTGATGGATGCTTAATCTTTCTCTACTAACACATTCATACTACAACTCATTCTCTCTACATTTTCTAGTAAAATAGTTTTTCCAAGAAAATTAATTATTTCCTATACTAATAATATTAAGGGTAATATTATTAATATTTCTAGTATACTAATTCTATTTTTCTAGTAACAAAAATAGTTTTAGTTTGAGATCGGGTCCTTGATACGTATCTTTTGGAGACGATTTTCGTTAGATCGTTATAAGGGTATTTCGGTTATTGAAGACTCAAGTAATAGGTGATTATTGAGTATAAACCTTCTAAAACCAATGTAAGGACAATCTCATCTTATGATATCATCATGCATGCATAAGATCCATTTAAGTTTTTATGACTAAACTTAAATAAATTAAACTCACATTAGATATGAGCATAAAATAAGGAACCTTAGTTCCTAACAAGTGGTATCAGAGCATTACGGTTGTTGCATGCATGATCGGATTCATGTTTTATGTTAAACGGATTAACATATAATTTTCGAAAATTTTGTATTTATTATGATAAATCATAAAATAATTTTGCATGTTAAAGTTTCTGATTCTAAAATGGTTTTAGGACATAAAAATGATTTTATAGATTTTTATTGTTCATTGTTATATTTATTTGTATATTTTGTAGTTTAAATCGGTTTTAAACAACAATTAATGGGAAAAATAGTTAAAAATAGTTTCTGGCCGAGATTTTTTGATATGTTCTCACATGAATATTTAATATTTTGTATATGATTTTTCGTAAGAAATGGAGTTAATATGCATGGATTATGAATTTTATGAGATAAATAGTCATAATATGAGTTAAAATGGGTATAGAAGGTTATAATTCGAATTTGAACTTAAAATTTTTATGAGAAGTCACATGCAATATATAAAATACCTATATATATTTTCGGATTTATTGGATTTATTTTGCATGATTAATGATTTTTATAGTAAAAATCGGATTAATAGTGACTTAAATTCGACTTTAATAGTTATAGTTGGAATTTTGCCATAAAAATTTTACACAATGTCACATGCAATATTACAGAATGTATATAAATTTTGGGAATTTATTCTCGAGTAATGCATGATTTATGATTTTAATAGTTGAAATCGGATAAATAGTGATTAATTGTGTTAAAAATAGTTAATCTTAATATTATGGCATGAAATTTTACCCATAGATGTCTTAAATAATAGGAACATCAGATCTAAAAGTTGGATACAAAAAGTTTCTGTTTTTATGATTATTAATTTTTATGAGTTAATTAGTTAATAATCGTAATTTATGAGTCGTAAAAATAAAATTTCGAGCATGGTCTGTAATTTTTGGTCATTTTCAGATTCTAATATACTCCCTCCTATTCCATATTTTCTTCCCTATTTCCTAAAACGGATTATTCAGGTTTTCTTCCCTTTTCCTATTTTGGAAACTTTTATTCTTATTTTATTCATTTCTCTCTCATATTATCAAACCCCACCCAAATTTTTTACTACTATTTTATTCCTTTTTAATGCTTTTAACCCCACAATTTCTTATTTAATTACTAATTATTCATCCCTCTCTCCTATCACCAACCCTACCCAATTTTTTACACTTATTTTATTCTCCACCTTAATATTTGTGCCAAACACAAAGGGGAACAAAATATGGAATATGAGGGAGTATATTTTAGGATGACTAAAAATTAATAGCAATTTAATACAAGTTTTTATAATTTAAATCGGATTTTTAAGCATAAAAACGCTATTTGGACGATTTATTTAAGAAATAAACCATATATATTTGCAAAAGGCCATTTTAATAATTTCTGAATTTTTAGAAAATTTCCAGAAAGTTTAAAATTTTTGAATTTTAAATTTCGAATTTTATTGACTCATTTGGCCATATTTTGTTTATTTTTCCCGAATATACAAGTAATTTATGAACAATAATGCAAAATCAAGTTAAATCATGATCAAATATTAGTAGAGACTAAACATTGATTCCTAAAGTAAGTTAGGATGATTAACTTGGACATAAATTAGATTTATGTAATTTTGATGATTTTAATAGTTAAAGTCGCACATATCCGTAAAAACCGTAAACAAATATGAGATATTTGCTCCCATAAGGCGATTTGGCATTAAAAATTGAGCATGTGCATACATATTTTATTATTGCATTTTATTTAATATGAATGTCATATTTTGAATGCTATTTATATAATTTGGAATTATGTAATTTTTCTTAGTATGGCCTTAGTTTTAATTACCCGTAATGAAAGGGAATATTGATTCGGTTGTAATTTATGTGATCTCATATCACAGGTTTGTAATTTAATTTAATTTTCAGTTTTACAATAGAATAGTTGTATTATTTTATTGTAATTCCGAAGATCCAAAAGACGGTGCCATACGGAAAGGAGTTCCAACAAGACGGTGTTTTCTTGGATGGCGTGCCAATGAAGTTCAAGGGACCATGGAGTTGGTTTCCGAATTTGTAATAGTTAATTAGTTTTTACTATTACTAGGAAGGCCATACTAGGATTTTATTGCTTTATTGCTTTTATTTTTGCATTATTTATATGTTTGCATGCATAGCCAAATCGCCATAAACATGCATATTAGTTTAAATCGTTAAAAATGACTGTGTCAATCATAATTATCGAGTTCACCAATTTAATTCACTTAAAGGAGATAGATAATAAATTGACAAGACCTCTATATTAAACAAAACAATTGAGAATTAGCCTTACCAAATAGTAGAACCCATGAGCTTCTATTTCGTGGGGTGGTGCTAGTCCAATGGGCAGTACGAACCCCATTACGTAGGATAAGTGGGGCAATGAGGTGGATTCAGTCCAGTGGGCGGATCGCATCTCGATGCAATTGAAATTTGGTTTGTACTCAACGGAAGTGTAGAGGACCAGTGGTCAATGTGTTCCGGCTAAGATGAATAAATCATGATTTGTCATCAACCAAGAGTTCTAGGGTAGAACCGGTTTATTTTAACCCACCAAACCATATCATTGGGTCGGAGTTCCAGTGGTTCACGATTTCGGTGGTATGGGTTTGGGTCTTGGAATCATTTATAAAATTGGATAGAGGTCATTTTATAGATGCATCAACTTAGTAAAAATGTTTACAAGTTAAAATGAAAATTAAAACGTTTAGCATTTAATTTCTTCACATGATTAAAATTTTGTAGTTAAGTCTCCAAATCAATATCAATCATGACCGCTTCCACCACTACTACGAACACTTCATGGTTACGTTCCTTCATGGATCGTTGTAAGCTAGAAAAGAATGGGGCAAACTTTGCCGATTGGGATGCCCAACTGTTGTTGGCGGCACAGGGTGACGGTAAGACCGAATTCCTCATCGAAGGATCACCTCCTGAACCTGAAGAAAATGCCACCACCGCTGCAAGGCGACTCTATAATACTTATCAGAAGGAGTCTTGGGCAATGAAAAATGTTTTGATCCTCTCGATGGAGCCAGAACTCCAAAGGAGTGCCATAAAGATTGGCACGGCTTATGAGATCTATTCCAAGCTGCTGACAATGTTTTCAAAAACTTCAAGAATTGTCCAATACAAGGCAGCATCGGCCTTCTTTGATCTCAACCTTAAGGAGGGACAAAAGGTTAGCCCGCATGTGCTCAAGTTAATTGAGCATGTAGAAACCCTAAGGAAGAATCAAGTGGACATTCCTAAGGAACTTGTGATTGACAGAATCCTCCACTCCTTGTCTAAGGTAAAGACTTATGTACAATTCCAGATGAATTTCAACATAAGGAACCAAGACATCTCTCTTGATGAATTACACAATATCATCGTGCAAGTAGAGAGGGACATGGGTCTAAATGTTAGTGCCCCTAAGGATGTGCTCAACATAAATGTTGAGGGCAAAGAAAAGTTCGATAGGAAGGGTAAGGCAAAGGGGAAGCAACCTTCCAAAGGTTCAAGGAAAATATCTTCTGAGGCAAACACCTCAAATCCCAACAAGAGCTCTCAAGAAGCTAAGTGCTTTTATTGCAATGGCAAAGGACATAGGAAGAGGAACTGTTCCAAATATCTCAGCGATATCAAAGCTGGGAAAATTCTTCCAGTCGGTACGATGACTATCCCTATTTTATGTTAATCTCAACTAATGTATTATGATACAAGTTGTGATGAGAATGCTCTTCTTACTTGAATTAGGGCATGAAAGCAAAGGTAAGGGAAAGAAAAACCAAGCATGATGGATCAATGAGAACTAAGAGTAGCTCCTCTCAGGATGATCAAGGAGCTTTGTTTTTCACTTATTTTGCTTAGATTTGAAGTATTATAAGAACAATTAAAATCTGTGTTTTATTTCCTTGTTGGACAAGGAAAGAATGATCCTTGAACAATTGGTTGTATTTTGGATAATATAGTGACTTGGCTTTCAACCCAAGTCACTATCGGTTTTATATTTATGTTCTTAATTAGTCTAAACACTTGCAAATCTTTAACATAAAATAGACTTGATTGTGACATTTCAATTGAAATAGAATAAGTATAGGATACTTAATCAAATCAAAATCAAATTAAGTTTAGAACTCAATTATGAGGAACAGTTATCAACCATCCAAAACTATCTAAGCTTTAAATCGAATATTTTCTGTAATAAATCATAAGGGTACACAAACCGACATCAAAGTCATTGCTTGTGGCCTTAGTGGCTATCTTTGATAATTAAATGAGATTATTATTACAAAGATAGAGTGAGAGAAAATTGAAAAGGCCACAAATAGCACATGATTTTGAAAAGCACAATAGATTTGATCTATTAGTGAATAGTAGGATTTATTGTGTTTTGGTTATGTGAAAGATAAGAAGGAAGGTTAAGTTGTGGATGAGATCTACGATTTGATAAAATCTACACCTCATGATTTTAAAGGTAGATAAAGTTGTGGATAAGATCTACGATTTGCTTAAAAACTACGCCTTATGAACCCAACGGCCCCGGCCCTGGGGATACTTCAGGAATAAATTCTTGAAGTTAGTAGGGAAAAATTCTATACATGGATAAGATCCATGATAGAGTCCTCGTACAGTATAAGATAAGATAAATGTGGGGAACTGAAAGTTCCCACACACAAAAATTATATACCATAAGAAAAGACTCTTATAGAAACTACGGGAGGACACTCGAAGAAAATTATTCAAAAGATTTTGTAAAGGCTCAAGAAAGGGTTCTTGGATTTACATGGTGATCTAAATGTGCCAATGCAAATTCTCAGACCATGAAATTTATAAGATATATATGCTAATAAATGAGATTTATTGGGAGGAGCATAGATTAACATGAGGAAGTCATCAATCTACAAAGTTAAGGGTAACCTTGTTGAAAGTAGTAAAGTAATTCATTGAGAATGAATTCAGTAAACTCAGTAACCGTTTTTCAAAAGGGTATTTGAAAGGGATGTGACTATTAGCACATATGGTTAAGTCCTAACCATTTCAATTCATTAAATGTTAAGGAACATTGAATTGAGTGGGAGCTTTATGATTTACGGTTAAATGTAAAGTTCAGTGGGAGTTCTCGCTCCAGGATTTGAAGCTATTGAGTCATGGGTATGACTTCGGGATCTTCAGAATCAGGCAAGAACAAGAGTTTAGTGGGAGCAAACGTTATCTAAAACAACTCATTGCTCGTTTGGAATGAAGCATTGATACTTATGAAAGATACACGAGTTTTGGTTCTAGATGACATATTGATATGAATTAAATCTAATTGAACATGGGATGTTTGGTTGAGATTACAAGAGACATTTTGTTATTAGTATTAAGGTTATTCATGGAGATGAAGATAGTATAGCTATGATGGGATCATGGAAATTTATCGAACCTTAAGTACTATTGTTTGCACGTTTAAATCGCTAATGTTTCCGCCATTAGTATAATCGTGTAAAGTGGATGCGCGCCGCTTGCAGGACAACCTGTTGAGCTTGTGTTAAACCAATGATTAAACCTTGATGAATTGTCAAAGTATTCTCCAATGAAGATGAAAGACAAATTCAAAATCTTGGAAGATAACTTAGTCATGGGTAAAAGGTTTGCAACGACTCAAGTTCCAAGATACCAAGAAAAGATTTGTGATAATCTTTGGCTTACATTCATTGACTATGCATCTCAATGACTTATATTTTAACTACATGGTCATCACAAGATTCTACAAAATGTGTAAGTTCACAAATTATGTAAAGGCATTGCAGTGGCTGGGAGTTACACAATGCACATAATCTTATTCGCTAGTCATGAGAATGACTTGTCTCCTTCAGAATAAAGAGCAATGTATGGATATGATCCGCAAAGTGAACGCTCGCACGAACCATGGTAAACTTGGTTGATCCAATTTGAAGATAATTACGATTATAGAGAAAGTGAACGAGAGGCACTAAAGCTCATTGTAAATTAAATGGTGTTCAAAGGTTGACCACTTGATTGGATGTAGTAATCCACTAATCGTTTGAGTTATTTATAACTCACGAGAGGTCAAGTAAAATTCAAATGGGATGGTAAGACCATATTGAACCCCATTAAAGTGAATTGAATTATCATGACCTCGCCCCTAGTTGCTTAAGTGAGGTGACATCTCAATGCAACCGGATGTGTGATGCGATTGATGGCGAGTTCAATTGCCATAGAGTCATACGGGATGACTAATCGATCACCTAGGCATAGACATGTTAAGACACATTTGCCGGGCTAATGACCGCTGATAGAGCTCTGGCGTACTCTTATTAAAAGACTGCCTGTTCGTGGCGTGAACATCTATCGTGTTTCACATGAGTCAGTTCTTGGACTAATGACTGTTCTCTGAGGTGGCATAGTTTTCAGATTAACTTTGATTTATGTCCTAACACCTTCGTAACTGGGGTTTATAAGGACATGTTTTGGGTTATGATGGGCTGTGGCCAGACGGAAGGAATAAGTCGATTAGGAATTGTCCACCCCTTGTCAGGGTTGAGAAATATCTCTAGGCCACTCGAGGAGAATAATAACTAAACGGTAGGTATCTATGGTAGATAATTCCGGTCAGTAGTTATAAACTCCAGATCGAGATAAACCACTCTAGATTTCAATCAATTGCCGGCACGACCTGAGAGGACGCCATGCATTGAGTGGGAGATAGTAATAGGGTAAGAGAATTGGTAACACACACTTGTCTCGGACAAGTGGGAGATTGTTGGAGGAAGTGTCCTCGACAATAATGTGTTGACGTAATTAAAACTCATTTGAATGAAACACAACTGGGAGTGTTACTCTTTTAAAGTCGACTGATCAACATTTACCGATAATGATTGGCTGTCTAGAGTTTGACATTATCGTCATATGATGGTGGTGATCAGTTGATCCCTTAAGGTCATATCTTTAGGGAATTCCGTCTCAATGGAATAAATTAATTAATATTGTATTGGATACGAATTAATTAATAACTGGAAATATTGGAAATAAATTTTATATGACGAATATTTTTATAATGAGATTATAATAATAATAGTCAAAGTAATAAAATCGTTTTATTGCTCGGTTTTTATTTATTCGTTTGGGAAACGATTAAATTGAGAATGAACACGGTTGATCATAAAATTACAAAGAGTTGTAATTAAATTATGACATTACATTTTTGTGCAATAATAATTTCGAAATTATTAGTACAATTATTTAAATGTAATAAATTTGTAAATTATGAATTTTAATAGTTAAAATTGCACAATTAACAAATTGGGTCATGTGTTATGGGACATGTGTGACATGTTACAAATTAACACAATTGACAAAGATAAAATGGGTCCATATTAGACCCATTTCAGCCGTGTATGTGGTAGTATGTAGTGATTGTGTATGTTTTACACAAAGCCTTACAAAACCTATGAATAGGTGTGTAAGTGTGTAAGAAACACGTAAAAGGCATCTTTGTTTCTTTTGCATTGTGTAAGAGGCCATGCATTGGCCTTGGGCATGCATGTAGGCCGGCCATATGGCTTGTGTAACAAGCCTATGTTGCTTAATATATACACACCTTTCATGCCTTAGTTTGAGTTAGTTGATGGATGCTTAATCTTTCTCTACTAACACATTCATACTACAACTCATTCTCTCTACATTTTCTAGTAAAATAGTTTTTCCAAGAAAATTAATTATTTCCTATACTAATAATATTAAGGGTAATATTATTAATATTTCTAGTATACTAATTCTATTTTTCTAGTAACAAAAATAGTTTTAGTTTGAGATCGGGTCCTTGATACGTATCTTTTGGAGACGATTTTCGTTAGATCGTTATAAGGGTATTTCGGTTATTGAAGACTCAAGTAATAGGTGATTATTGAGTATAAACCTTCTAAAACCAATGTAAGGACAATCTCATCTTATGATATCATCATGCATGCATAAGATCCATTTAAGTTTTTATGACTAAACTTAAATAAATTAAACTCACATTAGATATGAGCATAAAATAAGGAACCTTAGTTCCTAACAAGTGGTATCAGAGCATTACGGTTGTTGCATGCATGATCGGATTCATGTTTTATGTTAAACGGATTAACATATAATTTTCGAAAATTTTGTATTTATTATGATAAATCATAAAATAATTTTGCATGTTAAAGTTTCTGATTCTAAAATGGTTTTAGGACATAAAAATGATTTTATAGATTTTTATTGTTCATTGTTATATTTATTTGTATATTTTGTAGTTTAAATCGGTTTTAAACAACAATTAATGGGAAAAATAGTTAAAAATAGTTTCTGGCCGAGATTTTTTGATATGTTCTCACATGAATATTTAATATTTTGTATATGATTTTTCGTAAGAAATGGAGTTAATATGCATGGATTATGAATTTTATGAGATAAATAGTCATAATATGAGTTAAAATGGGTATAGAAGGTTATAATTCGAATTTGAACTTAAAATTTTTATGAGAAGTCACATGCAATATATAAAATACCTATATATATTTTCGGATTTATTGGATTTATTTTGCATGATTAATGATTTTTATAGTAAAAATCGGATTAATAGTGACTTAAATTCGACTTTAATAGTTATAGTTGGAATTTTGCCATAAAAATTTTACACAATGTCACATGCAATATTACAGAATGTATATAAATTTTGGGAATTTATTCTCGAGTAATGCATGATTTATGATTTTAATAGTTGAAATCGGATAAATAGTGATTAATTGTGTTAAAAATAGTTAATCTTAATATTATGGCATGAAATTTTACCCATAGATGTCTTAAATAATAGGAACATCAGATCTAAAAGTTGGATACAAAAAGTTTCTGTTTTTATGATTATTAATTTTTATGAGTTAATTAGTTAATAATCGTAATTTATGAGTCGTAAAAATAAAATTTCGAGCATGGTCTGTAATTTTTGGTCATTTTCAGATTCTAATATACTCCCTCCTATTCCATATTTTCTTCCCTATTTCCTAAAACGGATTATTCAGGTTTTCTTCCCTTTTCCTATTTTGGAAACTTTTATTCTTATTTTATTCATTTCTCTCTCATATTATCAAACCCCACCCAAATTTTTTACTACTATTTTATTCCTTTTTAATGCTTTTAACCCCACAATTTCTTATTTAATTACTAATTATTCATCCCTCTCTCCTATCACCAACCCTACCCAATTTTTTACACTTATTTTATTCTCCACCTTAATATTTGTGCCAAACACAAAGGGGAACAAAATATGGAATATGAGGGAGTATATTTTAGGATGACTAAAAATTAATAGCAATTTAATACAAGTTTTTATAATTTAAATCGGATTTTTAAGCATAAAAACGCTATTTGGACGATTTATTTAAGAAATAAACCATATATATTTGCAAAAGGCCATTTTAATAATTTCTGAATTTTTAGAAAATTTCCAGAAAGTTTAAAATTTTTGAATTTTAAATTTCGAATTTTATTGACTCATTTGGCCATATTTTGTTTATTTTTCCCGAATATACAAGTAATTTATGAACAATAATGCAAAATCAAGTTAAATCATGATCAAATATTAGTAGAGACTAAACATTGATTCCTAAAGTAAGTTAGGATGATTAACTTGGACATAAATTAGATTTATGTAATTTTGATGATTTTAATAGTTAAAGTCGCACATATCCGTAAAAACCGTAAACAAATATGAGATATTTGCTCCCATAAGGCGATTTGGCATTAAAAATTGAGCATGTGCATACATATTTTATTATTGCATTTTATTTAATATGAATGTCATATTTTGAATGCTATTTATATAATTTGGAATTATGTAATTTTTCTTAGTATGGCCTTAGTTTTAATTACCCGTAATGAAAGGGAATATTGATTCGGTTGTAATTTATGTGATCTCATATCACAGGTTTGTAATTTAATTTAATTTTCAGTTTTACAATAGAATAGTTGTATTATTTTATTGTAATTCCGAAGATCCAAAAGACGGTGCCATACGGAAAGGAGTTCCAACAAGACGGTGTTTTCTTGGATGGCGTGCCAATGAAGTTCAAGGGACCATGGAGTTGGTTTCCGAATTTGTAATAGTTAATTAGTTTTTACTATTACTAGGAAGGCCATACTAGGATTTTATTGCTTTATTGCTTTTATTTTTGCATTATTTATATGTTTGCATGCATAGCCAAATCGCCATAAACATGCATATTAGTTTAAATCGTTAAAAATGACTGTGTCAATCATAATTATCGAGTTCACCAATTTAATTCACTTAAAGGAGATAGATAATAAATTGACAAGACCTCTATATTAAACAAAACAATTGAGAATTAGCCTTACCAAATAGTAGAACCCATGAGCTTCTATTTCGTGGGGTGGTGCTAGTCCAATGGGCAGTACGAACCCCATTACGTAGGATAAGTGGGGCAATGAGGTGGATTCAGTCCAGTGGGCGGATCGCATCTCGATGCAATTGAAATTTGGTTTGTACTCAACGAAAGTGTAGAGGACCAGTGGTCAATGTGTTCCGGCTAAGATGAATAAATCATGATTTGTCATCAACCAAGAGTTCTAGGGTAGAACCGGTTTATTTTAACCCACCAAACCATATCATTGGGTCGGAGTTCCAGTGGTTCACGATTTCGGTGGTATGGGTTTGGGTCTTGGAATCATTTATAAAATTGGATAGAGGTCATTTTATAGATGCATCAACTTAGTAAAAATGTTTACAAGTTAAAATGAAAATTAAAACGTTTAGCATTTAATTTCTTCACATGATTAAAATTTTGTAGTTAAGTCTCCAAATCAATATCAATCATGACCGCTTCCACCACTACTACGAACACTTCATGGTTACGTTCCTTCATGGATCGTTGTAAGCTAGAAAAGAATGGGGCAAACTTTGCCGATTGGGATGCCCAACTGTTGTTGGCGGCACAGGGTGACGGTAAGACCGAATTCCTCATCGAAGGATCACCTCCTGAACCTGAAGAAAATGCCACCACCGCTGCAAGGCGACTCTATAATACTTATCAGAAGGAGTCTTGGGCAATGAAAAATGTTTTGATCCTCTCGATGGAGCCAGAACTCCAAAGGAGTGCCATAAAGATTGGCACGGCTTATGAGATCTATTCCAAGCTGCTGACAATGTTTTCAAAAACTTCAAGAATTGTCCAATACAAGGCAGCATCGGCCTTCTTTGATCTCAACCTTAAGGAGGGACAAAAGGTTAGCCCGCATGTGCTCAAGTTAATTGAGCATGTAGAAACCCTAAGGAAGAATCAAGTGGACATTCCTAAGGAACTTGTGATTGACAGAATCCTCCACTCCTTGTCTAAGGTAAAGACTTATGTACAATTCCAGATGAATTTCAACATAAGGAACCAAGACATCTCTCTTGATGAATTACACAATATCATCGTGCAAGTAGAGAGGGACATGGGTCTAAATGTTAGTGCCCCTAAGGATGTGCTCAACATAAATGTTGAGGGCAAAGAAAAGTTCGATAGGAAGGGTAAGGCAAAGGGGAAGCAACCTTCCAAAGGTTCAAGGAAAATATCTTCTGAGGCAAACACCTCAAATCCCAACAAGAGCTCTCAAGAAGCTAAGTGCTTTTATTGCAATGGCAAAGGACATAGGAAGAGGAACTGTTCCAAATATCTCAGCGATATCAAAGCTGGGAAAATTCTTCCAGTCGGTACGATGACTATCCCTATTTTATGTTAATCTCAACTAATGTATTATGATACAAGTTGTGATGAGAATGCTCTTCTTACTTGAATTAGGGCATGAAAGCAAAGGTAAGGGAAAGAAAAACCAAGCATGATGGA
The DNA here is from genome assembly GCA_029255685.2 of Silene conica. Lineage (NCBI taxonomy): Eukaryota > Viridiplantae > Streptophyta > Magnoliopsida > Caryophyllales > Caryophyllaceae > Silene > Silene conica. Next base: position 31,740,278 of record CM055320.2, read on the forward strand.
TCAATGAGAACTAAGAGTAGCTCCTCTCAGGATGATCAAGGAGCTTTGTTTTTCACTTATTTTGCTTAGATTTGAAGTATTATAAGAACAATTAAAATCTGTGTTTTATTTCCTTGTTGGACAAGGAAAGAATGATCCTTGAACAATTGGTTGTATTTTGGATAATATAGTGACTTGGCTTTCAACCCAAGTCACTATCGGTTTTATATTTATGTTCTTAATTAGTCTAAACACTTGCAAATCTTTAACATAAAATAGACTTGATTGTGACATTTCAATTGAAATAGAATAAGTATAGGATACTTAATCAAATCAAAATCAAATTAAGTTTAGAACTCAATTATGAGGAACAGTTATCAACCATCCAAAACTATCTAAGCTTTAAATCGAATATTTTCTGTAATAAATCATAAGGGTACACAAACCGACATCAAAGTCATTGCTTGTGGCCTTAGTGGCTATCTTTGATAATTAAATGAGATTATTATTACAAAGATAGAGTGAGAGAAAATTGAAAAGGCCACAAATAGCACATGATTTTGAAAAGCACAATAGATTTGATCTATTAGTGAATAGTAGGATTTATTGTGTTTTGGTTATGTGAAAGATAAGAAGGAAGGTTAAGTTGTGGATGAGATCTACGATTTGATAAAATCTACACCTCATGATTTTAAAGGTAGATAAAGTTGTGGATAAGATCTACGATTTGCTTAAAAACTACGCCTTATGAACCCAACGGCCCCGGCCCTGGGGATACTTCAGGAATAAATTCTTGAAGTTAGTAGGGAAAAATTCTATACATGGATAAGATCCATGATAGAGTCCTCGTACAGTATAAGATAAGATAAATGTGGGGAACTGAAAGTTCCCACACACAAAAATTATATACCATAAGAAAAGACTCTTATAGAAACTACGGGAGGACACTCGAAGAAAATTATTCAAAAGATTTTGTAAAGGCTCAAGAAAGGGTTCTTGGATTTACATGGTGATCTAAATGTGCCAATGCAAATTCTCAGACCATGAAATTTATAAGATATATATGCTAATAAATGAGATTTATTGGGAGGAGCATAGATTAACATGAGGAAGTCATCAATCTACAAAGTTAAGGGTAACCTTGTTGAAAGTAGTAAAGTAATTCATTGAGAATGAATTCAGTAAACTCAGTAACCGTTTTTCAAAAGGGTATTTGAAAGGGATGTGACTATTAGCACATATGGTTAAGTCCTAACCATTTCAATTCATTAAATGTTAAGGAACATTGAATTGAGTGGGAGCTTTATGATTTACGGTTAAATGTAAAGTTCAGTGGGAGTTCTCGCTCCAGGATTTGAAGCTATTGAGTCATGGGTATGACTTCGGGATCTTCAGAATCAGGCAAGAACAAGAGTTTAGTGGGAGCAAACGTTATCTAAAACAACTCATTGCTCGTTTGGAATGAAGCATTGATACTTATGAAAGATACACGAGTTTTGGTTCTAGATGACATATTGATATGAATTAAATCTAATTGAACATGGGATGTTTGGTTGAGATTACAAGAGACATTTTGTTATTAGTATTAAGGTTATTCATGGAGATGAAGATAGTATAGCTATGATGGGATCATGGAAATTTATCGAACCTTAAGTACTATTGTTTGCACGTTTAAATCGCTAATGTTTCCGCCATTAGTATAATCGTGTAAAGTGGATGCGCGCCGCTTGCAGGACAACCTGTTGAGCTTGTGTTAAACCAATGATTAAACCTTGATGAATTGTCAAAGTATTCTCCAATGAAGATGAAAGACAAATTCAAAATCTTGGAAGATAACTTAGTCATGGGTAAAAGGTTTGCAACGACTCAAGTTCCAAGATACCAAGAAAAGATTTGTGATAATCTTTGGCTTACATTCATTGACTATGCATCTCAATGACTTATATTTTAACTACATGGTCATCACAAGATTCTACAAAATGTGTAAGTTCACAAATTATGTAAAGGCATTGCAGTGGCTGGGAGTTACACAATGCACATAATCTTATTCGCTAGTCATGAGAATGACTTGTCTCCTTCAGAATAAAGAGCAATGTATGGATATGATCCGCAAAGTGAACGCTCGCACGAACCATGGTAAACTTGGTTGATCCAATTTGAAGATAATTACGATTATAGAGAAAGTGAACGAGAGGCACTAAAGCTCATTGTAAATTAAATGGTGTTCAAAGGTTGACCACTTGGATGTAGTAATCCACTAATCGTTTGGGTTATTTATAACTCACGAGAGGTCAAGTAAAATTCAAATGGGATGGTAAGACCATATTGAACCCCATTAAAGTGAATTGAATTATCATGACCTCGCCCCTAGTTGCTTAAGTGAGGTGACATCTCAATGCAACCGGATGTGTGATGCGATTGATGGCGAGTTCAATTGCCATAGAGTCATACGGGATGACTAATCGATCACCTAGGCATAGACATGTTAAGACACATTTGCCGGGCTAATGACCGCTGATAGAGCTCTGGCGTACTCTTATTAAAAGACTGCCTGTTCGTGGCGTGAACATCTATCGTGTTTCACATGAGTCAGTTCTTGGACTAATGACTGTTCTCTGAGGTGGCATAGTTTTCAGATTAACTTTGATTTATGTCCTAACACCTTCGTAACTGGGGTTTATAAGGACATGTTTTGGGTTATGATGGGCTGTGGCCAGACGGAAGGAATAAGTCGATTAGGAATTGTCCACCCCTTGTCAGGGTTGAGAAATATCTCTAGGCCACTCGAGGAGAATAATAACTAAAAAATGTGTGGCCACGCTCGGAAGGTATCTATGGTAGATAATTCCGGTCAGTAGTTATAAACTCCAGATCGAGATAAACCACTCTAGATTTCAATCAATTGCCGGCACGACCTGAGAGGACGCCATGCATTGAGTGGGAGATAGTAATAGGGTAAGAGAATTGGTAACACACACTTGTCTCGGACAAGTGGGAGATTGTTGGAGGAAGTGTCCTCGACAATAATGTGTTGACGTAATTAAAACTCATTTGAATGAAACACAACTGGGAGTGTTACTCTTTTAAAGTCGACTGATCAACATTTACCGATAATGATTGGCTGTCTAGAGTTTGACATTATCGTCATATGATGGTGGTGATCAGTTGATCCCTTAAGGTCATATCTTTAGGGAATTCCGTCTCTATGGAATAAATTAATTAATATTGTATTGGATACGAATTAATTAATAACTGGAAATATTGGAAATAAATTTTATATGACGAATATTTTTATAATGAGATTATAATAATAATAGTCAAAGTAATAAAATCGTTTTATTGCTCGGTTTTTATTTATTCGTTTGGGAAACGATTAAATTGAGAATGAACACGGTTGATCATAAAATTACAAAGAGTTGTAATTAAATTATGACATTACATTTTTGTGCAATAATAATTTCGAAATTATTAGTACAATTATTTAAATGTAATAAATTTGTAAATTATGAATTTTAATAGTTAAAATTGCACAATTAACAAATTGGGTCATGTGTTATGGGACATGTGTGACATGTTACAAATTAACACAATTGACAAAGATAAAATGGGTCCATATTAGACCCATTTCAGCCGTGTATGTGGTAGTATGTAGTGATTGTGTATGTTTTACACAAAGCCTTACAAAACCTATGAATAGGTGTGTAAGTGTGTAAGAAACACGTAAAAGGCATCTTTGTTTCTTTTGCATTGTGTAAGAGGCCATGCATTGGCCTTGGGCATGCATGTAGGCCGGCCATATGGCTTGTGTAACAAGCCTATGTTGCTTAATATATACACACCTTTCATGCCTTAGTTTGAGTTAGTTGATGGATGCTTAATCTTTCTCTACTAACACATTCATACTACAACTCATTCTCTCTACATTTTCTAGTAAAATAGTTTTTCCAAGAAAATTAATTATTTCCTATACTAATAATATTAAGGGTAATATTATTAATATTTCTAGTTTACTAATTCTATTTTTCTAGTAACAAAAATAGTTTTAGTTTGAGATCGGGTCCTTGATACGTATCTTTTGGAGACGATTTTCGTTAGATCGTTATAAGGGTATTTCGGTTATTGAAGACTCAAGTAATAGGTGATTATTGAGTATAAACCTTCTAAAACCAATGTAAGGACAATCTCATCTTATGATATCATCATGCATGCATAAGATCCATTTAAGTTTTTATGACTAAACTTAAATAAATTAAACTCACATTAGATATGAGCATAAAATAAGGAACCTTAGTTCCTAACAAGTGGTATCAGAGCATTACGGTTGTTGCATGCATGATCGGATTCATGTTTTATGTTAAACGGATTAACATATAATTTTCGAAAATTTTGTATTTATTATGATAAATCATAAAATAATTTTGCATATTAAATTTTCTGATTCTAAAATGGTTTTAGGACATAAAAATGATTTTATAGATTTTTATTGTTCATTGTTATATTTATTTGTATATTTTGTAGTTTAAATCGGTTTTAAACAACAATTAATGGGAAAAATAGTTAAAAATAGTTTCTGGCCGAGATTTTTTGATATGTTCTCACATGAATATTTAATATTTTGTATATGATTTTTCGTAAGAAATGGAGTTAATATGCATGGATTATGAATTTTATGAGATAAATAGTCATAATATGAGTTAAAATGGGTATAGAAGGTTATAATTCGAATTTGAACTTAAAATTTTTATGAGAAGTCACATGCAATATATAAAATACCTATATATATTTTCGGATTTATTGGATTTATTTTGCATGATTAATGATTTTTATAGTAAAAATCGGATTAATAGTGACTTAAATTCGACTTTAATAGTTATAGTTGGAATTTTGCCATAAAAATTTTACACAATGTCACATGCAATATTACAGAATGTATATAAATTTTGGGAATTTATTCTCGAGTAATGCATGATTTATGATTTTAATAGTTGAAATCGGATAAATAGTGATTAATTGTGTTAAAAATAGTTAATCTTAATATTATGGCATGAAATTTTACCCATAGATGTCTTAAATAATAGGAACATCAGATCTAAAAGTTGGATACAAAAAGTTTCTGTTTTTATGATTATTAATTTTTATGAGTTAATTAGTTAATAATCGTAATTTATGAGTCGTAAAAATAAAATTTCGAGCATGGTCTGTAATTTTTGGTCATTTTCAGATTCTAATATACTCCCTCCTATTCCATATTTTCTTCCCTATTTCCTAAAACGGATTATTCAGGTTTTCTTCCCTTTTCCTATTTTGGAAACTTTTATTCTTATTTTATTCATTTCTCTCTCATATTATCAAACCCCACCCAAATTTTTTACTACTATTTTATTCCTTTTTAATGCTTTTAACCCCACAATTTCTTATTTAATTACTAATTATTCATCCCTCTCTCCTATCACCAACCCTACCCAATTTTTTACACTTATTTTATTCTCCACCTTAATATTTGTGCCAAACACAAAGGGGAACAAAATATGGAATATGAGGGAGTATATTTTAGGATGACTAAAAATTAATAGCAATTTAATACAAGTTTTTATAATTTAAATCGGATTTTTAAGCATAAAAACGCTATTTGGACGATTTATTTAAGAAATAAACCATATATATTTGCAAAAGGCCATTTTAATAATTTCTGAATTTTTAGAAAATTTCCAGAAAGTTTAAAATTTTTGAATTTTAAATTTCGAATTTTATTGACTCATTTGGCCATATTTTGTTTATTTTTCCCGAATATACAAGTAATTTATGAACAATAATGCAAAATCAAGTTAAATCATGATCAAATATTAGTAGAGACTAAACATTGATTCCTAAAGTAAGTTAGGATGATTAACTTGGACATAAATTAGATTTATGTAATTTTGATGATTTTAATAGTTAAAGTCGCACATATCCGTAAAAACCGTAAACAAATATGAGATATTTGCTCCCATAAGGCGATTTGGCATTAAAAATTGAGCATGTGCATACATATTTTATTATTGCATTTTATTTAATATGAATGTCATATTTTGAATGCTATTTATATAATTTGGAATTATGTAATTTTTCTTAGTATGGCCTTAGTTTTAATTACCCGTAATGAAAGGGAATATTGATTCGGTTGTAATTTATGTGATCTCATATCACAGGTTTGTAATTTAATTTAATTTTCAGTTTTACAATAGAATAGTTGTATTATTTTATTGTAATTCCGAAGATCCAAAAGACGGTGCCATACGGAAAGGAGTTCCAACAAGACGGTGTTTTCTTGGATGGCGTGCCAATGAAGTTCAAGGGACCATGGAGTTGGTTTCCGAATTTGTAATAGTTAATTAGTTTTTACTATTACTAGGAAGGCCATACTAGGATTTTATTGCTTTATTGCTTTTATTTTTGCATTATTTATATGTTTGCATGCATAGCCAAATCGCCATAAACATGCATATTAGTTTAAATCGTTAAAAATGACTGTGTCAATCATAATTATCGAGTTCACCAATTTAATTCACTTAAAGGAGATAGATAATAAATTGACAAGACCTCTATATTAAACAAAACAATTGAGAATTAGCCTTACCAAATAGTAGAACCCATGAGCTTCTATTTCGTGGGGTGGTGCTAGTCCAATGGGCAGTACGAACCCCATTACGTAGGATAAGTGGGGCAATGAGGTGGATTCAGTCCAGTGGGCGGATCGCATCTCGATGCAATTGAAATTTGGTTTGTACTCAACGGAAGTGTAGAGGACCAGTGGTCAATGTGTTCCGGCTAAGATGAATAAATCATGATTTGTCATCAACCAAGAGTTCTAGGGTAGAACCGGTTTATTTTAACCCACCAAACCATATCATTGGGTCGGAGTTCCAGTGGTTCACGATTTCGGTGGTATGGGTTTGGGTCTTGGAATCATTTATAAAATTGGATAGAGGTCATTTTATAGATGCATCAACTTAGTAAAAATGTTTACAAGTTAAAATGAAAATTAAAACGTTTAGCATTTAATTTCTTCACATGATTAAAATTTTGTAGTTAAGTCTCCAAATCAATATCAATCATGACCGCTTCCACCACTACTACGAACACTTCATGGTTACGTTCCTTCATGGATCGTTGTAAGCTAGAAAAGAATGGGGCAAACTTTGCCGATTGGGATGCCCAACTGTTGTTGGCGGCACAGGGTGACGGTAAGACCGAATTCCTCATCGAAGGATCACCTCCTGAACCTGAAGAAAATGCCACCACCGCTGCAAGGCGACTCTATAATACTTATCAGAAGGAGTCTTGGGCAATGAAAAATGTTTTGATCCTCTCGATGGAGCCAGAACTCCAAAGGAGTGCCATAAAGATTGGCACGGCTTATGAGATCTATTCCAAGCTGCTGACAATGTTTTCAAAAACTTCAAGAATTGTCCAATACAAGGCAGCATCGGCCTTCTTTGATCTCAACCTTAAGGAGGGACAAAAGGTTAGCCCGCATGTGCTCAAGTTAATTGAGCATGTAGAAACCCTAAGGAAGAATCAAGTGGACATTCCTAAGGAACTTGTGATTGACAGAATCCTCCACTCCTTGTCTAAGGTAAAGACTTATGTACAATTCCAGATGAATTTCAACATAAGGAACCAAGACATCTCTCTTGATGAATTACACAATATCATCGTGCAAGTAGAGAGGGACATGGGTCTAAATGTTAGTGCCCCTAAGGATGTGCTCAACATAAATGTTGAGGGCAAAGAAAAGTTCGATAGGAAGGGTAAGGCAAAGGGGAAGCAACCTTCCAAAGGTTCAAGGAAAATATCTTCTGAGGCAAACACCTCAAATCCCAACAAGAGCTCTCAAGAAGCTAAGTGCTTTTATTGCAATGGCAAAGGACATAGGAAGAGGAACTGTTCCAAATATCTCAGCGATATCAAAGCTGGGAAAATTCTTCCAGTCGGTACGATGACTATCCCTATTTTATGTTAATCTCAACTAATGTATTATGATACAAGTTGTGATGAGAATGCTCTTCTTACTTGAATTAGGGCATGAAAGCAAAGGTAAGGGAAAGAAAAACCAAGCATGATGGATCAATGAGAACTAAGAGTAGCTCCTCTCAGGATGATCAAGGAGCTTTGTTTTTCACTTATTTTGCTTAGATTTGAAGTATTATAAGAACAATTAAAATCTGTGTTTTATTTCCTTGTTGGACAAGGAAAGAATGATCCTTGAACAATTGGTTGTATTTTGGATAATATAGTGACTTGGCTTTCAACCCAAGTCACTATCGGTTTTATATTTATGTTCTTAATTAGTCTAAACACTTGCAAATCTTTAACATAAAATAGACTTGATTGTGACATTTCAATTGAAATAGAATAAGTATAGGATACTTAATCAAATCAAAATCAAATTAAGTTTAGAACTCAATTATGAGGAACAGTTATCAACCATCCAAAACTATCTAAGCTTTAAATCGAATATTTTCTGTAATAAATCATAAGGGTACACAAACCGACATCAAAGTCATTGCTTGTGGCCTTAGTGGCTATCTTTGATAATTAAATGAGATTATTATTACAAAGATAGAGTGAGAGAAAATTGAAAAGGCCACAAATAGCACATGATTTTGAAAAGCACAATAGATTTGATCTATTAGTGAATAGTAGGATTTATTGTGTTTTGGTTATGTGAAAGATAAGAAGGAAGGTTAAGTTGTGGATGAGATCTACGATTTGATAAAATCTACACCTCATGATTTTAAAGGTAGATAAAGTTGTGGATAAGATCTACGATTTTCTTAAAAACTACGCCTTATGAACCCAACGGCCCCGGCCCTGGGGATACTTCAGGAATAAATTCTTGAAGTTAGTAGGGAAAAATTCTATACATGGATAAGATCCATGATAGAGTCCTCGTACAGTATAAGATAAGATAAATGTGGGGAACTGAAAGTTCCCACACACAAAAATTATATACCATAAGAAAAGACTCTTATAGAAACTACGGGAGGACACTCGAAGAAAATTATTCAAAAGATTTTGTAAAGGCTCAAGAAAGGGTTCTTGGATTTACATGGTGATCTAAATGTGCCAATGCAAATTCTCAGACCATGAAATTTATAAGATATATATGCTAATAAATGAGATTTATTGGGAGGAGCATAGATTAACATGAGGAAGTCATCAATCTACAAAGTTAAGGGTAACCTTGTTGAAAGTAGTAAAGTAATTCATTGAGAATGAATTCAGTAAACTCAGTAACCGTTTTTCAAAAGGGTATTTGAAAGGGATGTGACTATTAGCACATATGGTTAAGTCCTAACCATTTCAATTCATTAAATGTTAAGGAACATTGAATTGAGTGGGAGCTTTATGATTTACGGTTAAATGTAAAGTTCAGTGGGAGTTCTCGCTCCAGGATTTGAAGCTATTGAGTCATGGGTATGACTTCGGGATCTTCAGAATCAGGCAAGAACAAGAGTTTAGTGGGAGCAAACGTTATCTAAAACAACTCATTGCTCGTTTGGAATGAAGCATTGATACTTATGAAAGATACACGAGTTTTGGTTCTAGATGACATATTGATATGAATTAAATCTAATTGAACATGGGATGTTTGGTTGAGATTACAAGAGACATTTTGTTATTAGTATTAAGGTTATTCATGGAGATGAAGATAGTATAGCTATGATGGGATCATGGAAATTTATCGAACCTTAAGTACTATTGTTTGCACGTTTAAATCGCTAATGTTTCCGCCATTAGTATAATCGTGTAAAGTGGATGCGCGCCGCTTGCAGGACAACCTGTTGAGCTTGTGTTAAACCAATGATTAAACCTTGATGAATTGTCAAAGTATTCTCCAATGAAGATGAAAGACAAATTCAAAATCTTGGAAGATAACTTAGTCATGGGTAAAAGGTTTGCAACGACTCAAGTTCCAAGATACCAAGAAAAGATTTGTGATAATCTTTGGCTTACATTCATTGACTATGCATCTCAATGACTTATATTTTAACTACATGGTCATCACAAGATTCTACAAAATGTGTAAGTTCACAAATTATGTAAAGGCATTGCAGTGGCTGGGAGTTACACAATGCACATAATCTTATTCGCTAGTCATGAGAATGACTTGTCTCCTTCAGAATAAAGAGCAATGTATGGATATGATCCGCAAAGTGAACGCTCGCACGAACCATGGTAAACTTGGTTGATCCAATTTGAAGATAATTACGATTATAGAGAAAGTGAACGAGAGGCACTAAAGCTCATTGTAAATTAAATGGTGTTCAAAGGTTGACCACTTGGATGTAGTAATCCACTAATCGTTTGGGTTATTTATAACTCACGAGAGGTCAAGTAAAATTCAAATGGGATGGTAAGACCATATTGAACCCCATTAAAGTGAATTGAATTATCATGACCTCGCCCCTAGTTGCTTAAGTGAGGTGACATCTCAATGCAACCGGATGTGTGATGCGATTGATGGCGAGTTCAATTGCCATAGAGTCATACGGGATGACTAATCGATCACCTAGGCATAGACATGTTAAGACACATTTGCCGGGCTAATGACCGCTGATAGAGCTCTGGCGTACTCTTATTAAAAGACTGCCTGTTCGTGGCGTGAACATCTATCGTGTTTCACATGAGTCAGTTCTTGGACTAATGACTGTTCTCTGAGGTGGCATAGTTTTCAGATTAACTTTGATTTATGTCCTAACACCTTCGTAACTGGGGTTTATAAGGACATGTTTTGGGTTATGATGGGCTGTGGCCAGACGGAAGGAATAAGTCGATTAGGAATTGTCCACCCCTTGTCAGGGTTGAGAAATATCTCTAGGCCACTCGAGGAGAATAATAACTAAAAAATGTGTGGCCACGCTCGGAAGGTATCTATGGTAGATAATTCCGGTCAGTAGTTATAAACTCCAGATCGAGATAAACCACTCTAGATTTCAATCAATTGCCGGCACGACCTGAGAGGACGCCATGCATTGAGTGGGAGATAGTAATAGGGTAAGAGAATTGGTAACACACACTTGTCTCGGACAAGTGGGAGATTGTTGGAGGAAGTGTCCTCGACAATAATGTGTTGACGTAATTAAAACTCATTTGAATGAAACACAACTGGGAGTGTTACTCTTTTAAAGTCGACTGATCAACATTTACCGATAATGATTGGCTGTCTAGAGTTTGACATTATCGTCATATGATGGTGGTGATCAGTTGATCCCTTAAGGTCATATCTTTAGGGAATTCCGTCTCAATGGAATAAATTAATTAATATTGTATTGGATACGAATTAATTAATAACTGGAAATATTGGAAATAAATTTTATATGACGAATATTTTTATAATGAGATTATAATAATAATAGTCAAAGTAATAAAATCGTTTTATTGCTCGGTTTTTATTTATTCGTTTGGGAAACGATTAAATTGAGAATGAACACGGTTGATCATAAAATTACAAAGAGTTGTAATTAAATTATGACATTACATTTTTGTGCAATAATAATTTCGAAATTATTAGTACAATTATTTAAATGTAATAAATTTGTAAATTATGAATTTTAATAGTTAAAATTGCACAATTAACAAATTGGGTCATGTGTTATGGGACATGTGTGACATGTTACAAATTAACACAATTGACAAAGATAAAATGGGTCCATATTAGACCCATTTCAGCCGTGTATGTGGTAGTATGTAGTGATTGTGTATGTTTTACACAAAGCCTTACAAAACCTATGAATAGGTGTGTAAGTGTGTAAGAAACACGTAAAAGGCATCTTTGTTTCTTTTGCATTGTGTAAGAGGCCATGCATTGGCCTTGGGCATGCATGTAGGCCGGCCATATGGCTTGTGTAACAAGCCTATGTTGCTTAATATATACACACCTTTCATGCCTTAGTTTGAGTTAGTTGATGGATGCTTAATCTTTCTCTACTAACACATTCATACTACAACTCATTCTCTCTACATTTTCTAGTAAAATAGTTTTTCCAAGAAAATTAATTATTTCCTATACTAATAATATTAAGGGTAATATTATTAATATTTCTAGTTTACTAATTCTATTTTTCTAGTAACAAAAATAGTTTTAGTTTGAGATCGGGTCCTTGATACGTATCTTTTGGAGACGATTTTCGTTAGATCGTTATAAGGGTATTTCGGTTATTGAAGACTCAAGTAATAGGTGATTATTGAGTATAAACCTTCTAAAACCAATGTAAGGACAATCTCATCTTATGATATCATCATGCATGCATAAGATCCATTTAAGTTTTTATGACTAAACTTAAATAAATTAAACTCACATTAGATATGAGCATAAAATAAGGAACCTTAGTTCCTAACAAGTGGTATCAGAGCATTACGGTTGTTGCCATGCATGATCGGATTCATGTTTTATGTTAAACGGATTAACATATAATTTTCGAAAATTTTGTATTTATTATGATAAATCATAAAATAATTTTGCATATTAAATTTTCTGATTCTAACATGGTTTTAGGACATAAAAATGATTTTATAGATTTTTATTGTTCATTGTTATATTTATTTGTATATTTTGTAGTTTAAATCGGTTTTAAACAACAATTAATGGGAAAAAATAGTTAAAAATAGTTTCTGGCCGAGATTGTTTTGATATGTTCTCACTGAATATTTTAATATTTTGTATATGATTTTTCGTAAGAAATGGAGTTAATATGCATGGATTATGAATTTTATGAGATAAATAGTCTTAATATGAGTTAAAATGGGTATAGAAGGTTATAATTCGAATTTGAACTTAAAATTTTTATGAGAAGTCACATGCAATATATAAAATACCTATATATATTTTCGGATTTATTGGATTTATTTTGCATGATTAATGATTTTTTATAGTAAAAATCGGATTAATAGTGACTTAAATTCGACTTTAATAGTTATAGTTGGAATTTTCCATAAAAATTTTACACAATGTCACATGCAATATTACAAGATGTATATAAATTTTGGGAATTTATTCTCGAGTATGCATGATTTATGATTTTAATAGTTGAAATCGGGATAAATAGTGATTAATTGTGTTAAAAATAGTTAATCTTAATATTATGGCATGAAATTTTACCATAGATGTCTTAAATAATAGGAACATCAGATCTAAAAGTTGGATACAAAAAGTTTCTGTTTTTTATGATTATTAATTTTTATGAGTTAATTAGTTAATAATCGTAATTTATGAGTCGTAAAAATAAAATTTCGAGCATGGTCTGTAATTTTTGGTCATTTTCAGATTCTAATATACTCCCTCTATTCCATATTTTCTTCCCTATTTCCTAAAACGGATTATTCAGGTTTTCTTCCTTTTCCTATTTTGGAAACTTTTATTCTTATTTTTATTCATTTCTCTCTCATATTATCAAACCCACCCAAATTTTTTACTACTATTTTATTCTTTTTTAATGCTTTTAACCCCACAATTTCTTATTTACTTACTAATTATTCATCCCTCTCTCCTATCACCAACCCTACCCAATTTTTTACACTTATTTTATTCTCCACCTTAATATTTGTGCCAAACACAAAGGGGAACAAAATATGGAATATGAGGGAGTATATTTTAGGATGACTAAAAATTAATAGCAATTTAATACAAGTTTTTATAATTTAAATCGATTTTTAAGCATAAAAACGCTATTTGGACGATTTATTTAAGAAATAAACCATATATATTTGGCAAAAGGCCATTTTTAATAATTTCCTGAATTTTTAGAAAATTTCCAGAAAGTTTAAAATTTTTGAATTTTAAATTTCGATTTTATTGACTCATTTGGCCATATTTTGTTTATTTTTTCCCGAATATACAAGTAATTTATGAACAATAATGCAAAATCAAGTTAAATCATGATCAAATATTAGTAGAGACTAAACATTGATTCCTAAAGTAAGTTAGGATGATTAACTTGGACATAAATTAGATTTATGTAATTTTGATGATTTTAATAGTTTAAAGTCGCACATATCCGTAAAAACCGTAAACAAATATGAGATATTTGCTCCCATAAGGCGATTTGGCATTAAAAATTGAGCATGTGCATACATATTTTATTATTGCATTTTATTTAATATGAATGTCATATTTTGAATGCTATTTATATAATTTGGGAATTATGTAATTTTTCTTAGTATGGCCTTAGTTTTAATTACCCGTAATGAAAGGGAATATTGATTCGGTTGTAATTTATGTGATCTCATATCACAGGTTTGTAATTTAATTTAATTTTCAGTTTTACAATAGAATAGTTGTATTATTTTATTGTAATTCCGAAGATCCAAAAGACGGTGCCATACGGAAAGGAGTTCCAACAAGACGGTGTTTTTCTGGATGGGCTGCCAATGAAGTTCAAGGGACCATGGAGTTGGTTTCCGAATTTGTAATAGTTAATTAGTTTTTACTATTACTAGGAAGGCCATACTAGGATTTTATTGCTTTATTGCTTTTATTTTTGCATTATTTATATGTTTTGCATGCATAGGCCAAATCGCCATAAACATGCATATTAGTTTAAATCGTTAAAAATGACTGTGTCAATCATAATTATCGAGTTCACCAATTTAATTCACTTAAAGGAGATAGATAATAAATTGACAAGACCTCTATATTAAACAAAACAAATTGAGAATTAGCCTTACCAAATAGTAGAACCCATGAGCTTCTATTTCGTGGGGGTGGTGCTAGTCCAATGGGCAGTACGAACACCATTACGTAGGATAAGTGGGGCAATGAGGTGGATTCAGTCCAGTGGGCGGATCGCATCTCGATGCAATTGAAATTTGGTTTGTACTCAACGGAAGTGTAGAGGACCAGTGGTCAATGTGTTCGGGCTAAGATGAATAAATCATGATTTGTCATCAACCAAGAGTTCTAGGGTAG